>CAXHSM010000307.1:3109974-3774617 GCA_964019185.1 Maratus speculifer
TACTAGCAGACCCGACAGACGTTGTCCTTCCTGGCACCGACACCAGAAAATCAAATAAATGTACTTAAATATAGTAATACGCACGATAAACACTATACTCTTAATTTAAATTCTTATTACAATTATGTAAGGAAATTATTTTTCACTCTTCAGAAATTTTTGAAGTCGGTTCAAATTTTGATAGAAAAGTTTGTTTTTCTCTTTTTTGTTAAAAGTTAACGATTATCTGAAGTCAGTTAATCAAAATTATAATACAGGCTATATTACTGCAAAGCATACACTTTTGACAGGAGCGGGGTTCGAACACGCGATCTCTTTCTTCGAGAAGCAGAGCTTATATCTGGCGCCTTAGACCGCTCGGGCATTCCCTCCGCACTCTGTTCATCGAACTTATTCAACACTTTTAATTAGCGAAAAGTCACTAAGTAATAGTTTTTGCCTAATTACTAAAAAAGTACTGAATCAATTTCGACGAAATGTGAATCTAAACCATTCTCGAATCAACTGGAACGCACACACAAAATTTCATCAAAATCGGTCCAGTCGTTTAGGAGGAGTTCAATTACATACACACGCACAGAAGATTTTTATATATAAAGATGACCATTGAAAATTTCAGGTTTTTGCGCCGAAGACACCACCAAATTAGGAAAATGTGAGTTATCTCACGAACTACTGCATTTAAACGAATTTGCTTAGTACCATTCGATTCAGAATGAAAAAATGCACTAAAATGAGTTATCAGTTGAAAAATAACTACAAAAGCCGATTTTTATGGAATTTTTTAAAAGTTCGTTCTTTTTTCTACTCATCTTAGGGGTGAAATTTTCGAAAATCGATTTTTAGCGGCACTCGATGTTATAAGAAGTGTTTTTACCCCATTTTCAAGATTTTTGGTTCGGTAGATTTTTTTTTTTTTTGTGCTATGATTAATACGAAATCCTGACTTTCTTTAATATATATAGCACTTTTAATTAGCGAAAAATCACTAACTATTATTTTTTGCATAATTACTAAAAAAGTACTGAATCAATTTTGACGAAATGTGAATCTAAACCATTCTCGAATCTACTGGAACGCACACACAAAATTACATCAAAATCGGTCCAGTCGTTTAGGAGGAGTTCAATTACATACACACGCACAGAAGATTTTTATATATAAAGATTAAATTGTTACTAAAAGGAGTGTTTCAACACTTGCTCATCCTATTTGCACATATGAAGTTACATGATGTTTAATATTGCACTAGTTATACCCTCAAATTTTTCATCATCCTATTACTTTCTTAGTATAAAATGAAATTATTAATACAGTTTAATGAAAGAACATAGCAACTATAGTCTGATTAGGCACTAATTTATCTTTCTGCATAAGAGAAAAAATGCCCTCCCCCCCTACATTTTCTTGAGCCTGCCTATTATTCATTTCTAGCTAAGGTCCTGTCCCTCACCCTCAGCATTCTTTAATTGACAGAAAATGTCCCCCCCCCCTCCCAAAAACACAATTGCTCACTCCACACATCAAATATTAAAATTTTATATGTGATTAATTTGCAAAATATACCTGTTGCCAAAAAAGCCACAGTGTACGCAAAATACACAAAAACAAATTTCAACTACATAAAGCATTGAAAATCGAGTGTTTCTATTTTTCAATGATAGAACTACTCAATAACTGCTGTATGTTAACCATCACTTTACAAAATACACAAAACTTATGTCACAAATAAATTTTAAAATGATTTAAGAAACAAACTTGTAATAACAAAATTCATTTATTGCTTGTTTTGGGATTCAACTATTGTTTCTTATGTGTATGTGTTCTTTTATGTAAATTTCGATAAATTTTATAGAGAAACTTCATCATTCAATCGATTACTTAAAAAATATTTACTTTCAACTAAACAGAATGCAATCAAATTAAATTTATGAGCAACACAATGTTTTAAAAGTGTGCACAATTTTTTTTTCAAACTAATAAACTATGTATCTAAATTAAAATTAGAATAATATTAAGTAAACTACTTAAAAATGATTAATAATAATCAAAGAAATTATTAGTAATAAGTAAAGCATTTTATAATGCTTTAAATAACACATGATAAATCAGCAAAAAGCTGCAACATATAAAAAGACATGCTGTCATTATGGAATAGTAAATTCTACAATTTTTACTTGAAGAATAATGTAAGAAACTACTCTACCTAAGGATTAACTTATTTTGGTAAAGAAGTTGGTTACAATAAATTTATATTTTAAAAGCTACCTGAACGAACTACTGATGAAACACAAGACGCCATTAAAAGAATGAATCATGAATTGCATTATGATTCATTAAAAATGATTCTGCATTCTTTCTAAAAAGAACTATGATCTTCTGGATTAATTGAGTGACTCATTATTCAGGAATGAGTTTTTCCATCGTGATTCATTCATTGTGGGTTGGCGCACAGAATGTTAGCGTCTCTTTACTTTTGTGTTAACATAGATGATATGAGTGATGCTCTGCTTATAACAATAGCTAATTTTTGAAATCGGTTTACTGACACATCCACTTAACTAAAATAAATCAAAAGTAAGATATTTTTCTTTAGTTATTTTTCTACTGAATGTTCTAGAACTTGTAATTTGATCGTAGGGTGACACAAAATTTTATGCGTCGCAACTTTCATTTTTGCTGTCATTGCAATCATTAAAAATATTCGCCACGCGATTAAATTGAATATATGGTTAGTCGGATACAAATAGCGTTAAATTAGCTGTAACTATCATTCCGAATACTTTAATATTTTAGAATTTAAAGTTTTAAAATGTTAAATTTTACATAACTTTTAAAACAGATACTTTTTTTTGACAAACAATAATTTTCTTACTAATAAACTTGCACTATAAAAACTATCCTTTGAATTATTTTTTAAGAAAACCTTGTTAATTAACAAAATTTATAATTTCATGGTTGTGAACATAATTTTCTTATATTCTAAAACAGGGTTGGCACGGTTTAAACAATTGGTTTTAACCATGGTTTAAACCACAGTTTAAACCAAATGGTTTTTTCTCAAAAAAACCAATTGGTTTTTTCAGAAGAAATCTAATGACATTTTTTATTCATTATAATTTACGTATTTCAGATTATTGGACATAAATAATTTCTACTTTTAACACTTTATTTCAGTATGTAATAAGTGTTATAAATAGTGGGTTTAGGTCTTTTTTTATGCATAGGATTAAACCAGTAGGTTTTTTCTATAAAAAAAAAAAAGCAATTCGTTTTTTAGAAGAAATCTAATGACTTTTTTTTCTTTATAATTTACAAGTTTCAGATTATTAGATATAAGTAATTTCTATCGTTTTTTAGAAGAAAACTAATAATGTTTTCTTTCTTTATAATTTACGAGTTTCAGATTATTGAATATAAATAATTTCTACTTTTAACACTTTATTTTGGCAATAAGCATTAGATATATTGGGTTTACATCATTTTTTATGCATAGGATTAAAATCAGTACACATTGGTAAACATAACTATTGCTTTAAAGAAAAAACTTCAAACATGTGAATTGATCACAGATAAAATAGATTCAATATTTAGTATAAAATATTTAATTTTTTTTAATAATGCAGATTATCTAATGCAATTAATAATATAACCCAATGATCTTTTAAGATTTTGCACAAGCTGTAAAAGAAATATTTCTTTTGGGAGATTATCTCAAAGAATTAAAAGCAAAGACTGGTTGTCAGCTATAGCATTTTAATAATTTTTTTCCTTCTGCTATCTGCTAAATCTAACGACTAAAAATGTTAACTTCAAATTGTCACTCAGAAAGAAAAAATCCTAAGAAGTATTTGTAATATGAATAATTGTGAAAAAGAATATTTATCAAACTACATCAAAATGTTTATTACTGGTAATCAAAAGATTGTTTATAAAGACTTACAGGGCATCAGTGGTTCACTGTGTAGAACAGTTAAAAATTTCAACATAAGACTGTTTGCTAAAACTGTTTAAATTGAAAACTGAATTTTTTCAATTTTCAGCATAAATTCACTATAATTATCAAAGTTAAAATATTTTAAATGAAGTTACACTTCTTATAAACCAATAATATCTGTTTTTATCAGTAACTATGCATGTGTATGTAATAAGAAAGGATGTTTTTAAAAAAACCTGGTTTAAACAAGAAAAACCAGGTTTAAACCAAAAAAACCAGTTTTTTGGGTTTTTTTCCAACTCTGTTCTAAAAGAAATATTTTAAAATCAAATAGAAATGTTGAAGGATATGAAAAATTTTTTTTATCATCATATACTATTTGTTCTTCAGAAAAACGCTAAAATAAAAACTATGAATAATAAAATTTGTTCAAATGATAATAACTTATATTAACTGTGAATTATTGGAGCCAGGTCAAGTATAATTGCACCAAGTAGTACTCCTTTAACACAGGCTTAATCATCAAAAAAGTTTGAATGACTATAAAGTTACAAAAATGTTAAAAATACATAGTTGTTTAGCAGAAAATTGTTTTAACCTTTTCAGGAATTTTTTTTAGAGAATTTAAATGAAATTAGATTCCATATAAATGAAAAAAAGTCAAATAAATTTTGCTTAAGGGCAATTCCGTATGACTCACTTTACCATTTGCCACATTTTGTAAAAAAAAAAAAAAAAAAAATCCATATACGTCATAGAGATATCACATTTAGTTGCTAAAAAGATTTTCATTTATATGAGGGGCATAGTAATAGACAAACATACCAATCTTATAAATTTTTATATGTGCTGGAGCAGGGGTGGATTTAAGGAGTCGCAAGGGCCCCCAAACTTTCTTTTGAATTCAAGGAGAAATGTGGTGTTTTGATAAAAAGATTTTCTAAGTTTTTTTTTCCGATTAATATTACAATAACTTTTTTATGTAATAAGCATAATTTTTTCTATCATTTGCTACTACCAGAAATGCTTTAGTTTTCCTTTATCTTTTCTGCCGTTATGAATTACTATAATTATATTTGTAAATGGAGACGGAGAAGATTCAGATGAAACGTGTGTCTGAGCCAAATGGAACATTGTTAGAGACATGCTATGAGGATTTAGTTATACAGATTGAGGAAATGATTAAATCATGGGGCCCCACATTTGCTATTCAGTTTTCATAAAGCTGACATTTTAAATTGTGAATTCTTACTTTGTTACTGATTATAGTCAAAGATCGATAATCCGCACACCCATAATCCACAATTTTCTATAATTCGCGTTTCTTTACAAATGTAAACATTTAAGAAAATTTACACATTTGTGATTCAAAAATGAGTTTTTAAAACGAATAATAAAATAATTAGAAAAAAAATCTTACTAAAACATTTATTTTGTTTTAGTATAACTCTTTTATTTTATTAACAGTAAAAAATAAACTGTATTACAAAACATATCTAATCTTTTTTATTTAAATGCACATATGTATATATATTTTTAAAAAAGAAATAACTTTAAAAAAGCATTTTTTGAGATAGCGTATTAAATTAATTATTATATTTTTTTTTTATCCTTTCATATCATACTGATTATAGAATTAAAATGCTATCTAGGGATAATAAAATGACATATAATCCACAATAATCCATAATCTGCACTAACTTTAGCCCCAACTTGTGCGGATTATAGAATTTCAACTGTATCTATACTGATAAAAGAAATTTTTGCTCTGTGTGTCTTAGTGCGACAGCTTTTTAAATCTACTGCACATAGAAGTTTGAACACTGAGCATTTGAGTGAGGATAGCATAAGCTAGTTCCTGATCGATCTGAGGGTGAGATTTTTAGTAATTTAAGATCTGGCCCTCCTGAGTCCAGACTTGCATAAAACCAAAAGCTTTCTGTGCACGTAATATTGGATCATAAACTTTCTGCAAATTAATTTATTGTTGGGTGTAATTCGCGTTTTTTGTGTGATTCATTGTCGTGATTTGCGTTTTTTATGCGATTTATGAATGTAATTTGTGTTTTTTCATGGAAGTAATTCACGTTTTTTGAATGGTTCATGGATGTAATTTGCGATTCATGGTTAAAATTAACATTTTTAGCATAGTCTTTGGACGAAACTCACAATTTTAGCGCAGTATTTTCTCGAAATGTTGTTATTCTTTTACACGATTCTTTGTTGAAAAGCACGTTTTTTACGCGATTCTTTGTCAAAATGCATGTTTTTATGCGATTCTTTGTCAAAATGCATGTTTTTATGCGATTCTTTGTCAAAATGCATGTTTTTATGCGATTCTTTGTCAAAATGCATGTTTTTATACGATTCTTTGTTGAAATTTGCGATTTTCTCGGGGTCTTTTGATGGCATTCTCATTAACAGTAAATAATTCATTCATAAAATTGAGGGAATATTTTTATTTTTTGGTACTAAGAAAAGTTAAAAATAAAAATGTCTCTTTCTTAAAATTTTCTGTGCATGGCGTGCGCACATGCGTCTATGTTATGCAACTCTGCCTGAGCCCTTCAAGCTTTTATGCCCTAAATTAACTTACCCCTTTTTAATCTGATTTTCATCGTTTTCAGAGGCCTTTTGTCATTTAATTATTCCCCTTTCTACATTTCAGTTAAGATCCTGGTTCTCTGAGGATTGGTAGAGAGTCCTGGAAGATTTTGTGCTTTAAATTATTAATAAATTGTCCTTTTTAACACAATATTCATTTTTGGTACCCTTTCCAATTTTCCTCATATTCTACATTCCAGTTAAGACTCGAACTTTTTGTATGCCATGCATTTTTCATTTTTTAATTGTGTCACCCTCTCAATACATAACATTAAAGTTGATTCTTGGATTCCTGTATCCGGGCCAACACCCTCATATTTTTATTGAGGGTCTAAGGCTCTTTTAATGCATTTTCACTATTTTTGTGTGTTTCTTTAAAATTTATTGTAATAATTTCTCCAATTGTCTGCTTAATTTCCTCTAATTAAGGATAAGCGCAAAGTACTAGGGTTCTTTAATATATTTTCATTTAAGTGGCCTGCTCTCATCTACCGGTTGATCTTTTTTGCACCTTCTATTATAGGACCCTGAGATATAAACATGTTAAAAGCTTCTAGTATCTAGCACTTTAGGCATTTAATTACTCGAAATAATGCATAAGGTATAAATAAATAATATGCATAAAATTTTAAAGAAATGCTCAAATATGGGAGTAGGAGAATTCTTAAAAAAGTGTCCTAGTGCACTGTGGCACTTTATTCAACGTTCAACTCAGATGCATCAGGAGACGCCTTGAATACCCTCACAAAAATGTTCCGCATTGTACATGCAGTAGATTTTGCTACCGTGGCAGATACACGCACACAGTGTCAAAATTTCTTTTATTAGTATACCCAATTCTTCAATATAGAAGAACCCTCAAGAGATGTAGCGAGAGGGGCCCCTCTCTTTGTAAATCGAACCCTGTGCAGGTAGTGTATAGATCCTTATTTGGTACTGAGACTCGCATTACAAAAAAATAGGAAGTCAAGTTTTATGGGTTAATGAAAACATAGAATTTCCCCTTTTTCACAACACAGTAAACAAGAAGTATTTCATAAAATGAAACATACTTTCAAGGTATTATATACACAAAAATATCATTGTTTTAATAGTAATTAATTATATCAATCAATATTTCGCGTGTGATTCATATTACATGGCATTGTGACTCACATTACATTTCCAGGTTATTTTCCAGGCATTCTAATTAAGCAAATGTTGCCAGATTATAATTTATAAGCTTCAGTCAATATACAACATTTATAAAATAAAAGTGAGTTTTGTTTACTTTTACTTTTAACACTATGGGGGGCTCCGCCCCCCTGCTCGCTACGCTCGCCAATCCCCCGCGTAATCTCTTTGCGATTCCAAGTTGTAGACTACCCCTGCTTGCTGCGCCTATCAATACCCCATGGAATCGCTTCGCGATTCCGTTCATTATTGCTTTGCAATAATGGTTGGAATCGCTTTGCGGTACCTTATTTTCCATACACTGTTAAAAATCTGCTGCATTTTGTTGCAACACACTCCCCTGCTTGTATAGAAAATGCTTACTTGGCCGTGAAATGGAGCTTTCTCATTGGCTGGAATAGAGATATTATATATAAGCGGTGGAGTGCGTTGCAACAAAATGCAGCAGATTTTTAACAGAGTACACTCAATTTTGGAATTCATCCTTCTCCAATATGGTCGAAGCATAGACGGAGCTCTTTCCTGATTGGTCTATTCAACTCATGGAAGGTGTGGTCCACCCGGACGCGTTATTTCCGGAAACCTTACACATCAGTATCATTCCAGGAATCATTGCTGGAGATTTGTTTAAGGCTAGTTTTTTTTTACTATAGAAGGACTACAGTTCTTTAGTTTCCATGATATGTGGAATTGCCCATAAATGTTTAGTAGAATAGATATGGATTGAAGAACTTCGCCAAATACTGCACCAAACTTATCACTTGTATCTGGTACCATTAATGACCAAAATCTGGAGAATGTTGACTTTTCCCTGTGAATGTCAAAATTTACATAGTCGCTTTGTATAATGTCCCTAATATTTTTTTTATTATCCTTACCTCTGACTTACAATGGCAAATGTCGACAGTCACAATGCATTAATGGTTAATGTTGAATATGTACATCTACTTCTATGTATTTCAGTCACACTCATTAACTTTTATTACCTTCCAACGAAATTGAAAACATGTTTATGAATTCGATTTGACTGTCTGTCTGCTTATGCTCAAATACCTATAAATATACACAGATTTTTATGCAATTGGTAAAACTTTTTTAGGCTAACATAGACATGTTTGGGGTTGTAAGGGAGAATGGGGTACAGTAAACCTAAGTGCACTGTCACCACCCGGTTTAAACCAGATTTTTTTGGGTTTAAACCAGGTTTATTTGGCTTAACAAGGTTCTTTTTTTAAAATAGGTTTTCCTATTACATGTACATGCACATTTATAAATAAAGTTATAACTTGTTTTAAAAATAATTATTTTTCATTATTATTTATTTGTTTATACGAAAACTGAAATTATTTAAATTTTAAATATTTTTAGTAAAAGCTATATCTTATGTTTCGTAAATATAATATAAATAAAATAAACAACGTAAAAATAATTAAACGTAAATATAATTAAAACTATACATATTGAAACATTGATACCTTGAAAATCTTAATAAACAATCTTTTGATTGCTATTACTATAAATAAATATATGATGTAGTTTCATTAATAAAATATACTTTCGCATGGCTATTCAAAATAATTTCTTTGAAATACCTGTTAATGCAAGGTCTGAGTTTTCTGTTAGAAGACTACATGAACAATTATATTTTACTGAAAATAATGCTTTCTATAAAGAATTCTTGGAATGATTTAACCTTAGCAGTGGAGTCTTTACACACTGTGAGAAGCATTGTGTAAACTATTTGACATTTCTCCTCTGAAACCCCCCAGGTTAAAGGACAAAATGACAACAGCGAAATGAACCAAAATACCTATTTGACAGCTTTTTAGACAAATGAAAATATTGATCTTAAAAAGAAAGTAGTTTCATAAATGCTGTCATCCTCTAAAACATTTAAATGGTCATAAGACTACACGGGCTTTCTTCCTATTCTATATTATAGCACTTAATACTTTTAAATGTCTAAACTAAAAATTATATGTTTTTAGGCATTTTTATGAGACATTTTTAAATTATGTGTGTAAACCTTGTCTTGACCTCGTTTCCCTCCAATTTTTTTGGCTTATCTAAGTAGTGGGTTTGATTATGCAATAGAAGATTTAAATGTATGTATATAATATAATGGTACATATTTTAGATAAATGTAAACAAATGCTTCACTAGCACCCAATTTTTCAATGTTTTCTTTTTCGGCTTCTTATCTTAAGTTTCTTTTTTATTCTTAAATTATAATCGTCCCAATCAAGAAAATTTTCTTTTAAAGCTTGAATAAAATCTTAAAGGTCATTTTATGTTATTAACGATAAATCCTCATTTCACAAAGGAAAATGTTTTTTTTTTTCTAAATATTGCATTAATTTATTTTATTTTTACTAAATTCACATGTCTTAAATTTTCTTTTTTGAGCTTCATATATGTTCACCAATGCATGAAATTTGCATTCCACATGCATACTAACATATTCTAGACTAGACTCGCTATGTATCATGATAACCGCTCAGATAAGACTTAAAAGTAGAAATTATTTACATCCAGCGATGTAGTGGAGGGTATACAGGGGTGTATCCTGTAAACCTAGATTTTTTAAAGGTGCACTGTATACCCTCTGTTTCTGAAACAGGTTTATAATATACACACTGTAGGGTATACACTCTAACTTGAGTGTATAAGCTCTGCTTAGAGCGTATATCATCTATTATTTTAACGACTAACACCCCTGTGTACATTCAATAATTTGAAACACTTAAATAGCAAAAATAAGAAAATATTACCGTAAAATACCGTTAATCCGCCCCCCCCAAACGAAATAAAAAAATCGTACTATAGTTAGAGGGGGGCACTTACACGGGATTTTTTCGCGATCGTTCAACAAAATTTACAGGAAAGAATCATCGTTAAATGAATGAATCATGAATTTTGATACTTGAAAAAATTTGGGGTTTTTTTATTTAAAAACGTAAATTCTGTCGAAAAAACGCAGAAAAAAGGAGAAATTAGTAAAGAAAAGCCAAAACAAGCATGAAATCAATTAAAAAATCTTGAAAAAACACACATTTCATCAAAAATTCATGATTCATTCATTTCAAAATGATTCATCCCACTCTTAATCGCCTTTGAGAATCCGGAGGGAGGGCGCTTTTTCGGGATTTTTTGAAAATTTCAAATTTCTTATAAACTGGGGAGGGGGCGTTTGATCGGGAAGGGCGGATTAACGGTATTTTATGGTATACTAGATTTGTTCTAAAAAACCAATTGATTTAAACTGTGCCAATCCTGCTGGTAACAGAGTGAAATCTTAATGTAACTCCCCCCTCCCCTCAATGTAGGAATGCAAGAAAAATAAAGGCTTGCTAAACCAAATAAAAATGGAACAAAGAAACTCATAGACAATTATTCATTAGCATATATAACGAAAAGTAATCAATAGAGAAAATAGCTTAATATTATGTGTTATCATTGAGGTTTTGAGGGATGATTCAATCCTTAGTAAATCTTAACTAATCAAGCAATTTAAGTAGTAAAAATGTATTTTTAGCTGAAGTCTGCCCTTTTTTTTAGCCTTAAAAGATGAAGAAAGAAAGTTGGGTTTTTCTTTTTTTCTAACCAGAAAAATTAGTTATTCTGCCCTGTAGGTTTATAGCTTACACAAAAAGTTAGGTTTATTAAAAATGTTTGTCATTTTAGAAATTTATTAATTTATCATTTTTTTTTTAAATCTTTGCTTGTAGATTTTGCGTAACTTGGATTTTGCATTTTTCAATAATATGTAAAATAAATCAACACATTAGGGAAAAAATAAAAAAAAAAGATTAAAAAAACACACTTTTTTTAACCGTTTGCTTTAAACTAAACAATCCTGACCGCCCCTTATGTTTTATTTATTTTTAAAACTTTTTTTTTTTAGACTAATTGATTACAGCACTGAATTGATCACTTATAGCTTTTAAAACACATTATTAGCTCAATATGATTCAATTTATCCTGACTGGTTATTTTCGGATTTTAAAATTAAATTTTTTTCATCATTGTACGTTTCTTTATTATAAATTAAAGGTTATAGATAAATAAGGAAATCAGATTTTTTTAATATAAATGTAAAAAGATACTTGTTTTTATTTAAAGTTAAAATTAATGTGAAATTAATGATATAATATTACTATGCCAAACGAAAGCTTTAAATAATATTTTTATGAGAATGTGTAGAAATTCAACATGAGGCAAAGTGGACCACAATTCACTCTGTTACTGTAATGCAGAATTATCAATATAATTAATTATTGCTTACTCTCTACAAATAAATGCTGTTTTAAAGTAATTATTTAACTGTAAAATATAGTAAAAAAAGAAAAATGTCTATGTATCATAGTAAGAAATGTTTTCGTTTGTATTTAATGCTTTTAAAACAATACAAGTATTTTATCAGTTGTAACCCGTTATTACTAAAACAATATCTAGCATTTTCTAAAATTTCAACAATCATTTTAGAAGTAATATAAAACAAATTTGGAATCAAAACTTTATGATTACCAATTATTTCAGGAAAGTTTCAGGCTCATAAGTATTTTTGAGTTTCATTTTCAAGTTTTCGTGGAGATGACTTTATTTTATTTAATAACTTCACCTTATTTTCAATTGCTGCTGTATCAATCTGTTGTTATTTAAAAAATATAATACCCTTTTAGATAATTTTTCTGTTTATTTTGTGGAAATGTTTGGTTGGAAATTTTTACTTGAAAAATTTGCATTATTATGCTATTTTGGAGATATAGGGGGAAAGAAAGGGGACCTAAATTTATAAAAAATAAATTTATATTGTAATTCAAATAATGCTTAATAAATGACCATGTACCCCAGTGGGTGGACCAGTGTAATCCACTTCTGGGGTACACTTGTCCATTTTATGAACGTATACAAATATTTATTTTTTAAGTATTTGAAAATACTGTGTTATGAAAAAAATGTATATATTTTATAGAAATATTTATATATTTTTAACATGTTTGAAAATATGTTCTGAAAAATTATGATACATATAAAATTGCTTAAGGAATGTTCAAGTATATTTTTAGGCAGAATAGATTTTCCATTAAAGAGAAAAAAAATGTAAACTCTAAAAGTAGTCCACTGTGTACCAGTCTCCCCTACAGTAAAACCTGTCAAGTAGGTAATTATCTTTACAGAAACTTGCCTTAAAGAGAAGCATTATATGGTTTTTACATGGATCACCATACAATTCAATTTGCTATAACCTGCCTGAAAGTTATTTTTCATCACTAATTAATTGTTTCATTATAAAAGGTTTTAATAGGTACTTATAAATACAGTAAAACCTGTAAAAGCGGAATCTTTCTTCAACATAATCCTGTCGCAAATAGAAGAGTTTCAGAATACCGTCGAAACGAACAAACAATCTTATTTATAAAGAATATCTTAAAAATATGTTTGATTGGTCTTCTTTATACGAATTTAATATTTCGAACTGAGCGAAAAATTGCCCAGGCCGGAAATCGAACCTAGATCCTTGATATACAAGGTCAAAGTTTTACCGTTTAAGCTAACTGGGCGATAGCCGGCTGGGATTTTTTGCTCAGATAACCTTATTGGCCATAGCATCTGGTCTGTCATTTAAACAGCTCGGCAAAATAAACCGCAGATGTAATGGAACTCCATATAACGATGGGTACGTAGATATATTATTATAGGGGTTCGATTCCTGGCCTGGGCAATTTTTCGCTCAGTTGGAAGTATTCAATTCATATGGTAAATTTACCAATCAGTTTGATTGTGCTAAAATAATAGTGCAAGTTTTTAAATGGAAGTCTAAAATGGTATTTTTTTTCCCGCTCCTTACAATCACATCTTGACAAGATTGACTGTGTGTGTGGGGAATAAAATATTTAGAGTAATTTTAAGAATTTGTGCATATCTTTATTTAATTTCATAATTTTAAAAAATAGCTTGTATAAAATAAAGTTAGATATATCTTTATAATTGTAGCTAGTAATACATCGAAAATACATTATGATATACCAAATATTTTATAAACACTATGATCTAAAAAACTGAGCCCATACTGAAAAGTTAAAAATATTTTAGTAACGCTTTGTACAATATAAATATTTTCTTACAATAAAAATAAGATTAAAAGGTTAAGTTTAAACTTAGAACTACTGTAAATGTTATTCGAGTTTTATTGAAATATTTTCCTTGAGAATTTTTATTTTAGACAATATAACTTATATATTTAACTTATTATTGGTTCGTTTATAAATGTAGTTCATTTTGAAGAAATTTCTGACTGCTATAAATTATTATCTGGTTAATTTTTAAGAAGAATACAAACAATTTTGACTAAAGAAATTTCCCAGCAAACACAGAACTAACAGATTGGTACAAAAATGATATCTTCCGACAAGTACTAGAGGTGTTATTTCGATAACAGCGATTCGTAACCTGTTTACATTTTTAACTTAATACAGAATACTTAAAATAAAAGCCCCCCCCCCTTTTTTTGGTTATTTTGTATAAATTCTTCCTTCATTCAGTTTCATATATGTATTTCATTTTTATCATATTAAGGAAAAAAAAAACCCTAGCTTTTCTGATACCAACTTTAAATTGTTCAGGAAACATATATATAGAAACTTGTGATAAACTATTCAATTTCTGTTTTTGATTATAAAAAATGCATTTATTATTAATGCTGAAATTAACATGTATATACATATTAAAAAGTTTTTTTTCTGATATTGCAGATTTAATTTTTTGTTGTTTCCTCATACGATTTCTGATATGTAGGTGTGCATGTGTGTATTGGATTTAGGGGGGGAGGGATTTCCTTTATCTTTTCAAACTAATCAGAAACATTAAAAAAAAATCTAGTTTCTGTTCAATAGCCATCTTGCTTTTGACTATGAGATAATTATTATTAAAGATGAAATTTGCATTAAATGAAGTTTGTTTACAATTATTTCAGATTTTATTGTCTTTTCCTTTTACGGGATCTGTCTTGTAATAATCCGTACACAATAGAGGGGAAAAAACTAGGGGTTAACACAGATTTTCCCCTCTTGAACAATGAAGTACTTTTGTGATAACATTTTTCATCGCAAAATTATTCTTGAATTTTTGTTTTCATCACATTCAATATACTGTTGATGCACTCCAAAAATAATCCAATAAATTATTAAGTTAACAACATTTTGTTTCTAAAATGCGTAAACCATTTAAATAGCAAGAAATACATAAATAAAATTTCGACAATACCAATTTTTAAGGAGGTGAGTGAGAGGTAATTAAATGGAATAACTCATACTTCATAAGCTTTTATATTGAGACTTTTGTATGAAATAGAGTTAAAAATTTACTAACTATTTTAAATAGATAATAATTACACCTGCTAATCAAAATTATCTCTGCATTCATATACATGCACACACCAAATTCATCTTATCTCAAAAAAATGTGAAGCACACAAGCATAAAAAAGAAAAATCATTGCCACCCCCTCCCCTTTTAATTCTGATAAACCTTATGCACTTTCTTTTCAAATTGCAGCTGGAATTAAATTAGATGACTTTAGCTATTTTCTGTTATCATCTGCCAGCTCTTGTCCTTATGTTCCATCTGAAAATACCTACCATGCTAGGATAGATGAAATAAATAGACACAGACAATATAGAACAGTGCTAATGTTTTCATTGTGCTACATTTTTTATTAAACATAATTTTTGCTTACAAATTATATATTTAGTATTATTATAAACAAAAATTTCATTCATTTTTTAAAAAGTCATATCAGGAATACAATATATTTTTTATGTTAACATGAGCTTTCTCAATATATTTTCTTGAATATTCTGAAACGGGCTTTCAAGTCTTCAATCCTTTATTCTGAAGTCAGATATACTTCAAACCCGGATTCCTTCCAAGTTAGGTAAAAAAAAGTATTGCTCCAAGTTCTGGCTAATTTCTCCACCTATTTTAACAATATAAAATGAAATTTTAGAAAGATCAAAAATTGTAATTTGTACACACAAAATCAAATTATTAAACATATAGAACTATAATAAACAAAATAACTGAATTTTACACCATGAAAATTTGTAAATTACAGCACATTAACACTAAATATATAAAGAATTTTTATTCAAGGTATAAAAATACTTCATACCAGAATTTTTATTTAAGACTAACTAATTTATGTGCGATTTAACCACTAGACAACATTTTTTACTGAATATATTTTCATTATTTCATTACATGGAAGAAAATCAGCAGCTAACTGCAGCCCTTTGATAAAATTCACATTTTTATGTTATCCTTTGAAGGCATCTGTGTTTAAGCGATCCTTTGACAAAATTGGCGTTAAAGCGATCCTTCGACGAAATTGGCATTTAAGCGATCCCTTGATGACGTATGCATTAAAATGATCCTTAGACAAAATTCATGTTTAAGTGATCTTTGACGACATCTGCATTTAAGCAGTAGTACCAAAAAAAAAAAAAAAAAAAGCATTGTACTCACCATTCTAGCATAAGTGCCCCACTTCTAATATTTTTAAGTTTTAAATTGATACGCACAGCAGCACTTCAAAAAAATACTGGGCCATGGTACATTGCAACTAATTTCTAGTAATTCTAGAGATGTGCCGGATATCCTGCTTATTTGGCACTCAAACCGGATATTCGTTCTGGCCGAATATTTCAATATCCGGTTGCTGGATAGGGAAACTTTTTTAAATTCTGTTTTTTACATTTAAAATAACATATAAAATTAATTTGCTCCTTGCTAACCTTATCGTATTAAAAAGCAATGTTAACAAAAATAAATATTTGTATATTTTCACAATTATGAAATCATGTTTATATGTGAATGAAGATATATTTAAAATATGACAATATTTTGTCAATCTATAAAAGCAATTGTAAAATCAAAACTAGAATATGTACTACAACTTCAAATTTTTTATTTCTCTTAATTGTTCTTAAAATTTCAGTAATGAAGTAATTTTATCTGTGAAAAGTTTTGTAATTTTCACCAGTCAAAATTTAACTCCAGTGTTCAATTATTCTGTCATAACTGTAGTTGCCAAAACTAGAATATCAATTGTAACTTTGTTTTGCTTTCAGTTTTAATTGCAGTAATGAAGTAGTTGACTTTTATACTTCAAGTGTTTTGTTATTAGCTTTACTATTGAGTTATGAATATCAACAAAAAAGGAAGGTATAAATATCTTATCTGAAAGTTTTATAAAGTTACTGTTAATACATCAAAAATTTTGAGTCAGAAATGTGTACAATGGGGAATGGGGCCATCTTGTAAGTGCTGAAGTATTGATGATTAAAAACCATGTAGAAAAATAGCTTCTAGCAAACTAAAGAGTTTAATTATGGATATTCATACTCCAGATTCAAAGTGTGTTTGTTCAGAAAATCATGAACAAAATGTAATCAAAATGGTGCTGATATTAAAGAAACCCTTTAAATTTTGGGGAACATCAATTGCACAAGTTAAGCAGTCAACAATAGAAAAAATTGTGGTAAAAATCATTAAATATACAAATTGCATTTTTTTAAAAACATTTTAGTAAAAATTTTCAAAGCAATTGAATTGCACCTTGTTATAAGTCCCCAGTCATGTTAAAATTGCAAGTGACCTTTTAAATAAAGTTCATTCTAAGACTTGCTGTACAATACAAAAAGAGCTTAGTAGGAAAACTAACTCTCACTCACAGTCAAGAGGAGTAACAAACATAACTATCCCATTTTGTTAATTATGCGTCAACAGGGTAATTTTTTTTGTTGTTATGTTAGTCGATACAATGCATCTACATAAAACATCAAAACACCTACCTAAATCTGGTGATAGACTAAAGAAAAGATAGAAAACAATATGCATGTAAAGTTAGAAGTTTTATAAATAAAATTGAAAAGGCAAAATATTAAATTTCAATATTTAATTATTACTATGCATTTGTTTAAATAACTGACTTAATAAGTGAATTAAAATCTATTAATCCTTGAATAATATAAAATTACAATATTTTTTTTCTTTAAACAAGCATAGAATTGAGACATTATTAAAATTAAATAAGAAAATATTTGGCTGGATACAAGATATCGGGCAAATTTTGTACCAGATATCCATTATCCTGCAAAAATCCACATTCGGTACATCTCTGATTCTCTACCCAGAGTCTTGATAATTTAAAGAAATTTGTAAAAAACTTCAAATCTATTTGCTAACTGTCAAAATTTTTCCCTGAACAGTGTTTGCATGTTCGTTTATATTATCGAACTCTGCAAACAAGGAATCAAACTTTCAAACTGTAGCTACTGGACCTTAAGAATTAAATAGCGGCTTTTTCTCATAAGCAGCACTCTGCTTTTCTATTTTTTAAACTTATAGCAATTCTGTTTGCCCAAATAAATCTTTTTGTAAATACAGCTGTTTTTAATTTTAGTTTCTAGAAAAAATTTGCCCTACTCTTACACTTCAATGTCATTTTCCATATTTAACATTTAATAACAACATGTATATAATAACAGAAGGGTTCACCATATAACTTTGTCTAATGTAATTTGCAGTAGTAGTAGTAGCATAAAGTTGTAAAATCAACAAATTGTTATGTTTAAAAATAAAGTAAAAAAAGTAAAACTAGAATTAATACAGTAGACTCCCTCAAATCCACAACCGTAAAATCTGCACATAATTTATGGATATGGCTAAACTTGAAATAAAACTACTTTAATTTTTCATGATATTGATGTGAATTAGTAATGTATCTTTATGAGAAAAGCTTCATTGAATAATTTAGGAAAGCTACATTTAATCTTTATAATGAATATTTAATCATATATTATTGATTATTAATTTGACTTTTTTTTTCTCATTTCATCAAGGATCAGATCTAATGACATTCTCTTTTTTTTTCTTTATAATTTACATGTTTCATATTATTAGATACAAATAATTTCTACTTTTAACACTTTTTTTCAACAATTAGCATTAGATATAGTGGGTTTAGGTCATTACTTTTATGCACAGGATTAAAATCAGTATGCACTAATAAACATATCTAATGCTCTAAAGATAGCTTCAAATATGTAGTAAAAAAAAATATATTTATGCAGATCATTTAACAATTAATAACATAACACAATCTTTAAGATTTTGCTCAAAAGATCATTGAAGATTAGCTGTAACAGGAACTTTTCTTAATTTGGGAGATTTATTTCAGCATTAAAATCAAAATATGAATTTGAATAAGAGTATTCAAAGACTGGATATGTTAGTTATAGCATTTTAAAAACAGTCGCATTTATTTTTGTTTTTCATGTTACCTTCAGAATCTATAGTGACCAAAAATGTTGACTTCAAACTGTCACTAAAAAACAAAATCCCAAGAAATATTTGAAATTTGAATAACTAAATATATATATACCAAATTACACCCAAATGTTTATTATTAGTAATCAGAAGATTGTTTATAAAGATTTTATGAATATCAATGTTTCACTTTGTAGAGCAGCTTATTCTTTGAACATAAGACTATTTGCTAATACTGTTTAAATTAAAATGCATTTTTTTCCTATAAAAATTCAGAATAATAATTATTTTAAAATGCAATTACACTACTTATAATTCAATAATGTATATCTTTATCAATAAACATGCATGCATATGAAGAAGGCAAAAAAATTAAAACAATTTAAACCAAAAAACCTATCTTCCCCCCCCCCCGTACAAACCAGGTGTTTTGCCAACCCTGTATTGTATTTAATATATTATAGTTATAATTTTTTTTGTTAAACAAATAAATAAAAAAATAACTTGCATGTTTGGAAAAATGCATACTGTAGGATACTCCAATAATAAAGATACCAAGGAAGGCCTTCCCGAATTTCTCAACAAAACCACCTAAAAGAAGAAATTAAGAAAATACAATAGATACATACAAACATTTAAATTCTTATTAATATCATTATGAATTAAATTAAAATATATGAATATATTATGCACTCAATGACCCTTTTAAACACTTTTGATGCACTGGCAGCCAATTTTAACATTTCCTATGTGCCCTGTGGTAATTCCCATAAAAACATCTCTAATTCTATTAGACTTCAAACAAATCAGTATTTTAAAACAAGGTTGTAAAGGTTTTGGACACAATGGTAAAGTCCATGGTTTAACCTTTAACTGCCGTGACAAAAATTATTGCATAAATACTGTCAGCGATCTATCAGACCACTTTATCTAAAGAATAAAATGTTAAATTAACTCTCAGAATACTATTTTTGTATTAAACTACAGGACTATAATAAATAAATTTCAGCTATTCAAATGTCTCTAGAGATATTAATATGTATCGAACAGAAACAAAATTTGTCCATTATCCACAGTTAAGCTTAAAAATTACAAGTTAAACTCCAAAACTTAAAAAACTCAGCGGTCTGTGAGACTGCTAACAGTAGTTAAGGGTTAAACCGTACTTTGCAAAACCCTTCTGTCTAAAACTGTCCAAAAATATATTTTGTAGTAAAATTTTTATTTATCAAACAATGCTAAAAATTAAAAATTTTAAAAATTGTCAGTAAAATTACAATACAAAAATACCAATTTAGTAGTAACAACCTAATTGCCCTATGTAACAAAGCAATTACTTTAAAAAGATATTAAATTTAATTGTGTTTGTGTGTAATAATTTGACTTTAGATGAAATTCACATATTTATTTTGCAATACTTTGATGAAATTTGCTTTTTATTAGGATATCCTGAGACGAAATTCACATATATTAAACGACCCAGGGGTTATTCTGATCTGAATTTTCCAAAAATTCAAGACATTCAATTACAAAAAAATATTTTTTAAAAAAGCCATCAATCTGAAATTTTAGACAAAAAAGAAAAAAAAAAGCGAATATCACACAAATGGTCATCACAAAAAATTTTGTTAACACATTCGCTATAAGGTGCCAACATTAAACGGTCACTCAGCCGCCAGCGTGTGATGTCCAATAGCCAGTCACGTGCTGGTGCGGGAAAATCTTTCACTGATTCTTTGTTATAAAAAGTAAATTGGCTTCTGTGGAAAACCCACTTTTACAGTGCGGCATTAACTATCATCACATCTTCACACAAGCGGCAGCAAACATGTTAATTGTGCATTTCTTCAGAGGATTGGTGGATGGTGCAAATTTTGTCAGATCAGAAAAACATCATTCGTTAACCACTTAACCGGCGACAGGTAAGGCAATACAGTGCTTTTACCCCCCGATTTACAGTGGCGGATCCAAGGGGGAAGGGTCATGACCCTCTCTGGAGCTCTTCAAAGAGGGATGTACACTGTACAGTCTAAATAGAAGGTGCTAAAACAGGAATGCAAAATAGCATGTAATCGAGAGAATTTACACTTTTTTCGAAACTGATCGAGAAAATTCGCAAATTTTCCATGCCTGATCGACATAATTCAGAACTTTTCTGCACCCGATCGGTGAAATTTGCAATTTTTGCGAAGCCGATCCACGAAATTCAGAATTTTTCCATGCTTTATTGATGAAATTCATGATTTTTTTGGGTGTGATCGACGAAATTTGGGATTTTTCCACAAATGGTCTGCAAAATTTGTGATTTTTCTTCACTTGATTGAAAAAAATCACGATTTTCGTGCTCAATCCACAAAATTAGCACATTTTTCCGTTCTCGTTCGATGAAATACGAATTTTTCCGTACACGAACTAAGAAATACGCATTTCTTAATTGAATGACGGGCTATGCATTTTTTTCCTGCTGTAAACTGATGAAATCCGTGATTTTTTTCTCGCGATACTGACGAAACTCGCAATTGTTCTGCAGACGCTCAAAGATTTATTAAATTTTTACGCGCATCATCAACAAAATTTGCGGCTTTTCTGTGTCCTATCAACAAAATTAGCGATTTTTTGTTCCAAATCGAGAAAATTAGCTATTTTTTGTTCCAAATCGATAAGATTCGTGAGTTTTTTGTATTCGATCGCCGGAATTCATGCTTTTTACGAATCCGATCGACCATATTTGTGATAATTTCTTTCCCGATTGATGGAATTGTCAATTTTTTTTTTTGCCATATCAACGTAATTTGCGATTTTTTTTCATTCCAGATCAACTGTATATCCGTTTTTTACGAAACTGATCGACCATATTTGCGACTTTTTCGTTCCCGTTTGACAACGTTCGCAAATTTTTCGTGCCCTACCAAAAGCAATTTTTTCGTTCCCGATTGACTAAATTCGCGCTTTTTACGAAAGCAGTCGACCATATTCGGAATCTTTCCACGCCCAATTGACGAGGTTTGCGCCTTTTTCCGTTCTTGTCCATGAAATATGCATTTTTCTGTATCGAACAATAAAATTCGAGATTCTTAACTGACTGATGAAATCTGCATTTTTTCCCCACGGTAAATTAATGAAATCTGATTTTTTTTCTTGCGATAAACTGATGAAACTCATTACTGCTTTGTATTTGCTCAAAAAAATTTACAAAATTCGCGAGTTTTTCGTACCCAATCGCTCTTTTAACGAAGACAATCGATTACATTCACAATAATTTTTTCCTGATTCACAAAATTGGCAATTTTTACGTTCCATATCAACTCAAAATTCGCAATTTTTTTATTCCCAATCAAAATTCACAACTTTTTGTGCTCGATCGACAAAATTTGCAGTTTTTCTGAGACATACAGGCAAAATTCGAAATTTTTCGAGGGCCGATATACAAAACTCGCGATTTTACAATGTCCAGTTGACGATATTTTCGATTTTTGCAAGCGATATTTTTTATGCCTGATCGTCAAAATTTGCTACTTTTTATCGTAATTCCGTTTTCACAAGATTTACTGTATTTTAAAATTGTTTCATTAAATCATCTGTCAAAAGTTGTGACCCCCCCTGGAGGTTTGGCTTTAACTATTTCACCGTCTGTCCCGACTTATGTCGGGACAGACGGTGAAATAGTTAAAGAATAGTAGGGGGGGATGCAAATTTCATCCAGGGATGACAGAAAGAGCACAAAAACCTTTAAAGAATCGTGGGAAAATGCAAACAAAGAAAAACTGCTAATTTTACAAAAAAAAAAAAAAAAAAAAAAATATTCGACAAAAACTGCAAATTTTGTCATGTCAAAAGAATGTGAAAAACCTCCAAATTTCACCACAGAATCGTTAAAAATCTGAGGTCCTCAAAGGGGTCTAAACTGGATTTCTCTCCACACACACACTCTGTTGAAACTTTGCAGAAAATTGTGAAATTTGTCAATGAAGAAATCCTATTTGCAACCTTGTTTCATCAGTTTCTACAAATTTATTTAATGTAGCAATTTTAAATTTGTAAAGTAGTAAGACTTAATGTAAAATACATCGTCTGCTTTTTATCTTCATTAAAATTTTACCTTGAAAATGCTGATTTCAGCCAGATTTGTGATAAGGTAATCGGACAACGACCTCACATAAATGGATTCCCTTTCTTGTCAGTTTCTTTAGGAAAGAATTAACGATTTCGTGGGTACAGAAATACAAGGAGTTAAAATCCAAAAGATAGGTATTTCTGTTCGGCATTACTTGCTTACCAAAAACTTTCTGCACACATAATATTGGGTCAAAAATTGCTGCAAATCGATTTAATGTTTAATAAAATTATGTATTATATTATTTTGGCATGGATGAAATTTGCTTTTATTATGCAATTTGCATCTTTTGCGTGAGTCATGGATGTAATTTGCGTATTTTATGCAATTCATGAACGTAATTCACATTTTTTTACGTGCTTAATGGATGCAATTATTTTTTTATGCATCTCATGGTCGTAATGTACGTTTTTTGAGCGATTTGTCAACAAAATTCACGAATTTTGAGATAGTTATGGATGTAATTCACGTTTTTTAATGTGATTAATGAACATAATTAACATTTTTTACACAATTTTAATGTGATTCATAGATGTAATTTGCCTTTTTTCAGCAATCTGTCGATGAAATTAGAGGGGGTTTTCTTGAGTGATTTATGAACATAATTCGCATTTTTTATCTGACTTATAGACGTAATGCACTAATTTTATGAGATTCATGGACGTAATTTGCATTTTTCGAGCGATCTGTCGACATAATCCACGTTTTTTGGACAATCTGTTGCTGAAATTTGTGTTTTTTGAGCGATTGATGAATGTAATTCTCATTTTTTATGCAATTCATGAAATAGTTTGTGTTTTGATGCGATTTTATAGACCTGATTTGCTATATTCATGTGATTCATGGCCATAATTTGCGTTGTTTAAGAGATTTGTCAATGATTTGTTTTTTTGAGCGATTTATTGATGCAATTTGCATATTTTAAGTGACTCATGGACGTATTTTGGTTTTTTGAGCGATCTGTCGATGAAATTTGCATTTCTTGAGCAATTTATTCATGTAATTCACATTTTTAAAGCGATTTATGGATGCATTTTGCAGCTTTTGAGCGATCTATTAATGAAATTTGCATTTTTGAGCAATCTGTTGGCATAATTTGCATTTTGAGCGATTTATTGACATAATGTGTTTTTTAAGCAATTTATGGACATGATTAGCGTTTTTTGTAACGATTTATGAAAAAAAAGAAAAACCCTCATAAAATTATAAATTTGCATTTTTAATGCAGAGCATCATTCCGTTGATTAAATTCATGTTTTTGAGCAATTTATGAACGCAATTCTCATATTTTATGAGATTCCTGAAACGTAACTTGCATTTTTTTTTTACACAATTTTATAGACGCAATTAACTATTTTTATGAGATTCATGTACTTAATTTGCATTTTTGAACAATCTGTCGACAAATTTTCCATTCTTTGAGCAATTTATGGACTTAATTCGTGTTTTTATGCAATTCATGAACATAATTTGCATTTTTTACATGATTCATATTCATAATTTGCTATTTTTAGGCAATTCATGAGTGGTTTTTTTTTTTAGTGATCTGTCGTTGAAACTTGCATTTTCTAAGTGATTTATGGACTTAATTCGCATTTTTTGAGAGATTTATGATGTAATTCATATTTTTCTACGTGATTCATGGAGTAATTCACATTTTTTTACATGATTCATGGACCTAATTTTCATTTTTTGAACAATTCACTGATTTGTGTTTACTATGTGCGCATGAGTTGCATAAAAAATTCACATTTTTTATGCAATTCATGCACTAAATTCGCATTTTTACAAAAATCATGCATGAAATTAGCGTTCTTTGTGAGATTCATGGACAGAATTTGTTATTCGTGCAGTCTTTGGTTAATATTTTCATTTTTATGTCATCTTTGGATGTAAGCGTGTAATTTTTTGCTGCGTCAGTTTTCTATACATTTTGCGAGCCGTACGATCACACCACACATTCACTTGAGCATAAGTAATTCATTGGGTGTAGTTTAAATAACAGTTTAAATAAGAAAGCTTATGGTATTGTTCTGAAAAGATTTCAGAAAAAAGTTGTTTCATTCAGAACACGACGATGAAACAAGTTAATGTTATGGAAATTGGCCAAATTGCTTCACAAACTTTAATAAAAAAAAATTGATCAAGCAGATCTGGATTAACGGGGTTCTACTGTACTAAAAAAAGTTACAAAAATAAAAATTATTTCCTTCCTAAAATTTTCTGCACACGTCTATTAAACAACTCTGGTTATCCTGTTGACCAAAAAATTATCCCTGAACTATAAGATTAAATGCCAATAAAGGATGATCATGAATGTCACATTCATAGATATTACAGTTTCCCCCAGGTTTAAAAAGAGGCAGGGCACTACTGTTCTGAAAAGGGCACTTTTTATAGAGTTGAATCTAGAATCTAGCGGTTCAAATAATCATGGAAATACAGACATTTCTTCAAAGAATCCAGAAAAAAATCCAAACATTTTGTCAAAAAAAAAGGACAAATATTGTCAAAAGATAGTGAAAAAAACAGATTTTACTTAAAAAAAAAATCTCAAAAAAAACAGCAGGTTTTTGATAAAAGATCTCTTGAAAAAAAAAAAAAGACAAAATTTTGTTAAAAGATTTCAAAAAATGGCAAATTTCTTCAAAAGATCTCAAAAAACCGTCAATTTTGTCACGTTTAAACATGAAAAAACACAAATTTAAAAAAAGGGCCGCGAAAAAAAAAGCGCATAGTTCGTAACGGGAGTGGAATCAACCCCCTTTTCTCTAATTATGCCTCGGATGCAATTTTCTCTACACACGAAAATGATTGTGAATCAGGAAAATCCACTTTAGAAGCAAGAACAATTTTGAAGCAGGAAAATCGGTTTTTAGAACAGAAAAATTCACTTATTGGGGATTAACTTTTCTTTTTGTGCCCCTTTGACATAATGTGCATTTTTTTTTTTTTTCCTATCTCTTAAAGAAATTGATGTTTTTTGCGATTTCTTTTAGAGAATTTGTTTTTACTGCGATTTTTCTACGACAGTTGCGGTGTTTTGTGAATCGTTTGAAAAAAATTTTCGTTTATAGCAATTTTTGGACAAATTTTGTTGTTTTTTTCACGATCTTTCGAAGAAAGCCGCCGCCTTTTTCAGAATTTTCCGACGAAATTAACCATTTTTTTTCGCAAATCTTACCGGAAATTAGTCCTTATTTCGTGATTTTTTAACAAAATTTACTGTTTTTTCACAATTTTTTGACGTGTTATGTTTCACAAGATGCATAAAAGCTATTTTTTGCGTAATTTACGCTGTGCGTCTGCATCATCGCTCAAAGTCTGAGTTTTTTCAAATTTGGGCAAGAAGAGTGCTATTTTTTTGAATGAGTGACAAGAAGGGTGCTAGTTTCTGGATTAGGGGCAAGAGGGGCACTATTTTTTAAACTAAAGAGCAGGAGGGGCAGAGCGCCCCCCTGAAAACCTCTGGGGGAAACTCTGGATATTAAATACAATACAAATGTTTGAACGTCAACTAGTGATTTTTATTTGTATTTTTATTAATATTCTACTAATTATTTCTTTTCTCGCTTTTTATATAAAAATTATGTCAATATGTATAACTCATGGGTGCAAGTTTGAAATTTTGCCAAGACTGAAAATATTTTGAACTTCCTCCCTCCCTATACTGACTGAGCACATACGCATGTAACTTGTGTTTTTTTCCAAGACCATCTGATGAAATTAGTACCCCCCCCTGATCTTTCGACTAAATTTGTAACTTTTCTATGATTTTAAACCGAAACTTGCAATTTTCTACTATTTTTAGCCAAAATTTGTGTTTTTTCTATGGTTTTCAGCTGAAATCTGTCATTTTTCAACGAAATCTAAGTATTTTATATGATCTTTTGGCAAAATTCGTGTCTTTTTGATGATCCTTTGAGAGAAATCATGTCTTCTTTGCGATCCTTGGACAGAAATTGCACCTTCTTCGTGATCCTTGGTCAGAAATTGCGTTTTCCCTGTTATCATTTGATGGAAATCGTAGGTTTTTTTTGCAATCATTTCACAGCAACCAATTTTTTTCTCGATCTTTTGGCAACATTTGCTTTTTTTCCACGATCCTTCAATTAAATTCACATCTTTATTGCGATCTTTTGACAAAAATTGTACCTATTTTGTATTCTTTGGCTGGAAATAGCGTCTTTTTCAAAATCGCTTGACAGAAAAAGCGTCTTTTTCAAAATCCTTGAACAGAAATCGCACCTTTTTGTGATACTTTGACAAAAATTGCATTTTTCCTGCAATCATTTGATGAAAATAGTGGAATTGTTTTCTATCATTTGACGGAAATCGTGTCTTTTTCTCGATCTTTTGGCACAATTCACGTCTTTTCCACGATTCTTTGACTAAATTCAGGTTTTTTTTCCACGGTCCTTTGATTAAATTCACGTCTTTTTGTTGATCTTTGACAAAAATTGCACCTATTTAGTATTCTTTGACTGGAAATGGCATGTTTTCCACGATTCTTTGACAGGAATGGCATTTTTCCCTATAACCTTTTGACTGAAAACTCATCTTTTCCACTATCTTTTTAAAAGGAATAGTGCTTTTTTGTGATCTTACGACAAAAAGAGCGTGTGTTTCGCGATCCTTCGACAGAAATGAATTATTTTTCTGCCAGCTTTTGACGACAAACGCGTCTTTTTGCAATCCTTTGACAGAAATAGCACTTTTTTCCATGATCATTTCACGAAAATCATGTTTTTCTTTCTGCGATCCTTTGAAGAAAAGCATGTGTTTTTTGCGATCTGCTTCTGTCCTCAGAGATTTTTCCGTCTCGTTTCCGTCTTCAGGAATTTTTAAAAGACGGAATTCCGTCTCAGGACGGAAAAACTTGCACTCATGTATAACTAGGCTATCAGTTTGACGAAATTGGTTGACATAACCAAATAGTACCTTCTGTTCTACATTTATTTTTATTTATTAAATAATATTAATGATTAAAATGAAATAAAAGATTAAAAGCTAAAATAGTAGTTCATGATTCATGATTGTTGTTCATGAAATGAGTTATATTCTTATTTCAGTATATTTTTAATGAAATTTTAATTATGTTACAATACTGATAAAGTATATTTGATATAAAATAAAATACTTTATTTAGAACTTAATGTGTACTTTCTAACTTCCGAGTAAAAATTTTATCTGTAAAGTAAAAACTTTTGCATCCGAGCTGAAAAGAGAAGACTACAACAATACGTGAGAAACTTAAGAATTTTGCAGTAAAATATGTCCTATAGAAAGTTTAAAAAAATATTTTTATTTTCACCCCTCTCTTCCCCCCCACACACAATAGAAAAGTTCATAATAATTATATGAGAGTAATTAATGTTTTTTTTGTGTAACTGTATTACATAAAACTTTTATTAAAAACATACTACAAAGAAAAAATAAGCTCAATTTGGGACAAAAGATTGTAATATGGATCATTTTTTAAAAACAAACTATTGCACAACTTTTTAATATAACATTGAATAATGAACAGGAAATCAATCCAAATTTTCAGATTTATTCAGTTTTCTAATTAAACATAGTATCAATGTGACTTGTTTAAGTTTAAACAATTATTTTTCTGAGAAAGTTTATACTGTAGTTGTGACTGGTTACTTTTTTGGTCACTATAATTTGAATAGCTAGTTTGCATATTTATCCAAATAATCTGTAGAATAAACGCCTACAGGCCAGTTTGATTCTACCTGTTGACATTTTCTGAAAGAAAATTGCTAACACTTCAAATTATTTTTTAACATTTTCCTTGAAAATATACAATTACGTTTATTTTTTTTATGAAAACTACTTGTTTTATTTTTTAAATGACATTTCTGTTGGCGCAATTGCAAATTACTTTGTGTTTAATTTGTGAAGATTCTTTTTTTCATAAGTTTGTTTTCCTTTTTATATTTTAAATACTTGTCTCAAAAAAGCACATTATTTTATTAGAAAAAAGCATTAACAAAATGAATACCTCTTTAATATTTAGTTTGTTTTCAATATTAATGTATGTCAAATAATGAAATAGAAAAATGTTTATTATTACTGACTCTAAAGTTTTCTTAATGTGCAATTAATCGGTGACATTAAAAATATTCAGTCAGAACAGAATATTAATTTGGAAAAATTTCCTATACAGATCATAACTTCTTAGCTAGTATTTGCCTTCAAAAGAAAATATATATAAATAAAAGAAATTATTTATTATGATTTATTATGTAGGTCTAGCTGACGATTTCTTATAAGAAGTATAATTATACATCTATAAGTCATGTGCAGTGTTCTTGCTGACATTTGACCAACGTTAGTAATGTGACTAATAAAAAAGTAAAAATCATTCACTAAATGAAAAAAAGATTAGCAAAAAAGATTCGCAATGTAGCACAGAAAGTTTAACCTTTTAATGTACTTTCCCTTTTTTTCAATATGTTCTAAAATAACCAAAGTTTTTATAACTGCGACAGAGATTGTTATTAATATAATTTCAACTATCCGTTACAAATATTAAATATATGTATGAAAAACGACAAAGAAAAAGCAAACATTGAGCACTAGCAATTTTGCAAATCTAATCACTCGTTTACTCAACAAATGAAGAATTTAATTGCAATTTGGCACAATGGCACGCAACAGTGAGAACACTGGTCATGTGGGATCAGCAAACAACTTTTAAATTTCTAGTTGAAAATTTTTGCTTTATTTTTGTTAGAGTGAAAAAAAATGTAATATCATTTGTCTATTTTTATTCATATAAAGCTAAATACATTTGGACATTATTTATAATTTACAGAAAATAATAAATTTTGACTTGAAATTCCATAAAGTACATACATACATTAAAAATATATAGTAGTAAATAATAATTATAAATAAAATAAAAATCTAGGCATAAAATAGCTTGTATTTTTTAGTAAAAATTTTATTTTACAGTTGAGATAAAATATAAATTTTCATGGAAAAAAGTTTAATTGCATACACACAACATAAAATATCAACCCCCCCCCCCCCCCCACACACACACACACCAAAACATTTCTCTCAAAAGTGTTATTCGGGGGTTAGAATCTCCCAAACTCTGAATTCTCTAGTGTATTAAAACTTTTGTACATTAATATAGAACAAATCTTAGCCCCCCCCCCCCTTCTTTTTTTCTGGATATGCTACTAATGCAGAAATACGGACTTAAAAAACTGAATATACTTTGCTGAGAATGTATGATTTCAATGAAAATTTGCTTTCATAAGTAACTTTACTTATTTAGGGTTCATACTGATTTTCCAAGAAAAATCCCCTGATATATTTCCCGGGATGTACAATTTTTACATATCAACAATTAACGACATTTTGATATTACATATGACAATAACAGGGCCGAAACTAGAGGGGGGCAGAGGGGGCGTTTGCTCTCAGCGCTACCAGAACAGAAGGTGAAGGGGGCGCCAAATTAAGATTTTGTTTGGTGTGTTTCATAAAAGAATGCATAAATTTGGTGGTGGTAGTGGGGGGGGGGATGCCAAAATCCATGTTTGCCCGGGTGCAAAAAAAGACTAGTTTCGACGCTGGACAATAAAGCACACAAATAGTAACAACTGCCCCCAATTTCTCAGAACAGACTATCATTTTGACAGGTTTTTCCCAGGTTTGGGAAATTTTTTGCATTATCCCCTGAGATTCCCCTGATTTTTACAACCTAAAATTCATCCCCTGATATTTACAACCTAAAATTTATCCCATGATTTTCCCAGGAATCCCACATTCCCATGATAAGTATGAACCCTGTTATTTTTTTTATGTTTAATTATATATTTATTTTATACAATGAAGGGTAGATATAAAAAAATTTGCAAAATTCTCTCAATGCAGCAAACAAATATATGTGTGGTAAAATAGATATTGCATAAAAATGCTTAATTTTAACTTATTATCAATTAAAATGTTTATTAAACTGCATGATATTGAGGTGTCCAAAACTAGTACAAATTGAAATAAATTACTTAATGAATTATTACTCAAAACCTGAAATATTTCATAAAAAGTTATAATTAACAGAAATGCAATTCCATTTACTTAAGAATGCTGTTGTTATGATTTAATATGCTTTAATCAGTCAATAAATTATAAAATTTCTGCTTCAACTTTTCTCTAAATGTGGCTAAAACTGGAGCATTCACCCTAACATAACTTTTACTTTTTACAAAGTAGGCCGCAAGAAAAAAATAATAATAACCGATATTGTCCGCTAACTAATTTTTAGGCTATTCGGTGAAAAATGTTTGAGAAATTCTTGTTTTGCTATTAATTTTAAAGCAGGCCTAACTGTAGATGTAAACATTAGTTTACATTTTTGTAACTCACATCTACAATATTTAAAAATTCAGTTTAATGATAAAATGAAATAACAATACAAACAATATTTAGTAAAGCACTTACCTTTTATATTTAAAGTAAAACCATGGCCACGTGCTCCACAATCCCGATCGTTCGAATCGAATGCACGCAACACAGATCCGCTCGCCGGTAGCCGCCATTACAATATTCCCTCCAATTCTCCAGCGATGTACTGTTGCCACTTTTCACTGACAAAGTTATACACGAATAACATGGCAGGATATCGATGCCTAATCGATGACGCGCTAGAAAATTATCATATTTATGGTCTCAAACTTACACCATAGGGAGCATGCATTAGTGGCATGCTAAACAACTGTCATGTGTGGGATAGTTGACAGATAACAGTATTTAACGATTTTACAGGGCCTCGAATTAATATCGCCTGTCTTACACTATATTGGCACCACTTATACGATATAACATTATTTTATCATTAAAAAATGTCGCAATGGTACATGAAAATCGATGTACTTTGACAATCATGATAAACTTGACATCACATAGTGACTTTTTTGACAAATCTGTGTTTGCTGGGTTGTGATATGCTCAATAAATATAGTTTATGTTGGTAAAATAGCCTTGTTACAATTGTCTAAAACAGCCGTAATTCTTCTGGGTTTCTCTATTTTATCTTTCGCCGTTTTTGATGCCATATTTGGCTTCAGTCGTTTCTATCGATATCTAGTCGTGAACTTCAAGGATGTTAATTTTTTAAAGTAATTTTATTTGCCATTGATTTACACATTTAAAAAATTGGTTGTGTAAAGAATTTTCGTTATTTTATTTCAAAAGCAATTTATTTCAGATGGTTCGAAACAGTTTTAGAGCGTTTTCCGAGTTCAGTAGTAAGTTCTCGGAGTTTAGCATTTGAATTTTATTCAATTTAAGCTTTGGATTACTCATTGTTAAAAACAGAACCTCCTTACCACCCTCTTTATTAGAAATGGGAATGCTCGGAAAAAAACGGAAAAATTGGAAAAAAAAACAGTTTTTTTTCTGTTTTTTTCCGAAGGCTTATTTTTCAATTTTTCCGGACTGGAAAAATTGAAATTTCATTTATGAAATAATATAGTAAAAATTTTGTAATAGCTACGTTCTCATACTTTTTATTTTATTTATTTTTATGTTAAGTGTCCCACATGAAAACTTTAATGTGGGTAATCTGATCTCTGAGCAGAAATCTGTTTGAGAAGACTTGAAAGGATCCTTCTTATTTTTTTCTTGTTTGAAACACAAGACCCTTCGCAAAATTTCTCTTGAAAATAGACATTTCAGAAAAAAGTTTAATCTACAAATTGAATCTTTCGCAAATGTAGTGATTGAAGAAAAAAAAAATCTCATGCCATATAGCAGCTGAATCTTATCAAGTTGTATAAATGCATATATAACCTTATTAAAAATGTCTAAATAGGACTCTAAAAATAGTAATAATTTCTTATTCACAAATTCTGAATACATTTTGTATAAGTATATATATACAAGAAATTCACAATTTCACAAAAACAGGATTACATGAAAAAAATCTAGATATATAATTAAATGCAATTTCTCTTTTTAAAAATTAATCCATGTGCAAAATTATTTCAATAATATGCCAATTAATGGAAATGGTAAAATTAAAAATTTAACATAAAATTTGAAGCATGCATTTATTACTTTTTTCTATCTTTTCAAGAAGTAAGTATTGAATTCGTGAAAATTTTGACTTCCAGTTTTTGGTGTATTTAAACGTTTTAGAAGGTCTTGAACACGATTCGATAGTATTTGGAAAATATCTGTCACTCTGTGAGTCTGTATGGGACAAAAATTTTAGGGGCACTCGATCTCAATAACTGATGCACATAATTTCGCAAAACTTTAGATTCAGTTACACCTTGATATAAACTCGAGATGTTTAGTTATTAGTGTATATCGCTCAACTGATGGCGCTGCTATGCTGCATTATTCATAATTTCCACAATAGTTCTATCTCAAGAATTAATGTATGTATTTTCATAAAACTTCAGATTAAGTTAATCTTTGATATAACTTTGTGCACATTACTTTTTGGTGTAAATCGCTCAACAGATGACGCTGCTGTGCTGCATTATTCATGATTATCGCAATAGCTCTATCTCAAGGACCAAAGAATGATTTTTTTTATCAAACTACAGCTTCAGACAGTTCCTGATATATATTAGTGTTGTTTAGTTTTTGGTGTAAATTGTCCTATAGGTGGCACTACTATGCTGCATTTTTCAAGATTTCGTTATAGCTGATTAACTGAATGTTTTTTCAAGGTATTGAATCTAAAATTGACCTCCATTTTACCTCCATAATGTACAGTAATGTTGCAATAACATGGGCAGTTTGCATTAGAAAAGTACAACTGCGATGAAAAAAAAACCCATATTTTATTACAAGTAACTATGTTCCAAATTATACATTCCCTCTTGATTAAACTTTGAATTTTTGTAGTTTTTTAAAGCACACTAGAAGTTTATCTCTGTATGTAACTGCTTTTGTTAATTCCTCAAATAGCGAGCATTTTCTATTTGTAGTGTTCTGTTTTCACAACTTTTGAGTTCCATTCTTAGAAATATGAAATTACCATATGGAAACATTATTGAATATGGTTTCTTACTCAAGAATAGAATACCAGATTTCAGGATAAAAAGAAAAATATTATGTTTAATTAAACTTTTAAAAAATATATATTTTTCTGAGAAAAAGAAAAATGATTTCACACCCCCCTTTCCATTCTTAAACGGCATCTCACTTAAAATAAAAAGAGAAATAAAAAAACTAGGAAAACAAGTACCATTAACACCGAATCCCTCCCTCTTCAATTTAATACGCAACGATATAGAAAAATACGATGACTTACAAACAGCTGAGATTTATAAAATTTCATGTAAAAATAATAATAATGAAAATATTGTATACGTAGGGATGACCAAAAGGAAAATTGAGGAAAGATTAAGCGAGCATATTCGAGTCTTAAAATACAATAATCAAAAAACAGCACTGGCAAGGAAAAACACAGAAACTCCAATTAAAAATAAGACAATAGAAATTGAAAAAATTGCAAATTATGGATGCCTCCACAATGCCCTGATCAGAGAAGCAATAGAAATAAAAATCTTACAAGAAGAAAATGATAAAATAGTAAGTAATGATATGACACACGCAACTATTGATAATAGATGGCGCCAGCTGATCTCTCAAGCAAAGGGAGAAGGAGGGAAATTTCGAAAATCTCTGCCGAAAAAATGAATGAGTGGACTATTCTTGACTGAAGATGCCTTAGAAATAGGCGTAAGCGTTTTCAAGTGAAAAAAATGGAGGAAATGAATTACGTTGAACTATGAATGAAAATTAAAAAGGTAATGAATCTTATATGAACTTATGTATTTAAATGCTGGGACTCTCTGGACCAATTTTTGTGGACAAATCTATGTTTTTAGCTTGAACTTCGAACTATCATTATCATCATTTTTTAAACATTTTAAAAGGCTCGATGCAATATACTTACTTTTTTTAAGAAGGAATTGTGAATTGGTTTTATTGTATATAATAAATTGTACAGAATACTATATTAATAACTGATATAATATAAATAAACATGTTGAAATATACATAGAGTATTATATGTTTATATGCTATTTTTTGAAAAAGAATTTTGAATTTTTTAGTAGTTGGACGTAGAAAACTCCCCCATTTTGAACTTACGATAATACCTGATATAATTGGTAAATATGCGGATATAAAATATTTTTCTGGTTTCACCGAGTAAAAATCTAACAGTCAATAAATCCTATGCTATTTTTTAGTTGCAGACCTGAGTAAGCCAAACTAAAACTTAGTTTTGTTTGAATTTAGATTATAAAACTAAATCAAAACTTTGAGTTGAGATTGGAAAGCTATACCAAAACTAAACATATTTTTTAAACGAAATAAAATTATAATTGTAAGAAAAAAGTGTAAGAATGTAAAAATATACATTTTTTTAAACAAACAATGGAATTTTTTGAATACTGATATTGATAATAATGACAAAACTGCAACAATTTCTTTAAACTAGTATCATTTACTTAAAAACTATACTTGTGTAAATGGAATGCATAATTTATTTCATTCCAAACTGCAGACATATTGGCTCAGGTTCTTACATTAGGTCAATTGGTAGTTAAACATTTAACTGAAAAATCATTTCAACAGAGATATGAAATAACAAGCAATAGTGTTTTAAAAATTCTTAGGCTGTGGGAAAAAAAAAACTAAACTTTTAAAAGCAGGCTTAGCTATTTTCTTTTTATTTTGTAATATAAAGTGAAAATAATTTTCATTTAATACAAATAAATGGGGAAAAATGTTTATTATCTAATATTCTCTAAGAAAATATAATTTATTTGAGAGAAACAGTCATGAAAAATCAATTTTAAAGTTTTTTCCAAAAAAAACCGGTAAAAAACCAGTTTTTTTTCCGCCACTTATATTTTTCCGGAAAATTTACATCTCTACTCTTTATACACATCTCTCCTTCCATAAAAGAAGTTTCTATAAGCAATGTTAAACTGGGCATTCACAAGTCGTAATTTTGGTCAATTCAGATGATTGAGACATTTTTCAGCAGGAAGGGATTTTTGCAAATCTGGAAAGAGCAATTTGAAATTCCGAACATGGGAGAACCGCCCCCCTTCTAGACGATTGATAAACATAAAATCCTAAATGTTCCATTGAGACATTTTGATGCTTTCATGAGGAAACCCCCTAAATTTGACGCTGTAGTGTAATGCGTGTAAAAAACGTTTCCGATGTTTCTCGTATCCTTTTCAATTCGTACAAAAATTATGAACTTTCCCATAGTTCTGTAATTGCATTAAATGTCCCATACAATGGGGGAAAACAAAATTACAATACCAAATAAATGCATAAAAAATCTCCCTTCAAAATTCATTAATTTATTTAAAAATGATAACGGTCGAAAAATTCAGTGACAAAAATTGCCATAATTTTGTAACAACCTACCATAACATCAAAACTGCTCAATATCTCTCTGCTCTTTCCCTAAATGTCAACGAGACTCGAAATAAAATAATTCAAACAAGAAAGAATCATTAATATCCTGAAATATTCTTTAAATTTTTCATGAGATGTGTCATCTGTCTACATTGAATAGCCAACTTGACCAGGAATTTGTATGATTAAAAAAGATCCAACAAAGTTATCAGTTGCAAAAAATTCTGCTCTTTTGAATTTGCCAAAAAACAACTCCAGTTTCTTATTTCCTGCTTACTGATTGACGAAAACTCTTTTACAGATGAAAAGACACCATCAGCATGTTTCAGAACTGAAGATACTAAATCATATTCAGATTTCTTAAGGTATTTTAAAAGTGGCAATAAAAGTTCACAAATAACCAGTTCAAGAATAGAGTTCTTTTATTAATTCCAGGTAGCACATTACATTATAATATTGTTTGACATAAAATTATAAAATAAACAAAGATAAGTGTTTCGAAGCTCAATCAGTGTCCCGTTATTGCATTGGTATAAATGTTTTTTTCTCTTAACTTTCAGCAACAAATGGTCCCATCAAAACCCATTTCCATCTTATCAGGTATACTTGTATACTTATTTTTTGGGACTGTGAAATTTATCTATTTACGGAATGATTCCGGGTTTACCAAAAATGATGGAAACACAATTGCAATTACAATTACAATTGTTCCGTTTTAGATAGGTTTCAAGTTTTAGGAACTATAAATATATAATGTTGTTTTCGTATAATCCTTATGTTCTTTCCCTTTAAGATAGGTCACCTTCGTAGAATTCATCGCAATATATTTATGCTCTTCATAGGTGCACAGCAGAGAAAATATGTTGTAATAGTTTTAGAGGATACAGTTAAAACGGAATATGTTTATGTTGAAAATTTGTCTAAACAGAAAAGTTCATAGCATTGGCAAAAGATAGAGCTTTGAACCATGCCGTTTAAGATTATACCTTTTAACACCTGTCTAAAATGGTATTTTTCATGCGTTGTTTGTGATTCCGTCTTAGTGGTTTTGAATGTTTTTGAATGCATGATTCAGAAACCCAGATATCCGTTTGGAATGGAGGAGTTCACAACGACCACTTGGCTATGCCACTGGTTACATTATTTAATTGCAGTGTAAATTATGTTAAATGATACAGAATTTTTTAGCAATGAGCATTATTATCTATATATTTAAAAGACCTGGCTGTTTTTTTTTTTTAGTCATCAGCCCTGAACTTTCTACTGGGCCGATTTTGATAATTATACTTTAAATGAAAGCTGTTTATGTGTAGATGTGCCCATTCTGGCTAATTTTTTATTTATTTCCATTTTTATATTTTATTTTTTATTTTAAAACCCTTTTTAGTGACAGTTCTTCAAAACAGTGGCAAGAGGCTAAGCTTTTCTCACTATAATAAAAATTTATTTTGCTTTATTACTTTCCACCAATCAGGAGCTTGAAACACATCGGTGAATGTGAATTGCATTTCAAAGAAAAAAATAATGGTGTTCATAAAATTTAATCAAAAAAAAAAAGATTGCACAAAATTATTCACTAATCGCCGTACAATACACAGATTATTTACTGAGTAATATTATTAAGTATTATGTAAATAATATAACAGAAAATAAACATTAATAAAATGTAATATCTAAAGCGAAATTTTGTCGATAGAGAAAATGTTGTCATTTAAAAACGAGATAAATTTGTTCGATGAATACTACATACATTGTTATAGCTGTATCAGTGAGGATGTCATATTCACTGACTTTCATTCCTGCATCTAAATAAACTGAACTTCTATTTATTTAAAGGTCCATGGTATGCACAAATGAAAATATTTCTATAAATTGCGCTATTTCTATTTAATTATAATAGATATTTTATGAAACTAAAGAATTTTTAAATAACTGCATAAATTACGCTTTTATTTCGGAAAAGATGAGTGTTTCTGAAGGTGCAAATGATGCCATATTAGAAAAAAGAATAAAATCTGTGGTATGCCGTTATTACGATATTTCTATTTTACATAATATCAAAAATTAATTAAAATCATTACATTGTATTAAAGTTATTATTTAAATTAAAAATAAATAAAAAGTTTTCTGCATATCAGCAAAAAACACAAATTTTTTATTCTTTTAATAACAAAGACATCGTTTTTCTTTTCGTTGCTATAACAATCAAATTAATTTTGACAAGGTCATGAAGTTCATCACCAATATATAAATTAAATTTAGAGCTGTAAATGTGTTGTGGGTAGGTTTTACAGTTTAGTAACTCTCTGTTTCTATTATAATTAAAATGTTTTATTGATATTATAATTGTTGCACAATTACCAAGCGATATTTAAATGGAGAAAAAAGTAAACTATGCAGATAATTTTGAATTCGTCTTCTGAGGTATTATATTAACTTCTTTAAAAAAAATAGCATTTAAATAATGTTTAAGATTTAGAAACCACATTAAAAAAATTTGTAGCTGAAGTTAAGTTCAACATAATGATTTATGAGTTGTTTTCCTTATTTTTTGAAGTTTGTGTATCGTCATGAAAAGTTATGTTATCACTATTTTAATAGGTGGCAATTGTTTATTTCGCTCAGTATCTTATTGTGTATATAAGACTGATGTATATCACATCTAATATATATTATTTTCCATCGAATTTCGACGGGTGCAACTAGTTAGATTAAAAAGAATTCTGAAATCCGCAGAATTTCTTACAAAATGCATTTCCAGACTAAAATTTTATTACAAGTAAAATTATTCATTTTCTCTCTATTCTTTGTAAAATTTATCACCGTTTCTTTAAATGATATTAAGTTACAGAATTTTCTCCTCAAGTTTACTTTATTTTTTAATTATAATGAGTTATTTATTTTGTCGCTATTTATTTTATTCATAATTTAATTTTTATACTGTTGGGGACATCTGACACATCTTTGATTCTGCTAATTTCAAATACTTGGGAGTCTATTGTACTTTTTAATACTAGGGTAGAAATTTTATTACAGTTTATTTTCTACATTAATTTTAAATTTTCGTGAGAAGTTTATTTTTTCCTTGTTTGTTTTTTAATGAAATGTAAAAACTGATATTAGTTTTATTTTATTGCAGATGCATTAAACCATTAATGTACCACATCACATCACTCAAAATATCTTCAGTGTGTGAAACAAATCTAACAAAATATTTTTGAGAGCTTTTTGAAAAAGCAGCTTCTAATTCACAGCCAGGAAAATCTTTTATTTGTGAGCTATGCAAGAATTTACCCCAAAAAAGTCTTTATTGTGTGAAGTATGCAACAAAGAATTCTTTTATAAGAGCCATTTAAACAGGCATCAGTTAATTCATACTGGTGATAAATGTTTTGTATGTGATATATGCAACAAGAAATTCTCTCAAAAGGGCCATTTAAGCACACATCTGTTAAGTCATACTGGTGAGAAACCTTTTATGTGTGAGGTATGCAGTAAGAAATTCTCTCAAAAGCGCCATTTAAGAAAACATTTGTTAAGTCATACTGGTGAGAAACCTTTTGTATGTGAGCAATGCAACAAGAAATTCTCTCAAAAGAGCCATTTAAGCCGTCACCTGTTAAGTCATACTGGTGAGAAATCTTTTGTATGTGAGGTATGCAACAAGAAATTCTCTCAAAAGTGCTATTTAAGAAACCATCTGTTAAGTCATACTGGTGAGAAACCTTTTGTATGTGAAGTATGCAACAAGAAATTCTCTCGAAAGAGCTATTTAAGGAGTCATCTGTTAAGTCATACTGGTGAGAAATCTTTTATATGTGAAGTATGCAACAAGAAATTCTCTCGAAAGGACGAATTAAGCAGACATTTGTTAATTCATACTGGTGAGAAAAATTTTGTATGTGAGATGTGCAATAATAAATTCGCTCGAAAACATGATTTAACGAAGCATCTGTTAACTCATACTGATGAGAAACCGTTTGTGTGTGATATATGCAACAAGAAATTCTCTCAAAAGGGCCATTTTAGCAGCCATCTGTTAAGTCATACTGGTGAGAAACCTTTTGTATGTGAGGTATGCAACAAAAAATTCTCTCGAAAGGGCGATTTAAGCAGACATCTGTTAATTCATACTGGTGAGAAATCTGTTGTATGTGAAATATGCAACAAGAAATTCTCTCAAAAAAGCAGTTTAATCAGACATCTCTTAAGTCATACTGTTGAGAAACCTTCGGTACAATAATTTCGCTCGTAAGAATGATCTAAGATCATATCTGTTAATTCGCACTGGTGAGAAAACTTTCGTGTCTAAGATATACAGCGAGAAGTTTACTAAAAAGATTGAATTAACGATGCATCTCTTAATTCATACTGGTATGAAACCGCTTGTACATGGGATATGAAACAAAAAGTTCTCTATAAAGGATGATTTAAAATAGGTTTGGATAATTCAGAATGGTGAGAAACCTTTTGTGTGTGAGATATTTAACGAGAAATTTTCTCAGTAGAGTGATTTAGCCAGGAATCTCTTAATTCATATTGGTAACAAACCTTTTGAGCGTGAGATATGCAACAGGAAATTCCTTTAGGTGTATATTTTAAGCAAAATCTTTTAATTCATACTGAAGAGACACCTTTTGTGTGTGAGATTTGTGTCAAGATATTCTTTCAGACGATTGGTTCGAGAAAAAGTGTTAATTCAAAGTGGCGAGAGAACTTTTATGAGAGATTAACTAATACAAATTCCAAAAAAAGCTATGTAAGTGCAATATTTTGATCCTAAAATGCGTTAATGCGGTAAACTAACCGTAGAATGTTCCAGAAATAAAAAACATATTTCTTTCCATTTATTACAGTGCGTAAAAAAGAAGAGTGGTAAACAAACATTTTCCTCTTTAAACCAGTAAATGAAGAGCTATACCATGATCCTTGGCAAACTCAATTTTATTTTTATCATCTTTATATTATCTGTTTATAGATGTTAAAAGTTAATTTTATTAAAAAAATCTTAGTACTTTCAAACCTTTTCCAAACAGGTTCTTTCTCAGAGAATATTTTCTTTTATAAATACAAATATAAGATTTCGTTTTTGAAAAATGAACGAGACTCGTGGCTTGAAGATTGAGGTAGTAATATTTTAGGTGAACGGTAAAAAGAAATATTTGATTGTTGTACCATTAAATTTTAATATGTCATTTTCTCAAATCAGGATTTTATTTTTAGGATATTTTTTAAACCATAAACTGGTGTATTATAAGACAGGGCATCATTGCACACTTTATTGCTTTTGCATAGGATTTCTATGGATTCTCTTATAATAGATAAGTAATAACTGGATTTTGGGAATAATATTTTCGTATGATCAAAATCTATTGCGGTATTTTACCCGAAAGACTTACCCGTAATATTGAAAGAAAATTTGTGTGTTTGAAACACTGATTGTTATTTTTGAAGATACTAACAGCCTGATGCCATTTCAAATGTAAGTAAGGTTTCTAAAATCTATTGCGATATTCTGTTTGAGATATAAACGTGAGAGAGCAGTAAATTGGCGACAAAATTTAATATCTACTTTTGTCCTTTTATTCTTTTTATGAGTTTTCTATTCGTTTTCCCGATGTATTCCATTTTTTTTTACTGTCACTTTTAAAAGGGATTTTATATTTATTTTAGATTTATTTAAAAAAAATTGTTAAAAATAATTTCGCACAATAAATTTCTTTGATGATAAAATTGATTTTTTTATAAATGTGTTAGCTGAAAGTCAAAATGTTAGTTTCGAAAAGGGTGTGACCCCCTGACTTACCCGTAATATTGAAAGAAAATTTGTGTGTTTGAAACACTGATTGTTATTTTTGAAGATACTAACAGTATGATGGCATTTCAGATGTAAGTAAGGTTTGTAAAATTGATTTTAAACTAACCTTTTCTCATCAGGATTCTATTAAAAGAAACTATCCTAATTTAATTGTCATGTCATTACTGATAGCTTAAGTAATCTTTTAAGTTCCTTCTTTTCAAGATCGCCTATTGTGATTGTTATTTCATGAAGGAATAGCAGTCTGATGTCGTTTTTAAATGTCAATATATATTGGAAAAAAGCAATGAAATGTTTGCTTAATCTATCTAATTCAATCTCTAATACTTTCCATGATACTGAAACAAATATTATGATTTCGATATACCTCATGTCCATCTGATAATTCTTCCAAATCATAGAGGTTTAGTATACCACATTCGTTCTTGAAAATGAATTATGTACAGTCAATCAGGGTAACATTGCTATACTTTTACGAAACTCTGATCCATTCTGCCATGGTGGAAACTTGACGAATTATTTCCATTTGAGTTGCCAAACTCACACTAATGCATCTATCTATATTTTTAGACTAAAACTTTGCCGTTAACCTAAGTGGTGTAACAGATTTAATCTTTTTTTTTGTTTCTTGGACCAAAGTTACTCTGATTGGCTATAGCATTTGTAGATCGTTCAGAAGGACGCTTAAAATAATTCGATTTTACATTATAGTCTATGTAGAAAATCGCTTGTGGTTTTTTATTTACATTATTCGAAAAAAAAAATATCGAATGAAATGAGTATGAATTTCTGAGATTTCCTGAAACATTCTTTCTGTAGAATAGGAGGTGCAAAGTATTTATTATCCGTTTGCATTTTGTATATTGTCGTTTGTAAGTATTTCTTTTTTCAAACGAAAAAAAATTGAAGAGAAGCTTATAATTGAGATTTAGAAAAATTATCAAAACACCCATTCTTATCTTTAATGTAGAAGTAAAGATAGTAAATACAGGGATGATAATTTTCGGTTTTCACCCGATTGCTGCATAAAGCAAATTGGAAATTGCACATCAAACATAGCAAATGAGGTGCGTTCGTACTATAACAAAGTTTTAAAAATATTCAGGTTTTGTTGTAATAGTATACAGTCCATCAAATATAGTATAGGCCGAAATCTTTTGTGTGTCCTTGTAAATTTTAGGGGGAGAATTCATATGATTCTTTTTTAGGTGCGCTCGTAATTATAAAAATAATTAGCAGCAACAGTCGTCGTTCAGATATAACAGAACAAAAACTACTCAAGAGAATCACTTGAAATTGAAAATATATTTCAATCTGCTTTCTAATGTACAAAAAAGTAATTTGCAGTAAATCGCAGCACCATATGGGTATTTCCGTGCACTTGTCGTGTAAGTCACATTTTTAGTAACAGCTAAAATGTCGGCCACCGTTATTTTCGAAAGTTTTTCATGGTCTTATATCTCTGATAAAATAAGTCACATATTTCCGTCACATGGTATCCAAAATCGTAGTATGTGACTTACACAGCATGTGCTCATGGAAATACCCATATATGAATTTCATAAAATGTGAAATAGTTTAATGGTAGTAACGCAGTAGAACAGTAGTAAATCAGTATTCCCCCTCTATATCATTGTGTAATAGAATACTTTTGTGTGGCCCTGTAAATTAATAAAAATATTCTTAGCACAACAGTTTGTTGAGAATGTATTTTTTAGTATATGCTTCTTAGGTACATATGAATTCTATTCAGTGTTCTCGCTGACTTTTGACCAACGTTAGTATTTTGGCTAATTAAAAATAAAAAAACATTTGCCAAATGAAAAAAGTATTAGCCAAATCGATTCGCCGTATAGCACAAAAAATTATCTTTAATCCTTTAATGTACCTTTTTTTTCAATATGTTCTAAACAAACCTAAGTTTTTATAACTGTGACAGCGATTGTTATTAATCTAATTTCAATTATCATCCGCTACAAATATAAAAATATGTATATATTAAACATATATATATATATGCATATGTATGAAAAACGAAAGAGAAAAATGAAAAATTAAACACTAGCAGTTTGGCGAATCTAATCGCATGTTTACTCGCCAAATGAAGAATTTAATCGCAATTTGGCGCATTGGCGAGCGACAGCGAGAACACTGATTCTATTGTGTTCGACAGAGTATAAGATCATTTAAATTCTCTTGAAATTATTTTTTTCCATTGATCGTAATGTAACAGAATGCTTTTGATTGTTTCTGTAATTAAACTATACATCCGATTTTCATAAAATTTAAAATAACTCAACAAAATTATGGAATAGTTATATATTTTCAATTTCAAGTGATTCTCTTGAGTAGTTTTTGCTCTGTTATATCTGAACGACGACTATTGCTGCTAATTATTTTTATAATTACGAGCGCACCTAAAAAAGAATCATATGAATTCGCCCCATGAAATCCTCCATTTTTTAGCAAACAAAATTTTAAAACATTTATTTTGAATTCGTTAGAAAATACTTTAAAATAAATAAATTATCATCTAAATAATTCCCCTTGAAATTTCTTCCAACTTCTTAGTGTCATCTAATAACAAACACGTATTGTTTAATATTTATAACTCTTTATTTTAACTTAATGAATAAATACTTAAGGACTCATTAACTCTTTATATTACTTAATGAATAAGTCATAGCAAACGCGGTAGCATTTAGTATAATATGTTTAAGAAATGGAAAATGCAAACGTCTTTTTGAAATTTCTGACGAACCAGTTGACCTACGACAGTGATTTTTTTGTTAAAAGATAGAACTCGATGAGACAAATAAAATGATAGCATTAAAAAAATATCGTAGTTTACTGTAGTTTTTTTTAATTAAACTTTTTAACAAAAAAAAAGAAGTCGAAAAATTCAACAAACTGTAGCTATGGATCCCATTGATGGATTAACTTAATTTTTGTCTTATTTTTTTCGTCATGATAAAAATTAATTTAGATTTTATTTTTTCATTTTTGTATGTTTGATGGACGCTGAGAAAATCGAATTTGGTCTTAAAACTCCAGTTGAACATTGTTTCTTGTTGTTGCTGATGGAGTTTTTTAATTCATTGCCTCCAAGTTTAAAAGAATATAGAAATCGTTATGTATGTAACATAATTTGTCAAATAAAGCAAATTACGTGAAAAATATGTTTGTTTTTATTGTGAAGCTTTCAAATTCAGTTCTTTCTATAAAGTTGTGAACGCACTGTAATTTTTTCATTCGACTCCTTGATTTATTTTCCAGATATTATGCATTTTATATGACAAATAGTTAATGTATATCTGTAATTTTTTAATAACTTCTGGTGATATCAAATAGAATTTTGCTAGAGCTGCCACCTGTTGTTCAAAATATAAATAATATTGAGTTAAATAATATTCATTTAATATTTTAAATCACTTGATATTCTAAATTCTTGTGTTAAATAATATTATTTTGAATTAATTTTATTATTTCGTAAATAAAGACGACGTACATTTTATTATGTTATCTTCATTCAAATACATACACATAGACCCCTTGCACGTGGCGTCACATACTTCATCTGGCGTCCAAACAAAAGGGAAATGTGGTATTTTCACATTTATAAAAATAGTATTTTGCACTTCATTTTTTAAGTACTTAGAAAAATAATGCAAGAATAAGAAAAATAAAAGCTAAACAATAAGACCACAGGTGCTTTAAGCGGTAAACTGAGAGTTATGATGTTTTGTTTGGGCTCCAGATGTGCACCAGATTAAAGGAACAGCCGTTGCTGTGCGTCAGTGCAAGGGGTCTATAAAATGGGCCGCTCACCACGTCGGTTCACGAAATAACTATTTCAACCCGACTTAAGAGAAACATCCCTGTCCTACAGTTGGACTGAAATTTTCCTTCCTTGAAATGGAGAAGTCGTTCTACATAAAACCGCCTGCGAACATAAAACACGCCAACTTCTAACCGCAAAAAGTAGTTGTGTGTGTCCCGCACGTCCAATCAATGCAGCCACTCGGACACAAGCTTGACCTTACTCTCAGGTCAAGGATGTCCGCTTTCTCACGCAAGGAAAGTGGAAAGAAACGTTGAAAATATTTTCGTTTCCAAAAAAATTAGCGAACGAGTAAGTTGCATGTCCGCAATTCTAATGTCATTTTCATTGTTTAATAGAACGATTTACTTTCCTGGATCACTTAAAAGTACAAATGCAAAAATAGGACAAAAAAGATAAAACAAAATAATAAAACAGATACTTGTACTGAAATTTGGTAGCGTACATTTTATACCATACACCTAGATAAAAATTTTGGGGAGGGGCTTACAATCTGGTGATCCCCCTGCTTGCTACGGTCTTTTGGGTCCACTTGAAATATGACTTGAGAGTTTGGGCTGTATATAACCTAACGCATTCAGGATTCTAATCCTTATTAGATTCGGGAAAATAAAGTTTTCAACTGCGAATCGTAACTGTATGATTCACATCTTATTGTCAGATCAGTCCCTAATAGTTGAGAATTTTGTTCATGCAAAATTATTTTCGCTATTACACCTGTCAATATGGATCCTGTTTATAACGAAATCTTTCCTTATACAATGAACTGCTATAATCACGTATATACCTGCTAAGATAACAATCTATCTAAAGCAAAACTTGTTTACGATCCCGTATTTTCATCTCGTTGTGGAAACAGAACTAGTCAAAAGGATTAATTAAAACCTTGCACAAACAGAAAATGTATAGAAGAGAATCCAGCTTTAATAATAATAATAATGATAAAATGGTTATGACAAAATGCATTCCCAGCAACTATTTCTGCTAACTCATCTAAAATGGAAATTTCTTTCAGCTCATTCTGATCTTGCCTAGGCATGTTTTACAATGCTTTGGTTTTTACATGATAAAAATTAAAATTTTCAAACCTTATAACTAATTCATAATGAAAAAAAGTTTGACTTTACCAAACCTCTCCACTGATATGGGCGACCTTGAGCCATACATTTTCCTGAAGTCTCGGGCCGGGCTTAATTATACTTTCTGGGTCAAGTCTTATTCTGAAGGACCTGGTCCGGTCTAAATTATTTTTTCCGTATCGAACCGAGACTGGTATCATTCTTTCTAGTCTTCACGGAGCTAAATTTATTTCCGGTTTCGACTTTCCCCGAATGAAAATCATTCTGTCGGCCTGGCCTGGTCCATTCAAAGATCAGCAAAATTTGTCCTAACTAAATTCTTTTTCAAAAATGCATACATCTTTAAATTATTATTACTCTACACGTTTCATTATTCAAACGTTGAATTTTATTTTTTATAATGAATAGTACATGTCTAGGCTTATTAAATGTAGCTAAATTAAAATGTAGTAAAACGTGTGAAAAAGAACCTGCCTAAAGCGGAAACCTGTTTAAGAGGCTACTTTATTCAAATGAAAAGACCTGTTCGCCTGTGGAAGACATTTATAAAGATATCTGGTTACATTTTAGTATTTTTTAAATTTTTTTTTGCATTGGACAGCTGAGATCGATCTGTATGCAGGCCGCTTTTTAGGTGCGTTCGTAATTATATAATACGTAGCACCTATAGTGGTCGTTCAGTCCGTCCGTCTGTCCGTCCGTCCGTCTGTCTGTCCGCATATAACAGCGCAAAAACTACCCAACCGAATCGTTTGAAATTTAACCCTCTCACTGACAAGCCCGTGTATACACGTTCCCTAAGCTCCAGGTTTCACTGCAATGCAAGCAATAATTAAAATGATGTAACTCAGTTGATTTAATGGATTTTTAATACATTGTGCAATGATTAACACACTCAAGGATAACATTCATTATCGAAAATAAGATTTTTCTATAATTTTGAAAGAATCATATTTTTTTAGCAATTAAAACAAAATGCTGAGAAAACAACATTACAATTTTGCCCTTTTGCAAGACCGTCAGAGGGTTAAAATACATAATTATTACATAATTTTGTCGAGTCATTTCAAATTTTATGAAACTCGGATGCATAGATCAATTACAGGGGCAATCAAAAGTATTACTTTACATTACGGTCAATGGGGAAAAAAGTTTCAAAAGCATTTTAATCGTTTGAAATTTAAAATACGGAATTATTATATAATTCTGTCGAGTTATTTCAAATATTTTGATAATTGTGTGCATAGATCAATTACAGGGGCAATCAAAAGTATTCAATTACATTATTGTCAATGGGGAAAAAGTTTCAAATATATTCTATACGTTTGAAATTTAAAATACATAATTATTACATAATTTTGTCGAGTTATTTCAAATTTTATGAAAATCGGATGTATAGATCCATTACAGGGGCAATCAAAAGTATTCCGTTACATTATGGTCAACGGGAAAAAATGTTTCAAATGCATTTTAATCGTGTTACACTCATGCGAACTCAATAAAATTTATATGCAACTATAAAGTACATATTATAATATACATCATACATAATTTGTGGTGCAAAGAACATTTGTTATTGATTTACAAGGTCACACAAAAGTATTCCATTACATAATGGTATAGGAAGAACATTGTTTGATGAGCGTTTTAATTGTAATTCACTATTTACAATTTTATGAGATTGATATATGAAAGTAATATTTTTAAAACTTCGTTATCGTACGAACGCACCTAATTTGCTACGCTTCACGTGCAATTTCCAACTTGTTTACTTTTTTTTTTTGTATTTTATTTTTGTTTACAGATTTTTTTATGAGGACGTTTTCATTTTTGGAACCGGTTTGGTTCGGAACTAAAATCGAAAGATTAAAAAACGGCCTGCATTTATATCAATCTCAGCTATCCAATATAAAAAAATCATTTTATAACATTGTGGATAGCGGGAAAATGCAGAATAAAAGAGCCACCTGCTGTGCGATTTACGCTAAAATATGATAAGCAATAATGCTGATAAACCTGAATCTGAAGTTTGATAAAAATTCAAGCATCAGTTCTTGAGATAGAGCTATTAAAGAAATCGACAAAAATTGAGTTTAACAGCACCCCTTATTGGGAGATTGATACCAAAATGTAAATTATTTCACTTCATATCCAGGATTAACGGAATCCGAAGTTTGATGATAATCCATGCATTAAATCTTGAGGTAAGCTATTGCAGAAATCGTGAAAAATACAGCATAGCAGCGCCTCCTGCTGAGTGATTTACACCAAAATGCAAACGCCATCTGTTCATGTTAAGGAATAAAAGAATTTTAAGTTAAGCGAAAATCCATGCAGTAGTTCATTAGATAGAGCTGTTGAAGAAATTGTAAAAGGTAGCACAGCAACGCCACTTGTTGAGCAATTTATACAAAAAATAATCAGTATCAATTTATATTAGGGAGCACCTAAATATATTTGTTTACTAAATCCGGTGCATTACTTCTGGAGATAGAGCGCCCACAAAATTTATGTCACAGACAGACATAAAAACATATTTTTTGGAATCTCTGACGCCTAAAATGTGCCAATCCATCGAAAACCGGAATTCGAAAATTTTAACGAATTCAATGCTTTCTCCTTGCACAGATAAAAGAAAGTTAAAATGAAAATTAGATTTAAAAAAATTAAATTAATTTTGTTAATTTGTGTAGAATCCCTTATCATTCAGTTGTTTCTAAAAAGAACTAAAATTCAGCTCACTCATATCGCCGATATCTTTCTGAATTTTCACGAGACTTGATTGGAATTTTTTTTATGAGTTGCTGATTTTTAAATGAACTGCTTGACGATTCAAGTAATAAGTGAATTATTTAAAAAAAATAAACCACATGAATAATTATTTGCATTAATGTCCGAGATATTCAGAACAACATGGATGACAATAAATTTAACTTATAAATCACTTTTTAAATTAAAACTCATTTAATATAATATGAAAAACTGATGGAACCAGAGAGGAAAGTAGAGCTTGATCTAAAAATATGTTATAGTAAAAATTTGGAAATATTTTCTATTTTAAAATGCGCGTATAAAAGAAATGTAATCTGATGATCGGTAAAGCTCATGAAATAGCCCAAATTTTTGTTAGCCGAAAATGAAGACTGAGCTTTACTGGTGCCTTAAAATCAATCAAGGAGAAAAATGCATTTTTAACTCACTCCGTATTTCCATCATCCATAACCAGTTTAGAAATTCGGGTTTATAACTATATGATGTTATAGGCTGATGTAATGAAATATGAAAACGGTTCATTCAGTACAAAGTGTGGACACAATTCCATTCCAGCGGTTTTGATAAGTGGGAGCTCAATGCTCCAAGTGAACTAAAAACCTTGTACAGATACAATTCAACCATACACTAAATATTTGTGTTCAGACATATTTATCTACATCAATTCCTCAACAACTTCATTATGTTAATGTTATACTTTAATTATTACTTCATGGTTTATATTTGTTTAGCGTTGTGGAGCTTAACTGATTTGAGACAAAACATTCTATTGACTACTTTCCTCAGTAATCATTTTGAGTGTATAATAGTATAATTCTGAATATAAGGCACCAGTAAAGCTCACAAGGAAGGTCTCCATACGGGCATACTCAGAAAAATCTGAAAAAATTACAGAATGTTCTTCTCATATAGTTACATATGTTTATAAAAAAAATTTTGGCGGAACCTTCTTATAACGTCCGTAAAAAAATAATAAAAATTTCGTTTATTTGGCGATTTATCTCCGGTTGGCGAAAAAACGAAATTTTGAAAAAACACGCTTTTACGCTTCGAATACTTTTTAAAGAAAAAACTTTCTATGTTCAATTTATTTAAATAAGTTTAGTTTAAGTAATTTTAGTTTTGCATTTTTGCTTTACTTTAAGTGTAATTTTGTCACATACGTTTATATCTACTTATAACAAAATGAAATTAATATATTTATCATTTAAAATACAATTTAAATTGATTAAAATTGTTTGAAATTGAAAAATACACTGTTAAAAATCTGCTGCATTTTGTTGCGACGCACTTCCTTGCTTGTATAGAAAACGATTACTTCGCCGTGAAATGGAGCTTTCTCATTGGTTGGAATAGAGATATTATATACAAGTGGTGGAGTGCGTTGCAACAAAATGCAGCATATTTTTAACAGTGTATGACACGGTGAATTCGCCGTGCTATGGAGCATTCTCATTGGTCAGAAGAGAGATATTCTATAAAAGTAGTGGGGTGACGCTGCAGATTTTTAATAATGCTGCAGATTTTTTACAGTGAAGTCAAAATCAATTTTCAGATTCGTTAAAATCGTCTGCTTTTGGCGAGGAAATGCACTGCTCGCCAAATCCCGCGTCGCTTTCAGCTTTTCACGCCAATTATTCCAAACTATTTTATTTTTTTACATATCTAATAATGTAATTCCGCCGCTAATTTTCACTGATCCTTTATTACCTACATGAATAGTTTAATTCGTATTTTTTTCAAAAAATTCTGAGTATGCCCCTAATGGAGACCTTCCTTGTAGGTAAAATGTCCCCATCGACAGGATGTGAGCGGGGGGGAAGGAGGGGCAAAAATATGTCTACCCCCCTCTTTTTTTAGGTTTTTGAAAATATCTCAAACATTATGGGTTTTTATAAAAAATATTACTCCAGCTTAAATTAAAGAGTATAAAATTCTCTACAAATGACACACATACCTAATGGAACGTCGGTTATCCGTCATTCACAGGACCGGATTGACCTTTTTCGTTTAATCATATATTAGGAATGTTTGCCATAATAAATGCCACAGAAATGAAATTTGGAAATATGTTTATTGATGGCTACTAATGATTCTGTAAAAAGTCCTCATGAACACTAAGTGAGCGGGAAGGGGGAGGGAGGGTTAATAAACCCCTTCCCCCTCTTTTTAGATTTTTGAAAATAGCTCAGAAACTATCTGCTTTTATATATAAAACACTCCAACATAAATTAAAGAGCATAAAACTCTCTAAAAATGACATTTATAAGCAGTGAACTTCGGTTATTCGTCAGTCACGGGACCGGAACACTGACAAATTTTACGTAAAAAAATCGTTTATTAAATTTATTTATTCAATGTCTATTGAAATTTATATTTTATATTTTAACTTAAAATGAAAACAAAAAGCAGCTTAAGAGAGAAGATCAAGTTGAACAGCCGGAAAATGACAAATGATTTGTAGTTTCAAAACGAATTATGACGAACGTATCATGCATAAGACGAAGAAAGTAGTCCTGTACAATTTCTTTAAACCATATCAACAGGCTATTGATTTTCAAAACTGTGATATTGTAGTGGATGGTGGTTTCTTCTTTCACAAAATCCCATTGTCCACTTTTAATTCAATTTGTGAAGACTACGCCAAATTTATCTTCACACATTATAAAAGAAAAAGTTGTACAGTGGTTTTTGAAGGCTACTTCGACACTACCAATAGTACGAAGTAAGCAGAACAAAACCGAAGATGTGCATTGAAAAAGTCTGTGGATATTAATTTCAACAAAGACACGGAGATTACCGTTAAGAAGAAAACTTCCTTTCAAATGAAAAGAACAAATTAAGATTAATTTCTAAGCTTTCATCCAAATTGAAGGGCAATGGAATATCTTGTCGAGTAAGTACTGGTGATGCAGATACTCTAATCGTAACAACAGCCATTGAAAAATCATCTTCCAGTGACAGAGTGGCAGTTGTTGGTGAGGATGTTCATCTTTCAGGCCTAGGACCGCTGAGTCACTCTTAAAAAAGAGAGAAAAGAGACTAAATCGCAAGAAAAAGAGACTAAAAGAGACCAAAATTTAAAAAAAGAGACTAAAAGGAGATCAAATAAAAAACATTTTTTTCTCTTCACATAAATGTTTTTGGTATACAGACAAGCATTATAAGATTTAACACAATATGCGGAATACATTTTCAATGCATTTCAGTCGGTTTTGAAATAATTGCAAATATTGTTGATTGGTTGCAGAAAAATATCGCAAATCGCAACAATTCATCATGAAAGAAAATCAGAAATTCACCAAATGACCACGGGGACAAAATCATGAAATTCCAGGAAATATAGTGAAATTCAAAAATAGTCTCAAAAAACAAATCATAAAATTTGTCGCATGATCTCGGGAAAAAAATTCTCGAAATTAGTCAAATGTTCTTAGGATAAAAAAAATCTCGAAAATTATCAGATGGCCTTGAAAAAAAAATCACGATATTAGTCAAATGGATCTTGTGTTAAACATCGTAAAATTCATCACATGGGTCTCGAAGAGAGGGATGAATCACAAAATTCATTAAATGATTGCGAAATTCCAGAGCAATCATACAAATAATTGCTGATTTTGTCGAAGGTCACGGAAATAAATAGTGAAATTTATCAACTAGTCGCCAGAAAAATAACGAATTTCGTAGAATAAAGCCATAAAAAAAATCAAGGATGCCTGTCAATGGGTTACATTAAAATGTGCGAAAATCAGTTACAGTATAAAACCGTGAAGTTTGTCAAATTATCTCAGGAAAAGAATGGCGAAATTTATCAAATGGTGTTGGTGAAAAAAGTAAAATCAGGGGTTGTACTAGTGCTAAGTAATATTTCACACAAACTTTTTTGGATATTTTATGGCATATTTAACTGGCATACTACATTTCCTTCCAAGACCATTTGACGAAGATAACAATTCCCCCCCCCCCGCCCCCCTGCTACCAATTGCCGCAAATTATTATGAAAATTGTGATTTTTCCACACTATTGCTTACGGAAGTACACGATTTTTCTTCCACGATTGTTCGCTGACATTTTCAATTTTTTTTCGGTATTATTTGTTTTTTTTTGGGGGGGGGGGCATTTATTTGCCAAAATCCGCAATTTTTTGCTACTGTTTGCAGAAATTTATTATTTTTCTGTGTTTATTTAACAAAATTCATGATTTTTTTTCCTGCGATCATTTGCAAAATAGCACGGAAAAAAAAATCACGATTGCAAAGAAAAAAAAATCACGAATTTTGAAAAATGATCAACTGTCAAAATTCGCGATTTTTTTCTGCGATCATGGAAAAGATGAATTTCGGCAAATAAACACGAAAGAATTTTGAATTTCGCCAATCGATCGCCGAAAAGTCGCAAATTTTGGCAAATGATTGCGGAAAATATGACGAATTTTGTCATATAAACGCAGAAAAAAGCACATTTCTAAAACAATAGCCTAAAAAATTATCATTTACTGTATTTTGATAAACGATCGCAGAAAAAAAATCGCAAATTTTGACTACCGATCGCGTAAAGAAATCGCAAATTTTTTTGGCGATCCTTTCACGAAATTTGTATTTCTCTGCGATTATTCTTTCTGCATGCAAAATCATACAATCGTATTGTTCATTAGTATAACCGTACATTTCTAACAAAATCCATACATTGTACTCTTCTGTGCATTGAACTACTGGCCATACCGTACAAGTTGGCATCTATGAATATCCTTTTTTATTTTATGATCATTTGACGAAAGCTCGGTCTTATTTCGGGATCGTTTGACGTAAATCTCGGGAGGTTTTTTTCCCGCAATCGTAAGGTAAAAATCACATGTTTATTTCGGGATTGTTTGGAAATAACGATTTTATTCCGGGATCATCTGGTGAAAATCGCGGCTTGATTTCATGATTGTTTAATGAATTTCTTTTTTCTGGTGATCAATTAATTCGATTCGCAGTTTTGCCAGTGATCATTTTATAAAAATCGCAGATTCTTAAAAATTAAAAAACGTGAAATTCTGCGTTTGTCGAAAAAGTGATCCCTGTATATGTAACGACCGAAATAAGAATTTTGAGATTCCTTCCTGGAATCCTCTGACGAATTTCTTAACTGTTTTTCACAAGTTCGAATGACAAATTTTGCAATGATTTTGCCACTGATTGACGGATTATATGCTTTTTCTCTTGTGAAAAATGACAAAATCGTGATATTCTTCCCATGATTGAATGACGAAGTTTATGATTTTTACCCCTCAAATGGTTATTGAATTTTGCGTTTTTATCTTGCCACAGATTGACCAAATTCACTTTCTTTTCAGTGTCCGACAGAAAAGTTTTGCGATTCTTGCCCGCGAACGACATACTAATTTCGTAACCATTTTTCCACGATAGAATGACGAAATTAAAAATTTTTTCCCCTGCAAAAGAAGAGACAAATTTGGCCATGCAGCTGAGTTTTTTCTGCAGTCTGCAACGCATTTAAAAACTTAAACAGTCTGCAGACCAATCCCTCGCATTACATTATTTGCACTCAAACCTTTAAGTATTTGTGATAGACATAAAAGAATAATTTACTTTAAAAAAGAAGTTGCCTTTGTTCTCAGAATTTTTAACGCCTCATACATTGTCCTAAAGAGGGGGGAGGGCTCCTCTTTGACAAAATTTGCGTTTTTTTTCACAATCTTTTGGCGAAATTTGCATTTTTTTTCGCGATCTATTGACGAAAACTGCCATTTTTTTGCGATCTCTTGAAGAAATTTGCCATTTTTTCGTGATCTCTTGAAGAAATTTGCAGTTTTTTCGTGATTTTTTTAACGAAAGCTGTAGTTTTTCGTGATTTTTTTAACGAAAACTGCCGTTTTTTCGCGATTTTTTGAAGACGTTTGCGTTTTGTTTGCTAAATTTAGGAAGAAATGTTACGTTTTTCCGTGATTTTTTGATGAAATTTGCCGTTTTTACGCGATTTTTCGGAGAAATTCGCGACTGTTTCGTGATCATTTTACGAAACTGCCATTTTTTCGCGTTCTTTTGAAGAAATTTGCCTTTTTTCACGATCTTTTGAAGAAATTTGCTATTTTTTTCGTGATTCGTTGAAGAAAAATGACGTTTTTTTCGTGATCTTTTGAAGAAATTTGCCATTTTTTTCGGTTTTTTAAACGAAATTTGCCGTTTTTTGCATTTTATTGAGAAAATTTGCCATTTTCTTCTTGATTTTTTGACGAAAACTGCCGTTTTTTCGTAATCATTTGAAGAAATTTGCCGTTTTTTTGCGATGCTTTGAAGAAACTTGCCGGTTATTTCACGATGTTTTAAATGATTTTTTTGAGGAAATTTGTCGTTTTTTCGCGATCTTTTGAATAATTCGCGTGTTTTTCGTGATCTATGATGAATTAGATTTCTTTTCGAAGACTGTTTGTCGAAATTCGCGATACACTTTTGTCCGAATTTTTGGATTTAGGGCCGAAATTTTTTAATTTTTGCTGAATTTTTAACAGTTGAAAAATAGCCTGTGAACCTTCTCAAGAGTCTGCGACGTGCGTCGCAGCGTTGCGCCGATTCTGCTCCCGGGAAATTTGGTATACTTTTTTCCGCGACTAAGTTTCACTATAGTTCCACGGAATTTCATGGTTTCATCCTAAGACAGATTAACATAATCCATGATTTTCCGACGGTTTCCGACTGAAAAATTTTACGATTTTTACCCGCGAACAGTTAACAAATTTCGAGATTTTCCTGCGACAAACTGACAAGTTTTCCGATATTTCCTCACAACAAATTGTTGAATTTCGCGATGTTTTTCCCGCTATCAAATGAGGAAAGTGACGATCTTTTTCCTGCGATCAATCGATGTGTAAGGAACATTAAAAAAAAAGTGAAAAAAGAGACTAAATCTGAAAAATATAGACTAAAAGAGACAAATGCAAAAAAATAGCGAGAAAAGCGAGATTAGCGACTCGGTCCGAGGCCTGATCTTTTCATCATACTAATCGTCCTTACTCCGCTGAAACGAGAAATTTTTTTCGTTAAGTCGGGCAGTGGCACAATTGAAAGGGAGGTTTTTCACAAACAACAGATAGTTCAAGAAACAAGACTGAAAGACGTCATTCTAGCATGCATTCACTGGACGTGATACGACATCTGCCGTTTTCAAAAAAGGAAAAATAAAGTTTTAACTGTTTCAGCAATGTGAAGATATGCATAAAATTGCTAATACATTTAATAGTAGGGAGTCCGAACATGATGCTGCTGCAGAAGCAGCAAACCGACTTTCTTTGAGATTGTATGGAGCACCCCCCACAGCTTCATCTCTTAATATTTTCCGATACCACTTCTTCACAAAATCTGTGTCGAATGTCAAACCTGACATTTCATCCCTTCTGCCAACGGAAGGAGCGGCCAGTCAGCATTCTTTTCGGGTGACCATGAAGTACAGTTGTGGCTTGGCCAGGAACAACAAGCCGAACTTTGGGATTGGAAACGAAGACAGAATCTTATCCCCATAACAACTAAAGATTCGATCGCCCCCGAGGCTGTATTAAATACTATCTTCTGCAAATGCACTTCTGGGTGTGGAGCTAAGTGTGGATGCAGGAAAGCTGCCATGATTGTACAATCATCTGTAACATCTGCCATGGTGTCTGTCTAAACTCCACACCCAAATATGTAGATCAGCATGATGACGAAAAAGATGACGACTCGATTATGAATATAATCCTGTTGAGAACACCAATTAATGCACCATCTACTTCAGCTGATGATAATGTGTCAAAGAAAAAGAAAAGTACAGTAGGACTTGGTAAGTAACACTTGGTTAGTGATAAATTACCACTTTTAATTTTTCTCCATTATGTTTTGTCGCCCCAACAATATTTCACATTACTAAACATTTGATTAATATTAAATATTTACCACAGGATCAAGTCGAGATCAACAGGAAAAGGAAGAATATGAGATGATGATTCTGAATCCTAACAACCCATGCACTTCCGCTGATCGCGATATTCAAGGAAAAAAACAAGTCAGAATTGTAAAGACTCTCTTTAAAGTTTTTAGCTAATTACCTAATATCAATTTAATTATAGATTAGTATGTATTTACTTTTTATTTTCTCCATATTTTTATACTCGCAGTTATAATGTTTAAAAAATGATTTAATAAATACTTCATGAATATGAATATTTATCTATCATTAATAATTTACATGCCATTATCTCGTGCAGTATTGCATATTAGACTATTCTCTTTTTTTATTTTGTTTATTTTTTGTGACAATATCTAATCAAATAGAATAGAAATTATATTAGTTTGAAAATAAGATTATTTTCTTTTGTGAAAATCCGTCAAGATTCCAGTTCCGTGAATGACGGATAAACGAGGTTTAATTTTGTATACCCATTATTTGTAGAGAACTTATGCTCTTTAATTTATGCTAAAGCATTTCATGGATACCCACAACTTCTAAGATAAATCCAAAACACTAAAAAAGAGGGTAGGGGCCTCCCGCGGATCCCTTCCAATTCATGAAGATTTTTACCCATACATTAGTAGCCATAAATGAACAAATGTACCAAATTTCATCTCTGAAGCATTTATTATGGCAAACTATCCTAATTTAATTGGACGAAAACGATTTTCGTTTGTGAAAATCCGTGAAGCTTTCGTTTCCGTAACTGACGGATAAACGAGGTTCCGCTGCGTATAAATGTTATTTGTAGAGAATTTTATGCTCCTTAATTTATGTCGGAGTATTTTTTTTATAGAAACACATAGTTTCTGAGATATTTTCAAAAATCTAAAAAGATGGGGGGACTTATTTTTAACCCTCCCGCCACCTCCCCGCTTACTTATTATTCACGAGGACTTTTTAAAGAATCATTAGTAGCGATCAATGAACAAAATAATCATCATCAATGAACAGTAGCCATGAATGTTCCAAATTTCATCTCAGTGGCATTTATTATAGCAAACTTTCCTAATATGATTGGACGAAAAAGGTTAAGGTCCCGGTTCCATGAATGACGGATAACCGAAGTTCCACTGCGCGTGCATTTGATTTATAGAGAATTTTATGCTCTTTAATTTAAGCTGGAGTATTTTTTTTATAAAAACCCATAATGTTTGAGATATTTTCAAAAACCTAAGAAAAGAGGGGGGAGGACTTAATTTTCCCCCTCCCTCCTCCCGCGCACATCCTATCGATGAGGACTTTTTACCTAGTCATCAGTAGCTATCAAGGAATAGCTGTGCCAGATATCATCTCCTTAGCATTTATTATGGCAAACTTTCCTTGTTTGATTGGACTACTATATTTTGTCCTGATGTTGGTATTTTTGGATGTAATATAAATATGTTTTGTACATATTATGAACACATTTTAAACACAATAAGGATAAATTTTGTACGCAATACAGACATAATTTGTACGTCCAAATTATGTAAATTTTATGTTGATTATATGCTTATTTTACGGTCCAAAAGACACATTTGTTACGTAAAGAGGAGTGACATTTCGACGCATTTTGATGAAATATAAATGAAATCCAGAGAACTTTTAGACTTCAAATAGTCACGTCTATTGATCCAATTTACGTACTTTGCGCGAAAATTGCAGGAATCTGGTTGTGTGGGAATGTGTTTTAGATATAAATAATGAAATTTGATTTTTAAACATTTCTACTTTAAATAACATTTTAAATTATGAAACAGTGTTCACACCAAAGACTTGGAAAAAAAACAGCTTTTGTATGCAAATGATGCAGGCTTATTTTATACAGACACTTGTGGAATTCTTTCAAGTAGCTAATATCAGTTTTATTATCTAAAAATAAAAAAAATAATTTATTGAAATTAAACTTATGTAGCATGAAAAAAGAACTAGCTGAAAAAAACATCTAATCATCTGCAAACGATGATCACTTTTCTAACTACTTCCACATCTGAATATGGAAGTCCAAAAAGAATGGCTCTAAAATATGCTACAATAGAAGTCTAATGGAAATAAAAATATTGCAAAATTGTTATTTTGAAAAGTAAAAGTACAGAATGAAAATGAAATAATTTTAAGTTATATTTCATTTTAAAATATATACAGGCATTATAAAAAATATTCCAATCAAAAAGAAAATTTAAGAAACTGACTGATAATTAGGATATTTAAACATAATTTTAAATTAAGACTAAATAACAGGACAATTCTTGTTTCACCATAAAAATATACAATACAACAGGAAAGGTTTTGAATATCTTTTGTGTGCATAAGGTATTTTCATAAATATGGATAGATGATTGAGTTTTGGAGCTTGAAGTTTAGTTATAAATGAATAATAAATAGTTTGAACTACCAATTTCACAAAAAGTATATTAGTCAAAATTTCACACTATTTTTATTCAATAAATTCTTAAAAGAATGTAAAATACACAAGAAATAAATTTGACACAAGACTGTAATTGAATATAATTATCTTGAATGTCCCTCTAAACATACTATAAACACAAGACATTTGCTTTTCAATTATAAATGTGAAGTACTAAATTACATATATCCATTAACTGGGTTGAAGAACTACATCATGTTACTCGCCACTGCCGAGTGAATTTTCGGTCATGGCGAGTAAAGTTTTAAGTTATCTTTCAAAATTTTAAATTGTAATTGCCAAAATCTTTATTTGTATAATCTTTATTTGTATAATCTTTATTTATTATTATAATCTTCCTTATTTTTGCAACTTTTCAAATTTCTGTAATATAAACATGGTACTAATTTCTATCCTATTGTACTAATATTTTCGCTCGTATATATTTCTTACTTTTAAAGAACAAAAATATGAAAATGCATTGTGGAAATAAAAGTTAACTGATTTTGCAGTTGTTTAAATTTTGTCTTAACGATTTTCAACTGTATGTTGCATTTTGCTGGCTGGTAAGATTTCTTGAAAATTCCCTATCCCAGTCCATTAAGAAGACAAAGTAATTCAAGCGAGTTAGAGCACAGATAAATGGTAGACAATTCATTTAAAATATAATTTTCAAGTATATCTGACAGTTTAAAAGAAGAGACTGAATTGGATGATAAAACAAATTTTTCAAATAAATTTTAACAACATATATTGACATTTATAATATTATATTATAATACATTTTAATTACTTAAAATAACTAGAACAAAAATTCCTAATTTCTTTTTTACGAAATCATATTAGAAAAAAAATTGTTAACTAAAATGTTAAAATTTATCTCTTGACAATAATTATGTATACTTTTTTTTATCATATCATTAATTCTAAATAAATAAAAAAATAATTCAATAAGATAACAGAAATTAGTTTCATTTTGTCAAACCATAATTTAAATTATTTAAAGAACAGCAAATTTATTGCTTTTTTAAAAGCATTTTTCAACACATATTTTTAATTTGCAAACACTTTCATATTACGGTTAAAAGGCATCTATATTTTGTCCAGATGTATGTACTTTTGCATGTAATATAAATAAGTTTTATGCATATTATGGACAAATTTTAAACACAATATGGATAAATTTTGTACGCAATACGATCATATTTTGTGTGTCCAAATTAAATAAATTTTATGTTTCTTTGTATGCTTGTTTTATTGTCCAAAAAACGTATTTGTTACGCTAAGAGCAGTGACATTTGGATGCAATTTGATGAAATACAGTAGACTCCCTCATATCCGCAACTGTCTAAAATCCGCTCATAATTTACAAATTTAAACAATGAAATATTCAGTTAAGATATAGGGACAAAATTTGACTTTTTTAGATTTATATCAATTCTATTTATATTTTAATTTGTAATTTTTATTAATATAACTGAATGCATATTTTTCCAAAAGAAAAAAATATTTAAAAAAATCAAGATATTGCTGACATCATTTGTAATCACAATCTTTTTATCAAATATGTTTATGTTTTAATCAAGCATTTTTGGTTATTAAGTCTGGCTAAACCTGAAATAAAACTTCCTTATTTTAAGATTTGAATGTTAATTAATAGTGCGCATTTATGAAGCAAGTTTCACTGAATAATTTAATGTGTGGAAATATGTTTTAGATATAAATAATGAAATTTGATTTTTAAATATTTCTACTTTAAATAATATTTTAAATTATGAAACAGTGTTCACATCAAAGACTTGGGATAAAGAACAGTTTTATTATGCAAATGATGCAGGCTTATTTTATATAGACACTTATGGAATTTTTTCAATTAGCTAATATCAGTTTCATTATCTAAAAATAAAAAAAAATATTTATTCAAATTAAACTTATATAGCATGAAAAAAGAATTAGCTGAAAACAAACATCTAACCATCTACAAACGACGATCACTTTTCTAATCTTTTCCACGTCTGAATATAGATATCCAATCAGAATGGCTCTGAAGCATGTTACAATAGAAGTCTAATGGAAATAAAAAATCGCAAAATTGTTATTGTCATTTTGAAAAGTAAAAGTACAGAATGAAAATGAAATCAAATTTAAATATGTTTCATTTAAAAATATATACAGAACTGCATTATAATATAAATAGAATTCCAACCAAAAAGAAAATTTAAGAAAGTGACTGATAATTAGGATAATTAAACATAATTTTAAATTAAGACTAAATAACAGGGCATTTCTTGTTTCACCAAAAATACGATACAACAGGAAAGATTTTAAATATTTTTTCTGTGCATAATGCATTTTCTTAAACATGATAATTGATTGAGTTTTGGAGCTTTAAGTTTAGTTATAAATGAATAATAAATAGTTTGATCTACCAATTGTATAATAAAAAAGTATATTTTAGTCAAAATTTTACACTATTTTTATTCAATAAATTCTTAAAAGAATGTAAAATACACGAAATATAAATTTGACACAAGACTGCAATTGAATATAATTATCTTGAATGTCCTTCTAAACATACTATAAACACAAGACAATTGATTTTCAATCATGAATGTGAAGTACTAAATTACATAATATCCATTAACTGAGCTGAAGAACTTCATCATTTTACTCGCCACTGCCGAATGAATTCTCGGTCATGGCGAGTAAAGTTTTAAGTTATCTTTCGAAATTTTAAATTGTAAAGATGCAAAAATCTTTATTTGTTTACTAGTTCCTTATATTTTGCAACATTTCAAATTTCTGTAATATAAACATGGTACTAATTTCTATCCTATAGTACTAATATTTTCGCTCGTATATATTTCTTACTTTTAAAGAACAAAAATATGAAAATGCATTGTGGCAATAAAAGTTAACTGATTTTGCAGTTGTTTAAATTTTGTCTTAACGATTTTCAACTGTATGTTGCATTTTGCTGGCTGGTAAGATTTCTTGAAAATTCCCTATCCCAGTCCATTAAGAAGACAAAGTAATTCAAGCGAGTTAGAGCACAGATAAATGGTAGACAATTCATTTAAAATATAATTTTCAAGTATATCTGACAGTTTAAAAGAAGAGACTGAATTGGATGATAAAACAAATTTTTCAAACAAATTTTAACAACATTTATTGACATTTAAAAAACTTATTGAATTTTTATTTTTTATGAACATTATGTGAATAAAGAAATAAGCAGTTTTTTATAGATAATTATAATTTTTTCTCAATATTACAGAGGATTCAGGGATAAAAAAAACTTTTTAAAAATATATTTTTTAGTTTGTAGAAAAGTCATTTTTACAGTAAAATATTTCCTTGTGTGAAATCCTGTTTAACACGAGACTTTTAATTGAAATATCTTCAACGACGAAAGAATATTAAAAAAATTTAAAACATTATGCAAAAACAAGAGAGAAAGAACTGCAAGATTTTTGAAAAAACACAATGCAAGATCAAAAGATAATTGTGTCTGCCATTGCTGATGTTAACACTTCTAATCTGCAGATACATTATTTTAATTTTCAAATATTTTCCTTTGTCAGTCATTTAAGTGATCGTAATACTTGATATGGAATGCCACATCAACAATACTGGAAAGTATACTTGGCTTTTATTAAAAAAATTAGTCAACACCAAATAACAAATTAAAACTTAGATTACAATTCTGATTGTTATCTCCTTTATAACACAAAAGATTTGTCACTAGAATGAATTAGCAGATACTTGTTTAAATTACTCTTTTGAGAAAATTTCTTCTTGCATATTTCACATGCAAAAGATTTCTCACTAATATAAATTAACAAATGTATGCTTAAATTGGTGTTTTGAGAAAAGTTTTTGTAGCATATTTCATACACAACAAATTTCTTACCAGTATGATTTAACAGAGGCTTTCTTGTGTAACTCTTTAGCGAGAATTTCTTGTTGCATACATCACATACAGAAGATTTCTTATCACTGAATATACACATGTTCACATAAAAGGCTCTTACATGAGAATTTCTTACAGCACATGTCAAAAGCAAAAAGCTGCTGACGAGTATGAATTAATATGTGTGCACGTAAAAGGCTCTTACATGCGAATTTTTTGCAGCATAACTCATAAGTAAAAGGCTTCTCACCAGTATAAATAAACAGCTGCCTCCTTAAACTACCCTTTTAAGAAAACTTCTTATTACATGCGAAAGGTTTTTCTCATCAATATGAATTAACAGATGTATGCATAAACTACTTTTATGATATAATTTCTTAAAGCATAACTCACATACAAAAGATTTATCATCAGTATGAATTAATAGATGGCTGCTTAAGTGGCTCTTATGTGGGAATTTATTGCTTCATACCTTACACACAAAATTCTTCTAGCCTTTATGAATTAAGAGATGGTTGTTTAAAATGTAGTTTTCAGAGAATTTCTTATTGCATATCTCGCACACAAAAGGCTTCTCACCAGTATGAATTAACAGATGCCTACTTAAACTTTTCTTATGAGAGAATTTTTTGTTGCATATTTCACACATAAAAGGTTTCTCGCCTGTATGAACTAACAAATGTTGACTTAGGTTACTCTTTAGTGAAAATGCTTTGTGACATATCTCGCATACAAAAGGTTTTTCGCCAGTGTGAACTAACAGATGCTGGTTTAATCCACCCTTGTGAGAAAATTTCTTGCTGCATACCTCACACTTAAAAGGTTTGTAGCCAGTATGAATTAACATATGGCTGCTTAAAGGGCCCTTTTGAGAGAATTTCTTGTTGCATACCTCACACGCATAAGGTTTTTCACCAGTATGAATTATCAGATGTTTTCTTAAATTGCTGTTACTTGAGAATTTCTTCTTGCATATCTCACATACAAATGGTTTCTTACCCGTATGAATAAACAGATGGCTGCTTAAATGGCTTTTTTGAAAGAATTTTTTGTTGCATATCTCACACACAAAAGATTTTTCACCATTATGAACTAACAGATGCTTGCTTAAACCATGCTTACTAGAGAATTTCTTGTTGCATGTCTCACATACAAAAGGTTTCTCATTAGTATGAATTAACACATGCTTGTTTAAGGCACCTTTTTGACAGAAACTTTTGTGGCATACCTCACATATAAAAGGTTTCTCACTTTTATGATTTAATAGATGTATGCTTAAATTACTCTTATGCGAGAATTTTTTGTTGCACATTTCACATGCAAAAGGTTTTTCACCAGTATGAACTAACAAATGTTTACTTAAGTTATGCTTTTGTGAGTATGTTTTGTTACATATCTCGCATACAAAAGGTTTTTCACCAGTGTGAACTAACAAATGAGTTCTTAAATCACTCTTTCTAGAGAATTTCTTGTTGCATACCTCACACATAAAAGGTTTGCAACCAGTGTGAATTAACATATGGCTGCTTAAGTGGCTCTTTCTAGTAAATTTCTTGTTGCATACTTCACACGCAAAAGGTCTCACACCAGTATGAATTAACAGATGGCTTCTTAAATTGCGATTTTCAGAGAATTTCTTGTTGCATGTCTCACATACATAAGATTTCTCATTTGTATGAATTAACACATGCTTGTTTAAGGCACCTTTTTCACAGAAAGTTTTGTGGCATACCTCACATACAAAAGGTTTGTCACGGTTATGGTTTAAAAGATGCTGTCTTAACACATTTCTGCGAGAATTTTCCATTTGCAAATCTCACGGAAAACAGGCTTTACACTTGTATCCCTTCTTGAATCTAAATTTTAAGAAAATAGATTTGTAAGCTTTTTGTTAATTTTAATCTATTATTAATCAACTATTTATTACTCTATTAAAAATGTTAGCTTTACTTTATAAGCTTTATTTTATTCACTTTCTTAAGCCGATTTCAGTAAATAATTGTAATGCTAACTTCCTTGAGATGGGGCATCATTCAACATTTAAAATTATGAAGTTAAAGAGTTATGGATGCAGCTAATTTACTATTAGTTTTAGATTTTTTTAAATATAAAAAAGAATGTCAATTAAAAATGTCAAAGAATATGGAGTTATATTATTACAAATCCTCCCTTACTGCATACATACATTACAACCTCAGGATGTATCATCCATATAGCACAACAGCTCATCAATACCTCCCCAGGAGCTCCTAATCATCATATATTCCTCCTAATACTAAAATGACAAGATCAGGACATCCTGGGGAAAACTGTTTTACGATGTCCTCAGGAATGAGCTCCCAGCAACGTCCCAAGGAGTAACTTCCCAGGCACACTACTCCTGAGAAATAATTCCTGGGGAAGTACACGGTTAGTCATTCCTGATGAAGTGACAGTGCTGGCTCCATCTCCCGACTGATTCTGGAGTACAATACTCATTTTTTATTTAAACATTGAATTCATTTTAATCGCTCTCGATTTTAATGAGTTAATTTTATTTTATTAATTATTCGATTTCTTATTTTTTAGCAAATTAGATAATTGTTATTAAATTGTAATTATTTTTAATTATTGCTGTAACTTTAAATCTTTTTCAATGAAATTAAACATTTTAATTTATTATTTCAGTTAATTCCGTTTTTTATATACTAATCACTATTATGTATCTTTTAAATCAAATTTTGTTCATTTATCAATATTTTATTAAATATTAATAAATAACCTATTGTGTTTTGCATTTATTATTATTATTATTATTATTTATTTATTTATTTATTTATTTATTAAGAAATTAATTTAACTTGTTTAAATTAACTAAATAGTAAGTTTCTAAATTAACGAACTAAAATCTCTAAATAGAAGACAATTCTAGATCATATATTTTTTCTGATATTTAGAGGTAAAGGTATTTATGCAAAGAAAAACAAAAAAATTCTTAACGTAAGTTTGTTCATAAGTACTCGTTTAAAACTTTGTTATGAAAATTATCTAAATCGAGTCCTGATGCATCTCAATATCAGATGTTAAATGTTTATATATATATACAGTCGACTCTCGTTAATTTGAAATCGGATTATTTGAATCTTCGCTTAATTAGAACCAAACATGAAGTCCCGAAATTTTCAATGGCTAAATAACGTTAAATTTTTCATTATTTCGAACTCATTTTCTCTTGACTTCGTTTAATTCGAACTATCTAGAATTCGGATTTTTCATTTTTTTTCTCACGGATTTCAGATCATTTGAATAACTTCCTTTCTTTGATTTTTGTGAAAATTGTTCTGAACGATTATACATATCATTCAATACATTTGATATCCACTTTCTTAGAACCTCGTCTGTCCATCAGTGACGTTTTAAATTTTTCTTCCATCGTGCTTTTTTCCAATCTTTTAATTAGTTTATGCATTTATACATTCTAATTTAATATTAAGTCATATTCTAATGATAACAGACGAAATAAGTTTAATAAACACTATAACATTAATTCCTTTATAAAAATACCATATTAAGCATGTTTTCCTTAATTCGAACTTCGGATAATTCGAACATTTCTTGTGGTCCTGACGAGTTCGAATTAACGAGTGTCGACTGTATATATATATAATTAGCTAACATGCTTTCTAAACCTTACTTTAAAAAAATAAACAAAAGTGTCGCGACGAAACTAGACATTTTTATCACAGCACACAACACCAAATCAAAGATAGCGCAATTCACTTTAAAATGGTATATTTGATTTAAAATACATGAAAATTGAGCCGCATCTCCCCAAACACATACCAATAAGTGATTTATTTGAAAAGATTTTCTGTTTAAAAAATAAACTTCTTATAAAGTCAGTTAAAAAATATAAATTCACGCAAATTTAAAGTTAATTCAGGTTATTATCAATTATCTACGCAGTGTAATTTATGCATGTGTTGAGGATAAGAATTTGTTAGCAAAATAGAAGCATTACTTTAAATGCCATTTCTGAAGGTTTAACCTATTTTGTTTTATTTATCATTAATTATTTTTTTAAATATAAGTTGGACTTAATAACAAATTTTTTTTTCTAATATCTTTTATAGATTATCAAACATATTATTATTATTATTATTATTATTCAAATTCTCAAAGATAAAATGAAGTCTTTATTTTGAAAACTTCTGAAATATGAATAATTTTTTGGTTCTGAAATTACAGATAAATATTTATCTCTATTTCCTAAATAACAAATATTTTTTAGCACAATTTTCAACTGAAGAATTTATTGCTTCACTTAAAACTTTCATTTAACAAACCGATTTTACATTATATTTCTGTAGTTTCGGATATCTATAAAGGATGGTATTTCTTCATACCTGTTTTCTCATGCATATGTTCTTAGTTAGGTGACAATGAGAATATTATAATTTAAGCAATTGCATACAATTTTCTCAATAGCAGACAGTCACCATTCTATCAATAAGCTGATCCCGCCCCCCCCAATCAGTTGTCAACTGAGAATGCGTGCAATTTTTCCGGAAACTACTCAATGGGAGAAAGAAAATAGAGTGTTATTCCAAGAATTAGAATTCAGACTATTTCTGAGTTTAAGAAAAGGCGTTACAAAGAAATTTGTTTGTAGGTGTAAAAGAATATATATATATATATATATGTATGTATTAATTTGGGATTTTTATGCAATAGTTCGTTGATAAAATCATCTTATACTTAAATAAAGATATGAGTTCTTTTAGGTGTTTTAAATTGCCTAAAGTCTTAGTTACTAAAATTACGTTTAAAGAAATCAACAAAAATATTTTCCGTCGTTAATTAAATGAAAAATGGTGCCTATTGTATTTTTATCCACAAAAAGATTTCATAAAATTTTTAAAAATTAAATAAAATGATGATTTTGTAACAGATTTAAATTTCATTAATAGTTTATATTTTATGTAACTCAAACTCAAGCAATGTTTCAGTTTAATGATGGAATTCTACAATTGATTTTCACACCAAATCTTGATACAGCAAAATTATACAAATTTGTACAATGGTGTGTTTTCCACGACAATATAAAATTTTAATATTTTTACAATGTTATAAAATAATACAGTGGTTTTAAAGTATTTTTTAATCCCGCGAAAAGTGGTAAATCTCCAAACATCTGCAACTCGTATTGTCGTATAAGAATTTCAGAAGTAACGGATTTAATTATTTGTTAATAAATGCCAAAATATGCCAAATCACTTTGAAACTTGTTGGTTGATTGTTTGTATTTATGACGACCAATTATCAACATGAGACATATCGAGGGAGGGGATTGCCCTCCGTGAGGGTCTTTCTAAAGGAACCTAATCCGTATTTACTCAAGGAAATCCAAGATTTGAAGAAAACAGCGGAAAACTCCGAACGATTAGGCCGACGGGCGCGATTGGGTCAAACTCAGTACCTCCCATCTACCTGCTTCGAGAGCAGAATCTCTTGACCACTGGTGGGGCTCACTATGAATGTGCAACAATGAAATATTTCAAACGGTAAAAAGTAGTAGGAAAGAAGACTTAAGAAAAGACTAAGCAAATTTATATATTTTTTCATGAATTCATATAACAAGAGCACCTTTTACCAAGCGTAAAAAATCGATATAAATTTCTGTAAAAAAAGTATGAGAGAAAGAGAGCAAAAAAGTTGTATTTTTGAAAGGATTCACTTAGATTTTATTTGCCAATCATAAAAAAATCATCAAGGGACATACCTAGGGAGGAGGTTACCCTTCGTAAGGTTCTTTCTAAAGGAACCTAATTCGTATTTACATAAGGAAATCCAAGATTTGAAGAAAACTGCGGAAAACTCCAAACGATTAGGCCGACGTGCGCGACTGGGTACAAACTCAGCACCTCCTATCTACGAACTTTGAGAGCAGAATCTGTTGACCACTGGTGTGGCCCACTATGAAACTGCAACAATAATATATTTCAAAGAGTAAAAAGTAGGAAAGAGAAGTCTAAGCAAATTCATATATTTTTTTTTATAAATTCATATAATAAGAGCAACTTTTACCAAGCGTAAAAAGAAAAAAAAATCGATTAAAATTTCTGTAAAAAAAAATAAGAGAGAGTGATAGCAAAACAGTTTCATTTTTGAAAGGATTCACTCAGACTTTATTTGTCAATCATAAAAAAAATCATAATTTTAAAGAAATTATGTGTTTAATCTCTTGCCTTTTTAATCTCTGGAAGTAATAGCTTTATTAACTAAAATTAAATTTTATAGAGGACATTATCAAAAAAGTTTTACATCATTCATTGTGTGTCAAAATATATAGTTCATTATCAGTTTTCTAACTACAGAACGATTTTAATGGGTTTTAAGTATTAAAAGCTAAAAAAATATTTTTATTATTTAAAAATGCAATTTCATTTTCTAAATTCGAAGACATTTATGTTATAACAAATAATTATTGATAATTTATTTGGAGTTATTAATTTAAATTTATGTCGAATGTAAGCAAAAGACATAAAAAATGAGAACATTTCCTAGTTTTGAGTTTCAAAAGGGGAGAAAAAAAAGCACGCATACCTTCAAAACCTTTTTACTTTACTGACACTACAGCGTAACGGTCACAGCACGCGTCCAGAATACCAATATACTCGGGTTCAAATCCAGCAAGAAAAAATGAAGGTAAGAAATTCGTCCCCGAATGCTCTGTTATATGTGAATCCGTCTGAATAATAGGGAAAAAATAACGTTCGCGTTTTTTTTTCTTTAAAAAGTTAAATTAAATTAATTTATTTTGAACAGATTAGTAACCTTGAAGTTTTCCTAACTCCTCCTATATCACTTCCTCAAATCTTCCCCAGAACCTCCCAGGGAGGACCTTGAAGGAGGGCCTAAGGGGCTTCCCAGGACGCTGTAAAGCGGACATTTTCGGTTCCTGAGGACCTCCTGGTGACAATTTTCTGCATTCTGAGGGATGCCTGGGGGATGACGGTCCTGTGATAAGATTCCTCCCCAAGACATCCTGGGGAGGCAAGTGTGCTATATGAGCAGTGATAGGAATTTTCAAATATAAATTGATGCATATGAATCTGACTTTCAAAATTTAATTTCTGATACGGAAGACCAAGAAGGAAAGATTGTTATTCAAAAAGATTTAGCAGATGTGAATGATTTCATTTTAGATCAGTTTCATATGAAATGAGCTACCCTTCATTACATTGGTCAGATTGAATTGCAATTGCATTATAAAACGAAATTTAATGCCATATTTTTTCATATGAGAGACAATGAAAAATTTTATTTTCCAGAGGCATCAGATATAAATTTGGGGTACTTTTAAGGGTATTGTAAAAATATTTCCACAACGACATATAACTAAGGGACATATATTTTTGAAACATGAGCAACTTTTCATAAAAACGCTTAATATTTTCATATTTTCTTCATTTGTTGAAAGGTGTCCCTTTACTTGATCAAAGATACCCTTATTTGGGACAGGTTTTAACAGAAATCTTTCAGACAACCTATTTTATTTGGAAATTTTTTAATTTTTGGCTCATATCATGAAGAAATGCATTGTATTTATTACATACAGTAGACTCCCTCAAATCCGTACTTCTAAAATCCGCAACTCTCAAAAACTCGCACATAATGTTTGGATGGAAACAATGAAACATTCAGTTCAGATGTAGGAACAAAATTTGATTTTTTTAGTTTTATATGAATTCCATATATTTTTTTATTTGTAATTATTGTTAAGGTTATTGAATTCTTATTTTTTCATGAAGAAAGAATAATTTATTTTTGAAAAAAAAAATCAAGATATTGCTGATATCATAGATAATCACAATCTTATCAAATATATTTATGCATTAATCAAGCTTTTTTAGTTATTAAGTCTGGCTAAACCTGAAATAAAGCTTCGTTATTTTATGATCCTGATGAGAATTAGTAATGTACCTTTATGAGGCAAGTTTAATTGAATAATATAGGAAAAACACATTTCATTTTTATAATGAATATTTATAATAATCGTACATTATTGATTATTAACTTGACCTTTGCTTTTAGTATTTTAATCATTTTAAAAATTATCTAAATGTTTATTACTTATTTCAATGTTTTAATATATTGTAAGCATTCATTATACATTTGATTTCATTATTAATTACATTCAAATAACTTTTTAAGAAATATAAACAAAGCAATGACCAGAAATCAGCAAAAATCTTAAATCCGCACAACCTCTGGTCCCAAGCTGTGCCGATATGAGGGAACCTACTGTATTCTTCATAGAAGCATGTTACTAAAAAATTAGAGAAATATTTAAAAAAAAAAAAATCAGAGGCTACTCCCGCTAGAACGTGCACGTCATATGTGATCCAATCACAAACAGTTCCGCGAACGATCTCCCAAACAGATAAACGTTTGGTATGTTTACATTTTATAATTGCCGATAGAAATCGGAAATCAGTTCTGCTTGAAAGGAATTTCATCAGATAATCCGCACTTGAAATTTTTGAGGATTTTTAATAGATAATCTGCGGATTATACGCAGGAAAATATGGTAATTATGTATTAATCATGCTTTTTTTGTTATTAAGTCAGACTAAATCTGAATTAAAACTTTCTTATTTTATCATTTTGATGTGTATTAGTTATATACCTTTATGAGGCAAATTTCATTGAATAATTTAGGAAAAATACGTTACATTTTTAAAATGAATATTTAACCATACATTATTGAATATGAACTTGATCTTTGCTTTTAATATTTTAAGCATTTTAAAAATTATCTAAATTTTTATTATTTTAGTTTATTACTAATTTTAATATTTTATTACATTTTTAGTATTCATTATAGTTTCTATTACATTATTAATTACTTCCAAAATATTTTTTTAAAAATGTAAACAAAACAATGACCAGAAATCTGCTAAATTATAAAATCTGTCAACCAAGCTGTGTTGATTTGTGGGAGTCTACTGTAATATATAAAATGCAATAAATATAATTCCAGTGAAAGATGTGTTGATTAAAATAATGTTCAAACCTGCCCCACTCTCTCACATTATTTTATGTTTCCAATTTTACTGGCCATTTCTTTAGTTATTACAATATCTTCTTCTATTTGCCCTTTTCTGTACATTTTCCAATAAATCGTTTTCTTTTCTTTTTACAGCACGTTTGACTGCTCGATGTGCATTTTTCAAACTATGAATGAGTATCCAAATTTTTCATCCATCACACACAGAAAACTTGAATTTATCACATACAAACCTATTAGGATATCGTACATATCTTAAGGATATGATACTTTTACATGGGTGCTTTAATGACAATATTTATAGACTCACAGTTATAGTTACTAAATTTATTAAATATATTCAAGATGGTAAAAAATGCTTCACATCAAAATTTTTGCTAATTCACTCCCTCCTTTCATTCGCCACAAAGATCCCAAAGTCACCACAGATTTCTTTAATATAGAAGGCCCATCCAACTCAAAACACACCGGTCGATGTTTAAAATTTATCCAATTAAACATTTAATTTTTATGGTGTGATGTTCAAGAATCCCACAACATTTCCTTTTAGCCTAACTCTACAGTTGAAACATACTTCTGTCAGGAAGACTAACTCTTATTCAGTCATAAATTTAGCAATAAATGACATTATGAGAATTGGAATACAAATGCATTTTTTTGGCATATCTAAGTTTCTTTTCATTATCATTAGCCCCTTTTTTGCATGAATATAAATTGGAAAAATTTACATTTCAGATGAAATAGATTGTTAAAACAAAATCTTTTCAACAGCAAATACAGTCAAAGTTCCATAATTCGCACAAGCTGGGGCCAAAGGATGTGCGGATTATGGAATATTGTGGATTATAGAGCACTATGGATTATGCGTCATTTATTATTCCTAAATACCATTTTAATTCTATAATCAGTATAATATGAAAATAAAAATAAGAAATTTAATAATTAATTTAATATGCCATCTCAAAAAATATCTTTTAAAAGTTATTTTATTATAAAAATTGATTGCATTTAAATAAAAATAATCACATACATAAACCATAATACAGTTTGTTTTTTATTGTTAATATAATAAAAGAGTTATATTAAAAAAAGTAGATGATTTATTATGATTTTTTTCAATTATTTTATTAATTGTTTTAAAAAATCGTTTTTGGATTACAAATTTTTACATTTTTTAAACTGTTTATTTCATTGTTTACATTTGTAAAGTGACACGAATTATAGAAAATTGCGGATTATGGGTGCGCGGCTTATCAATCTTTGACTGTACAACCCTTGGCAAAAAGTTTCTGATCACTGTTGTCAAGTTTATGAGTTTTGTATTTCGAAGCGTATACTTCGCGATTCAAGAGCATAGGAACGTTTTGCAATATGCCAAATAAAAGAAAGAATGTTAAAATATAAATAAAAAGTCAATTCAATATTACAATCATATAATTTATAATTATAATGCAGGCAAAAATATTTCCTCGTGAGAAAAAAATATCCGATCAAGATCGAAGTTGGAAAATAGTAATCGATCACTGAGGAAAAAAGTTTGAAATTTGCATATTGAAGACAGATTAGAGTGCCTGCGCATGCGTATGATATATGAATCCTATTTAAAAGAAGAAATCTTCCAGTTGCGAGATCAAAAGCAGCTCTGAGTACTGGAAAATGACTCGTGTGAAAAACCTGTCTCGCGATTTAAAAATACGCATGATTCAATTATTAGAAGAAGTAAATTAACAATGGAAAGTGGCTGATTTATGAAATTGTGCTCAAAGTACAGTATGCAATATTTGGAAAAAATATCAGTTGACTAATAGCGTGGAAAAATTACCTAGAAGTGGACGACCACGAATGTCAGTACCTAGGAAGGAAAAGAAAACTTGTGAAAATATCGAAAAGAAAACGGCAAGCAACCTCAAAACAACTTGATTCCGAATGGTCTAAGTATAACGTAAAGGCATGTGACCGCAGTACGTAGTCATCTAAATGTAGCAAGATTTAAATCTTGTAAAATTAAAACAAAATCTTACATGATAAAGAAGCATAGAAAAGAGCGCCTGCAATGGTGTGAAAAACATGTGCACTAGCCATTTGATACATGAAATAAAGTTATTTTTAGCAATGAATTCCACATATCTATCGGTAAAAGTGATGACTGTGGAACATTTGTTTGGAGGAGAGTTGGTGAAAAGTTCAATGATAAGTGTATCAATAAAAAGACAAAATTTTCACCTGCAATTGCAGTTTGGAGTTATATTACATCACAAGGCATCGGCAAGTTGTGTATTGTGTTAAGTACAGTAAGCTTTGAAGTTTACATTGATATTTTAGTGGATTTTTTTATTCCCAGCATCGATCAATAGTTCGGAAATCAAAGTGACTTCTTATTTCAAGATGACAATTAGCTCCCCAACGCACCAAATCAATGAAGAAATTTCTACAAAATGTAGGTAACATACCAATTCAAACCATGACGTGACCGCCCAATAGTCCGGATCTTAATTCCTTCGAAAATATGTGAAATATATTAAAAAGAAAAATCGATTTTCGATGAATTACAAATGCTATAGAACTTACGTAAAGCTATAAGGGAATGCTGGGGTGAAGTTACTCCCAATGAATGTAAAAATCTTAATGAGTCCAGTCCACTAACAATTTCGACAGTCATCCGAAATAAGGGTGGATTTACGAAATATATAATTACAGTGATCGGTTATTTTTTTCCAAATAAAAGCATGATCGGATAATTTTTTCTTCGGTGCCTAAATTTCAATCACAATTTTTCTGTTTATAAAATGCTGAATGGTGATTTTTCTTTATTGCATATTGTTGTTCATTATATGTAACACAAAAGTATTATCGCTAATAGTTGTTTCATTTTTATGCAGTGAGAATAAATAATCTTTTCTTACAAAAGATGTTAGTGTTGATGTAATGATCGGAAACTTTTTGCCAAGGGTTGTATATGTTTTTGAAATTCCTTATTACTGTTATCAGATTCCCAGTAAAAAAAATACACAAAATTAGCATCTAGCAACATAATTTCAGGAGTGAATTTGTAAAACACATTTATTCTTGAGCTGACTGTTACAGCTTATTCTGTCAGTTGTATACACAGCAAGCAAGAGGCAATATTCACAGAAGTGGAAGGAAGAAACCTTTTCAACATTTATTTTTTTCGTTGTGAAAAGCTTCATTTAAATTCCACATCAAGTATTGCTAGAAAGAGAAGATTAATCTTACTTGAGGAGTACCTACTTCTACTTTTTCTGTCATAAAGAAGACTGTACTTTCTCTTTTTAACGACAGCATATATTTAAATTCTTGAAAATACAAAATAAAAGCCATTTTTGAAAAAAATAAATAAGCTAGTCTTGAGCTTTTACAAGTTTTGAAATTTCAAAAAGATGTTTTTTGTTAACACACTCAACATGAAAAATTAATGATCCTAAAATGACACATTTATCATGCTATAAAATTTTTAAAAAATGGAATAAAATTTGCAATTGGCATTTCCCTAATTTAGAACAACAGGATTTGAAATCTAACTAACAACCAGATTTAAGCTTATTGTGACAAAGTGAAACTTCTAAATATTTTCCATTCAAATAACTAGATGCAACAGAGAGTGCTATTACTCTTCATGGGTCATTCTCAGATTTTATGTTTTTAGTTAAAAAAATGTGAATAAAGAAAAAAAAACAAACAAGAAATTTAAGCTCATATCTGTTAGTTCTGATGTCAAAATCTTCATTTACTATGTGCATACAAAATATACAGCGACGAATAGTGTATTTTGAGAAAAAATAAATAAACAGACAGAATAACAAACAGATAAAATTATAAAAATTTTCTTTAATATTCCTTAATTGGAATTGCATTTACTTTTTTATACAAAGTAATATGAGTTAAGAATTTTATTTAAAAAAAAAAAAAAAAAAAAAATCTTAAACACCAAATCTACCATTATCTCAGAATGGAACCTAATTATTAGAAGGTATTTTGAGAAAATTTGGATTGTAATGGCTAGCTAATAAAGTAACAGCTTATTTACACAACCTATATAAGATGAGTAGAGTATATAAAAAAAATTTATAAGACAAAAAGATTGATGTTACAAGTTTTAAGACTGTTTTATATAAACACTTATATTTTAAAAAATAAATTTCTTTATTACTGATACAAATAAATTAAAGCATGTTAAGTCTGATAATAAATAAGAAAAAAGTTTTTTAAAAAAAGGATACTTCCTTGTTATAGCGATTGTGTAGTTAAAATTATGTTTTGTTTGTAGTAACTATTTTGCCCAATTTATTGGCAAGCTTATGCTTATGCAAATTCATAATGATTGAAACAATAGCTTATTTACTTAATGTTGCCCCTAGACATAACACTTCCAACTGAAAAACTGCGCTCAAACTGCACATTATGATTAAGTGGCTTATTGTCATAAACTGTGTTCATTTTTATATGGATAGCATGTATACTCATAGAAAAATTAAGGTTTTCATAAAAAGGGTCATGTATATTCATAGAAAAAATAAGGTTTTCATAAAAACAGTCTCAAAATTTTTCAAGTTTTTTTTCTTCTCAATTGTAGAGTTCTTAATATAAAATAATGTTCTTTTCTGAAAGTATGACAAACAATTCTGTACACAATACCCAGTAATCATAATTAAAAATTAATTCTTTAAGTGTCCTGCAGAATTTTTTGCGTGCAAGTTTAAGGATTCGTAAAATAAAAGCTATGGTTTATATTGATATGGGAATTTGTATTTCATAACCTTAGATATTTATTTATCTTATGCAATTCAAAAAATTAACATTAATATTAATTTTGAGTTAAAAAAGCCTTTGAATACAAAAACTATGTGACGGAAAAAACCCGTTAAGCCACTTAAACGGTTTAAAAATTACATGAAAAGTGAGCAGGTATACTAATTAATTTTCCTTTGTGCATACTTTAAAAATTTTATTTGCATATTGCGTTAGCTAAATCTATAGAACAATTTTTGTGAAAATTTCAAAAACATAGTACAAAAATTCTGAAAGTGATTGTTGATAGAATTAGCTCAAAATCCATTGTTCCTAAAATGAAGCAAAAAAATGAGGGGTTGTGTCTAAATAATTCATGCCATATTGTGTATTCTATATTGACAATAATCAATGAATAAATGGATTTTTTTTCTTTTGTTCAATTTCCTCGGCACTTTTTATTTTTGTTACTATTACTTATAACAAAATTGTGTTTTATCTATCATTCTCCTTTTTCTAAATGAAATTTAAAAAGCAAACTTTAAAAGCAAATTGTTTTTCAGTGTTAAAATTACACTATCTAGAGTTACACAGTAGACTCCCCCAAATCTGCACTGATTAGGCCAGATGTTGTGTGGATTTTAGAATTTTATGGATTTCTGGTAGTAATTAATAATCAAATCTAAACTATAATAAATGCTTAAAATATAATAAAATATTAAAATATGATAAAATATTAAAATATATTAAAATAAAGAATAAACTAAAATAATAAAAATTTAGATAATTTTTAAAAAGATTAAAATATTAAAAGCAAAGGTCAAGTTAATAATCAATAATGTATAATTAAATATTCATAATAAAGATAAAATTTATTTTTTCTAAACTATTCAATGAAATTTTCTTCTTAGAGGTAATTCACATTAAAATCATAAAATAAGGATGCTTTATTTTAGGTTTAGCCAGATTTTAATAACCAAAAAAGCTTGATTAATGCATAAATATATTTCGTAAGAAGATTGTAATTACCAGTGATATCTGTAATAACTTGAATTTTTCAGAAATAAATTTATTATTCCTTAATGAAAAAACATGAATTCAGTAATATCAACAAAAATTACAAATTAAAATAAATGTCTGATATAAAACTAAAAAAAAAAAAAAAAAAAGAAATTGTGACCCTTTATCTGAACTGAATGATTCAGTGGATTTTAGAATTTTGTGGATTTCTGGTAGTAATTAATAATCGAATCTAAACTATAATAAATGCTTAAAATATAATAAAATAGTAAAATATGATAAAATATTAAAATAAAGAATAAACTGAAATAATAATAATTTAGATAATTTTTAAAAAGATTAAAATAATTAAAAGCAAAGGTCAAGTTAATAATCAATAATGAATAATTAAATATTCATAATAAAGATGAAATTTATTTTTTCTAAACTATTCAATGAAATTTTCTTCTTAGAGGTAATTCACATTAAAATCATAAAAGAAGGATGCTTTATTTTAGGTTTAGCTAGATTTTAATAACCAAAAAAGCTTGATTAATGCATAAATATATTTCGTAAGAAGATTGTAATTACCAGTGATATCTGTAATAACTTGAATTTTTCAGAAATAAATTCATTTTTCCTTAATGAAAAAACATGAATTCAGTAATATCAACAAAAATTATAAATTAAAATGCATGTGGGATATAAAACTAAAAAAAAAACCAAAACAAATTTTGATCCTTTATCTGAACTGAATGATTCATTGTTTACATCCATAAATTATGTGCGGATTTGAGGGAGTCTACTGTATTGACATTTTATAACAAACTATAAAGCATTGGACATTTACTAAAGTTAATACAGAAACCTAAAATGTGCCTATAATACAACACTTGGCTAAGCCTAACAGTTACCCCAAATTACACCACTTCAAGAAACAAATCATAATAAATAGAATTATAAACAAATTTATCCTTTCATTCTTGTGTAGTTTTATTTCTTAGATGTTGCTATACAAGTCTGTACTAAAATAATAATTTTCACCACTTAATAATCATTAACAGTTTATGATATTTTTATTACAGAATAAACTTTATAGAAAAATAAGCAAAATAAACATATCTCACCATTAGCTAATAGTACTAAAGAGGAAATGTCAATAAACTTTAAAAACGCTCTTTCATCATATCGCTTTACGTCTTTAAATTTCAAAATTTAGCCAGCTACAATTTTTCGTGTGGTCCATGTTTCTTAGACGAAAAGAGACGCCAACGCCATGAATGAATCATGAGGGTAAAAATTACATGAAGAATGATTCAAATTAATAAATCTGCTGTAACAGTAAGTTCAACTACTGACTTTCAACTTTTTAACATCTATCTAATGTAATCATTTGTTTCAAGAGTTAAGAAAAAAGGTCACTTTCAATGGAAATAAACAAAACATTTTTTTTTAAAGAAATGAATTGAATCATTACTAAAATTCATAAGACCAGGAATTTGAATTCGCCCGTTTATGGAAAATTTGATAACGTATGCGTATCATCATACGTTACAGTAGAATTCACACTAGAAGATTAGTATCTAAAGCAGAAATAATTAATAAATGATATTCTTGATGTTGTAACAAGAGTTTATCATTCGTAATGTGCCTTATAAATTTCCTTTCTAGAACTGGGTTTATTAATGTTAATTATCCATTAATCGAAATTTAATTCATCGATTACTTTAGAGTCTAATTATTGTTTTAGCGCCATCTCTTGGTAATTAATATAAATGAAAGAATTTCAAGTTGAAATTATAATCGTTTAGATGTACTTAAAAAAAAAAAAAAAAAAAATCAGAATGTTTATTTAATACGATCATCTTTTACAAGCTTTAGCTATGTGATTTAAAATATCCTCCATTATATAAAAGGAATGTTATTATTAGATTTTTCAAGCAATTTTAACAAAGAATTCATTGAACTGAAATTTTGCTTGCATTGCAAGTATAAATAAATACTTCTTATCAAATAAAATTAAAATACATTGAATACTTGATTTCTTTTAAAGTATGTCATTCAAGTGATGTTGCCTGTCAATCATTCATAACATACTACTGAACAAGTCTTATATCTTCCGAATGGTCAAAAGGTTATCACAGAAAAATGCTGTTTTCAATATTTCGAGCTCTTTTGCATTTTTGTTTTGGGCTCATTTTTTGCTTTTGTAGTGCAACTTTCCTTTTTCTATTTAATATGTGATTAAATTTCACGATTTCAATGAAACTTTAACATTTTACAGGAATGGCCAGATATAATTTTAGTGAAAATAATTTTTACAAATCCTTTTTATTGTGTTCGTAAAATTTAATTTATTCATTTGATTTTTGTTGTAAGAACAAATCTTTGTCAAATTAATTTCATATTTTAAAATAATAATAATAGTAAAATGCTCAGAATGTTGATAAAAAAAAAATTGCACATAATTTGTGTAACATCATTCTTAACAAGAAATCTAGTTCAAAATATTCTGTATTTCACAACAATTCTTTGAACTTCAAAGATACAGCCACTAAATAAATTTCTGCAGTTTAAAAATAACATTGGTAGATGAATTAATTATACATGCGTGTATATTTATGCATATGTACACACATGCCAACCTCCGGCTTTTTATAAATCACATAAACATATTTGGAACCATAAATTAATTTAGCGAATTAAATTAAATAGGTTGCAAATGAGAACAGGATTTAATGGAAGATTCGTTTAATTTAACAAATTTTCCGGTTCAAAATCCGTTCTCTTGATTTACAAAAAGCCGGAGGTTGGCAAGTATGATATATAGATATATCTGAATTTCGAAAAACAAATTTGTTTTCTTAAAAAAGAGAGTGTAACCATTATTGTCGCTACCATAATTGAACTTATTTTGGGTGGAGATCTTACTTTGTTTATACTAAGGAAATTATTGCATATAAAGATATGTATGTAATATTGTAGTTTTATAGAGAAATCTTCGATAATTACACTGAAACAAATTGATTTAGGGGAATTATTATAAGCATTATTTATGTTGGTGGTATAAAATAATTCTTTTTAAAGAACTGATAAGGTCAGGAACTACACATAGCCATTTAAATTTGACTGTTTTTTGAGAGTTTTTGCTTTTCAATTTTTATTGGAAAAAAAAAAAAAAAAACATTTTTTCCACAATTTTGGATGAAGATATTTCTTGTGTTATATTAAGAAAATTATTGCACATAACATAAAGATATAAAAATTTGTAGTTTTATTGTGGAAACTTTGATAATTACACTCAAACAAACAGTTTTTAGAGAATTATTTCAAACATTATTTATGTTGGTAATACAAAATATTTCTTTATTTAAGGTTTTATAAGATCAGAAACTACACATAGCCATTTGACTGTTTTTTGATAGTTTTTTCTTTATAACTTTTATTGAAAAAAAAATTTTTTTTTCAATTATTTTTGCCAAATTTAAAACAACACAAATAATATTTCCTTTCAATTAAAAAATTTGTTAACGCATGAATATTAAAAAACACAAAGAATAATTTAGTGTAAATTATGTCACATTTAAAAAATATGCATAATGCAACAGCAGTTGGTTCAACTTTAACTATACATTGTACCCTAAGTCACATGTGACACATAACTAAAAACACATCTGCCATGAATTTGGCCTATATGATCACTGTAACTGATCAAAAAAAAGTTCAAAGAATGGAATAATCCTTATTATATTTATACTATATAGCAGTATTTGACAAAAAATTAGAATTTGTTCTTTGAAAAGAAAACAGTTTTCGATCAAGCTATTAAGGCAAAATTTACTTTTATAATTTTAACTGATTACTTAAAAATATTAATGTAAAGGTAGATTGTAGAGTCTTAAGCAAATAAAACTAATTAATTTAAGCCCATTTAATAGCAAAATACAGCAATACAATATCTAAAAACTCTATTATGTATATAGAGTACATGTGATAAAGTATAACATTTTAGCTAAAAATTTGAAATTAAAATTTTTTCCTTATTTTTAGACTGATACATAGATTCCAAATAATTTTTTTCATAAAAATAGAAAATATCAAAGGGTAAGAGCAGAAAAGTCCCTCAATAAAAAGGAATTGAATGAACAATCCAGCACTGGTCATTTAGTTATATGTCAAAATTTTTCAATATTTTTTAAAAATAGCAAATTGTCTCTCTTGAAAGATTTTGGTGTTTGAATAGAATTTGGCAATGCTATCTCGTAGGGTTCAGTATAAGAAAATTTTACATCCTGAATTTTTATTGTAGAAGGAGGGGAGACAGTTTCCATTCGTTCTTTTTAACGTTTTCTAAGAAATTTGAAGAGTGTTTATGTTTTCAGTTTGTCCACACTATATCTCTTGGAAATATACTCTGATTAACCGAGAAATTTTTGATGTTTACTCTAGAAAGAATCCTATTGCAAATCAAGTTTTTAGTATGAATAGTTTATTTACAGGACTAGTCAAATTTTACTATTAGATTACAGCCTATGGGAAAAAATCATTTCAAATGAATTTTGAAGATGTTATAACCAGCCAAACATATTCAAATTCATATGTATTTACAAAGTACACTAAAATATGCCTTCTGTAAAATATGTAGAAAAAAGAATAGCTAGTACTTATTTATGGGGCCACAATGAAAAAAATTCAATTACATATTGGTAAAGGGAAAGGATTGTTTGTGACATATTTTAATTAAACTAAATGACATATTAAACTATTTCATGTATTATAAAATCAATATATGTTATTTCATGCATAATATGAGGGTATATTTACTGGGATACACACAAGATTTCAAATACAGTACAGAACCATATATCTGGAAGGGTTGGGGTCAGATGTATTCTGGATAACTGGATTTTCCAGTTAACTGGTTGGGCATTAAAGCAGCATCCTTTTGATAAGTTTTATGGAATATATGTGGTTGTGATATTACTTCTAATCTTAAAGTAATTATTAGATTACTTTAACTAAGAATCAGATCAAATGTTTGAAAGAAGGTAATTTATGGGAATTCTTTGTGATCAAAAATTCTTCTGTTTTCTCTGCATAAAAATGAAAACAATTATAATATAAATATATACAGTAGACTCCTTCAAATCTGCAAACCTGAATCCACAACTGTCTAAAATCCGCACATAATTTACAGATGCAAACAATAAAATATTCAATTCAGATATAGGTAAAAAAATTGACTTTTTTAATTTTATATATATTTTAATTTGTAGTTTTTAATAAGATTACTGAATTCATACTTTTTCATGAAGAAAGAATAAATTTATTTCTGAAAATTTTCAAGATATTGCTAACATTGATAATCACAATCTTCTTACAAAATATATTTATGTACCATAAAATGGGGTGAATAGGAACAGCGGGGGAATAGGAATAAAACTTCCTGGTTATACAAATAAATTCATTATAAATATATGTGATGATATTTTTAGTTGCCAATTTTTCTATAAGAAGGTAATGACATTAAGAGTTGGGAAATTCAGATTTGACATCTTGGCAGCACTACTGAGGTATATAAAAAAACTTCAACAGAATCCTCAAAAACCTCATTTTTTCAACATCTGCAAAATTTTATATGTAACTACAGTATTTTTCGTATTTCAAACCTAAGAGAGGGGATTTTTAATTAATGATAGACCTGTAAACGGCATGCTGTATTAAATTCTACATATTTCTAAACTACATAATGAAAAAATGAAAAATAGCTTATAACATCAGAGATTTAAGATGTACGGGGTGTATCGAAACACGTTTTCTCTCATGGTTTATTTTTCTATACAGTAATAGTTTCATGTAATATATGAAAACATATGTATGAATATGTATTGTAACAATATTTTGTTTGTTCTAATTACTTGAAGAGTTTAAAGGTGCCAAGAAATTACTTGGTTAAACAAAGAAATCAGCGCCTAATCCATTGATTATTAATTTGATCTTTGCTTTTAATATTTAAAAAATTATCTAATTTTTTATTATTTTAGTTTATTGCTTATTTTAATATTTTATTATATTGTAAGCAATCATGCAGTTTTAACTGCATTATTAAACACATTCAGAGTATTGTTTAAAAAATGTTAAACAATGCAATGACCAGAAATCTGCAAAATTCTAAAATCTGCACAACTTCTGGTCCCGAGCTGTGCAGATTTGAAGGAGTCTACTGTATATGCTTCAATTTCAAATACTAGATGCTGTTATCAAACCATATAATTGTTTTGAGCAACGTATATGTCAAACTGGCAGTGTATGACTCTTTATTCTACAAAGATTCTATCATCAGTCTATCAGAAATACCATCCTGATTTCTGGAAAAATGGTTCCATACTGCAGTATACTCCATCCAAAGTACTGTCTATTATCGATGATGGCTGATGGATAGGTGAGATGCATTTTTAATTATGATTTGCTTTTTCAAGTTGCACTAAATGTATGCATATTATATGGTGTGTATAAGTGCTATAGCAGGCATACTGAGCTACACAAAAAAGTTCATAAACGTTACTGAATATGACTGAAATTTACTTAAATCTGTTTTAACATAAGTTATGCATTTTTACACTGAAATGCATTCAGTTTAGTAAGAAATGTCTGCAGAATATAGATAAAATTACTTACAAGTTCACACAAAGTATAGGACACGTGTCCATCTATTGATGATAATTTCTGGAAATGTGATTTAAGTAGTTTTAAGAGTGTTTTAGTTTGAACTAAATTTTAGGTAAATACTGGGTGTGTAATAAAGGTACTAGGTAAACTACAAGGCTGAACAAAAGTATTCAAGTATGTTTCCATCTTTTAGTATAAATTTCAGATGGAGAAATTTCACCTGTTATGCACCTTCTTGCTAAACTAAATTTCCCCCACTATGTAGTATACATATTAACTGACAGATCAAATACAGGGTTGCTCAAAAATATTGGAATACATATTTTACTATAGACAGTAGCACTTTATTTCCACAAGCAACAGGTTTTGTTAAAGATTTCAGGAAGTGCTGGAAAATGTTTCATAATGTATGAACTTACCACAGGATTTTACTTGTTTTTTAAGAATTAAAATCATCATTTCTGGGCTAATTTCTTTTCAAGGGTATTTATGTTAATTAGATAAATAACAAGTACTTTGTTATATAAAAATAACAGTTTGTTGTGAAAACAATAGTTAAAAAAAATAATAAAGAGGAAATATACAGATTCATAAAAGAGAGAAACACAATACACTGTTTATTGATGGAAAAAAAATGCAGTTGCGAGCTGACCTAGCAATAACAAGCAGATGGGAGGGGGGGTATTTGGCAATTTTTTTTGTCTTTTTCTTGTCCTTTTCTCTCCCTCCTAGTTCTTTCTGCTTTTTTCCAAGAGGGACAAACCAATCACCATTTCTTGAGCAACTTTCTACACAACATTTCTCAAACCTAACAATGTACACAAAATTTTTATTTTTCACATTCTAACACTTGAATCTAACTTTGTACTGAAATATAGAGTTTTAATGTTAATGAGAAATGATTTTTTTTTCAGTCACTTACCAATGGAAACAATAACTGTAATGAATGAAAATTATTACTGTAAACTTATTTATTAATTATGAAAAAAAAACCTGAAGTTTAATAATTTAGTTTTATCAATATTTAAGTCTTTTACTAGTCCCGAGTTTTTTTATTTTACTTTGTTTTAGAATTTTTTTCTCCAGATGTAATGAAGGAAAAAGTTCATAAAGTCCATGATTATAAAGTATAATATTAAGTATATACAATTACAAATAAATAGAAAAATAATAAAGATTCTTGCCATAAGTATTGTTGGGGTTAATGGAGGCAGAGTGTATATTCCTGGCACAGGCAGCATTGAATTCAGAGAAGCATATCCCCAGAGCTTCAAAATGTGCCTCCACAAAGATGTGATATTTTTTTAATAACTTTTTTTTTCTTTTTTGCTAATTATTGAGTTAGAGATGGAATTCCTCACCACCACTTCCTCTCAGTGTTCCTCCCAAACAAATATGTTTAAATTCAACACGTTACTTACAGTCCCAGGCCAAATTATTAGATGCACTCATATTTTCTTGTGTCGAATCATATTACAAGTTTCATAGAGATATTACTATGCCAATAGTTACAATTGATTAGATACATCATCTGTAGGATTATAATAAATTAAAAGCATACCAATGACTTTAAAATTATTTATTTTTGTAAATTAAATTAACAATTGCTAAAATTGTAAAACTTAAAACATGAAATGAAAAAAATGTCAATATTTTTCGGAGTCTCCTTTGGCGGCAATCAGTGCCTCTATTCTTCATGGCATGCTGTTAGTACAAAATCGAAATGTATCTTGCATGTGTGAGTGATGTTTTCAAAAAAGGATAAATTTTTCTATGAGCTGGGTTTTGCTCGTTGTGAGCTCTTTGTCCAGTTTTTTCTTCATTAGCTCCCAAACATTTTCAATGGTATTCATGTCTGATCTCTGATGAATTACTGAGAGCAGTTCAACACAGGGGCATTTTTTTTAATTGAAAGTAGACCTTGACGAATCGTGCTATGTAACAAAAAGCTTTAACTTGCAAAAATACAAATGGTTCTTCATTTGGAAACCATCATTTTAGCTTTAGAATAAACCGATTTTGAAAACCTCTTTATATTGGTCTGGAGAATGGACTAAGAAGTCATAACAAACAAAACCCAGCTCATAGAAAATCTTATCCATATCTGGAATCGTCACCCAACCAAAGAAACTCTTCAATTTTGTATCAACAGCATGCCGCGAAGAATAGAGGCGCTGATAGCCGCCAAAAGAGGCTCCAAAAATATTGACATTTTTTTAGCTTCAAGTTATAAATTTTGCAATTTCAGTCATTTTTAATTTAATTTGTAAAAAGAAAGAGTTTTAAAGTCATAGGCATGTTTTTTATTTATTATAATCCTACAAATGATGTACATAATTAATTGCAGTTATTCACACAGTAATATTTCCGTGAAGCTAGTTATATGGTTCTACACAAGGAAAAGGGAGTGCATCTAATAATTTGGCTAGGGACTGTATGTACCATTTATCTAAATAGAAGTTTTATAGAACAATAACAAAATAAGAAAACATGATGCAGTATAAGATCTTTATAATGCAATGCCATGTAACAAATTATCCATATAATGCACAAATTCTGAGATGTAAATAATGAATTTTGCAGTGAAAAAGCACTGAATTTCTAGATTGTAAAAAAATTGCTACTGTTTAACCCTTTCGCTGACAATTGTGTTAACACACCGTGTTAACATGTTCACTTAGCTCCAGGTTTCACTGCAATACAAGCAATATTTAAAATAATATAATTGTATTCATTTAATAGATTTTTAATTCGCTGAGCAACATTTAACGCTTTCAAGGATAACATTCATATTTGCTTTCAAGTTTTTTATATAATTTTGAAAGAATCATCTATTTTTTAACATTTAAAACATAAAGCAGAAAAAACAAAATTACAATTTTTTCCCTTTTGAAAGACTGTCAGAGAGCTAAAAAACTAAATTTAATGCTTTAGTTCAATTTTCCTTCCTTAATTTAGAATATTTATTGTAATAGCAATTTTTTGTGATTAAAAAATGAAAAAAAAAAAAGCTATTACGATAAAGTTTTTTGAAAATGAACAATATAATGAATGATGTGGATCCAGGTACCATTTTTAGCAATATGTGGAATGATCTGTATAATACAAAAATGTATCTTCAAAATAATGAATGCTGTATAAAGATGTGTTTTGATATGTTTCAGAAATACTTGGCTATATTCATGAGTAAATTTTAGTGATGTGTGAAATGTGATCCAAATAACACAAAATTCTGTGTAATGCACAATCATGCACTTTTAGGTTTGCGCTAGATTTCTACTAACTATAACAAATATTACATAATGACTTTAATAATATAACTAATAATATGTAAATAGAGCTTTTTTACTATTAGTGCAGACACCAATATTTACAGCAACCCATCTAACATTTAGAAGATGCTAGGTTGCCAAAATGTTCCCAGAAATGCATTGTACCGAAATCAGTCACCTATTATCCACTGTACAGAAATTGGAAATGCACGTGTTCCTAATTTTCAACGGATAGCCCGTACGGTAAAAATAAATTGCTCCTGGTGCAATGTGCTTCGTTTGTCTCGTTCCATCCAGTGTCAAAGAACAACTCCATCTTTATATTATTTGCTTGTGTCCTGAGTTAGTTAGATATTTAATTGAAATCTTAAATATTTTTCTAATAAGCTCGTGCTTTGTACTTTTTTAAAATAGTGTACAATACTCTAAAAATTTTATCACCACTGATGTCGCATGCTCTTTGCATAGCAAGATTTGTTCATGGAAAAACAATATAAGCTAAGATTACTTATTATTACTTTTTTTATTATTAATAATTGTATCACTTTCACAAGAATTTCACGGTATATATAAAAATCAGGATTCAAATCGAAACTGCTATATGATATAATTTTACAATTAAAAAAGAACAAGAAATAAAACTTTATATATATATATAATAATCCATAAAATAACAAATTACAACAACGCAGAGGAGCTGGCAAATATTGAAACAAATACGAAGTATTGAAAATGATTATTTGGCTCATTATCAAGGGCTATACCAAAAAAACACATTAATTGCAATTCATTTCTGATTAGAAATCAGCATAAACCTAAAAATGATTTCTAAATTACCCTATTAATCGCCACTGAAAAATTTAATTCAATGAAAAATACTAGACAAATATTAAACCAATAATAATAGAATTATCAAATGGATAAAACTTGCATGATAAAATCGCCAACATGTGGGAGATTGTATGGAGACTGTTATTCAGGATAATGTTTGAATTAACTAAGTAAAGTAACATATAGTTAAAATCAATTTTACTTCTTATTAGTTAAATAATTTTTTGATAAGCATTAATTCATTCCATATTCATAGAATTCCATATTTCTTGTGATTTGTAGTATGAAAAAATGTCTATAAAGCGCTTCTGAAACAAAGTATTTCTTCTCTTTTTTAATTTTTATTGTTTACAAAAAAAAAAAAAAAAAAAAAAAAAAAAACTTTTCAAGTCACATTGTCATTTTATTTATCGATTTCATAATAGAGGGAAAATGTTTTTATATATATATATTTATATGTATATAGTCTACATTTAATTCGAAACTAATTTACATATTATTGAACAAAAGAGGAAAAAGCAAAGACCCCACCACCCCCACCCCCTTTTGTTAAAAAATAAGTCAATCAAAATAGACGTCATTCGTACTACAGTTTGGAAAATTTTTACATCATAATTAGTATTTGTATCCTAGAGATTGTATTATGTAAAATATTATTGAATTGTATAAAATGTTTTGAACTTTTGAGTTTTGAGCCAATAAAATTGTTTTAATTCATTTTATTTATTTATTTATTTTTATTGTTTTTCGAAATAGTTTTATAGAGGCTGTTATTCAGATATTCGAAATAAAGTTTGAATTAAGTAAATGTAATATATAGTTAAAATAAAATTTTACTTCTTATTAATTAAACAATTATCAATAAATATTAATCCATTCCATATTGGTAATAGTATTCAATATTTCTTTAGATTTGTACTCTTCACAAATACTAACTGATGTAATGCGGTTCAGGAGAATTAACACAGTGCTTAAATTTCACAAATAATTTTACTCAAATCACCACTATTTCTCAATAGTAATATTCGGCTTATTTAATCTATCATTAGATAACGTGAGTGGAAATCGAAAATATAGATAGATTTTTTAAAAAAGTGTGGTAGAAGCCTCTAAGTTGGCTTTTCTAATATCAAGATTTTGTAATAGTACAATGTTTTGCAGAAAACTATTTTTGTGTATATTACATTTCTATAATATATAATATTATTTTGATTGACGTATTTATTTTCGGAATAAAGTTTTACAACACTGTACTCGTATATATATTTATTTTTAAAGTGATTTTTTATGCATAATTTATGTAGTATGTGTGTGCATGTTCGTATATACATGGTGGCCCAGAAGTAATGGGACAAACTTAAAGGGGAAGTAGGGACAATCACAAGAATTCAGTATTGCATAGCAACCCATGGTCGGAAACGTTTTTCTGCGCGGTAGTGGTGACACAAAACACCAGAAAGAAAGGACACGAACAGGGAAAAAAAACATGTTTATAATTCTTTGTGTGCAAAAATACTGAGACAATGCTGGGAAGTGCTGTGGAACTTGTTACACATATCGTGGCAGCTGTTTGGGGAAGTTCGGGACATTCTTGGTGTTTTCGAGATCATTAGATCACTCATTCGTCGGGGATGCGCTCCGTGCATCATGGCCCGGGATCGTAATTTTGGACTCCTGTTTTGATGATGGTCATTGTCTCTTTATTGTTCTTTTTTCTTAGTTTTTTGCTGTATTAACACTAGAACTACCGGTGTTTCATATATACCTAGTTTTACCGAATCCGTTAAATTGACGGATTTTTGATCACGGCTTTCATTGTAACTTTTGCCTTAGTTAATGTACATAAAAATACATAATTTAACAAAAATATCATTTAATATGATAATTCATTAATTATTAATAAAAATTCAATCAAAAAACCAGTTTCTATCTGCATTTATAGTACATTTGCTATGCATGAAATAACTATGAGGCACATATTTTACATGTTATCTTAGATTAACACTAGCAACGAACTTATTAAACTTAGTTAATGTAAATAAAAGAATATAATTTAACAAAATAATACTAATAATAATAATTCATTAATGATAAATATAAAGAAAAAAAACAGTTTCTATTTCTATTTACACTATAGCACATTTCATATGCACGAAATAATTATAAGGCAGATATTTTACAAGTGTCTCTTATCTTACTTGAACACTTTCCACAAAGATATTTGACTTAGTTAATGTAAATAAAAAATATATATAATTTAACAAAAATAAAATTAAATGTATTAATTCATTAATTATTAATAAAAAAGCAACCAGTTTCTATTTGCATTTATAGTATAGCACATTTGATATGAATGAAATAATTATCAGGCACATATTTTACAAGTACATGTTATCTTAGATGAACACTTACCATAAACATATTTGTTGCATACATTGCGAGTATAAATCGCTTTGTTTTTGTTGCATAATCGAATTTGGCAAGATTTGCGATCATAAGGAATATTTTGTGAGTTTTCTACAGCACAATCCATTGATTTCCGTTCTTGTTTTTGGGAGGAGGCTTCTTTTCTGCTGCACCTATATTCACTGGAGAGTTCTTCGGATAATTGAAATAAAAATTGTTTTCCAGTTATATTTTTATCACAAGTCTCTTTATATAAAATCCACGCATTGATTGCTGCCAAGTACAAAGTATTATAAAATATGTGCAAAGGCCATCTACGTGACCCTGCTTTTACGCTATATTTGCGGGCCATTTGGTCAAGTATGTCTACTCCAAACTTAGTCTCATTGTAAAATGACAGTTGCAGGAATTTGTTTTGGATTAGAAGCAATTTTTGCAGATTTATGTTTTGAGCTAAGAAGTAGTACTTTTTTACGAGGCTTACTTTTATAAACTGTTAAAATAATATCATTTGACTTGTAGAATTTTGTGGAGAAAAGAACCATGTTATCTTTTCTAACTTTAGCTATTTTTGGCAATTCTTTTTTATTTGCTCGTATAGTTCCAACAAGACTTGTTTTTTTTTGTCCAGTAGCTTCTTTGCGAGCTCCATACTTTAAAAAAATTATCCGTTGTTATATTCCTCCCACAATTTACGTAGTTTTTTACAATATTCAAAACTACAAATTCATTCAAAAGAACTCCTGATGGTCTAACTTCCTCTTTGCCTAAATAGGGAAAGCCACTTATAAGATATTTACTTCGCACATCTACAGCTAACCAAAATTTAATTCTGAATTTGTCTGATTTTTTGGGCATATATTGCAGAAATCTGCATCTTGCCTTTGTGGGAAACAATTGTTCAGCTACGCTTATATTCTGATCTGGTTTGTAACAAGCTTGGCTGTTATCAATAAAGAACTTTCAAGTTTCGGAAGCTAATCCAAATTTGTCAGTTCGTAAGCATACACTCCTCTCACTTTTTTTGTCGAAACGAATGAATCCCATAATTTCTAAAAATCTATTTCTACTAATAGTTTCGCGAAAGAAAAAAGGTCCCCATTTTTCTGACCACAAATAGGATAATTTCAAATTTCTCGCTTTATAGGCTCCTCGGGCATACAAAGTAGCTACAAATGCATACAATTCTTCAATAGTAATTCTCCAATCGTCCTTCTGTAAAACACTTCTGGCCTCAAGCTCAGTACAAGTTTTTATGTGCTTCATCATTCGATTATCAATTATAAGTCTAAATGCACTGGTAACATTACCAAGCATAATGTTTCGTTTCGCATAACCAGTTGGGCCTGAAGTATCCTTGAATATATTGTATGATGGGAGTCTACCAACACAACAATTCTCTATTTCTTCCCATTCAGTACCATCGAGAGCAATTTCTTTTTCCTATCCTTTTTCAGTTTCTGTTTGGCTGTCCGATTAAGTATTTGAACTTATTCGCAAGCGCTTTCTGCGTTTGCGGCTCTTTTAGGGAATTTCATCTTCATTCCCTGAATCTTCACTTTCATAGTCTTCTTCACTTTCTTCAATATCTCGCACTTTCCTCTCCAGAATTTTCAGAGTCATTATTATTACTTGAATTAGTGTCCGAACAGTCTTCATTTATACTAGTGAGTTCTTTGTATTCTCCGAATAATTTTTTTCTTTCTCGAAATCGTTTCATTTTTGACTAGAATTTACAGAAAATAAAAAATGTTATTCTTTTCATAAAAATATATTCATACTTTTTTCCGAGACTGGACTTTACACAGATTGCACTATTCACAGACTGCACTGTAAAAAAAAATTCAAGAGGTTACTAAAAATTTCTTAGTAAATTTGTATTCCACAGAATTTTTTAGTAACCATTACCAACTTTTTTTTTTGCAAGTGAACAAGCATTTCTTTTGTAAACTGAACAAAAGTATTTTTTGTATAACTAACTTAAAAATTTTTAGTATGAGCCACAAAGCAAATTTTAGTAATAGCTGCAAAATTACTTTTAATAACCATTACGTGCAACCGAAGCGGAGGAGCTTCCTTCGAGCTACATCCAGACTTCTGAAGCAGAAGATTTTCGGCAAAACCGCAATAGATGGCAGCACTAAACATTCTTAACTGCTCCGACAGGATTTTCATAATCCCTTTATTAACGAGACACTACAGACATACGGGGTGTATTTGGCGGTGGCAAGTTTCGAACCCGGGACCTTTTAGCCTGGAGTCCCTTACTATAACCACTATGCTATCAAGGCCACACCAACTGAGTTTTAGTAAGAGCTATTAAAAACATAAAACTATTAACTCCATTCGTTGCTAACTTTTTTCTAGTAATTCTTACAGATTTTCTAGTAACCGACTAAGATTACTAAAAATTTTTTAGTAATTACAAGGATCACTAAAGTTTTTTTAGTAGATCGACCTTTTTTTTATGAAGCCTGGAGTGGACTTCGCATGGGCGAGAAGGGCTAGTCCATGTGGAAAATGGGGATGTCCGCACCACTTCGGGATGTGTTAGTTAATTACCGAAGCCGTCAATTTGACGGGTCTTGGTATAAATAGATATATGTCATACTGATTACGGAAATTAAAATGGGTGAGAGGAAATTGAATAGGAATATTTAAATATTCTTATGTTTCATTAAAAGTCGTGTCATAAAATTTTGAAACTCGCGATAAATTATATCAAATTTTTAAACATGAAATTTGAAAACCGTCAAAATGACGGTCTTGGTCGTTCTAGTGTTAAGGATAATAAACATGTTTTCTCCTCTTATTCGTGTCCGGTTTTCCTTGTATTTTGTGTCGTCCCTAGCATGCTAGGAAAATGTTTCCAAACATGGATTGCTATGAAAAACTGAATCCTTGTGATGTCCCCTACCTCCCCTTTAAGTTTGTCCCATTACTTCTGGGACACCCTGCATATATATATATATAAGGATTTGCAATGCAATTGCCTTTTGTAAGGCAATTGGCGCCCTTGTTATTCATTTTGCCAATGCCCTCTCTGTTATGCCAGTACGACTCTGTTCATGCATGGAACTAAAGTCCTGTTTATATAAAAAATTTAAATGAGAGCGTGTTCAGCACTACTTACTGAAGTGACCAATGTTACCGACTGATTGTAAGACAGTATAAAATGAAAATCAAGGCTAATTGTGACGTCAGCTACAATTCAACAGTATAGTTTTCAATGGCTCCATAATTCGCCTACAATTTAAAATACTGTGAAATACCATTGTTTTTAAAGATTATTTTCTAACCTATAAGATAGCTCCATAACCGCCTATGCCGCATTTCTATTTGTCAGAAAATAGTGTCTTTAAAAATGGAGGTAACTTTTCACGATAATTTTAACGTGTAGACGTGATAATTTTAATGTGACCCCAATAACAATATTCTGTTTGACTGTAACTGATGTCACGATTCGCCTTGATCCTAGTGAATAAAAGGAAAATAATAATAACTCGCAATAATCCCATTGTTTGTGATTCAATCAAACAGAAAAAAAAGATACATCCTTTTCACTGGATAAACAACAATTTTTATTTTTTAATTGCAATATAATTTGAATCTAACACATTTTAAATTTGTTTAAAAAAAACAAGGTCATATAGACAAGCAATTCATCTATTCAAAAATTAAAAAAAAAAAAGTATAATACTAATTGCACTTTTTTTAAAAAAAAGTTCATAAATCAAACTTTAGTTGCTAGGCTTTGAAACACTTTCTTTTTCTTTTCAAGTACTGGCATAACAAAAAGAACTGCCACTTTTAACAGTAGACAAAAAGTTCATACATTTGTACGATAATAGTGCTTTTAAATAAAACATAATTTTTTCTTTACATTCAGAAATAAATTTTATATACTAGTAACACCTACAATAAATAACAACAGTGTGTCGGATTAAAAAAATCCATTTTTCTTTTTTACAAAATTTCACCTTGTTTTCATTGAAGAATATTTTCCTAAATGAATAATACTGAAATTTTAAAAAATGACAGAGTGCATTTTCCATTAGTGTGCATAACACGGAAAAACTGTAACAGCATTTCTTTTTTCAAACTATGATTTTTTTGTATTATACTTGTCACGATTTCTACATCCATTTAAATCTAGACTTTTAAACAGATACACTTATGGATGTAAAGGATAACACTGCTGAGACATTGATTTTTGGATGATTATAGACAAAGGCAGAATGGCAGCAGACAAGGTATCACCCTCTGTTTAGTGCTAACACTCTTCAACTTTACAAATTGATTGAGAAATAAACATTATATAATTAAAACGTTAAGGTTGTGGCTGTGTTCATGGCGGCCAATTATCAATATGAGGGATTTTGGCCATAAGAAGTGGGAGAATGTCGTCCATTAGGGTCTTTCTAAGGGAACCTAACTCGTATTTATGCAAAAAAATTCAAGGTTTGGAAAAAACCATGGAAAACTCCGAACATTTAGGCCAATGGGTATGATTGTTCTAAAATCCAGCACCTCCTGTCTACCAGTTTTGAGAGCAGAAATCTCTCAATCACTGATGGGGCTATAGCGTTGTTCATTTCATTTTGTTTATTTTTTTTATAAAATTTTCTCAATGCAATTTTAGTCAACCATTTATGTTTAAATCATAAAAATTTCATTTTTCTGGAGGATTTTTAGTGAATTTCTTTAATTACATGAGAAGATTTACACAATCATTTAATAAATTTTAGAAGGATTTTGCCAACTAAACTTATGTTAGAATTTATAGGAATTTTGTGGCATATTTATAACTCCTCTCAAATATTTTATTTTTTTACTTATTTTGAATTTTGTAAAATTAGAAAATGTACAAATATAATCAAAAAATTAAAAATAATTAAACTGAAACTTTTCTCCCCCAATATTCCTCTGACAAGACAGCTGAGAACGTGCAAAAACAAAAGAAATCCTTCTAAAAATACTTTTTGTTTTGTGCAACCAATAATACTTTTGTCTCAACTGAAAATAACGTATCTATAACTACATTCTAAAATGTATTACTTCTAATCGATGTATTGAATGAATTTTATAACAAATTATCTTAATGGTACAATGAAACATCGTCTGGGCGTAAACATTTAAACTAAAACTGACAAGATTTATATTGTAAATGTATGCTTCTAAAAAATAATGATTAAAAGCCACTTTTTGTGGTCTCCCTGTTGTTTACTTTAAGAATAATCATTGGAGAGTAAGTTCCTTAAAATATATTGTTTTTGGAGAAACAGTGCTGCAACAGCTCCATCTACCCACAACAAATTCACCTTACAAAACAAGGATAAATAAAAAACTAACATATGTAGTACATTTGCATAAAATACCATTCACTTTTAAAAACCTCTAATATTAAAAAAAACTTTAAAAAAAATTACAACACATTATGAAAAAAATAATAAAAAACAATAAAAATCACGTTTGGAGAGGATACAGAAAGGAATAAATGACAACTTCTACCTCCAAAACGTACTTTCAGTTCATTAAAGCATAAAAACAAATAGTAATCCCTTTCCCCCGCTCTTTTCATCAAGGTATGCTTATGACTGCTCAAAATTTTGTAATAAGTAGCTTTTTAAAAAATTATCCAACACCTTAACTATTTGAACTATTCTACTGATCTGCAGTGATTCCTAAATGACATACTTATTGAATATTCTCGAGTATTTGGAAATTCTCATTTTCCAAAATGGTAGGATAGAAAATTCAGTCAAAAATATAAAGCAATTTTTAGATAAAATTTTCATACAAATATTTGCTGCTACTATAAAATAGCAGCAGGAAGAAGGAAGCATAGCTAGGTCAAAAATGGTCTTCTGTTCAACTCATTAAAACAATGCATTTTCGTCAGCATAACAATTATGTATCATTGCCAAATTCAGTGATAGTATTTAATTTTACGCCCAGCAAGTTGCGAATGTTTAGACACTGGTAGTCTTGAAATTTGATTTTTCTGCCAAATCTGATGAAATATTGCCACTTTGCGACTTAGTTTATTGTTTACTTTTCAATAAGTTAATAAAGTTTTGAATCTTCATTCCCATTAAAATACAATGACAAATAGGATGTTAGACACCAAAATGACTCATTCACAAAATTTTCTCAACCATGTGATCTATCTAAATGGTCTTTTCTTACCTCAAAATAGTAGGACACAAAATTTAGTCAGGATCATCTGAGATTTTGTTTAGATGGAATTTGCAAACACACAAGATTTGCTTGATGATAGGAAACAATATTCCTGTGGCACAAAAAATTCTGAATTTGGTGATACAAGACACAACAAACAAACAAAAATGAAAATAAATCTTAAAAAACAAAGTGTACAATTGTTTAGGCTATACAACTGGTATTTATGAATCAAATAAACATGGTAAATAAATATTGAATTCGTTATTTTTATATTTTTAAGAAAAAGGGGTAAATTTGCCCATAATATTTGAAATATTCCATGATAATGAGATATCTTTCATATAAATTCTTGGAAAAATTTTTAGAAAATTTATTGAATAAGTAAAATATTTTTTTCTTTGCACCAAAAATATTCTTAGTATATTTCTCATATATTTTAAAAAGTGTTACTTCAATAAAGCCTTTCCTATTTGTATAAGATATTGAGGTACAATTTATCATTTCATGTTAAAATAAAAATTTAATATAAGGGAAAAATTACTTTACAGAGAAATAACAAAAATTTAAACAAAACAAAACAAAAAACCCATAAAGGTTTTACAGGAAGTTTTACTGAAATCTAGTAATAGGTCGGGAGTTATTTGCTCATTATCAAAATGTCAACTGTGCCAATTATGGAAGAATTTTACATTTTTTTTAAATCACTAAGTTAAAAAAAAGATATGTGATAATAGTACATGCTTAGACATACATTGAGTACATATTCATTTTTGACAATAAAAAGAAAGAATTTTTTCCAGAGGTGTCTATTTGGTATGAGACAAATAATGCCTCTTTAGACTACTGTTCTGAGTAAATCCTTTGGAACATATTTCACAAACAAAGGGTTTCTCTCCAGTATGAGTCAAGAGATGTTTTCTTAGAGTACTTTTATCAGAAAATGCTTTGGGACATACTTCACAGACAAAGGGCTTCTCCCCAGTATGAGTCAAGAGATGGTTTATTAGAGTATAATTATGAGAAAATGGTTTAGAACATACTTCACAAACAAAGGGTTTTTCTCCAGTATGAGTAAAGAGATGACTTCTAAGAGCATTGTTATGAGAAATTGCTTTGGAACATGTTTCACAAACATGGGGTTTCTCTCCAGTATGAGACAAGAGATGTTTTCTTAGACCACTGTGATCTGAAAATGCTTTGGAACACATTTCACAAACAAAGGGCTTTTCTCCTGTATGAGTCAAGAGATGGCTTCTTAGATTACAACTCTTAGAAAATGCTTTAGAACATATTTCACAAACAAAGAGTTTCTCTCCAGTATGTGTCAAGAGATGTTTTTTAGAGTACTGTTCTGAGAAAATGCTTTGGAACATGTTTCACAAACATAGGGTTTCTCTCCAGTATAAGTCGTAAGATGACTCATTAGATGACACTTATTAGAAAATGTTTTGGAACATACTTCACAAATAAAAGATTTTTCTCTTGTATCGAGGGAGGAGTGTTCTTTTTCACCATCATTTTGAGGAACAAAGTGATGTTCATGAGAGAAAGATTTTTCTTCTGTAATCGATGACATTGTCTCATGTGAAAAAGTTATGTTTCGGATGATTACCTAATCTTCTTTAAAGTATCAGTATGAAGAGATTATAGCTATTTTCATGCAAAGAAATGTCTTATTGAATTTCAGTAAGAGAGTTTTATCAACCTTTCAGCCTAAGAACAAAAAGAAAAATAATAAATTAATGCATTTTTTAATAAATAGCAGTAAATTTTAATTCTGAATTAAGAAATCACATATGACAAATTTCATTTCTTTAAACTATTATTCTATTTTCTCATAGATATATATGTATTTTCATAAATATATATGGTGCATGCAATAGAGTAGACCCTTGCATATCCTGTCCTTTCATATCCCGACTGATAAAAAAATGAAAACTTATTTCATTATACACTTGTAAATTTATTTTTCTTTTTCTTAAAATTTGCACCTACTTATTCAGCATATTCATAAAAGCTTTCCAAATCCAAACAAAGTTTTTGCTTCTTTACTGTCTATATATTCAGTGCCAACATAGTTTCATCTCTATTTCTTACAAGTTGTACAAATGGTTATTCATACTGTTAATTTCAACCATTAATTTTCAAAACTTTTTTAAACCTACACTAAATATTTACATATACATTTATATTATACACTATCGCCCTGCGCCAGGCGACCAGTTTGGTCACGCTTAAATGAGATGCTAAGCATTTTATGATGTCATAATCTAATTTACTTGTTCATTCCTTTGCCCAATCAGAAAATTCTGATAGCAAAATCAAGAATTCGTTACTTGTATAACTGTTGGACGCAGTGGATAAATCGCCCAACACTGTTTCCATGCTTTTTTTTTTCTTTTTGCATTTTATTAAATCACGTCGGCCAATTTCGCTACGTTATACAAATCAGCACAATATTTATTTTAAATAACAAGTTGGAAATTGCACGTGAAGCGTAGCAAATGAGGTACGTTCGTACGAAGTTTTAAAAATATTCAGATCTTGCTGTTGTAGTAGACAGTACTTGCCAAAACCATCCTAAAGGAGGGAAAAATTGACTAGATCAACGAAACAATTACATTTCACGGAAAATTTGAAATATATACAATATTAATCAAGAAAAATTGAAAAAGTCACAATTATTCTAATAATTTACACAGTTCTGTATTTTCATATTTTCATTCTACCGGGTGATCCAGAAGTTCTGGGAGTTTTGAAATGCTGATAATTAGTAAAGTATAAACAATAGAAAGATGCGGTTTTCACAGAAATTCTTAGAAACTTGCGGGATTTAGTTTTTTAATAAAAAAAATTATGTTATGTTAATTACACTTTTTGCCAACAGGTGGCGCTGAACCGGATAGTATAATATTGCTATGATATGATACAGCTCATAAATAATAAAGAATCAGTGTCCAAAAGTTACAACTTTTCTGTATGACGCCCATAACTTATTGGTACCGCCACGATGTAAGGCAGCCTTCTCAGCATTAAAAATCAATTCAGGGGCTAGCTTGTAAACGTTCTGGTGTAGCATCTTTCAACTGGATAAATGACATAGGCCACTTTCTGTAAACATGAAACTTCAAATATCCCCACAACCAAAAGTCACAAGGGATAAGACCTGGAGATCTTGGAGGCCATTCAGTATGAAAATTGCGACTCAGGACCAAACGTAGTCCTCAGAATTGTCGTGATAGGAAAAGCGATGTGGGGAGGATCTTTCAATGAGTTTGATTCATCAAACCTTTTTATCATAGCCTTCAAGTTTGTAATGTCATTGGTCCTTTTCCAGATTGGTCCTTTTCCACGCATTGTAAGATAAGAGCGCAATGCTACACTTGCCAATTCATCTTTTTTGTAAAACTGCATAACTAACAAAGCTTTGTCATGCAAAAAAAGCATTTTTTAACTTAGCAGTTACACACAAAATTTTGTATTAAAATTTCTTTAAATGCAATTTCTTTAACCTTCGAAAAAGAGTTTGAACATTAAGGACACTTAAATAGAAATCTTATCAATAATTTCAAGAAAGATGTTGCGCAATGAATTCATCTGCTTATATAACGCATAGTAATAAAAATTTCGATGTTTATACTAGCGGCATTTGTTGCTAAAAATTTCAACTACTTATTTAAAAGAAATCATTATAAACGAAAATCCTACGCTTTTATGATCATGCATCTGAAAACCGCATCTTGTAATTATTAACATTTCAAAACTCCCGGGACTTCTGGATGACTCGGTATATAATTAAGAAATATATACAAGGGAGAAATGTTTAATATAGAATAGAACTTAGATCAAAGTTATTTGAAAAGCTCCAGTATATAGCTAGCTAGAAATTTTTTTTTTCAGCCTAACTCTATATTTCGCAGTTTTCGAAGACTACTTAAAACTTAATTCAAAAGTAGCAAGTAAAAGGATGTATCCCCAACCTTGGGTATAAACACTTTTAACAACAGGCTCATTTGCCCAATCAGAATAGAGTGTTATGTATCATTTTCATTATACTCTTCATTTGTACAATACATGGAATTTATGACAGATATATCTTTATTTGCAAAATCATAAAGCTGTCAGGGAGTGATTATGTGGTTTGCGTAGGGCCTTTGTAAGCTGGTTTTTGTAGCAAGTCTTTTAACAGTTCTTCCTACACCTATGGGAAAAGTTCCACCACAGGAACTATTCACATGAGATGAGGCAAAAAAATGCCACTTGGTATCAATATCAAAGTCAGTTTTGTGCATGCTTGTATTTAAGAGGTTATTTCTATTTTTATACTGAACAGCAAATCCATAGAAAAAAAAATTATTGATTTTGAAGTTTTCTGTTAATGCGGCAATAAGATGTGGGTTTCGAAAAGATTAAAGGCCACAGTGTTGTGTTCAAACATTCTGAAATGAATATATAATTGAGATGCTGAAGATTGTTGCTGTCTGTCTTATAATGTACTACAGTTGAACTTCGAATATCTTGAAATCTCTAAAATCCGGACATTTTTCCGATTTCAATTTTATTAATTTTCAAAATAAAATTTAGTTGCTATTTCCATATTTATCCTGAAATGTAGTTTTAATCCCTTTTAATTGAAACTAGGTAAATAAATATAACATATTCTGGATATTTTTAAGATGCCTAATCATTAATTAGATTTTAATTATTTCAAAAACAAGTATGTTAAATACGGCAATTAAAAAACAGAAAGAATATTTTTCCACTAGAATGAGAAAATTTTGCACTTAACCCTCCAGACGTTATTCTAGAAATCCAAGAGCGGGATCCGGCCAATCCATAGAAAAAAAAACCTCGGCGCAAACCCTGCCTGGCTTCAATAACACCCCCCCCCCCCTTCCCTTAAAAAAAATCTTGTTTTAGAAGCTATAAGTTCGGCCTAATACCAGCCGATTTTTACGTCAATTCAAATAAAAATTAGTTTCGTACCAGAAGTTTTGTTCAAAAATATGAATTAAAGTAGTTTTTTTACATAAAGAAGCGCCTAATAAAACCTCTCATGTAGGCATTTATAGCTAAAAAAACAAACTTTTAAGTCCGTTATCTTTCTGACTCAACTAAAAGATAAACACACTTAATATTCACCCTCCGACTGAATGATTGACATGGTGACACATTGCACTTTGACCTTGAGACGCACGCTAGCCGATATGTTTCATTTCAGTTTTACTTCCTTCGAAACAACTTTTCATTAAGAGAGATAAATGAGATAAGGAGGGTCTTTTTTTACGCTAGTTGTATTTGTACATTTCTACTTTCATTCTGTAATAATACTACAGTGCCATTTTATAACTTACCAAATTATTTAATTATTTATTTCCTCGTTAATCGAGAAGCTGATTAGCTAGAAGCCACTTACGTACTATAAAAGGATGAATAAAAGTCCATTGATAGGAACGGACCTCAGTTTGTCATTAAGATGAGGTACAGTAAAATTTTTAGAAAAATCACAAGTTATCAACATTTCTCCTCTTTTTAAATTAGAATTTTAAGAAAAATGGAAACTGGAAAATCTTAATAAAACACCACTATTGTTTATTTTTATTTAAAAATTTATTTAATGATGTTTCAAAATTCTGTATTTTTTACTGCTTTGAACCAGTTTCAACTTACATTCTTTCAAGTAATTATCTAAGAGTAGAAATATAGAAAAACTTATTTCCAAGTGTAAGAAGCCAGTTAGTAAACCTAATGCTGTGTCGACTAACGCACATTGGGAATACTCTCTGCCTTTGTAACTTTTATACAATATAAATACGTATCGGAGGATTCCAGAAAAAAAAAAACAGATCTAAAATTATATTTATTTTCGAAAATGTTACAATTATGCTTTTCCAACTTCCTCTTCCTTTTTTCCCTGTGGAGATTTACATACATAGATTTGCTTTTTAAATCTATACATTAGTTATATTTACTTTCTCTCATTAGTTTGTAAATATTTCATTTTATTTTTGGAATGAAAACAGGGATCAACAGGAAGGAGATCTTTTTTAGTTCAATTTTTAATGATTATACCAACCACTTTTCTAGATAATTTTTTAATTATTTCATGAGTTTTTATGAAAAATTAATGATTAATTTGTTACCAAAAACAGGTATTCGGATGCTGAAAATTTTTTCTACCTATATATACACAGCTTTAAACTGGTTCCTCAAATACTTTTCCTAATTTTCTGAAAGTAGTGATACTAATTAGAAAATGTCATCCCCTGTCATTTCAAATGAAACCAGTTACCAATTCAATAAGTAATATAGTAGATTCCCTCAAATCCGCACAGCTTGGGACCAGAGGTTTTGCAGATTTCTGGTCATTGCTTTGTTTACATATTTTTTTTTAAATAATTTGACTGTATTTAATAATGAAACGAAAAGTATAATGGATGCATAAATATACTAAAATATTAAAAAATGTAGCAAATGTAGTGTATTATTTTATAATAAAAGTTTAGATATTTTTTTAAATGATAAAAATACTAAAAGCAAAGGTCAAATTAATAATCAATAACGTACAATTAAATATTCATTATAAAAGAGGAAATGTGTTTTTCCTAAATTATTGAATGAAACTTGCTTCATAAAGGTATATTATTAATTCACATCAGGATCATAAAATAATGAAACTTTATTTCAGGTATAGCCAGATTTAATAACTAAAAAAGCTTGATTAATACATAAATATATTTCGTAAGATTGTGATTACCAATGATATTAGCAATATCTTTATTTTTTCAGAAATAAATTATCCTTTCTTCATGAAAAAACATGAATTCAATAACCTTAACAAAAAGTGTAAATTAAAAAATGTATGGAATTGATATAAAACTGAAAAACTTCAATTTTTGCACCTACATCTGAATTGAAGTTTCATTGTTTACATAAGTAAAATATATGCATATATTAGAGAGTTTCAGATTTTAGGAGTGTGGATTTGAGGGAGTCTACTGTATTTTGTTTTCAGATAAAAAGGATTGCAGCTGATTTTCAGAAAAAAAACATTGTAAATTTTTTAAGTTATTAATTAAGAACTCTGCTAATTATCAAAAAATAAAAATTCTGAGACATGGGTGCACCAGAATAGTCTTTGAACTACCATCATACAAATTTTCAGAAATGTACATGTGATAGATTTTGCTAACCATTGCTGAAGAGAAACTTTATTTTTATAAGCATTACTAGAAAGCAAAAATTAATCAAATATAAAATATTGATAAGCAAAAGCACGTTTATAAGCATTCATAAAATAAAAAAATAGCAAATTAAGGAGAAAATCTGTAATGACATATATCTAAGAAAACAAGGATACATTTTATAAGCAATGAGGGTAAAAAAAAATATTCTTCTCAAAGGGAGTTATAATACACAAAAATGTTTAATCAAAATTCCTCCAGATTTAGAAAGGTTTTCAATCTAATGTAAATGACAACTGGGACAAAATTGTGCATTTTTAATGCAATTTGCAATGTACTGAAATAATTTGTTTATTATCATTTATACTGAATTTAAAGCTCCATATAATAGATCATAGGTAAAACATATTTTTCCTTTTCAATTTTGAAGTGCTTTTTTAGATCTGCGTGGGAAACAATCTCAAACAATAGGTGGTGCTGACGGCGATTGAAGGCCAGGTCGACGCTTTACTCAGCACTGATCACCTGGCCTTCAATCGCCGTCAGCACCACCTATTGTTTGAGATGTGAACTAAAATAAAAAAATTACGGTAAAAAAACTCCTGACATTATACATAACCCTCCTGCAAAAATTTTTTAAATAGCTGTCACCGTTTGCAAGTTATTGAATTTTAAAATCCATCAGTCATTTTTAGGACACCCAGTATATAAAAACATAAAGAAGAAAATAGAATTTAAAGATTGCAACTCTGATATAATTGAAAAGAAATGACTGAAATCAAAAGCCTTTGTTATCTACTTATAATCATATGATCTTTATATAACTTCCTTAGGATAGACTAGGGATGTATGCCTTAATCAGAGATCTGCATAGGCTGGCTTCTGTACCTAAGGACTGAGTTATTATATTTTTCGAGACAGGCTTAACTTATTTTTTCTATAATGATCCAGGACGGGTTTCATTCTTTCTAGTCAACACAGATAAAAATTTATGTACCGTTTTGACCCGGCCCATGTCAAAATCATTGTCTCAGAGTGGCCATTCAAAATTCAGTAAAATTTGGCCTAGTACAAAAATTTTTGAAAAAATGCATACATTTTTAAATTGCCAATATTCTACAATAAAATGTAAAAATTATTCTTTTTAAAGAAGAGGTTGCTAGGCATATCAAAAATAATATGTGAAAAAAGAACCTGCGTATATTGAAATCTTGTCTTAAACTGAAAAATGAATAAATTAATATATGAGAAAAGAATATGCAAGGTGTCCCCAAATTCAACTGATCAATTAAGAGGAATGATAGAACCATAAAAAAAATTGCCTTAAAACTTGGAGTCGCAAACCATATATTTATAAAATATACAGGGTGATCTCCTAATTTAATTTGTCAGTTAATTAGTTCTTTTAAAGTTAGTTAGTAGTTCAGTAGTTTAATTTGTCACTTTCAGAAAACTGAAATACATTAGACTCCCTTAAATCGGAACAGCTTGGGACATGAGATTGTGTGTATTTTAGAGTTTTACGGATTTATGGCCAAGGCTTTGTTTACATTATTTAAACCTTAATTTCAATGCAATCGAAACTATAATGAATACTTACAATATAATAAAATATTAAACTAAGTAATAAACTAAAATAATAAAAATTGAGATAATTTTTAAAATGAATAAAATATTTAAAGCAAAGATCAAGTTAATAATCAATAATGTAAGGTTAAATATTCAGTATAGAGATGGAAATGCTCGGAAAAAACCCGGAAAAATTGGGGAAAAAAACCCAGTTTTTTTTCGGTTTTTTTCCAAAGGCTTATTTTTCAATTTTTCCAAACTGGAAAAATTGAAATTTCATTTATGAAATAATATAGTGAAAATTTTGTAATAGTAGCTACATTCTCATACTTTTTATTTTATTTATTTTTATGTGTAGTGTCTCACATGAAAATTTTAACGTGGGTAATCTGATCTCTGAGCAGAAATCTGTTTGAGAAGACTTGAAAGGATCCTTCACATTTTTTTCTTGTTTGAAACACAAGACCCTTTGCAAAATTTCTCTTGAAAATAGACATTTCAGAAAAAATTTAATCAACAAATTGAATCTTTCGCAAGTGCAGTGATTGAAGAAAAAAAAAATCTCATGCCATACCGCAGCTGAATCTTATTAAGTTGCATATAAGTATGTAAATAACCTTATTAAAAATGTCTAAATAGGAACCTAAATATAGTAAAAAATTCTTATTCAAAAATTCTGAATATATTTTGTGCAAATATGTACAAAAAGTTCACAATTTCACAAAAACATGATTACATGAAAAAAATCTAGATATGTAATTAAATGCAACTTCTCTTTTTAAAAATTAATTCATGTGTAAAATTATTGCAATAATATGCCGATTAATGGAAATGATAAAATTAAAAATTCAACATAAAATTTTGAAGTATGCATTTATTACTTTAATCTATCTTTTCAAGAAGTAAGTATTGAATTCGTGAAAAATTTGACTTCCAGTTTTTGGTGTATTTAAACGTCTTAGAAGGTCTTGAACATGGTTTGATGGTTTTTGGAAAATACCTGTCACTCTGTGAGTCTGTATGTGACAAATTTTATGGGCACTCTATCTCAAGACCTGATGCACATAATTTCACAAAACTTTAGATTCAGATACACCTTGATATAAACATGAGATGTTTAGTTATTAGTGTATATCGCCAAACCAATGGCGCTGGCTATGCTGCATTATTCATAATTTCCACAATAGTTCTATCTCAAACTAATGTATGTATTTTTATAAAATTTCAGATTAAGTTAATCTTTGACATAACTTCGTGCTCATTACTTTTTGCGTGTAAATTGCTTAATAGATGACACTGCTATGCTGCATTATTCATGATTATCGCAATAGCTTTACCTCAAAGACAATTTTTTTTTTAAATCAAATTACAGCTTCAGTTTCTGATATATATTAATGTTGTTTAGTTTTTGGTGTAAATTGTCCTTTAGGTGGCACTACTATGCTGCATTTTTCAAGATTTTATTATAGCTGATTAATTGAATGTTTTTTCAAGGTGTTGAATATAAAATTGACCTCCATAATGTACAGTAATGTTGCAAAAACATGGGCAGTTTGCATTAGAAAAGTACTACTTCGATGAAAAAAAAAACCCCATATTTTATTACAAGTAACTATGTTATAAATTATACTTTCCCTCTTGATTAAACTTTGAATTTTTGTAGTTTTCTAAAGCACAGTAGAAGTTTATCTCTGTATGTAACTACTTTTGTTAATTCCTCAAATAGTGAGCATTTTCTATTTGTAGTGTTCTGTTTTCATAACTTTTGAGTTCCACTCTTAGAAATATAACATTACCATGTGGAAACATTATTGAATATGGTTTCTTACTCAAGAATAGAATACCAGATTTCAGGGTAAAAAGAAAAAAATTACATTTATAATTAAACTTAATATTTTTCTGGTTTCAGTGAGTAAAAATCTAACAGTCAATAAATCCTACGCTGTTTTTTAGTTGCAGACCTGAGTAAGCGAAAGTAAAACTTAGTTTTGTTTGAATTTAGATTATAAAACTAAATCAAAACTTTTTTGAGTTGAGATTGGAAAGCTATACCAAAACTAAACATATTTTATAAAGGAAATAAAATTATAATTCTAAGAAAAAAGTAATAATGTAAAAATATAAATTTTTTAAACAAACAATGGAATTTTTGAATACTGATATTCATGATAATGACAAAACTGCAATAATTTCTTTAAACTAGTATCATTTACTTAAAAACTATACTTATGTAAATGGAATACATAATTTATTTCATTCCAAACTGCAGATATATTGGCTCAGGTATTTACATTAGGTCAATTGGTAGTTAAACATGTAACTGAAAAATCATTTCAACAGAGATATGATATAACAAACAGTAGCGTTTAATAAAAATTCTTAGGCTGTGGAAAAAAAAAAAAAAAACTAAACTTTTAAAAGCAGGCTTTGCTACTTTCTTTTTATTTTGTAATATAAAGTGAAAATAATTTTCATTTAATACCTATAAATGGGAAAAAGTGTTTATTATTTAATATTCTCTAAGAAAATATAATTTATTTGGGAGAAACAGTCATGAAAAATCAATTTTTCTGTTTTTTTCCAAAAAAAACCGGTAAAAAAACAGTTTTTTCTGCCATTTATATTTTTCCGAAAAATTTACATCTCTAATTCAGTATACAGATTAGATGTATTTTTCCTAAATTATTCAATGAAACTAGCCTCATAAAACAAGGAAGTTTTATTTCAGGTTTAGCCACACTTAATAACTAAAAAAGTTGATTAATACATAAATATGTTTGTCAAGAAGATTGTGATTACTAGCAATATCAGCAATATCTTGAATTTCCTCAGAAATAAATTTATTCTTCCTGCATGAAAAGGACATGAATTCAGCAATATTAACAAAAATTACAAATTAAAATATATATGGCATTAATATAAAACTGAACAAGTCAAAATTTGCACCTACATCTGAACTGAATGTTTCAGTGTTTACATCCGTAAATTGTGTGCAGATTTTAGAAAGTTGTGGATTTTTGGGTTGCGGAATTGAGGGAATCAACTGTACATCATAATAAAACTTTTAAAAGCCATTCTCCTCTTTGATGTACAAATAATCTGCAAAGCTTGGGACCAGAGCTTAAGCAGACTTTAGAGTTTTGTGGATTTCTGATTATTGCTTTGTTTACATTTTGGAACTAGTCATTTGAATGTAGTTAATAACACAATTGAAACTATAATGAATGCTTACAGTATAATAAAATAAGTAATAAACTATAAGAATGAAAATTTAGATAGTTTAAAATTATTAAAATATTAACATGTTTAAAAAAAAAAATCAAACCATCCAAGCAACAATAAACCAAACAACATTAACAAACTCGCCATAGTTTTGGATCAAGACACAGTAGTGAAAAGAATTTAAGAAACAAACTGGTAACAATAAAAATTCATTTATCAATTTACCAAGTGTATTGCTTGTTCTACGATTCAACCAAAATAACTTAAATGTATGCATCCTTTTTTGTAAATTTTGATAAGCAATTGAAAGTACCTTCATCATGCGATCAACTATTTGAAAAATAGGTATTTACTTTCAATTGAACAGAATCATTATAATACACTATAATCAAATTCACTTTATGAGCAACACAATATTTCAAAATTAAAAGTTTAAGATGTTAATTATTTTCGTAAGATTTAGAAAAAATTATAATATTTTTCACGATAAATGTAGCTTCTTCTATAAATACATAAAATATTTATTAGACGGTCACATCACAGCACATATAGAAAAAAAAAAAAAAAAATATATATATATATATACATATCGAAAACCAAAAATAATAATAATAACATATCAGTATCATATCAAGTTCATCGTCTGAAACAAAAAAAACTCTTAATACATGGAGTAATTCAAAAATGTCAATTGTCCAAAAGTTCATTTAAACAAAAAAAAAAAATAATAATAATAATAAATTATTGCCATGCGATTTCATTTACATAAGAAAATTTTTTCAAAGGAATTTTCTTATTTTAATTTAAAATTAAACTAGTAAAAAATATTAATAATAAAAGAAGCTATCAGCTGCAAATGTAATGCTTTAATAAAGCTTTAAATGACTCAATGATAAATCAGCAAAAATGAAAGTTGCAAAACAGTAAATTTAGTGCAGTCATTATGAAATAGCAAATTATAGATTTTTTAGTTAAAAAGTAACGAAAGAAACTTTAGTCTCTTACCAATAACTTATTTTAGTAAAGAGGTTTTGTACAATAAATTTAAGTATTAAAATTTACCTGATGTGATATTACAAACAACGAAAGAGACAAGACGCCAATGAAAGAATGAATCGTGAATTAGTGCATCATGAGTCATTGAAAGTGATTCAAGCATTCTTACCCTGTATAGTAATTATCAATATTTTTTATTAATTAAATTACTGCAATGACGATATGACTAGTACTTTTTTTAATCTTTGGTTGTAATACTGATTGCAGACAACCATGAAAAGAAATAAGCTTCACCAAAGAAACTAAGATAAATTTTCCTATGTTTTCCAAAATTAAATTGCGTCCAATTTTTAACTCGGGAGTATTTTTAAGTGCTAAATTTGAAAAATTTGACAAATTCTATCCTTTTTTTTATAAATAAATATTTTGTTTTGTTTCAATTGTATTGCAGTATATGAGTATATTTATTGATTCAATATTCATGAATGACCTCTTTTTTTCGTGACTCATTCGTTGTATTGGCGTCTGTGATAAAATGGACGAACTGGGTGTATTCCCATTGTTACAATAACTAATTTTTTTAATCAGTTTCCGAACATGTCTTCCTTACTAAAATAAATTAATGGTATGATATGTTTCTTCCATTATTCTTCTACATAAAATTCTAGAACTATGACCGTATGATGACACAAAATGTGAACGATGATTGTGTGTGAACATCAAATGATGATTAAACACAATGTGTCACAACTTCCACTTTTGCTGACATTTATAGTCATTTAAAATATTTGGCACACAGGTAAACTGGATTTTTTTCTAGACGAATAGCAACTATCAAGTAAGTAATTCACATACACTATATAAGTAAAGTATGGGCTATTTTCACCATTCGCTTACATTTCATGGTAACGGACTTGCTTTTCAAAAGAGAGTATTAGAAATAAACTAGATGTATAGTTTCTAACTTAGATAATAATTTACATAACTTCTAAAACTATTTAGTAAACTTACTTAGTAGCTTACATTTCATCACTTACACACATGGCAACGGACTTGACATTTTAAATAAAACTTTTAGAAATGAACAAGCTTGTATAATTTCTAACTTAGATAATAATACGCATACCTTCTGAAACTATTTAGTAAACAATATTTAATTATAAAAGTGCAAAAATCCTTATTTTAATATTACAATTTACAGTAACAGACGTGACAGCGAAAAAAAATTCCAACTTTGATGGAAGCTGATTTTTGCCACTATTATATTGCTTTACAATTGAAGAGTAAAATATGGCAAGTAGTAATTGTGTGAATAGTTTAACTATATCGCCGAATATTTGCTGCTAAGTTTAGGCAGAATTAGAAACCTATTTTGACTAACGTAATAACAGGGTCACAGACTTGACACAAAGTGAGGAGCAAAATATTTCTGTTAATTTCTTAAAGAAAATATCTCTTGTAAACAACTTTTTTCATTTTTGTAGAATTCTAACAGTTTATATTTAAAATAATTAAATCTCTTTATTTAAAAAACTTAAATTAGATTTTCAAAAATAACAGTTAATTACATAAAATTTGAAATGGGACAAGCAATTTTGCTTAGAATCACAATTTTAAAGATTTATATCTGAAAAATTTTTATTGATTTTTTAAATTTTTCATGTTAGTAATTTTCAATATAGTCTTCTTTAGCTAATGTGTGGTTGAAATCAAACTTTAAATATTAATTCATGTTTGAATTTTCTTCTTTTTATTCTTGGACAGCATATGTAAGCGAAATTTGAAAATGGCCGGTATACAGTCAAGGATCTATAATCCGCGGACCCATAATCTGCGTTACTTTACGAATGTAAACAATGAAATAAACAGTTAAGAAAATTTACAAATTTGTGATCCGAAAGTGCTATACAGTAGAGGACCTATTATCCGGAATCGTCGGGACCGAGGGCTTTCCGGATTTTGGAATTTTCTGGATTTCAGGTCTGTGCTAAACTCGACCCTCCCCCCCTCCCTCTCAAAAAAAAAAAAGGAAAATTTAAAAATAACAACAAAATTATAGCACTGATATCTAGAATATGAATGAAAAGTGTGTTGTATGAGAAGTCTGTGGAAAAAACACTAAGCTACAACTTTGACTCTTGTACAAAGTCAAATATACGGACATCCAAAATTTAGAGCTCTTCAAAATCCGGACGTTTGGCTAACTGGCTTTACATATCTATATATGTATATAACCGTAAAATACTGTTAATCCGCTCCCCCAAAGGTGATGTAGATCGTAAAATAATTAGAGGGGGCGCTTACACGGGATTTTTCTGCGACAGTTTCACAAAATTTGCATTTTTTCGTGATATTTTATGAGATTTGCAGGGTTTTATCGCGATATTTGACGAATTTGCAGAGCATTTTCGCGATACCTGAAAAAATTTGCGTTTTTTTTATGGGGATGAATCATGATAAAATGAATGAATGATGAATCTTTGAATGAATTATGAATTTTGATACTTGAAGCAATACTTGAAAAATTTTGCGTTTAAAAAAAAAAATGTAAATTCTGTCGAAAAAACGCAGAAAAAATGTGAATTTCGTAGAAAAAGCCAAAAAAGCATGAAATCTAAAAAAATCTTGATAAAACACACATTTGATCAAAGATTCGTGATTCATTCATTTCATCATGATTCATCTCGTTCTCAATCTTCTTCATTTCTGGATTTCGGGTCCTTCCGGATTTCGGAATTCTGGATAATAGGTCCTTTACTGTATTTTTAAACAAATAATAAAAAATATAATAAAAATCATAATAAAGCATGTATTTTTTTTAATTTACTCGTTTTTTTATTAACAGTAAAAAACTAAACCATATTACAGAATGCACCTAAGCTTACTGAATGTTTTAAATGCTGGCTTTTTATTCATAGCTATTGCAGTTTGTGTAAGTTAGGGAGAATAAAAAATGAATGGAAACGCACTATTTTGTGTGCTTGTCACACTTCCTAGCAGTTAGAACTAGACATAAAGGGTTGGGAGGGTCAAATCAACATAACCAATCATAGTGATCAATTGCAAAGGTTTTACCAACATCACAAAAGACAAACAGGAACCTTCAACTACAGGCAAACTCTGATTGATTTCTCAAGATTTAGTCTTTCAGGAATTCCAATCTTCCATCTTTAGCCAGGGAACTCTTTTTTTTTTCATTCTATTACATTCTTAATTTGGCAACAAACACAGTTGATGTTTATGAATTTACAGCTCATGTGTCTTGATTTTACTTTTCACTCTAATGCATATACATGGTGCAAAATGAATAATGGAAAGCATAGTAATTCGCATTTGTAATAAAAGAAATGTGGCGCTTTTTTCACTGCTAATGTTTGTAAGTAGTCCCACGTGAGCACGGTTACCACTGCTGGCTTCTGCTTGAGTTTGCTTCGTGTAAATTGGTTGCTTGTGTTTTTTTTTAAAAGTCTTTTAATGAAAAATCGGCTTACTTTAGTATGAACTTTAAAGTTCGCAGAGAGTTATAAGCAAAGTATATGTTTCGCTGAAGCAGTCTAAATTTTAGCTTCAAATTATTAAGAAATGTGCAGGATAAAGTGTAAATGTGAAAATGACATATCGATAGAAGCATATATATATAATTTTTTTAAATAAAATAACTTTAAAATGCATTTTTTGAAATTAATTATTAAATAAATTGCTAGATTTATGTTATACTGATTATAGAATTAAAATGCTGTCTAAGAATAATAAAATGATGCATAATCCATTATTCTATATAATCCGCGCAACTTTTGGCCCCAACTTGTGTGGATTATAGATCTTTGATTGTACTAAAAAAAATGTGTTTTGAATTATTATTTAAAGATCTTTTTTGAGTCGTAACTTTTTTAACTTAATGTTATGAACATACTTTTCTTATACAGTAGACTCCCTCAAATCCGCACAGCTTGGGACCAGAGGTTGTGCAGATTTTAGAATTTTGCGGATTTCTGGTCACTGCTTTGTTTACATTTTTTAAATAGTAATTTGAGTGCAATTAATAGTGCAATCGGAACTACAGTCAAAGATCGATAATCCGCGCACCCATAATCCGCAATTTCCTATAATTCGCGTTACTTTATGAATGTAAACAATGAAAGAAACAGTCAAGTAAATGTTATAATTTGTGATAAAATGATATTTTTTTTTAAAACTGACAGTAAAAAGTTTAAAATAAATCATAAATTATTCATTTTTTGTTAATATAACTCTTTTATTTTATTAACAGTAAAAACGGATTACTGCATTACAGAACATATGTAATTATTTTTTTTAAATGTACATATATATATATAAATTTTTTAATAAAATAACTTAAAAAAGCATTTTTTGAGATAGCCTATTAAATAAACTATTAGATTTCATATTTATCTTTCCATATTATAAGGATTAAAGAATTAAAAGGCTGTTTAGGAATAATAAAATGATGTATAATCCATAATACTCTATAATCCACAATATTCTATATTCCGCACAACCTTTGGCCACAATGTCTGCGGATTATGGAACTTCGACTGTATAATGAATGCTTACAATATGATAAAGTAAAGTATTAAAATAAGTAATAAACTAAAATAATAAAAATTTAGATATTTTTTTAAATGATTAAAGTACTAATAGCAAAGGTCAAGTTAATAATCAATAGTGTATGATTAAATATTCATTATAAAGATTAAATGTACTTTTTCAAAATTATTCAACAAAACTTGCCTCATAAAAGTACATTACTAATTCACATCAAAATCATAAAATAAGGATTTTTTTTTCAAGTTTAGCCAGGCTTAATAACAAAAAAATTTTAATTAATAATGCATAGATATATTTAATAAGAAGATTGTGATTACCAGCGATATCAGCAACATCTTGAATTTTTTGAAAAAAAAAAAAAATTATTCTTCCGTCATGAAAAAAACATGAATAGAGTATTATTAAGAAAATTACAAATAAAAAAATATAAAAAATTGATACAAAACTAAAAAAAATCAAATTTTGTCCCAATATTCAAACTGAAAGTTTCATTGTTTACATCCATAAAATATGTGCGGATTTCTGGTTTGCGGATTTGAGAGAGTCTACTGTATTCGAAAATAAATATTTTGAAGTCAAAAATAAATTATGAAGTATTTAGAAGACAAATTTTTTCCCCATATGCAGTTTATTCCTCAGAAAAGCACTAAAGTATTTCTTACAAGAATAAGGGGTATTTACAGGTATACAGAATAAGGGGTATTTTTTGAGCCAGGTCAAGTACAATTGCAGCAAGTATGATACCAATTATACTGATTAAATTTACTCTTAATGTTTAAAAACTATATAGCGTAACATAGCTAATCAGAACTATAATATAATGATAATCATAATAAAGTTAATTTATTTATCATAGTTTATGGGGTATTTTTTATAGATTTTATTATGTTTTTTCAGTATGATCTTTTAATTATTTTTTATTATTTGTAATTTTTAACAATTTTATGCAGATTTAATAATGTTAATTTACAGTTTTGAATGTGATTAGCAATGATAAATCAGATAAGAGTATTGATTATTTTTGCTAATCTAGTTACTTAAGTACTCAGCTATTCTTAAGTAACTATAAGTTATACTACAATGAAGCACTAGCTGTATTAATCTTCTTAGCTATACTTGAGTACCAAATAGTTTCCTTGTTCCTTTTGATTAATGAGATATTTGTCAGGCATGAGATTCTTCAGCGGATCCGCGGTTTTCCGCTTTTTTGTCATTTTCTGCGTTTCCGATTTTTTGCTATTCAAGGATCGCGGAAAAAAAACAATATTTTTGAAGAAATATCGCGAAAAAAAAAACAATTTTCGTCAAAATATTGCGGAATAAAAACGCGATTTTCGTCGGAAGGTCGCAAAAAATCGCTATTTTCGCCGAAAAAATGCTATATTTGGCAAAATATCGCACGACAAACGCAGTTTTCATCAAAAATCGCGAGAAAAACGCGGTTTTTCATTTAGACTTCGCGAAAAAACGCGGATTGCGAAAAAAGATCGCGAAAAAAAACTCTTGATTCCGTCAAAAGATCGCGAAAAAAACGCGGATTGCGAAAAAAATCGCGAAAAAAACTCTGATACCGTCAAAAGATCGCGAGAAAAACGCGGATACCGTCAAAAGATCGCGAAAAAAAGCTATTTTCGTCAAAAGATCGCGAGAAAAACGCGGATTGCGTCAAAAGATCGCGAAAAAAACCGTGATTTTCCTCAAAAATCGTGAAAAACCGCGATTTTCGTCAAAAGATCGCGAAAAAATTGCGATTTTCGGCAAAAGATCGCGGGAAAAAACGCAGATTTCATGTAGGAATCGCAGAAAAAATTGAATTTCGTGATAGAATTGCAGAAAATTTCTAATATTATTTTTAACAATTTTTTTGTAATTGAATTGCAAATTAAACATTAGTTTGCCATGTTTGTTAATTGTTGTTTAAAGTGAAAACATTTTAAAATTTAAATTGGACAACTAGGTAAGATTGCTGTGTAAAAGTGTGTCTTCAGAAGTATGAACTTAAAATAAAAATTTTAATTTCAGAACTACTTATAATATTTGCATAAATGGATTCACTCTGACCCTCTTCTCTCCCCCTCCCCCCTCTCCAAAAAATAAAATAAAACAGGATTTAAACAAAAGTATTGACAATTTTGCTATGAATAAAATAAGCTTCTTAATTGTTTTACACACGCGTTATTTAAAATAATTTATCATTTTCCGGTTCACACGCTTTTCCTCTTTTTTTTTACTTTTTTCAATCTTATGCCGGTATTTGTACAAATAACCTTTATACTTAAAAATTCTTTGCTTTGAGTTATTCAAGATGAAGGTAGGTCTAAAATTTCATTTATTTTATCAAACTTTAAATTTCATTGTTTATTCTGTGGGTTAAAGCTATTCAATGAAACTTTGCTATACAGTAAGAGAAATATTTTCAAATCATAGAGAAATTTTATATTGATTCTAAAAAAAAAAAAGACTGCCGAGTTGGAAATTTTAAAAAAGTGTATTCTGAAAAAATGGTAGATTTTTCTTTCAGAAAAGGAACACTATTCTAAAAAAATGGTAGATTTTTTTTCAAAAAGGTAACACTGTTCTAAAAAAAGGGATATGTCATTTCAAAAAAAAGAAAACTATTCTTAAAAAAAGCAGATTTTTTTTTTTTTTTTTTTCAAAAATGGCACACTTGTACCTTGTTCACAAAAATATTTTTGTACTGGTTTGTTTAAAATTCCCTAATGTAATTGTGATATTTTCCAAAGTTTGATTGAATAGCCCAAGGGCATATAAAAGAAATAAAAATTGTCAATGTGTGTTGTGTGTTGTGTGCTGCCAAAATAGCTTAGAATCAACAGTAGAAAAAAATTGATAAATGTGTACTTTTTATTTGTCAGGTAGGGATTAAAGTGAAAGAATTGTATGTAATTTTTATTTAATGGTGGCATCTCCGGAAGAATAATGTTTCAGTTCCTTTTAGTTTTACAAGGAAGTTTTTAAATGCACCAATAAAATTGTGTCTGGAGGGAGCAATCATTTTCTGTTGTTATAAACATAAACTAGTTGCTCCTAAAATCTTGGAAAAATTAATAATGTGATTTTTACAAACATCTTTTGGATAAGATAGAAGACATAAATTTAGATCCTGAATACCGCAAAGGCCAACTAAGCCTTGGCCTTGGGTCCACTGCTGATGAAGCCCAAATTGAATAAAATGATTTTTAAAAAGACGTCTTAAAATTGCAGTTTCAGCAATTATTTTCTCAAAAAACCAAAATATATCTTTTTTTTTAAACTTTGCAATCATAATATCTCCCTACTCCCCCAAAAAACTATAGCCATTATTTCGTTGTTATGAACCCCCAAAAACTTGCTGGGCCCTGAGCCCCACACAAAAGTCATCTGGCTCTGTATAAAGTAACTTCTCTCATCAGAAATACTAGACCAGGAGGTGGAAGCACAGACAATCACCTCATCGAATTCATAGCTGAAATTGCAGAATTATTTAAATCTCAGTTTACATATTAAAATACAATCAGTCCTCAAAGTCATATCTTGGAAGAAAATACCTGAAAACCTAATTTTAGCCGTTGAGTAGTAGGTTTACCATTGTGGTTTTCTGCTCCCAGTCTTCCATGTTTTCATACATTTTATTCACAAACTCAACAGATAGTGAAAATATTTTAGATAGATTTTCATTATATTAATTTTGGTAGCATAAAATATGATGATAGTATTGGATGTATCTGAGTTTTTGCTGATGACACAGTATAAGTATTGTCCACTGTATTCAAAATAAAGGAATGTGTAGCTCAATTTGTTTAGATATAAATGGTGCAATCTTTAACACTTCTCATTATGTCTACTGCTTGATGATTGATCAAATACCAATTTTTATAATATATGGCCGTAATGAATTTTTATCTTCGTTAAATATCAATATTATTGGCTCTCATTTTATCTGACAAAGCATTTTCTCACACTCTAATCAATGCTAGAGTGAAAACAAAGAAAAGAAAGAGCTGTTTTTTCCCCATTTGCCATCCCCTGTTCTCTACTGTTTTTTGAGACCCCCCCCCCCCCCATTGGCTCCTGGGAACATGGCAAAAAGTTTTTATTGTTACTGTAGATTGGGATGACAATTCTCATAAAACCCTCATTGAAAGCTTTTTGAAAAGCAATAGCTGTTACATTTGGGAGAGGGGCTTATAATTGGAATAAAAAAATATATTTTAAAATCTGTTTTTATCATTTGTTTAGAACTAAATAAGATAAATACATGTGTGAGTATCCTTCATATTTCGACAGCTTTTTGATTAAAAAAACAAATAACAACAACAAAGAAAATTCCTTCCCCCCTCTAAAAAAGTATTCCCCAATACAAAATCGCTAGGAAAAATGTTAAAATTTTACTTTTTCTTGAAATGCACCTCTCTCTATATTTTTTTTTTTTACTGTAACAATATTTAATCATTTATCTTTTCCTGACCCTAAAATGCTGCTTCCGTCTTTGCCCCCTCTCCTCTGGTACAAAACATGTGTAATTTAACCAATAAAATTCTTTAATTTAAATCTTATTTCCTTGATTTAAATTTTCCTTACTACACAATATGCTATACAAATACATTATTGTTGCAGTAAATAATCTAAATTATTCCCTCCTACCCAAACATCAGCTTCTTCCCCTCCTGACCCTCATATCATGATCTAAAATCTCCTCCCACATTCTTCCCTGCGTCTTCGTTTAAAATCTGTATTTTATATTATTTTTTATTTTATTTTTAACTTTTCTGCTCAATTTGCGATTTTGTCACAAAAATACAGTCAAGGATCGATATTCCACAATTTAATTCGCATTACTTAATGAATGTAAACAATGAAATAAATAGCTATGAAAATTTACAAATTCGTGATCCAAAAGTGATATTTTGAAACAAATAATAAAAAAATTGAAAAAAGTCATAAAACATCTATACTTTTTTTTTAATATAACTTTTTTATTTTATCAACTGTTAAAAAAAAATCTATATTGTAAAACTATATGTAATTATTTTTATTTAAATGCACGATATATCAATTTTTTAATAATAACTTTAAAAAGGCATTTTTTAAGATAACATATTAAATTAATTATTAGACTTCATATTTATCTTTTCATATTATACTGATTAAAGAATTAAAATGCTGTGTAGGAATAATAAAATGACGTATAATCCATAATACTCTATAATCCACAATATTCCATAATTTGCACAACCTTTTATACCAAATTGTGCAAATTATAGAACTTTGACTGCAGACGGAAATTTCATGCCAAACATAGCAAATGATGTGTTTTCTTATTAAGCGGAAGTTTTTAAAATATTCAGATATTGGTGTAATAGTAAAGAGTATACTCCCTCAAATCAACACAGCTTGGGACCTGAGATTGTGTATGGATTTCTGGTCATTGTTTTGTTTACAATTTTGCTTTTTTTTTAAAATCTTATTTGAATACAATTAACAATGGAATAGAAATTACAATGAATACTTACAGTATAGTAAAAGATTAAAATAATTAGGTAAAGTAATAAATTAAAATAATAAAAATTATTTTTAAAATGATTAAAATATTATAAACAAAGGTCATGTAAATAATCGATTATGTATAATTAAATATCCATTATAAAGATGAAATGCGTTATTCAGAAATTATTCAATGAAACTTGCCTCATAAATGTACCGTAAAATTCCGTTAATCCGCCCTTCCCGATCAAACGCCCCCTCCCCACTTTATAAAAAATTTGAAATTTTCAAAAAATCCCGAGAAAGCGCCTTCTCTCCCGATTCTCAAAGGCGATTGAGAGTAAGATGCATCATTTTGTAATGAATGAATCATGAATCTTTGATGAAATGTGCGTTGTTTCAAGATTTTTTAATTGATTTCATGCTTGTTTTGCCATTTTTTTTACTAATTTCTCCTTTTTTCTGCGTTTTTCCGACAGAATTTATGTTAAAAAAAAACAATTTTTTTCAAGTATCAAAATTTATGATTCATTCATTTCATGATTCATTCCTGTAAATTTTGTTACACGATCGCGAATAAATCCCGTGTAAGTGCCCCCCTCTAACTATTGTACGATTTTTCGTTTCGTTTGGGGGGGCGGATTAACGGTATTTTACGGTACATTATTAATTCACATGAGGTAACAAAAGAAGATAATTTTATTTCATGCCTAGGCAAACTTAATAACCAAAAAAGCTTTATAATTGCATAAATATATTTCATAAGAACATTGTCATTACCAGTAATATCAACAATGCAGTCAAAGTTCTATATTCAGCAAAAGTTGGGGCCAAAGGTCGTGCGGATTATGGAATACTAGCAGGCTATGCCCGCTGCGCTGGTCCATTTTTCTAAACGAATCTTGACTCAAACAAAATGGTGATTTGAAATTTCGTTTTTAAAGCAGTGTATACCATCACCTGGAATGTCCTTCCGCAATGCTGAAAATGACGCCAGTGCCAATGATATTGCGATATTACACTATTGTATGCCTTGGACAAAATTTGGGTAATTAAGTACTATCTCTCTTGTTTTATCATTTATAGTAGAGTTTGATATGAAAATGAGACCGTTATGACAGCAGGAATCAAAATGTTCTCTACTCATCACATTATTTTGTTAGAAAGAATTGCAATGATTATCAAACTCTATTAATTTTCATATCGCACATTATCATATGTTAGTTCTTAAACTCCGGAATCTGAACTTGCACTATGTGTACATCTGGTAGCCTAAATACAATCTCCATTACATGTTGTGTTACATTTTTTAATAACCGTCCTCTCCTGGCAGGTCTACTACAATTTTCTCTCTACCTTGATCTGTTCCAGCAAAGTACATAGCAAAATATGTAAAAAAGAGTGTTTAACTTATATATTTATTAGAACAATGAAGCATAAAAGGTGTGTTTTAAAGCTGAATTATTTGAGTAAAATTAAAATTGCATCAGTTTCATTGCCTCTTCATTTTTTTAAACCAGTTGCAAACATGTAGCTTTTAAATAGGGGATAATCTTTATGCTAAATTTTGTAGAAAAATAAAACTTCAGCTTGTAATCAATTCCATTATGATTTTTGGCGTCAAACATTTATAACGATAGACTTATTTCGTGTCTGTTGTCAAATGCTAGTGAAGTTTACAATCATCTATTATTGGCATTTAATCTTATACCTTGGCGATAGTTTTTTTGGGGCGGGGGTTCGACGGGGTAATGAAGTAGTATTTAATAGTTAATTTTTGATAAAATTCTGTTGATAGGGCTTAAATGTTAATTAAAACTGCAACATAAACATTAAAAACAAAAATTTCTACTGTCGGTATTTCATGTATATTTTTTTCTTAGCCAATTTTAAAGTATTTTTTTTTAACCTGAATGATTGATAAATTAATTGCAATTTTTTTTTTTTTTTTTTAATTCGATATCATTTTTATTCCGAAGATTTTTCCTGCACATTGCAAATATTGCTTTTTTAGTGATAGTAAAATAACTGCAGATGAAAAATACATAATAAGGCTAAAATACAGAATTAACAACAGCTTGGCGAATGGCTCTACGGAGACTTGAAAAGTACGCGAGTTCTGTCAACTTAAATATACAGATAGAATTTTAACAAATAATAGGTACTACTTTATTATTCCATAGATCAATTTCGCCAAATTATACATATTGCAAAACGATTCACCATATTATACAAACGGATATAACTTTTATTTTAAATAACAAAAGAATCAATAAATTACTAAAATATTTATGAAACTACAAATAAAACGTCGAATCAAAAAATAGTTGATAACGTAACAAACGCATGTAACATGTTTAATGTCAAATGAATGTGACATTTACGATAATCCATTATTGACATTTAATCTTATATTTTAAATGCAGCAGTTTTTTGGTCGATGGGATAATTAAGTAGTACCAGATAATATAAAAATATGTAAATAATAATATAGCCAATAATTTTTTGGCCAGGTGTTATGTATGTATCACGTTGGCGCGATTGCAACAAAATTGTGATTTTATGGATTGCATGGTAATCTGGTTATTGTTGTTTATTTACTAATAAACTGTTTCTTTACTTTTCTTTATTGTTTTGTTCTATAGTTATTAATTAAACTTCACTTATTTATTATTGTTTCCTTTTTAAAATAATAGAAAATAATTCAAAATAATATAATATGTAACTGGTATTTGAAAACAGTGTTTGCCAAACTGGTGTCAGATTAAAAAAAAAAAAAAAGAAAGAAAAAAAACGCGCTAAGGTGATGCGTATATAAAAATGGAAAAAATCTATATAATAAAGGCCAAACGTATCTGTGCGTAACGCATACGTCATGTTTTGAATGGCAACACTTTCCGATGAAATTTCGGTTTTGCAATTTTTGCTATTGTAAATTTTTAAACTTCTAGACATTGCACGTTTTCAATCTTTATACCATCGTTTAGAGAAAAAAAATGCACTTTTAAATGCCGTTTGTTAGAAAACTGTATCTCAATTTGTTTTTGAGATATTAATTTTTTTGTAGTTTTTGGTTCAATTTCTCTAATGGTGGCAACTTGAGTATCGCATTTATGTGGGAAAAAGAGAAAAAATAGCCATAGAGTAAAAAAGAAAAAAAATAGAGATGCAGTTTAGTGGCTGGAGGTGACGCCAAAAATGTAACTCTAAAATTCGCAGCATTGCATCAAACACAATGGCGTGCTTTCACAAAAAAGAAAAACATTCTAAGCGATGCAATTTTAATTCACAATGCAATGAAATGCTATTTTATAATGCTAAAATATATTCAGATCTTTTTCATTTAGAGAAAAAATGATGTTAAAAAATTCGGTCTCTGTTTCATGTGATTGTTTTGTTTGGGTCGAATGAGAGACTTATATTGGAAGAATAACGCCCATCAAACCGTTTTAATCGCCTACTGCACCTCCATCTATCTCTTTTCTCCATGGAAAATAAAAGATCACTGTAAATTTTAGTTGTCATTTTTTCATAGCAACTGAAAAAAATAGTAATTAAAAACCTGTTATGTCAATATATCGTCGGCTATAAAACCCGGTGAATGTTGTTGGTTTTATTTCGTTTTTATCTATGGATTTAGTGACTTTTAGTTCGTTAGTAAACTTACTTTACAAAAGATACATCAATTAACCTCTACAAAAATGTATTTTAAAGAATATCTGGGTGTCATATTTTCTTAGTTGTTTTTAAAAACTGAGAATGCAATTTTATACTTTGGCGAAATCTTTGGCTAATAACAGCTATCTTGCGTCTAATACGCAGGGCCGTAGTGAACAATAGGGAGGGCCCAAGAGAATGCAGGGGTCTCATAGTTTTTTTCCTCTCTCTCTGACGCAGAAAGATAAATTAGTGCATATTCATATTGTAGATTCTCTGTTTCTTATTAAATTGTTAAAATAACTTCATTTTATGCTTAGAAAAGTATATGATGATGAAGTTTTGAGTGTATAACTGGTGCAAAATCGCCCATTATGTTAGCTTCATGTGTACAAATAGGATGAGGGAGTGCTGAAACACTTATTTTAGATACAATTTAGTAACTCTGCAAAACTGTGAAAAGGTTTCAAAACTAAATTAGATTTTTAAACAATATTTTATTTGAATTTTCGGAAGAGGAATTCATTGAGTGATCTTGGAATCTTTTCCAGGGGGGGGGGGGGGGGGCTCAAAATATTTTAGGAGGTGCTGAGCCGCCCATAGCGCCCTTTTAGCTACGGCCCTGCTAATACGGAAGTACCGATAATTTTTAAAGCTGTATATGAATACATAAATAATACGTTTCATATAAAATTGCTATTTGGAATTAGTTGGCAGTTTAAAAAGCCTATTAAGCAGAAAAAAATATTAGACTTTCCAATTTTAAATTTTAAAAAAGTTTTTCACCTTTACTTTGTGACCCGGGAACCCCGGGTTCGGGGTACTAGTGATTATAATAATGCAAACAAAAAAAAGTAAACAAATAATTAAAAAATTGTCTTTTCGATTAAAAAAAAAAAAAAAAACACCAAGCAGTCGTTAATTCTGTAGTTGCATCAATAGTAAAATTTCTTTTCTTCGTTTGTTTCATAAGGAAAAACCATAAATTTAATAATCTCAAATAAAATAATCTGACAAATTTTCTATAACATCGTTGATGATCTAGAAGTCTCCTTAATACATAAACATAATAAATTTATAATAAATACCCTTAATACTCCTTAATGCGCCGAGTTTGGCGCGATAATTTTTTATGCTAATTTGGCGGAAACATTGTTTTCGAATACCAGTGACATGTGTATATTTAAAATATTTTATATTTTTTAAATAGTAATAAAAATTAATGAAAAAAGTTTAATTAATAAGTATATAACAAAACAATTTATACAATTTATAAAGTAAATAAACATTTTATTTATAAATAAATATTAATAGTCGGGTTAATATGTCAGACAAAATAATGCCAATTTAATGTCTATTACTTACCTCGGTGATATATAATATCTGTGCCAGTAAAACTTTCAATAATATAGTACATAAGCTACTTGGCGGTGTTCAATTATCGAAGATTAGTCCAATATCATTTTAAATATTATCTAACGCAGGAAAAATATGAAGAAAATTGAAGAAGAAATGGCTAATTAAAACAGATTTGTAAAATATTTTGGCACATATGCCATATATGCACCACATTTGTGCATTTTTTTTCTTTTTTTTACACAAATTTGGCGAAAACTTCGTTTTTAAATATCAATTACATATATACTCTTTATTTGTTTTCTATTATTTTAAAAAGGAAATAAAAATAAATAAATAATGTTTTGTTAAAAATTATAAAATAAAACAATTTACATCATTTAAAAAAAATAAATAAGAGTAAATAGTTTATTAATAAATATACAATAGCCGAGCTACCATATGAACATAAAATCGACGTTTTGTTGCAATCGCGCTAATGTGGTGCATATATGACATCTGTGCCATTTTTTTCAGCAGCCAATTTTTATTTCAAAATGTTGAATTTATCGATAGTAATAACGCGAAATTGCATAAATTTCATTTAAATTGCATAGATTTCCTTGTTCAGTTTGTAAATTTTAAAACTAATTTTCCCTGGAAGAGAATTTGACAAAATGGCGCAAAAAAAGGTTGTTTGTTGATTAAAATTTTCAAAATTACGGTGAAAAACTTTTGAAAAAGAATGACATTATTTTACAATATATATGTGTGTGGCAGAATTTCACACTGAAGCTAAAATTTAAATATTTGATTACAATTTTTAAAATATTAACTTATGTTTATTGAACTTACAATTGAATACTAAAATATACTAAAAAAAAAATCTCCTTTTGGAAAAAACAACTTTATTGCGACCTAATGTTAGACATATGTATTTTTGGCTTAATTCTTTGGCGACAAAAGTAAAAAAAAATCTCAAAGAAACAGACATATAACTCACAATTACTTTTATAATTAGATCTGCCTTTCTCTGGAGTAAGTTATATACTATCGAAATTTGATAAAAAAGAGAAAGGAAATAATAGAAAGGAAAATAAATATCGTTCAAAATTCATTTATTCAAATTTTCAAGTTATTTTTTTTTATTCTAACGCAAGGATAAGTCGCCAAATGTTGCATCAAATGTAATAGTTCACGTTATTTTTTAAGCATTACAAATATTTCTTTTATTTTTAAGATAAATATTTTTTTATGATATCATGTCTCATTAAATGGTTTTTCTTTATTATTATTATTATTATTATTTTTGTTATCAATAGTTATTTTATTATCAGTAAATATTTTCTGCCTTTATTTGAAAGATGTTTGTAAAATTTCTAACTAATATATCCTTTTTAATTTCTTTAGTAATGATAATTTTCGCCAAAAAATAAGTACTGGCAACCCTTTCGTCAAAAATAACCGAAAAATACGAAATTTAGTACGAAAAATCAGAGTTATCCCTGTATATTTGTATCATAAACCTCCGCAAAAATATTTCCTATCGAATGATATAATCTGCAAAAAGATCCATCGGGTAGTTTTTGAAAACACCCGTTTGGAAGTTTCAGAACTTCTGCTTTATAATATATATGATTGTGAATTATAGAGTATTATATAATTTATTTGTGTTTTTATTATTCCGAGACAGAATTTTATCTTTATAGTCAATATAATATGAAAAGATAAATAAGAAATCTAATAATTAGTTTAATATGCTATCTCAAAAAATGCCTTTTTAAAGTTATTTTACTAAAAAATTGATATATCTGTGCATTTAAATAAAAATAAATATGTATACAGTCAAAGATCTATAGTCCGCACAAGTTCAGACCATAGGTTGTGCGGATTATGGAATAATGCGTGTTATAGAAGTATTATGGGTTATGCGTCCTTTTATTATTCATAGACTGCATTTTAATTCTATAATTAATATAATATGGAAAGATAAATATGAAATCTAGTAATTAATTTAATATGTTATCTCAAAAAAAGCATTTTCTAAGTTATTTTATTAAAAAAAATTATATTTATAAGTGCGTTTAAATAAAAATAATTACATATTAATAATGAGATTTATTTTTTAAGAATATTTTCAGCAAGAAAGTATAAAAAAATAACAATAAATTATGCACAAAAAATAACCAATACTAAGTAAAATAAATGGCAATTATTTCAGTAAACTATTATGAAATAATACTATGAATATTATTTAAGTCTTTTGTTCAACAAAAATAGTCAAGTGTTGTTTGTTTCAAAATTTTCAAATCTGAAACATACAAAACAATTTTTTTTTCCCAAGCACTAATATCTAGTTTTTTGGTGGTGCTGTGTTATTGCTAGGACGTGTGACAAGCACACAAAATATTGCATTTTGATTGGTTATTTACTCTCTTGAACTTACACAAATTGGAATGGTTACGAATGAAAAGCCGTTAGACAGTTGCATTCTAAACTTTGAGTTCAGAATGTCCAATAAGCTTTGGTGCGTTCAGTATTATGTTATGTTTAATTAAAATTTTCTAATTATTTTTCAATATCATAAAGTAAAATAAATGCTTATATTTTATCCCAGTTAGTTTTCCCAGTTCTCTCTATAACCAATTAGCATGCATGTTTTTAAAAGATGTTTGTTTACTTAAAATATGCTACTTATTTTCAAAGTGATTTTATAAATTTAATGAAGTTTCATAAACTGTTTTGAATAAAAGATTTAAAGTATAGCAGCTAAAGTTTCCTTAAGACAAATTAAGCAATATATTTATTAAAGCAAATGTAATTAATTGTAAGTGTTACCTGCAACATGCAGTGGTGTGGCAGGTTGTCAAATATAAACAAATGATTGTTGCCACTGCTGGTTCAGAAACTCAGCAATGCGGGACTTGTAAATAATTAATTGTAGCTTTGACATGGTAAGTGGGTGTGTCCAGTTAAACTGGTTTTATTTTTTGCATAATTTTTGTGTCTGACTGTATCTGTAATTAATCAAGTTGACTTTGACTTTAACTATTTTCATTTTTGAAAGTATTTAAAGGCCAAGTTGTTGGTGAGATAGTGTGGCATTAGCATAGTGTGGCAGTTGTGATGGCAATAACATGGCAGCCATTTGTGAAAGAAGTTTGCTTTTGCTAGAGATGCTACAATATTTTTATGAATTTACTTTGTGTTTGTGTGTCTTAAAGGCGGATATGAGCTGTGCTCATTTTAGTTCACTTTTAACAAGTTTTTATGAAATAGTTTATATAATTAACATAGTTTAAATAAAGAAATTTAGTTTGAAAACTTTGGATATTTTTCCTTTTGCCATGACTCACCAACATAGAAATGATCCACGGCCTAACAGTGGTAGCAGATGTGTGTGCTTGTTGTTTTAATGGAATCATCTACTTAAAGATAAATGTATATTGCTGCTAAATAGAAAAATACATTGCTGTTGTTATATATAATGCTGAAGATGGCTGATACTCCAACAATGTCCTTTCCAAAGTTGGGTCAAGATAATTTTAAGGCTTGAACATTTAACATCAACATGCTACTGTGTAGCCAAGGTCTACATGAATTTATATCAACAGAAGATAAATTAAAAGAAAAAGTAGATACAGCTGGAAAGGTGATTGATGAAGAGAAAATTAAATTAAGGTCGCGAAAAGCACTGGCACTGATTTGTCTGAGTATGAATGAAGAAATTAAAAGCACAGTTTATCAAGCAAAAGATCCGTTTGAAGCATGGAAACTTCTTAAAGCTGCATACGAACCTTCTACAAGAGCTCGAATTGCCTTACTTAGAAAAAAATTTATGGAGGTGAAATTTAATCCAGCGGAAACCATGAGTACTTACATTAATCGAGTGCTTGAAGCTGTGAAAGATTTAGAACAAGTTGGGAAGGTTGTGCCTGTTGATGAAGTTTCCTATCAAGTAATTGAAAATTTGCCGCCCAGTTATGAAAATTTGATTATACAGTTATATCAGTTGCCTGATAAGGATTTCACAGTTGACGGTATTCGTCCTTTACTACTGGCGGAGTATGACAGACAAGTTAATAAATTATCTGAGATGCCAAAATATTTAGAAAGTAAAGCCCTTGTATCCTCAAGTGGGAGTCCTCATGTCAAGCCTGAATCAAGGAGATGATTTAAGTATGGATTACAAGGTCATCTAATGAGAGACTGTAAGTGATTTATTCCTAACTTTTCTCGGAGAGGAAGCCGTCAGAAAACAAATCAAAAGCAAGGACGTTGTTCCCAGATTGAATCAAGAAGTGCCCATTTTGTAGCAGCCTTAGTCACCGAAGATGCCTACACAGAATTTTTGCTGGACTCTGCAGCTACAGATTGCTTTTGCAATGATAAAAATTTGTTTTCTAATTTTAGGTGTATGAGTTGCAAGGCCAGCATTGCAAGAGGATCGGTTGTAATTAAAGGCGTTGGAGATATTGTCTTGGAGGTAAAATCGGGTTGTACAACAAAGCAGGTAACACTTGCAAATGTTTACTATTCACTTTTAATGATTAGAAATTTAATTTCAATTAGATGTTTGACAGAAATGAACTTTAATGTTGTTTTTGATAATTCTTGTGCAATCTTATATTTAAATAGTGTGCAGTTTTTGAAAGTACCTCTGGTAAACAAATTTTATGTGTTGAAACACACTGTATTACCTCGCATGAAGTAAATATGACAAAAAGTAGTAAATTGAAATTGTGGCATGAACGGTATGGGCATTTAAATGTTAAAAATTTAGTTCAATTTTCTAAACCAATTATGTTGTGGGGTTAGATAAACTTAAGGAAGAAGCTTTAGTCTGTGACACTTGCCAGTTTGCCAAAAGCACAAAGCAGAGTCTTCCGGCTATAGATGAGATAAAGACAGGGAAAATTTTAGAATTGTTACATCTTGATCTTTGGGGTCCTTCCCCCGAGCCTTCTATGGATGGAGCTCGATACTTTTTAAGCATAATTGATGATCATTCACGTTATGCTTTTGTATATATCCTTAAACATAAGAGCCAGGTTTTTAATTATTTTAAAGGTTTTAAAGCTTATGTGGAAAGGCAGACGGGTAAGGAAATTAAAAGATTAAGAACGGACTGTGGAGGTGAATTTTTATCGGATCATTTTAAGACTTATTTAGTAAAAGAAGGTATCAAACATGAGCGAACGGATGTATATTCGCCCCAAAGTAATGGCATTGCCGAACAGTACAATCGTACATTAATGGAAGGGGTAAGATCTATGTTGATACAGGCAAAACTTCCCCTTGGTTTATGGGCAGAACTTGTGGAAATACATAACTACCTGAGAAATAGATGTACTCATGCAAAATTGGGAGGTAAGGCTTCATTAAATGTTTGGATGGGCAGATCGTTTTCTGTTCGCCATTTAAGAGTAATAGGGAGTTTAGCTGTTGTACATATACTCAGAAGGTGCACTAATAAGTTAGAGGCTAGATCAAAAAAGGGCATATTAATTGGGTATGCGTCAGGTACCAAGGGGTATAAAATTTGGTATCCGGGCACTACAAATGTTCAAGAAACGAAGCATGTCAAATTAGTAGAAGGGTGTTTTTATAATAGAGCTAAAACTAAAGAAAAGGGAAATCTTACTTTTAAATTAGATCCTGTTGTTGAGGATGAAGAGGGCGAAACTGTAGTAAGTTCTGAGAACTCTCCTCCAATAAAATGGAAAAGGATAGAAAAAGTTAGACAGAAAGGGGCATCAGCTGGTCAAATAGATGTTTATTATTATCCTGAGGATAAAGTTCGGCTTAGAAGTAAAAGGGAAATTGAAACTTTTTGTAAAAATAAAGGTTTAGTTTTTCACCCTGAAAATTTTGATTTTAAGCCTAGTTCGAAAAGTCAGCCAGATAGCATTACAAATCCACAATTGCTCAGTGATAACTTAGAGAATAATGATGAAAATTCAGAGTCGGACGCTGAGGCACATTGCATAGAAATAAAAATTCCCACCAGGTATAGAGTCTCAGAAAATGCCAGAAAAGGGGAAATGGGTAGATGCTATGAAAACTGAACTACAAACTCTTAATGATAGAGACGTTTATGAATTAGTCCCCGGCCTGAAAAGAATAAAGTTTTAGGAGCAAAATGGGTTTATACTGTTAAAAAGGATGCAATGGGAAAAATTAAAAATTTTAAAGCTCGCTATATATAGCAAAGGTATTCAGACAGGTAGAAGGGTATAAACTATTTTGACATTTTTTCACCAGTCGTTTCATTCTCATTAGTGCGATTTTTCTTTGTAACTCTAGTTGTTTTGAAGAGTTGGATTTGTGAGCATCTGGATATAAAGGGGGCATATTTATATGCTAAACTGACTGAGTTAATTTATGTCGAACAGCCAGAGGGTTTTGTTGAAAAAGGGAAAGAAAATTTTGTTTGGAGGTTAAAGAGAGCCCTTTATGAGTTACATCAGGCGGGGAGAGAATGGTTTCTGGAATTAAATAACACATTTGCAGAGTTAGGTTTTAATAAAATAGAGGATTGTAATTGTATCTATATCTTTAAGTCAAAATTAATAGTATTGGTTTATGTTGATGATTTTGCAACTTTTGCCGAAAACAGAAAAGTGTTGGAAGAAGTTATAAAATTAATCGGGTCTAAATTTGAATTAAAAATGTTGGGAACAATTAGACATTTCTTAGGGGAAAATTTTGAAGAAATAAATGGGGAGTATTTCATACATCAAAGGGACTACATTGAAAAACTAGCACAAATTTTTAAAGTACCAAAAATAAACTGTAAATTGCCCTTAACCCCAGGAGTAATGCTGAATACAGCTAATGCTGATGAAAAAGCAGAAAATGTTCCCTATCGACAGTTAATAGGATGTTTGTTATTCCTTGCCTCCAGATCCCGTCCTGATATTCAATTTGCTGTAATAGCTTTGGCCCAATTTTCAAGTAATCTATCTTTTACTCATTGGAAATATTTAAATCAGGTTTTGCAATATGTCATAAATACAAAAGATTTGGCAATAAAGTTATCCAGGATATCAAACTGTAATTTAAATGTTTATACAGATGCTAGCTGGGCTTCAGATATTCTTGATAGAAGATCAGTAAGTGGTTAAGTTACATTTGTAGATGAAGTACCAATTATCTGGAGTTCCACTAAGCAAAAATGTACAGCTCTCTCAAGCATGGAGGCTGAATGCATTTATTTGTGCCTTATTAAATCGAGAAATTGCTCCGATTAAATAAGGCAATTTTTATAGTATAATTTTACTGGTGAAAATGAACAAGGATTCTTAAGCCTTTTTGCGGAACATATACGTGTCGCTCGTTCCCAAGGGGTTAAAGTATTCCACCAATCAGAAGTCCGTATTTCAATACTATGTACGTTTAAACAGCAGCGTGCGAAAAAAAACTGTGACCGGTGCAAATTTTTAATTTGCCCTGGGCGCGAGGGGCCCCACTAGTTTGCCCCGGGGCCCCCAAGTTTATAGTTACGGCCCTGTCGACTTCATTTTATAGTTCCATTAAATTGTGGATTAATTTTCTTTCATGTCAGTTTCAGATCGCCGAAAATTTTTTTGTTGGTTTTTGTGTTGATTTCGAATGGAATTTTTGGGATCCACCTCGGACAATATATACACTCAGGGGCCAAACCATAATTTTTAATCCTATATTTTTAAATTGAAGTTCTTTTAGGTGCGATTCTTAAATAGAAAATTCTCAAGGGAGTGCAATTTAAAAAATTTGGAGGTTCAGGTAGAAGGTAAAGTTTTTCATTGAGGGTGGGGTTTATTTCTATTTTTTTGCTGTGGGTCAGCTTAATAGCGGTATCACACGGACGTCTTTTGCAGAACTTTTCCCCCTACACAACATTACAGCTAGCAAAATGTTCCGTCACCTTGATATAGGAGGAATTTGTTTGGTATTTTCGTTTACCGAGCATTTCACGCATTGCTCGGAAAATGTTGGCCATTCATCCAGCGCTGATCAAGTGACCAATAGGAGCCAAGCGAGAAATTAAATAACCCGGCGAGAAGTTTGAAAAACCTGCTTACCGAACATGCTGCAAAATGAACGATCCTGTTTTGTAAATTGTTTGCCGAAACATTTTTCTCCATGTGATACAGCTCTTAGGTCAAACTGACTTACATTATTTCAAGTTCAGGTCTGTTCCGGACCAGGCTTCCCTTCTCAGAATCAGATTCAAGTTTAATAAAATCTTCAGGTAGGGGGCATTTTTTAAAATTTTATTGCGGGTCAGGTTTATTTCTATTATTTTTCCTTTTTTGTGGTTCGGACAGAATTATACTTTTTGCTGTGAACCGGGTTTGGGCCAGATTGACCTACGTTATTCAGAGTTCTGGATGTTAGTTCTGGGTTTAACACTGAAGAGTTGGATTTGGGTCGATCCAGTTTAAAAAAAATCTGCCTTAATATTTTTCTTTTAAAAACATTGTATATAGTATAAGATCTATGACGGACGTCTCCGAATCGGGGGAAAAACTTTATTTAGGATGTATTCCTTAATCGTTTATATATAGTAAAACTCCTGAATACCAGACACTTCGAAGGTGCGACACTCGTCTGCTATTCAATCAAAACTAATAATACATATACTTTAAAATATCTATGCGAATACTCCTGAATAGTGAATACCTCTATTTAGCGAACTCTTTTCAATCTGCATTTTTTTTTCTTGTGAATATCAAAAATTTCCAAAGAAGAGACAAATTCAGAAGTCTCAGATATTTAGAGGTTTTACATTAAAGAATATAAACAAAGTTCTATAATCCGCTCAAGTTGGGGGAAAAGGTTGTGTGGATTATGGAATATTGCAGATTATAGAGCATTATGGATTATGTGTCATTTTATTATTCCTAGAATGTGTTTTAATTCTATATTCAGTATAATATGAAAAAATAAATATGAAATCTAAAAATTAATTTAATAGGCTATATCAAAAAATACTTTTTTAAGTTATTTTATTTAAAACAATATGTGCATTTAAATTCAAAATAATTACATAGGTTCTGCAATACATTTTGTTTTTTACTGTTAATAAAATAAAAGAGTTATATTAAAAAAAATAAGTGTTTTATTATGATTTTTTTATTATTATTTGTTTTAAAAAATCGTTTTCGGATCACTAATATGTAAATTTCATAACTGTTTATTTCTTACTTTACATTCGTAAAGTAACGCGAATTATAGAAAATTGTGGATTATGGGTGTGCAGATTATAGAACTTTGACTGTACTAGAAGTTCATTCTTCTATATAAAAAATAATATTGATGTTAAACATGTACTTATAAACTGCATTTTATAATTCCATTAAAATATACAAATTCATTTTCACTCAATTCAATTTCGGGTTGACAAAAATGTTTGTGCTGGATTCGGGTAAGGTCTTGATTTGATTTCCAATGTAATTTTTGGATTATGATTGATTTTATTCGTTGTGGGTCGGGTTGACTTTAAACATTTCGGATTCGCGAGTTTTTTTTATTTATTTATTTATTTTTCTGACTGGTTTCATTCATATATAGACTGGTTACTGCCTGTATTTTTTTAAGTCGTATTATTTTTCATATGTAAAACTATATGTTCTAATATTGACGAATATGTTATATATATATATATATATAAATCATTTTTTTTACTTAAACAAAAATTAAAAATATTGATGTAATTACAATGGACACTTTTTTGTAATTATCTTCAAATATTAAAATTAATTTCAAAAATTATCTTCAAATTATAGTCTTTGAAAACTACAAAATATGTAAATATATTGTAAATTTTTTTTTAATTATTAGTTAGTTTTACATTGCAACTTTTGATATAATTTCTATTCTATATAAACTTTCCTCACTTGTATCTTTTTCTTCATTCTATAGAAACAAATGTTATGAAAGTACACTGAAAGAACAGAAATCGACTACTTTTGTATTTGCATAAATTTTGTCAAAACAATTTTCAAGTGCATTTTGCTGGCTGGCAAGGTTTTCTAGCAATTCCAAATGATATTAAATGCATGCATGCAAAATATTGGAAAAAATCTTTGATTTTGCAAAAACTTTTTTAAGAGTTCAGTAGTTCTTGCATCAAAAACAGTTCTAAAAGTTTCACTCTCAAATCTACAACTTTTAAGAGTTTTAGTGTGTCACATGGCAAAATTGGTTAGATTCAAAATGATCAAAAGAAGAATCCCGGCCTCCCCCTAGAGATATCTCACAATGTCCAGTGCGGAGACACACCCCTTTCCCCTATAAAGTGAAAATATTGTATATGTACATCCCCTTATCTCATTAACTCCAGAGAAAGATGTAAGTGGCCCAGGATCAACATTTCTACTTACAGACACTCGTATCTCTCTACACTCGAGTCAAGCCATGTGTCTAAAAATATATCACGTGATAATTTAATGAATGAATTTTGTGCCGTTTAAAGAAATGAAAATTGTAAAATCGGCTACTTAATTCAGAGTTAAAATTTAGTGCAATTTGTTTATAAATGTCTTGTTTATTACATTTTCTTTCTGTTTTCAGATTCAAAGGTAGATAAAACTTTTTTGCTGAAGTTCAATAAGTTATTTCCTTGGATAATAATAGCAACAATCTGATAAATACTGATTGTATGAATAGTTCTTGTTAACGTCCGAAACAAAAATTTTTCAGAAGCAAAAATGTCATTGATTGCAGAAGAAAATTCTTACTCTAATGAACAACACTTTGTTCCTCAAAAAATGGATATGCAAAAACATTCCTCCATTCAAACTGGAGATAAAGTTTTTATTTGTGAAGTGTGTTCCATAAGATATTCTAAAAATTGTTTTCTAAGAAAGCATATAAAAGAAAATCACACATGCGAAAAAGCATTTGTTTGTGAGATATGTTCCAAAAAATTTCGTGATAATTGGAGTTTGAGAACACATCTCTTGACTCATGCAGGAGAAAAACCTTTTGCTTGTGAACTATGTCCCAAGAGATTTTCTCAGAATAGTCATCTAAGAAAGCATGTCTTGATTCATACTGGTGAAAAACTGTTTGTTTGTGAAGTATGTTCCAAACGATTTCCTACAAATTATAAACTAAGAAGACATCTCTGGACCCACACAAGCGAAAAACCCTTTGTTTGTGAAGTATGCTTTAAAGGATTTTCTGATAAAAGCAATTTGAGAACCCATCTCTTGATTCATACAGGAGAAAAACCTTTCATTAGTGGAATATGTTCCAAAGGATTTTCTCATAATGGTGACTTAAGAGCCCATCTCTTGACGCATACAGAAGAGAAGCCCTTTGTTTGTGAAATATGTTCCAAAGGATTTTCTCGTAATAGTGACTTAAGAACCCATCTATTGACGCATACAGGAGAGAAACCCTTTGTTTGTAAAATATGTTCCAAAGGATTTTCTCGTAATGGTGACTTAAGTAGACATCGCTTGATACATACAGGAGAAAAACCATTTGCTTGTGAAATATGCTCCAAAGGATTTTCTAAAAATAGTGACCTAAGAAGGCATCTCTTGACTCATACAGGAGAAAAGCCTTTTGCTTGTGATATATGTTCCAAAGGGTTTTCTCGTAATAGTGACTTAAGAACCCATGTCTTGATGCATACAGGAAAGAAACCCTTTGTTTGTGAAATATGTTCCAAAGGATTTTCTCGTAATGGTGACTTAAGTAGACATCGCTTGATACATACAGGAGAAAAACCATTTATTTGTGAAACATGCTCCAAAGGATTTTCTAAAAATAGTGACCTCAGAAGGCATCTCTTGATTCATACAGGAGAAAAGCCTTTTGCTTGTGAAATATGTTCCAAAGGGTTTTCTCTTAATGGTCATCTAAGAACGCATCTCTTGAGTCATGCAGGTGAAAAATCTTTTGTTTGTGAAATATGTTCCAAAGGATTTTCTCAAAATGGTCACCTAAGGAGGCATCGCTTGACACATATATGATAAAATTCTTGTGTTTCTGAAATGTACTTCCAATAATTTTCTAGACATTGTCAATTAGATAGACAACTCGTGATTGATACAGGAGAAAATGTTTTGTTTTTAGAATATGTTTTCCAAAAGACTAGTTGATAATAATTTATTAAAAACATAATTTTCTCATTCATTAAATAGGTACTTCTTAAAAATATCTTGCATTTTTTTTCGTTAAAATTATGTTTAAACTTTATGTGTGTTGTTTTATTTACTGTTATCATATCTATTTTCTTTTTGCATTTAGAAATAAAATAAAAAATTGCAAAAGTTTTCCATAATTGTCACAGTTGTCATTTTTTTGAAAAGCAAATAACTCCAGACCTGTCATTAGTTTTCAGTAAAACTTTTTGATTGTTTTAATTTTTGTTATTTTACTGTAAAGTAAATTTCCCCTAAAGTTAAAGCTTAATCTGATCTGAAAAGGATAAATTGTACCTCAATATTTTTTGCGATAGTAAAAGCTTTATTGAAATAACCCTTTTAGAATAGACGAGAAATATGTTTAAAATATTTTTTGTGCAGCAAAAAGAATCTTATTTGTGAAATTTTCTTTTTAAAAAACTTTCAAAAAATTTAGATAAAGCATGTCTCATTATCATGTATTCTTTGAACCCAGCATGAGCTTGGTGTTTTTCTAAAAATATACATAATTAAATGAATATTTATTTGTCATATTTACTCAATTCATAAATGATAGTTTTATGAGCATATCAGACATGCACTTTGCTTCTAAGATCTTGTTTCTTTTGCTTCTTGTTTGTGTCCTACATCATCAAATACAAAATTTCTTTATGATATGGCAATATTGGTTCCCATCACCTCTATAATAATAGCCTAAGTCATGGGATAGTCATCAGTAATTCTGAGCTGACTGCTTCGTTTTTCCCATATCTGTTTACATTTTTGTTTTATAACAAAGCACAGTCTATAAATCACCGAATATTGTTCCATCGCTATTCTTTCATTTTTATTATAATAGTCCAAATCATGTAACTATCATATACATCTACGACTTTCATATGCAAAGCTCCCTTTTGATTGAAAAATCAAAAAAGAAAAAAATTTCAATAAAACTACATAAAAATTCTCATGCTAATAAAGAGGTCTTGGTACTTTTATGTTAGACAAGCTTAATTCTCGCTAATAGCATTTTTTTTTAACTTACCAGCTGATATTTTTTTTCACCTTTCGCATGGTAAATTAAAACAATGTTTTTATCCAAAATTAAGTGTCATGATTTACAGTGTTATTTATTTTATTTCTTTTAAGAACTAAGCAAAAGCCACGAATTTTAAATATTTCAGTTTTAAATGTAAGTCTTATATTTTAAAGAATGAGTGAAATGATTACATTAAAAAAATTAATGTAATACGAAAAAATACACCAGGAATAATGCTTGGCGATTTAGCCCTTGCTCCTGTCTAACATGAAAATACTGGGCTATCCCACCGACGAATTTCGCCAAATTATATAAATCGCAAAACTACTCACCAGATTACACAAATAACACATTTTTTATCTGAACAACTACAGAAAAAATTACATTACCAAAATATTAATAAAATACAAAGTTGAGTTAAAATAGCACTTGATGACACAACAAACATGAAGTGAATGTGACATTTATGCTCAGCCGTAACTGGCATTTAATCTTGTAATTTGGCAATAATTTTTTGGTCGAAGGGGTAATCAAGTAGTACCAAATTCTTGATTTCTCTGTCAGAATCCTCTGATTTGGCTGAGCAAGTAAAATGTAAATTAATTTAGTAATAAAAGTAGCAGGATGCAGTGCTTAGCATGCATTTAAAGAAGACCAAACTGGTCGCCAAGGGAGGATATTTGTGTATCATTATATGGCCATATCTTGTGTGTTTGCAAATTTTATCTGAAAAACATTCTGTGATAATGTCTGACTTAATCTTGTGTCTTACCAATTTGAGGTACGAGAAGATCAATGGATAGGTCACATGGTTGGGAAAATACAATGAGTGGACATTTTGGTGTCACTATGTGTCATTGTATTTTAGTAGAAATGAAGATACAAACATTTATTGAATTGTTAAAGAGTTAGCCGCAATCGAAATTACAAACATGGCCACATGTCGCCAAATTTGGCAAGGAAATTGCTTTTCAAGATTACCAATGCCCATAATGCTTAGCATCAAATGAAACAAAATCAACAAATTTGGCACTAATATATTATTGTTAATCTGTCAAAAATGCATTTTTTGATGAGTTAAACTCAAAGCTAATTTTTGACTGAGTCTTTCTTGAAGTAGTGTTACAATAGGAGCAAATGTATGTGTGTGTATGCAAATTTTCTCCAAGAAATAATGCTAATAGTTTAGGCTGAATTTTGTAAATTGATTAAAAAGAAGTACCTTCTAATTGCAATAATTTTAAAAATTAAATTTAATGGTGCTGCCATCTATATTCTTATGGAAAGGATGAAGGATTTAATGATTAAAATCAATTTTTTGGATTTATTAATTAACCCTTTATAGTCTGATGGTACCTTTTCGTATCATTAAAGAAAATTCGGTGTAAAATTTATTTAATTATTCTATACTCATGAAAGTAGATTAGACTCCTCGTACAAAATAATTTGATGAATCCTATTTTAGAAAGTGCAGGTAAACAATCAAAACTCATTACTTTTCAACACGGTTCTTTTCTAAACCCTTTCAACTGGGTGTTGCTTTTTTTCTTCTTCTAAAAAATGTTATACGAAAAAATTGCAACAGCAAAATACTTCCTCTTTACAGGTGGTAACCCGTTACATTCCTTGACATTATTCTGATGAGAATGGTGAGTTTTTCCCAATGGTATTTTTTGTTAATGAGTCTTATTATTCTTGTACGTATTTTGCAAAAGTAGCTCTCACTGCCGGTTTATTAATTCAGTTTTAAACAAACAATCTAAAATTCAAAATATTATTATCTGTATTGTTCTGAATATTTTGGATATTAACATAAATAATTTTTCTAGCGTAGTTAATTAATGTGCAGCAATTTTTTTAAATGAAATTACTTATTACTTTCACTGTCCCCCTATGCATTTAAAAATCAGCAACTCAAAAAAACATCCAATCTAGTACCGTGAATATCTTGAAAGATATCGGAGATAGGAGTGATCCCAGAATGAATTCAAGTTTGTATCTAAGAGCCGCTGAATGATAGGGAATTGTCCACAAAATAATTTCTTTTTTTCATTTTTTATTGATGTTTTAATTCTTCTTGGATAATTACCAGAAGGAGACTGTTCCATGATAAAAAAGAATTATAAAAATCGAAGCATTTGTTCCAAATCGAAGCATTAATTTTTATTAAATACTGACGTTTTCCAAAAACTCAGCTAATAAAAAAATGACAATTTGTGGAAAATCCCTTATCGTTCAGCTGCTTTTTGAGAGCAACGAAAAAATAGCTATATCTTTCACGATGTCTTTCTTATTTTTCATGATAATTGACTGCATTTTGTTTTATGATTTGCATCATTAGAGTGGACTATTAAATTATGTAAAAAGATCGTTGTTATTGTTGGCACATGCGCAGATAATAATTATTTCATACAACTACTACTATTAAGGATCTGATTAAGCTTTGAAGCTATGGGAAGCACAATACTATTTCGGGCCCCCTTTGTGTCGAAAATAGTTTTCTAAATTCAAAAACTTACAAATGCTACAGATATCTAACCAAATAGTGCCTCAATTGAGTTCACATTATGACGTAAGAAAAATGTGTATAGTATAAAAGTATAAGTTGGATAAAAAAGTTTGAATTCAGCATGTAAACACCAACTTAAAATGTTAATTTTTCGAAATAGTGCTTTCAACTCTGGGACTAGTTTAAATTGTTAATATTTTTACCGTAATTTCTGGAAGAAACGCCGCATCGCGAAAAAACACTCAAAAAATTTAGAAAATGGTCGTAAACGCCGCAGGTGAAATTTCCTCGGTAATCGCGGTTGACGTGTTAAACAGAAACACATTAATAAGCTGTAATAAGAAATCATAAAAATGAAATTATTAATCAGAAATTAATAAATAAATACAAAATTAATAATATTATTTAAATACCGTATTTTCGGGAATAAGCGCCGTGACGCATACTAGTTTAAAAGTAAAAATATGCTTAGTACGGCGCAGCGGATACAGTGATTTTTTAGGTGCGTTCGTAATTATGTAAATTCGTAGCACCTATTGTTTTCGCTCAGTCCGTCCGTCTGTCCGTCTGTCTGTCTGTCCGTCTGTCTGTCTGTCTGTCCGCATATAACAACGCAAAAACTACCCAACCGAATCGTTTGAAATTTAAAATACATAATTATAACATAATTTTGTCGAGTCATTTCAAATTTTATGAAAATCGGATGGATAGATCAATTACAGGGACAATCAAAAGGATTCCGTTACATTACGGTCAATGGTGGAAAAAGTTTCAAATGCATTTTAATCGTTTGAAATTTAAAACATATAATTATTGCGTAATTTTATCGAGTCATTTCAAATGTTATGAAAATCGGGTGCATAGATCAATTACAGGCACAATCAAAAGGATTCCGTTACATTAGGGACAATGGGGAAAAATTTCAAATGCATTTTAATCGTTTGAAATTTAAAACATATAATTATTACGTAATTTTATCGAGTCATTTCAAATGTTATGAAAGTCGGATGCATAGATCATTTACAGGGACAATCAAAGGTATTCCATTACATTACGGTCAATGGGAAAAAATATTCAAATGCATTTTTATGATGTTACACTAATTAGAACATAATATAATTGGTATGAATCTATGAAATATGTACTAAAATATGCATTCTGTACAATCTGATGCAAAGAATTTTTATTATTAAATTACAGGGCCACACAAAAGTATTCCACTACATAATAGTATACGGGGAAACATTGTTTGGGGCGTGTTTTAATTATATTCAACTATTTCACATTTTATGAATAAGATATACGTTTCTGAGGTGTAATTAAAATTACTTTCTGCATATTTACAGAAACACAAAGATTTCGACTACTATACTGTATCCGAAGTACGCTCTAATGTATCAGCAAGATCTGAATATTTTTAAAACTTCGTTATCGTACGAACGCACCGCATTTGCTACGTTCACGTGCAATTTCCAACTTGTTTTCCTAACAGTACCTTAAAATACCGTTAATCCGCCCCCCCCCCCCCAAACGTGACGGGAATTCGTAAAATAATTAGAGGGGGCGCTTACACGGGATTTTTCCGCGATCGTTTCACAAAATTTGCAGGAATGAGTCGTGAATCTTTGAATGAATCATGAATTTTGATAATTGAAGCAATACTTGAAAAAAATTGGGGTTTTTAAAAAAAACATAAATTCTGTCGAAAAATGCAGAAAAAAGGAGAAATTTGTGAAAAAAATGGCCAAAAAAGCATGAAATCAATTAAAATAATCTCGAAAAAAAGCACATTTCATCAAAGATTCATGATTCATTCATTTCATCATTATTAATCCCATTCTCAATCGCCTTTGAGAATGGGGAGGGAGGGCGCTTTCTCAGGATTTTTTGAAAATTTAAAATTTTTTATAAAGTGAGGAGGATGCGTTTGATCGGGAAGGGCGGATTAACGGGATTTTACGGTAATATATATAAAAGAGGTGATTCTGTTCCGAAAATTGTGAAAAGGCAATCATTAATAAAAAAATTAAATATAAAAAAACAAACGGGAATCTCAACAACTTGGCCCAGACTTGATTACATTGAGTTTTCTTGGCTGGGTGGGGCAAACTTTTAGCATTTCAGGCAGGGTTAATATATATCGTTCCGCTGGATCTGAAAATTTGGGCTCATCCGCATGATTCAAAATTTGATGTCTGAATCTTTGGAACAGGGGAAAAAAATCGGATTCAGAACAAATTTTCTGAAAGTTATAAAAGAAGGGGAGGGGGAAATTCATTCGAAAATGCAATTTTCGTTTAATCGTAATCTAATGCGAAATTTGTGTAACTTTTTGCGGTCTTTTAATGAAAATTGCCATTTTTTCGCGATATTTTGACAAAATCGAAATTAATTTGTTTTTGCGACCATTTGTCGGAATTCGCGATACATTTTATGTCCGCAATTTTGGAATTATGATCGATTTTGTTTTCGGAAAAATTCAGAAAAATATCAAGCTTGTTTGAAAAAAAAAATGCGCGTAAACGCCGCGTCGGTAGAAACGCCGCATCGCTTGAAATTTCAGTTTAAAACACGTAAACGCCGCGGCGTTTCTTCGGAAAATTACGGTATGCATATAAGCCAAATTCAATAATATACAAATTCAATGTGTAAAATAAGCATACATCTAAAATAATGCACAAAGTGAAGGATTGCGATCACGTGTTTGAAATAGGAAATGTAAAATTAATTTGTGATATGTATATATAGGAGAGAGAGGGGGTGGGGCACGTTTGAACATTTTTTAAAATCAATATATTTATTATTTGAATGACATTTTTTGAGTTTTAAGTATTGCATATTAAAAACAATGCATTTCTTCACCATATGAACCAAAAATTAAAAGTTTTCCATGTAAATTAAAAAATTTCTGAGGATTTAAAAAGCTGAAAGATTTCTGTTCAAATTTGCCCCATATAGGGGTACCTTTGAACAAGTAAGGGATACCCAGAACAAATGAATTAAATATTAATATATTGAGAGTTTTCATAAAAAGCTGCATATGTTTCAAAATAAAATTAAATAATTTTATTTTATTGAAACTAATAATTTTTCTATTATTTATTTTAACTTAAATCCATCAAAGTTGATGTCAAAAATCATTGTTGAAACAACACAGAGCGTCCCTCCAGTTATGTTTTGTTGCGAAAACTTTTCAAAAATTTCCTTGAAATACACCAATATGATATCTAATGCTTCTGGAAAAAGAAATTTTTCATTCACTCTTTTTATGAAAAAATCCTGCTCTTAAATTCCGTTTTATCTACTACGAAAATCAAAAATAATGTTTGGGAAAGAGTAAATGAAAGAGTATGGGCTTTGTTAGACAAACTTGCTAAATCATGAATCATTATTACACTCACTTCCAAAAGTTAAGCACGGAGAGGAAAATACTAATTTTCTGAAGCCAATCAGAATTGGAGAGGATGCAAATCGCTGCAGAGGTAGATGGATGTATGGAAATATGTTAGGTAACAGCCAATCGCGTTTTCATGTCAAGAAATATGCAAAAAGGGCAGTCTTATAAGAAGCCCGGGGTTACAGAGGGGGTGGGAGGGTTACAGAAATTGGTTGTAAGTGCTGATAGAAGGTGTTTAAAACATTCGTACAGTTTGTATTGAAAACATATGTGTTTCTATGACTTCCGGAAGACGAATGTAAGATTCTACGCGCTGGCGTGCTATGGGGCGCATCGAAGCAGGACAGTCGACCACAGATGTTGCTCTTTTCTTCGGCGTTCATCATTCTGTAATTTCAAGTTTATTGAAACAACTCCAAATCACACAGACAGTTGTCTTAAGGCCCGTAGTCCGTCGCCCAAGGTTTACAACCCCCACAGAAGATCGATACATTGCTATTGTAGCCAAGCGGAATCGCAGAGCGACCTCCACACGTGAGACATCTATGGTTACAGCGTCCATTGGTATGGCGATATCTGCAGCTACTCTATGCCGAAGATTGCATATGAGTGGATTGTACGGCCGCGTACCTCGAGTTTATGTTCCTCTATCTTTACAATCAAGTGGTGTCGGGAACATGTCAATTGGACTGTGTCTGACTGGTGCAATGTCATGTTTACTGGTGAGTCAAGATTTGCTCTGAAGCCAGATGACAGGCGTATAAGGATATGAAGTGAACAAGGAACACGCAATCAATCCGAAAACATCACCGAACATCACGCATTCCGAGGCGGTAACATTATGGTGTGGGCAGGGAATTCATTAGGATACCGCACCGGCCTGTGGATCTCTAAACTGGGTTCTGTGACGGCTGTCCGGTATCGAGATGAAGTCCTAAAACCCATTGTGAGATTTACGCTGCAGCGTTGGTCCTACTTTTGATTTAATAGACGATAACGCACATCACCATAAAGATGGCATCATCAATGACTGAGTGAAGGGATTGCGCGTATGGCGTGGTCAGCATATTCGACCAACCTTAATCTCATTGAAAATCTTTGGGATACTCTCGTTCGTGCTGTATGTTTACGTTTCCCACCTCCAGCCACTCTTATTGAGCTGGAAACTGCTCTACAAGAAAAATGGCGATTGCTTAGTTCTGAGGTGGTTTACCACCTAACTGAAAGTATAGTCACCATGTTTTAGCTTTGTATACAGATGAGGGGGATTACATACCCTATTAATGTCTTTTTTTCATTTTATGCTCTTTATTTTCATTTTATTCATAATTCTGTTAAGTCTCCAGTATGTCATTATCTGATAACTTATAAAAATTTAATATTGTTTTTATTTCTGTATATAATTATTGATTTTGTTTTATGCACAAATATATATGCTACTTTTCTGCCGAATTTTGTGTCAATCAAAGCAGAATTTCTTGATTTTTTTACATTTTACATCTTCGTGCTTAACTTTTGGAAGTGAGTGTATATAAGTATTAAAAAATGCACTGGTGAGCTACAAAAAAAGGTTAATATGTTTTTACGTATGAAAAAGTGTTTGACAAGTGCTTCTAATTGAGCATGAGAAAGAACAAAAGGGGTCCCTTCTCGGCTGCATCTCACTGTCACTGTGAAATTTGAAAAAAAATCATATTTGCGCTTTTCCCATATAAAAGAAATTAGTCACAATTATGATAAAAATGTGTTGTGCAAAGACGTATCCAGAAAAATCACAGCGTAATTCAACATGAATGTAAGGCGAAATAGTACAAGAAACCTTAGTTCTTGCAGCGTATCATACTCATTGCAGAGCCACAAAGCATGCCCGCAGCGTATAACTATACAGAAAACTGATTTGTAGTGCAGTTCACAAGTAAAGCAGGATTGAAAATTTCACTGAAAAGAAAGACGGAAAGTTTTACTCAAATTTCTTTTGTATGAAAAAAGCGCAAATAGGATTTTTTCAAATTTGGCATTGACAGTGAGATGCAGCCGAGAAGGGACCCCTTGTCTTTTTTTCATGCTCATTTAGAAGCACTTGTCAAACACTTTTTCATACGTAAAAACATATTAATCTTTTTTTGTTGCTCACCAGAGCATTTTAGTGTAACTTGTAGTTTAATTTTTTTGATAAAAATTGAAGATTTTTTTATATTTTGGAAAGCAAAATATTTGCTGCTGTCAAAATTTTTTTCTTCAATAGAATAACTAAGAAAGTTACTGCCATATTATTCAGATATCATGCATTTTATATGCCATTTACATTGCCATATAAAATGCATGATATCTGAAATATAAACCAAGGAGTTGAACGAAATAAATTACAGTGCACTCACAACTTTATTCAAAGAACTGAAACTAAATGTTTCGCAATAAAAACAAATAACCATATTTATCATGTGATTTATTTAATTTGAATAAATTATGTTACATATATAAAAAATATATATATTTATTTAAACTAGGTGGCAATGAATAAAAAAAACTACAACAAGAAACAAGTTTCAACTGGAGCTTTAAGACACAAATTCGATTTTCTCAGCGATTGTCAAACATACAAAGATATAAAAAAAAATTTTTTTAGGTTTTACAAAAAGGATTAAAATAAACCAAAAATGGAGTTAATCCATCCACGAGATCGTTAGCAATCGCTTGTTGAAATTTACGTCTTCATTTTTAACGTTAAAATTTAAATAAAAAACTACAGTAAATTACGATAATTTTTTTAATGTTGAAAAAAAATCACTGCTGTACGCCAACTGATTCGCCAGAAATTTCAAAAAGACGTTGCAATTTCCATTTCTTAAACATATTATAACAAGCGCTACCGCGTTTGCTATGATATCCGGGATTTACAATTATCAAATAAATGAATGCCATCATCAATTTAGAATTGAAACTTCCCATCGCTGATATATTCAGAGATTGTTATACATGTGTGCCGTAAGGAGGGATTATTAACAATATAATTCCTTTATTCTTTGAAATTCTTAATTAACATAGTTTCACATAGAAAAGATTCCAAAAATAATAATATTTAGGTACATCAACAACTCTTTACTCCATAGTTTTAGATGTTCAATAGTGCCCCAGCTTTTTTGTTCAAAGTTGCCTCATCACTTGAAGTTCAACATTACAACTGTTTACTCAATTCAGGATCCTCAATTCCTAAGGGAAGGATTTAGATGATAGATTATTTATTGTTAAAATAACAAAGAAAAAATAAAAAAAATAACTATTTACATTTTGTGTAATAAGAGAGCAAGGATTTTAGCTGTAGAATTTTGATGATTTCTTTTTTAAGTGTAAATAAACCTAAAAGCCGAAGATTCTTATTCTTGTATTAACATTTTTCGCTTCTGAATTAATGATAAAAATGGGTTTTTTAATGATTTATGTTAAATCGCGATTATAATTTCTTGTTCCAAAGTGAACTGAGACATTCTTTTAAAAGAGGGCTTACAATAAGGGCATGCAAGAGCATAACAATTAATATTTTGCACACCCTATTCTACAGAAGAAATTTTTGGGGGAAATTTCAGAAATTCATGCTCGTTTTATTTAATATTTTTTTTTTTGAAATAGTGTAAAATAAAATACAAATTGTTTTTCTCATAGAACATAAATGGAATTATTGTCTGATTGTTATTCTGAACAAACTATAAATGCTACCTAATTAATTTTCAATAGCGAATGTGGCATAGAGATTAGGACCTTAAATCAATTACACGGCAATATGTGTAATTCCAAAAAATTAAGTCAGAGTCAAAACTCATAGTCAGATGGAAGAGAGTTAAATCAAAGTCATAAACACTTTTTAAATATGATTCAAACTTTTAAGGAATGATCGAACTAGCTGTGGAAAGCAAATACGTCAAACGCCTTTTTTTAGCATTTATTGATATTTGAAAATCACAACTGATCGTTATTTCTCTATGAAAAAACAAACAGAATTGAAGCAATCTAAAAATTAAACAACTTAATAGATTACTTCAGGTATCGGTAATGACATCGTATTAAATTAGGATACTTTCTATTTATAGAATTCCAATGAGAATAGCCACACATTTAAAACATTTTTAGCAACATTCATTTATATTTTCAAACCTCATCAAACTGGTATTACCATTTAAAATAACAATTAGTGTAATAGAAACACTTGCACACTTAATTGTATTGTATTTTTAATATTATAGAGAATTTGGGGGCTGCACCCCTTTAAAAGAATATTTCCAGCTTAAACATTTATAATAAAATTAGTTTTACAGTCAAAGAACTTTGCTGTGAGAAATCATGTTTAAAAAGTTTTTTTTAACTTTGATGCAGTAAACTGTTGATTTTCTGCCACTTTATCAACTGCCATCCTCAAGCCATTCCCTCTTCCTTAATTTCTTTTAACATGAAAAGCGACAACAAAAATACCAATGCATATAAACCTGAGAGAGATGACACCATTTTGAGTAAGGTGCTTGTATAGTATCAGGAACAGCAGCTATAAAATATTCATGCAATTGAATTCATAGACTGGCTGAGTTCTGACAAGAATAATATTGGTTTTGAAAGCTTTTTAAATTATGAGAAATCTGTAGTGGATAAATTCATTCGGGAATCATCTCACACATGCAGTCTATGCTCTCAAAATGCATTACTTAGTTTTGAGATGTAAGAGGATTAAAAAACAACCCAAGTTTTTTTATTATGTATAATTAGTAAGCTTGCACTAGTGCAAACAACATATTATAATGAATTACATTGTATAAAAACACGTACTACATATTTATACAATAAAATTGGGAATTTTGTCGATAAATAACTTTTTTAAATCAGATTTTTATAAAACAAAGCAGACAAAGAATAGAAAAAACTTTTTTATTATTCTCATTCATAAATTCACACATAAAAGTCTAATTTTAATAACGGTCTCATACTCTCTCACACACAGAATATCTGTCTTTTTCGATTATCTGCATACCATAGGTGCCAAGAGTGTCAGATATAAGCTGAAGTTTAGTGTGTTTTCAATCATAAGAAAATCTAATGCGTTTAAAATTATATATCTAAAAAAATGAATAAATATTTGCAATATTTTTCGGACAATACACAGCATGTTCAAAATAAAATGTTTTTGTCAAAGCTGATGATGAATTTGCTGATCAGCTGATTTACTGGTTTAAATTGACAAAATTTTTATTGGTCAGTGCTCCATTTTGGCCACTGTAAAATTTGACATTTTCTTTTAAATATTAAAATATGTATACCAAGGTACCAACAAGAAAGAAGTACAAAAATCAGCTACCTGAAACTGACAAATTTTTGGAGCACTAGATTGAGAATGAATTTTGTGTCTCATGCAAAAGTTATTTTCAGAAGCAAGATTAACAGAATTAAGACAAACTTCTTACTTTTCTTAGCATATCTCCCATAAAACGTCTTCCCTAGTGGGATTCAAGATGTTGGTTTAAAACATACCTATGAGAGAATTTTTTGCAGCATACCTCACACTCAAAGGGTTTCTCACTAGTATGAACTAACAGATGTTTTCTTAGCTTACCACTTTCAGAGAACCTCTTGTTGCATATCTCACATACTTAAGGCTTCTCACCAGTATGAGTTAACAGATGCCTGTTTAAACTACCTTTTCGAGAGAATTTCTTGTTGCATTGCTCACATACAAAAGGTTCCGCACCAGAATGTCTTAACAGATGTCTCCTTAAATCATTCTTTCGAGCGAATTTATTGTTGCATATCTCGCATGCTAAATTTTTCTCTCCAGTATGAACTAAAAGATGCTTGGTTAAATCACCGTTTGTAGAAAATTTCTTGCTGCATATCTCACACACATAAGATTTCTCACCAGTATGAATTAAGAGATGGCTGCTTAAATGGTCCTTTCTAGAGAATTTCTTGTTGCATATCTCACATACGAAAGCTTTCTCACCAGAATGACTTAACAGATGATTGCTTAAAATAAACTTTCGAGAGAATTTTTTGTTGCATATCTCACACACAAACGGTTTCTCTCCAGTATGAATTAACAAATGCCGACTTAAAGTAGTCTTATCAGAAAATTTCTTGTTGCATACTTCACACATAGGTTTCTGACCAGTATGAATTAAGAGATGCCTGATTAAATTACACTTTTGAGAGAATGTCTTGCTGCAGACCTCACACAAAAAAGATTTTCTTTGTTGTGAGCTTGAATCTGTTTTTCCAAAAAGATCTGGTAAAGAAACATTTTGCTGCATATTTCAGACTTTAATGATAGTTTTGATTCGTTTGATGTAAATCTAATTTTATACCTTTATGCATCTGCAATAAATAGAAATAAGTTAATCACTTTTATGTTTCATTAAAAGACAATATAAGAAAACATAAATATATTATAAATAATTTAAATGAATGTAGATACTCAATTCAAATAAAATTTCTATCATGGTATTAAAAACTACAATAGAAACCTAATTATTTGATGCTTTAAGGCCGAAAAGTGCATTAGATGCATTTTTTAATTGTATATATAAAATTATAACAAGTAAACTAAATACCTACCATCATAAAAACTAATTTATCATAGAGAAAAAATTAAACATTAAAATAAAAAGAAAGTATTATAAATAAAATTATTATAAAAGTAAATATTATAAATAACAAGTGAAAAAAACTCATGCGTTAATCATAGATTATGAAACACTTTCCAACACTTTCTGAAATCTTTAACAAAACTTCGTTATTAGATAAATAAAGTATTAGTGTTCGTAACCAAATATGTATTTCGGTACTTTTGAGCAGACAAGTATTTGATATGCTGGTTGATGTATATACTATATAATGCGGAAGTTTAGTTTAGCAAGAAAACGCCTAACAGATGGAAATTTCTCCATCTGTTTCTATACTAATTTATGTAAAAAAACTTCAGTACTTTTGTTAAGCCATGTAGATTACCTAGTACCTTTATAACACGCCAGTATTTTGTTAAAATTTAATTCGAACAAAAACATTTTTAAAACTACTTAAGTCAAATTTCCAGAAATTATCATCAATGTAGATAATTCTTTGTGTGACCCTGTATTTTCTTTATATTTTACTTTTTACTACTTTGTTTACTATTCTACAAACATTCCTTAGTAAATTGAAAACAGTTCAACGTAAAAATGCATCAGTTATTTATAAACCACCTTTAAGTAAATTATCCTCATATTCAGTAAGGTTTGCGAGCTCTTTTGTGTAACCCTGTATATCATCTATAGCATTTATTCACACCATATAATATGCAAACATTTAGTAAAATTTTAAAGCGAATATCACAATTGAAAATGCATTTCAGCTATCCATCAACTATCATCGATAATGTACAGTTCTCCGGATAAAATATACGATTTAAAGTATTTTATGTGTCCCTGTAAATGCTATGCACATCATATTATGCATAAAATATTGAGTTTCAACGGTGTATATAAATTTTATAATACTTGAAATCGTTTAACATAGTTTAAATATCTCGCAAACAATTCCCCTCTTTATTATTGTGTGATGGGATTTTTTTGAGTGGCCCTGTAAATGAATAATAACTATTATTTTCACTGCAGATTTTACACAATGCATATTTTGGTGCATTTTGAAAATCCATATAAATTTGAATATGTTTGACCGGGTGTAACACCTTTAAAATTCATTTAAAAGGATTTTTTTTCCATAGGCCGTAATGTATCGAAAAACTTTGATTATTCCAGTAAATAAATTAATCATGGTAGAAACTTCATTTTCAATGGGGTTCGTGCTAGGGTAAATACGAGTAAATTATAATAATTTCATAGCAATCCGAGTATATTTACGGGAGGTAGAGTGTAGCCTGACGGCCAGACAAATCGAATGCATTAACACTTTTCAACTTTGTTGGAAAGTGTTAAAAATAAAAGCAAACTTAAGGATAAAATTCTATATTTCATATAATCAGTGGAAACAATAAAACATTTTATAAGCAAAGAGGCAAAGAAAAATATTTTTAGGGCAAGATAGATGGCAATACAATGGAACCTGCTAAAGTGACCACCTTAGTAAAGTGATCACCTGGCTAAAGTGACTGCTTTTGAAAAATTTTACTCGTGCTTATATAAAATAATACAAGAATAATGTGCCCCCTGTCTAAAGCATCCACCTGTGTAGCAATCAAATAAGCAGATGAAACAGAAAGATTCTACTGCTTATAGATAACTAACAAGATAACTGTTATTTTCAAATATGAAAGGAAAATTTCTACCACCTTATATCATATTCCATTTACAGTTTATCATTCAAGGAATAATTCAAGCTTTCAAGCTACATTGAAGAAAGTTCTTGTTCCATATTATAATTTTCAGAGCAGAAGCATGCAAAACAGCAAATGGAATTTTTTCATGTATAAATGTCCTGAATGCCATAAAGTGGGCTAATGATTCATAAAACTTGGTACGTCAAAGTACAATTTTAAAATCCTTAGAAAAACCTGAAATTTTACAGAAAATTTCTGAAGATATCAGTGAATTTCAGTTTACAAAGTATGACAATAGATTTTTCAATATTCAAAATCGCATAAATCATTTGCCTTTTGAAGATAAACCAGTGCTCAATTATTCATCAATTTTAACAATGAAATCCCAGTGTGTTTCAAATGGCTTGATATTTTTTATGTTGAAGTAAATCAATTTTAATAAATAATCTGCAATCTTGTTGCCCCTGAAAAAATTCCCTCTTACCTATAGAAAATGTTCAAGGTTGTGAATGCCATTTTCATGAAAAATGAAATTCCAGTACATTTGGAGGACTATATCTCTGGCAAGCAACAACACTCCAAAATTTTTTGGCATAAACTATTAGTATGACTGTTAGTTTGTACTTATTAAAATTTATTTGTTTCCTTGGGGCATTGTTACTTTCAAATATTATGTTGCCACAAAGTATAATCAAAATGACGTTTTTGTACATTTTCTGCACTTAATATCTTATCTAAACAATAGTACCGCCAAACTTTTTCTTTTAGAATATGAAAGTGCACTACTAGGTGAAGCTAAGTAATATAGTAATGCATGAAGATATTGTTTCTGTTGGTAGATATGATATAACATGTTAAATATTAAAAATTTTAAAATCTGCACCGTTTAAAGTAATGTTATTTCAAAAAAGCGCCACAGTTGAATGGAAAAATATATCACGCAATAGTTGAACAAATGTACACAAGCATGGAAAAGAAAAAGAAGCGGGGCCTCAATGTCTATGATCATATTTTTCGCCTAAGAAAAAATGAAACATCACATTTCTCCCCTAAGAAAAAAAGAAACATCCCATTTCTTTTTCGGAACAGGCAACAAAAAAGTGACATTTCATTTTCTTATAGGGAAAAAGGATTTTTTATTTTCTGATAGAGAAGAAATCTGATAATCCATATTGTTTATTTGAAAATTTTGTTATTTTTCTTCCTTTTCTATTTACAGTCTAAGGCATTCGGGTCGTAGGTAAAGTCTTTTGACGCTATTTGTGGTCTCTTATCATCAACAGTGCTTACCCGCATAAGAGTCTTACTGTTCGGGACGTATAGGTGGAGGTCGCTGATTGCGGCGGTTGGGAAGAGAAAATATCAAACTGAATTATAATAGTGTCTGAAGAAAGTAGAATAGTTAAGACAGAACATCAGGCGGAAAAGAAAAATCATACAAATGGCGTATTTTATTCAAAAACAAGTCAATCAATAAACCCTTTAGTATGCTCAATAAAAATTAAACTGCAATTCAGTAGACTCCCTCAAATCCGCAAAGCTTGGGACGAGGGGTTGTGCAGATTTTAGAATTTTGCGGATTTCTGGTCATTGATTTGTTTACATTTTTGAAACATCAATCTCCTGGTAGTTAAGTCTTATAATGAATGCATAAAATAAATTCAAACATTAAAAAATTAAGTAAAATATTTAAATAAATGAATAGTTAAAAAGTAAGTAATTATTAAAAAAATTAAGTAAAATAAAATTATAGAAAAATATTAAAGTAAATAATTAAGATACAATACTAAATATAAATACGGATAAGGAAAAATCAATCTTTTTTTTATAAAGAAAAATATTTGCCTTTGTTAATAGACAAAAAAAGCATGATTAATTTTTAAATATTCATTTTATACAACAAAGATTATCCTGCTCCTCGAATTACAAACACTACCAAATGGTCATTGAATGTTACATTACGCTAGGACTACGATACGATAATGATTACTTCGATTAAATATTGATCCTAATTAGTAAACCGGATGCAGGGGCGGATCCAGAGGATCGTTTGGGGGGGGGGGGGGGGCGATACCAAGAAACTTAGAATCAACATAGTCATAATTTTTGTTCATGAAATCATTCCTTGTACAGTTATTATGTAATGAATGATCAAATGAAATGCTTTTCCGCGATCTTCTGACGAAATGCGCTTTTTTCTGTGATCTTTAACTAAATTCGCCCTCTTTTCGCGACTCTTTGACGGAATTCACATTTTTGACGAATCTTGCGTTTTTTACCCGCGATACTCTGTCAAAATTTGGGTTTTTTCCGCGATCCTTTGACGAAATTGGCTCTTTTCTGCGATACTTTGACAAAATTAGCAATGTTTTGCAATCCTTTGAGAAAAATAGCTCATTTTTCCGCGATTTTTTGACGAAATTGAAGTTTTTTCCGCAACACTTTGACAAAACTCGCGCTTTTCCAGCGATCCTATGTCGAAGTTCACGTTTTTTACGCGATCTTCTGTCAAAATTCGCGTTTTTCCGCGACCTTTTGACGAAATTCGCACTTTTTTGCGGTACTTTGATAGAATTAGCGCTTTTTCAGCAATCTTATGTCGAAGTTGGAGCTTTTTCAGCGATCCTATGTCGAAATTTTACACTTTTTCCGCGATTCTTTACATACCTTTCTTCCAAACCCTTTGACAAAATTAGCACATTTTTGCAACCCTTTGAAAAAAGTAGCTAACTTTCGACGAAATTCGAGCTTTTTGCGTGACACTTTGACAAAATATCGCGCTTTTTCAGCGGTCTTATGTCGAAATACGTGCTTTTCAGCTATCCTACGTCAAAGTTCGCGTTTTTTTCGCGATCCTCTGTCAAAATTCGTGTTTTTTCTTGACCCTTTGACGTAATTCGCGCTTTTTCCGTGATCATTTGACGAAATTCGCGCTTTTTCGCTATACTTTGACAAAATTAGCGCTTTTTCAGCAATCCTATGTCGAAGTTCACGGTTTTTCAGCGGTCCTATGTCAAAATTCGCATTTTTTCCGAGTCCCTTTGCCTTCCCTTTTCGCAATCTTTTGAAAAAATTAGCGCTCTTTCCGCGAACTTTTGACGAAATTCGAGCTTTTTACACGACACTTTGACAAAAATCGCGCCTTTTCAGTGATCCTATGTCGAAGTTCGCGTTTTTTACGCGATCCTCTGATAAAATTCGCGTATTTTCCGCTACCCTTTGACGAAATTCGCACTTTTTCGCGGTACTTTAACAAAATTAGCAGTTTTTTGCAACCCTTTGAAAACAGTAGCACTCTTTCTTCGAACTTTTGACAAAATTCAAACTTTTTGGGCGACTCTTTGACAAAAATCGCGTTTATTAAGCGATCCTATGTCGAAGTTCGTGTTTTTTACGCGAACCTCTGTCGAAAATCGCATTTTTTTCCGCAACCTTATGATGATATTCGCTCTTTTCCTGTAATAATTTGACGAAATTCGCGCTTTTTCGCGAAACTTTGTCAAAATTAACGCTTTTTCAGCAATCCTATGTCGAAGTTCGCGCTTTTCTAGCGATCCTGTGTCGAAATTAGTACTTTTTCCGCGATACTTTGCCTACCCTTTTTCCAACCCTTTGACAAAATTAGCGCTTTTTCAACGACCTTTTGACAAAATTTGCTCTTTTTCCGAGATACTTTCACAAAATTAACGTTTTATTGCAAACATTTCACAAAATTCGTGCTTTTTCCTCGACCTTTTGACGAAATTCGAGCTTTTTGCGCGGCACTTTGACAATACTCGCGCTTTCAGCGATCTTGTATTAAAATTCGCGTGTTTTAACGAGCCTTTGTCGAAATTCCTTTTTTTGCGCGACCTTTAACAAAATTCGTGCTTTTTCCGCGATCTTTTGTAGAAATTCGCTCACTTTCAGCGACACTTTGACAAAATTACGCTTTTTAGCGACATTTTAATGAAATTCGCGTTTTTTCCGGAACAATAGAATGTCTCCGACGAAAACGCAGAAATTCCTCCCGGAAAAAAGTCTGAATTCAACATGAGTTTGGGGGGGGGGGCGATCGCCCCCCCCCCGTGGATCCGCGCCTGACCGGATATAGATCCCAAATTCATTTTGTAACTAGCAAGGATAAGAAAATAGTAATAGAACAATAAAATAATAATTTTATATAGGAAAATTATTCTGCCACGCGAATTACAAGCACTACCAAACGCCATTGAAAGTTATATTACGCTGCAACTACGATACAATAATGATTATTTCGATTAAATATCAATCATCGTACGTCTAAGAAAAATATTATTTAACACTGCAGAACTTAAATTGAAAGACATTAATAAAAAAGGAAGAAGTTGAAAATGATTTAAAAATAGATATTGTTATAGAATTACAGTAGACTACCTCAAATCCGCACAGCTTGGGACCAGAGGTTTTGCGGATTTGTGGTCATTGCTTTGTTTACATTTTTTAAGCAGTAATTTAAATGTAATTAACAATGAAATTGAACCTATTATGAAGGCTTGCAGTACAACAAAACATATTATTAAATATTTATTATGAAGTAATAAACTAAAATAATAAAAATTCAGTTAATTTTTAACATGATTAAAATATTAAAAGCAAAGATCATTTTTATAATCAATAATGTATCATTAAATGTTTATTATAAAGATAAGATGCATTTTAAATTGTGATTTGCTTTATAAAGATACACTAGTTATTCACATCAAAATCATAAAATAAGGAAGTTTTTTTTCAAGTTTATCCAGATTTAATAACCAAATGTTTCGTTAATAAAGAACTATATTTGGTAAAAACATTGTGATTATCAGTGTAATCAACAATATCTTAATTTATTCCAAAATAAATCTATTCTTCCTGCCTGAAAACACATGAATTCAATAATATTAATTAAAATTACAAATTAAAATATATATGGAATTGATATAAAAATAAAAAAAATCAAATTTTGTCCCTATATCAAAACTGAACGTTTCATTGTTTACATTTGTAAATTATGTGCAGATTTAGGGTTGCGGATTTGAGGGAGTCTACTGTACTTGTACTGCATTAGCCGCTGACTTCAGCGCCATCCTTAATATTAATGTTTACACCTGAAAAAAAAATTCATATTTCTGGTGTTCGCAGATTTTAGGGAGATTTTTATCATTAATCTTCCAGATTCTTAGCTACAAAACATCTGTAATCTGGAGTTTTCTATAATTCGGATTCGCTGTAATCGCGACGATTCCGGATTAAACAAGTTATACTGTATATTTTAAAATAATGGTTCTCATGTTATGACCATTTTATACTAAAGAAAAATAAGCTCCCCCCCCAATAAATGATTTTTAAAAAATGATTCTCCTTTTCTATTTCCAGGTCACAAAGTCTAATTTTTTAAAGATCTTGAATCTGCACAAGCTTGTGCAGATTATAGATTATGAGTAATTTTTTTTTTGTTTGTTTTAGAGAACATTTTAATACTGTATCATATAATATACAATATGAATTATATAATATGAATATTTAATATAATATGCCATAAAAACTCATATATTAGGAAAATTATATAATTAAAGAATATTATATACATTAGAATACAATTTATTATTAAAATTAGGGCTTTTTTTAGATAAATTCTGCAACTGATTGGCGGAATTCGTGATATTTTCTTGTGAAAAATTGTCGAAGTTTACGATATACAATAGACTCCCTCAAATCCGCACTCCTAAAATCGACAACTCTCTAAAATCCGCATATATTTTACGGATGTAAACAATGAAACATTTAGTTCAAATGTAGATGCAAAAATTGATTTTTTCAATTTTATATCAATTCCATACATTTTTTTTTATTTATAATTTTTGTTAAGGTTATTGAATTCATGTTTTTCATGAACAAAGAGTAATTTATTTCTGAAAAAAAAAAAGATATTGCTAATATCATTGGTAATCTTAATCTTACCAAATATATTTATGTATTAATCAAGCTTTTTTAGTTATTAAACTTTAAATAAAATTTTATGATCCTCATGTGAATTAGTAATGTACCTTTATGAGGCAAGTTTCATTGAATAATTTAGGAAAAAACACATTTCATCTCTTACAATGAATATTTAATTGTACATTATTGATTATTAACTTGACCTTTCCTTTTAGTATTTTAATCATTTTTAAAAATATCTAAATTTTTATTATTTTTAGTTTATTACTTTTTTTAATATTTTAGTATATTGTATGCATTCATTATACTTTTGATTTTATTATTAATTACATTCAAATTATTTAAAAAAATGTAAACAAAGCAATGACCAGAAATCTGCAAAATTCTAAAATCTGCAAAACCTCTGGTCCCAAGCTGTGCAGATATGAGGGAGTCTATTGTATTTGAGAAACAGATTAGCTAAATTCTGAATGTGATTTCAGAACCTTTAATCAAAATTCACTATATATCCACATTTTTATAACAAAATTTGGAATACTTTCCCTTGATTCTTAGCAGAAATTCCTGTTTTTTTCAAAGACCATTTCATAAAAGTTTACGATATTTTAAAAAATTTTTGAAAAATTTCTGAAACAATTTTTTTTTTTTTTTTTTTTTTTTGTAATAAATTGCAGAAATTCATGGAGTACATATATTTTTCAAACGATTTTTTTAAAGAATTGTTTGATGAAATTAGTAATTTTTTTTGCGATCAATTGATGAAATTTGCATTTTTTTTCTGCAATAATTTCCATAGTTTGTGATATTTTCCAAAGATAAATTGTCAAATATCACTATGTGATCCACAATTTTCTGACAAATTTCGATATTTTTTACTACAATTGTTTACCAAAATTCACATTTTTTCTACTATCATTTGCTAAAATTTGTGATATTTAAATACATATTAGCAAAATTTATCATTTTTTCCAACAGCATTTCACAAACCCCCCAATTTTTTCCATGATTCATCAAAATTTATTATTATTTTTTTTTTTACTGCAGTCGACTGAAAAGATTTACAAAACTTGACTTACAAATATGGCTACAGCCATTTGTCAGGTACTTTTGGCAGTAGATTGGATACATTTTTGATATTTACTTCTGCTAAGCAACATTGGCTTTAGATTGGTGTGTGCATTATCAATTCTTGATTGTATTTGTCATCTTGGTTTAAAAGTAGATTTATTTATATTTTCCTGTCTCGGAATAATTCAACACAAAAGTAAAGATTGAAAAATAAGATAAACAAAAATTTGCAAAATGAGGAGTTAAGAAAGCTCAGGTTCACACAATCTAAAAAAGAGATGCTTTTTTCCAGCTAACACAGGGTTGGGTTTTTGACGTCAAAAATTTGTTTTTGACATGACATGTCGAAAACCTGTCTAAAAGTGTCAAAAACCTTATACACATTTTTTTAAATCAATCATTAGTGATATTTAATATTAAATAAAGCTAAAAACTGGTTAAATAATAATTTATATATTATGTAAAAAAATTTTATTCAGTTATACTATGAGTTATAATAAAATTATGCATCACAATTTAAATTATATGTCAATTGTCATGTATAGGAAAATAGCTAAAAACATTGAAGCTACTGAACATTTTTGAAAGTTAATATTTATGTTTGTATCTTTATTACTATTAAGTGTTCAGTTTGATGTAAAAAATTTTAAGTCTATTTTATGCTTAAAAAAAAAAAAAAAGCTTGTATAAATTTAAAGCGATTGCTATTCAATGACTGATTATAAGTTCCTTCTATTTTTATTGATTCTAAATGTTTGTTTTCATACATAGATATAAACCACAATTGCAACACAAATGTTCTAAGAGTAATTAAATTAATTATAATATGAAATCGATATAATTAAATGCTCTTTAAATCAATATGTTAAATGAAGGTGTTTTATTTTCAGTAACCTTTTGAGTATTCAATAACTTTTTGAGTATTTTCTTCTGCAAATGCAGTTAAAATCATTGGTAAATATGCTTGACAGGGTTCAAAGAGATAATGCAACATTGGCGGATGCTTGTCAAGCTTGGCTTTCTTTAGCTGTAGACATAAATCTGGCTCCATATTATGAAGCAATTATGGAGCGTATGGAATCCTATCTACAACTGTTTCATTATCTGGTGTACATGACGCATCCAGCATACAAAGGTGCATTATTAAACGATGAACAGAGGGAAGCAGCTTGAACATGGCTGCTTGAAAGAAACCCAGATTTTCTCAGATTTATCATTGCTTTTGAAGCTAAATTTCCACCATACCCTAAAAGTTTCTTCTCAGCTCAAGATGTTCCAGCAGCAGTATGGTGGAAAGGCTTGAAGAAAAACAATATACCAAGTGAATTCATATAGCTCATGGTGCGTTTGCATTCAAGTCCACGCAGCTCTGCATCAATTGAGCGAATATTTTCAAATTTAAGATTTATCCACTCCAAATTACGAAACAAACTTGGAGTACAGAAGGCATCAAAACTAGTGTTTTGCTACTGCATGCTTCGTGGAAAAAAAGATTGTAGAATGGGACTAACATTAAAATAAGATAAAACTAAAAATATGTGTATTATTTATATTGTAATTTTATATGTTAAATTATAAGTATTTTCACCATGTACTCTCATTTTTAAAAATTAAACTATTCAGTAGTTTCATTAGTTTATATTTTTAATGTAACAACTAATAATACTTCTGATTATTCTTTATTCTATATTTATAGCTTAGAGTTAATTTCTATTTTCTAAGCAACTTGTATTAAAACTGTCAAAAAATTTATTCAAGTGTCTAAAACTAAAAATTATGAAAAAGTGTAAATTTAATGTTGTTCTAAAAATAATATTAAACAGTTTTTGGACTCAATTTTAGGTTTTTGACACTTACTGTCAAAAACTATGTCAAAGTAGGATTTTTTACATGATGGTTAACCATGGTTAAATCCTGATAAAACCGTCACACTATCAAAAATTTGCCAACCCTGCCCTAATATGATACTGTTGAAAAAGAAAATTAGTTGTATTTGCAGATACATCTGTCTGGCTTTGATGGAACACACTAAGAACCTTGTATAATTCCTCTTGCAATGACTTATTTCTGTAGAACCAATGGGAACACATGCAAATGATTTGTTGTTGACTTATGTTTGTAACTTTACAATGGAGTTTGTGTTTTGGAGAACATTTTAATACTGTATTCAGTATAGTATAATATAATATACAATATGAATTATATAATATGAATATTTAATATAATATGCTGTAAAAACTCATATATTAGGAAAATTATATATTTAAAGAGTATTATATACATTAGAATATAATTTATTTTTAAAATTAAGTTTTTTTTTTTTTTGAGATAAATTCTGCAATTGATTGATGGAATTTGTGATATTTTCTTGGGAAAATTTGTCGAAGTTTATGATATATTTCAGAAACAGATTAGCTAAATTCTGAAATGTGATTTCACAACCTTTCACCAAAAATTCACTATATATCCACGTTTTTATAAAAAAATTTTCCTTGATTCTTAGCAGAAATTCTTGTTTTTTTCAAAGACCATTTCACAAAAGTTTACAATATTTTCAAAAATTGTTTGATCAAATTTTGAAACTTTTTTTTTTGTAATAAATTGCAGAAATTAATGGGGTATATATATTTTTCAAACAATCGTTTGATGAAATTAGTGATTTTTTTGCGATCAATTGATGAAATTTGCATTTTTTTCTGGAACTATTTCCATAGTTTGTGATATTTTCCAAAGATAAATTGTCAAATATCACTATATGATCCACAATTTTCTGACAATTTTCAATATTTTTTTACTACAATTGTTTACCAAAATTCACATTTTTTCTACAATCATTTGCAAAAATTTGTGATATTTAAATACATATTAGCAAAATTTTTAATTTTTTCCACCAGCATTTCACAAAACCCCCCATTTTTTTCCATGATTCGTCAATTTTTTTTTTTTTTTTTTTTTTTTTTTACTGCAGTGGAATGAAAATATTTGTAGCCATTTGTCAGGTACTTTTGGCAGTAGATTGGATAAATTTTAGATATTTACTTCTGCTAAGCAACATGGGCTTCAGAATGGTGTGTGCATTATCGATTCTTGACTGTATTAATGAGGAGTTAAGGAAGCTCAGGTTCACTCTATCTGAAAAAGAGATGCTTTTTTCCCCCTAACATGATGCTATTGAAAAAGAAAATTAGTTGTATTTGAAGATACATATGTCTGGCTTTGATGGAACACACTAAGAACCTTGTATAACTCCTCTCGCAATGACCTATTTCTGTAGAACCAATGGGAACACATGCAAATAATTTGTTGCTGACTTATGTTTGTAAATCTACAATGGCTTTTTTTTTCATTAAATCTTTACAGGTCTATCGTGAAATGATCCTTTTAGTGCTTATACATTATCTGGGACAAGAGATAAATTGCCAAAAAGGGTTACCAAACACATTCAAAACAGTAATTTAACATCGTTAAATATATTTAAAGTTGTTAAAAAGGATAAATAACAAAAACAACAACAAAAAAGAACATAATAAATAAATATATATATATAATAAATAAACAAATAACAAAAAATATATAAATAAAAATGAGCTATTAAATAAACCCCATAAAATATATTACATATTATCATCATTGTAGTTTTTATCAGCTGTGCTATGCTACATAATTGTCATAAGGGTTTTCTCTGTTCTCTGGTTCACAGTATTTGACTGTAACACTTTTCTTCCAAATCCAATTTTTCAAAATTTATCTTTGACTTTAAAATATTGCTTTCAAAGTTAACGAAAAATATATTAACAAGCATGAAATTTAAGAAAATTTTTTTAACTAATTAGAAAAGTTATCTGGTCTAATAACTCAAAGCATAGTTTTTTATATTGTATGTCAGTTACTTACCTGATAGTTGCTATTCGACTAGCCAAACATACAGTTTACCGGATTGCCGAATATTTTAAATGACTATAAATGTCAGCAAAAATGAAAGTTGCGATAAATAATATGTCATATCACCGTACGATCCAATCAGAAGTTGTAAAATTTTCAGTAGGAGAAAGACTTAAAAAATATGCCTTACCATTCATTTAGTTAAATAACGGAGATAGATCAGTAAAATGATTTAAAAAATCAGCATTTGTTACAGAATACCATACATTAAAAAAAAAAAAAACCGCAATTAAGGCTTCTCGGTTTAGCAAGAGTTTCAGCTAACTTGGCTTGTTTGGCTTTACAGATGCCAACACAAAGAATGAATCACAACGGACAAATTCATTTATGAATAATGAATCAATCCATAAATAATTTCAATTAACAAAATAAAACATTTATTTAAAAAAAAAAAGATTGGAAAGCATTAGTCTGAATTCGCAAATATAACACTTTAACGACGAATCTAACACTTTATTTTCTCCAATACAAAATACTCTTTGATTGATTGAATCCTTTTCAATGAGTCCTGATATAAAATGATTCATTCTGGCGTAGGCGTCTTGTGTTTCGTCGTGTTTGTAATATCAGGTAACTTATAAAATGTTAGTTTATTAATCTCACTCTCTTTATTAAAATAAGTTAATACTAACTTAATATAGTTAATTTATTTGGTTAATCTTCAACTAAAATTACACAAATTGTTGTTTGATAACGTGACTACACAAAATTTCATCTATCGCAACTTCATACTTCCGATAGTCATTTAAAGTACAATTAAAATGTTTTACTGAGCATTTAAAGCATTATTAAAATGTAATGCTTTTTTGGATTTATTTTTGATAATAACTCCATGCTCATTTCATATTTAGGTGTATTTACAAAACGATAATAAATATTAATTGCAAAAATCAGCACCTTGTATTGACACAGTCAGTCAGTTGAATGGATATTTGGAATTGGTGTAATTTTTTTATTTACGTTGCCATTGTCTATTTAGTTTATTTTTAGGTTTGAAATTTTTAATTATCTTTTTGCAAGTGTTTATTTTACTACACATAACATGTATATAGATTTTTTTCTATAGAATCTAAAGTACTTTGCTCTATTTATTATTATTATTTTTTATATCTTCTTTTGTGTAAAATATAAGTACTATTTTTGTTTTATTTGTAATTGTGTTAAAAACTGGTTTTTGAAATTGATTGTAATTCTGAAGCACCAACAATATTCATTTTCAAATATGGCCATTAATTTTAAAAGTTAAAATCATTAGCTTTTTTTATTTTTCTTGTAAAATTATACTTTTGTGCATGTTTTTAATGAAATATTTGAAGGCAAATTTTTTCTTCCTGGAAAAAAAAAATATTTTTCACAAGAGGTTCAGGGGGGGGAGGAACCCCCTGGCTTAGAAATTAATATTAAATATTTATTTTCATTGTTAAAAAAATGCAGATTTTATTGAATTTTTAAAGTAATCACTATATATAAAAATAAGTTAATCTCATGGTTTCAGTTTGGCGATCACTTTTGAAGACAACTGTTTGAGGAAAAAAAAAAAAAAAAAAAAAAAAATCCACTAAGTTTATGGTGCACAAACTCATCTTATCCCATTGTCAGCCATACTGATTCAAGTCCATTCATCTATGCTCCATTCTTATCTAAATCTTACTTCATTGCTATCGAAGTAAAAAATGTTTTACTATGATTTGTTTTTCAATTGTTTTATTATGTGTTTTAAAAATCACTTTTGGATCACAAATTTGTAAATTTTCTTAGCTGTTTATTTCATTGTTTACATTCGTAAAGTAACGCGAATTATAGAAAATTGCAGATTATGGGAGCGCGGATTATAGATCTTTGACTGTAGTATAATATGAAATCTACTAATTAATCTAACATGCTATCTCAAAAGATGCCTTTTTAAAGTTATTTTTATTAAAAAATTGATATAGATGTGCATTTAAATATAAATAATTACATATGTTCCATAGTACAGTTTGTTTTTTACTGTTAATAAAATAAAAGAGTTATTTTTAAAAGCAGGTATTTTATGATTTTTTTTAAATTTTTTTTTTTATTTTTTGTTCAACAAAAAAAAAACCTAAATTTGTAAATTTTTTTAACTGTTTATTTCATTGTTTACATTTGCAAAATAACGCAAATTACAGAAAATTGCAGATTATGGGTTGGTTCACGGATTATCGATCCATAACTGTATACTGTACATTTGGAAAAACAGGCTCATAGGCACAATTTACTTTATTTGCCAAATATCAGTCAAGATGCATTGTTTGCAGGCTGTAGAAAAATCAGTTTGGCCAAAAAGAAAAATATGATGGATCTTCTACCATACATTATGCCAAATCATCCCGTATGGTTCAAGAAGAGGTTCCATTAGAGGTCAGTAGCAGGCTCCAAGCTACTTCTTGAGTTCATGAGAATGACCAAGGCCACCTTGTCATAATTGTTGGCTTTAAAAGATACAGTCAAAGATCGATGTTCCACACACCCATAATCTGCAATTATCTATTTTTCTATAAACCGCACTACTTTATGAATGTAAAACAGTGAAATAAACACTTTAAAAACTTTGAAAATTTGGATCCAAAAATGATTTTTTAAAACAAATAATAAAAAATCATAATAAAACATCTACATTTTTTTAAATTTAACTTTTTTATTTTATTTAACAGTAAAAAAATAAACTGTATTACGGAACATATATAATTATTTTTATGTATATATTAAATTTTTAATAAAATAACTTTAAAAAGACATTTTTTGAGATATGAAATAAAGCTAATAATATATTTATCTTCCCATATTATACTGATTATAGGACTAAAATGCAGTCTAGGAATTATAAAATTATGTATAATCCATAATACTCTATAATCCACAATATTCCATAATCTGCACAACCTTTGGCCCCAACTTGTGCAGGTTATAGAACTTTGTAAATGTCAAAAATAAATTTTAGATGCTTTAGTAAGTTTTCAATTTGTATCAGAAACTTGTATTTTTAGTTTTTCCAGCTTCACTTGAATTTCAACAGTTGTATTTTTCAGCTCAAGAAATCAAAGTAATTTATAAAACTACGATTTGACATCATTGCATGAATTTTAATAAAACTATATAAAGGTACTCTAAATTGATTGAATGTTGACAGAGCTATATAAAGGTATTCTAAATTGTTTTGATGTCATTATGTAATTAATCTTTGGCCAATCATAAAATTGTTTTATTTTTCTGAGATTTCCAGTATCTCCACTTTTTTGACAGTTAGCTGAAATTATGCAAAATTAATGTATGACTTTCTTTGCTTTTTTTATGTTTACCATGCATTATAGAATTAGTGCAGTTAATACAGTCAAAAATCGATAATCTGCACACCCATAAATCACAACTTTCTATAATTCACATTACTTTATGAATGTAAACAGTAAAATAAACACTTAAAAAAAATTATAAATTCGTGATCCAAAAATGATTTTTTAAAACAAATAATAAAAAAAATTGGATTTTTTAAAATTTAGCTCCTTTATTTTATTGACAGTAAAGAATAAACTGCATTACAGAACATACCATAACCTGAGAATAATAAGGTTCTATCTGTGTTTTTGAAAAAAATTGGCTTACCATTATGGATGTTTTCTATTTGTATCTATGAAGGTATTTTTGCATCGAAATGATGTTACATATAATTTGCATATGGTATAATGATTATTTTATGACATTATTTTAATCCAGAAATGCCTTCATAGATACAAATAGAACATTTCTGTATCAATAAGAAATTTTTTTCTCAGTTGACAATATGTAAATTTTATTTAAATGCACCTATATATTAATTTTTTAATAAAATAACTTTAAAAAGGCATTTTTTGAGGTAGCATATTAAATTGATTACAGTAGAGGACCTATTATCCGGAATATTTGAAACTAAGGGCTTTCCAGACTTTGGAATTTTATGGATTTTGGGTTCTTCTGAAATTCAGAATCCCCCCGAACTTTTCAAGAACATAAAATTAACAAAATTAAAACAATCCCACGTAGAATATGAATAAAACTTATGTTTTGAATGTTTTAAAATTATGTAAACAAAAATTATTTCATTATCCTATGATAACAATGAAAAAATAAAAATATGAAATGGGTAACTAATATTCTATCTACAAGCTCTATCTTTTTTTTCTTTAAAGCAATATAATTTACATAACAAATTTGATAGGTCATTTTTAATAAATCTTATTTCTTAAATAATTTTGCATGTTGACTACAAAGAAAAATTTTTAAAATGTTTTAACAGTTTTTACGAATTCTGTCGGGGAGAAAAAAAAAATTAGAAATTGCAGATACTGCTTTGGAATATCTGAGAAGGGAGAAGATACAAGAAAATAAACAGAACTCTCCTATTTTATATGCATATTCAAATTATGCAATGGCACAGTCATAATATTTTTTTGAAGGAAGGGGAGGGAAGAAAAATATCCAATAGCTTTTTTAAAACAAATCATAATATAAATTAATTTTAAACTAACATTTGACAAAAATATTATTTTTTCTTAATTTTGAGAGCAGAAGGCGTGGAGGACTCCATGTTCTCCCACACATTACTTTAGTACATACATCATCCCATACATTATTTTAGTAGTTGCACATTAGAACAATCGACTGAAAAAATCTAAAATTTTCTTAATTACAAAATTTTAGTAAAAATGTATAAATTTGGAAATTTTTTGAATTTTTTTTTTTTTTCCTGTTTTTAGAATTTTGGATAATAGGTCCTCTAATGTATATTTAAAAAGTGCTATAGTGTTAATGAAAAAAAATATCAATATAAAACAGATAGTACAAATATCGGAGCAAATCATAAAATAAATTTCTTAAAGGAATAATTATAATAAAATATAATTTCACAATGATTTAATGCAGTCTTATTATCCATGAAAAAAAAAATTAGTAAAATTAATGCTGATTCTAAATTTTTTACAACTTTAAATTAAAAAATCACATCTATATTGATTACATATGTACTTCAGAAAACTCTCACAATTTTAAAATTGAAAAAAAAAAATGTTTGTAGATTTTGTAATACAGTACAAAATCCAAAACCCGGAACCGGTTCCGATTCCGAACTTTTCAAAATTTCAGATCATTTTCAGTATTATTATCAAAAAAATTAATCTACACACCACTTACAAAAATTTTAAAAAAGGTGTGATTTATCTCAATAACGCATTTTCAATACTAAAAAATGATAAAATTTGTGCAGATAGTTTAATAGAGATTTTTTTTGTTGTTGTAAAAATGTAAAAAAAAAAAAGAAACTACATCGAACACCCTCTTTCCTTGCAAAATATTTACATTAAGAACAGGTTCACAATATTGAAGAAAGATACTTAAAAATGATAAAACTAAAGTAGATATTTGAGACTTTTTTTTAAATAAAAGTTAAATATAAATTTTTATAAAAGTATCTTTAATTTAGGGGTGATTCAGTTACTAATTTTCTGAAAAATTAAGCCAAAAGTTTCCGAAAATAAAAAAAATCAACTATAATTCGAAAATTTGAACATAAAATCTATCATGAATTTCAACAAATGATAGCCGAAAAAAAAAATTATCAAACATTTAAAAAAAATTGACAAAATCATCCAAGGATAGCAGGAAAAAGACGAATTTTGCTAAAGAATCAGGAATTTTTTTAAAGATTTGACTGGCATGCTTTCTTTTGGATCTAATGGAATATTTTCTTTTTTCTCTTACATGTTGTTAAACTTTATTTTCACTTCTTTCTTTAATAATTATTAGACAATTTTTTTCTATGTTAATGGATTAACCACTGTATTACACAATATTTCTTTATTTCATTGATTCCTAATGCCACACATACAGGAACCACCTCTAGACTGGATATACAGTTGCTATGCAATTTGGCCATAGAGAACAGACCTAATGTGTTTCCAAAAAATCATGAAAAAAACGCAAATTTCCTCCACACACACACACAAAAAAAAAAAAAAAAAAAAAAAAAAAAAAAAAAAAAAAAAAAAAAAACTCAAATTTTTTAGCAAAATCAGAAATTAAGTCAAAAAATTATGTAAGAGGTTATGCAAATAAATTTTTATTGCAAATAAATTTTTATTGCAAATAAAATAAACATATTACTAATTTATTTTACTAAAAAGGTCGCGCCAGACAATTGGTTTAAAAAATTTGCTATTGTTACAAACAGAACACACATTTCCTACACATTTTTACCTCGTTATCAGAAAAGTAAAGTGACGCCAACACCGTGAATGATTCAGAAGAAATGAATGATTTGGAAAAGTACATTCATGAAAGTTGAATCATTCAATGAATCATTGTAACAGAAATGTTTAACTAATTTCCAATTAACAAAACAAAACATTTATCAATAAAATAAAAATAGAAAACATTAGTCAAAATCTATGAATCTTGCACCTAAATATGGTCTTGGGTTTAAAATTCTACATAATTTGATTTTGGATAATTAACATGAAAATTTAATAGTAACATTTGTTCCTGTCAATATCTGGTCTGATAGCGAAAAATATAACCAAGGATTTTTAAAAAAAATGTTACATTGTCATGGTAACATTTTCATAGATAATCTAAAGAATGAATCCTTTTACGTGAATCTTTATTATGATGTAAAAATCCACGAATCATTCCTACATGTGGCATATTGTATTTTGCCCCGTATTTTTACATCTCCATAAATTTTACATTTTTATAAATTATATTTTTAAAGATTAAAATTTTAATAGTTTCTTTATTATTATTATTATTTCTTTAAACTTTATTTTTTTTAATAAGGCTCCCTAATGTCTCAGACGCTTACCTCTAAATTGAATGTTAAGTTGCCCTGCAACTAGGAAATCCATTGTGTAGCTTTACAATGTTCATTGTTCCTGTTTGTAATATCTGGTAACTTTTTAAAAAATCATTTTATTTATGAACCCCTCTTTAATAGAATAAGTTCAATCTAAGGTAGTTTCCTTGATTAATCCTCTACTAAAAATACTTCAAGCTGGGATTTGATCCTATAGCAGCACAAAATGTCATCTGTCCCAATCTTCCTTTTGCAGATAACTAATCACTTACTTAAAATATTATTAAAACGTGTTATTTATTGCAGAAAATTTTGTTTATTTATTTATTTATAATAAGTTCGATGAAAAATATTCAAATTTAAGTTTAGAAACAGCAAAGTAATTCAATTTTTCTCCTTTTAACATTTAAATGTTTAAAAAAATGCATTGTGTTGCTTATATACTGGTTGCATTCTGTTCATTTGAAAATAAATATTTTTTAAATGATTGATCACCTACTGATATCTTCTACAAATTTCATCAAAATTCATAGAAAATATTAAAACAATCTGAGAAGCCAATAATCTGACATTCCAATATGTTCATAATATTAAATGGATTGGCAATAGATGCTGGGATTTGCACTGATTTTTTGAACAATGTTTTATTGTTTTTTTTTTTTTTTTTTTTTTTACGTTTAGGAAAATTGTACCTGCTTGTGTATTCTCATGCTAAGAAGAAACACAATCTACCAACAATAATGCTATTCACTAGATTTTATTTTCTTTATAATGTAATATTTCTTCTTCTAAGTTGCTATATTAAAAGCAGTTGAGGAGTCTTTATTGTGTACTAACAATTATTTAATATGTTCTTGCTTTCTGTTTCTTTTTTTTTTTTTAGTTGAAAAAAAAGTAGAAAATCAATATTTTATAATTTGTCTTGTTTCTATGTCAATCTTATATCATTATATGCAGGCAGTAAAATTTCCTGCTCAAAAAAAGTTTAAGCCACTTGAATAAAAGTAGAATATTGTCACTTATGTGCTTATTCACATTCTTTTGCCAACTGTGTCAAATGAAAATATCTGCTACAAATGGATTGTTTTGATTGTGTTTTTGCCAAAATCGCCATTTTTTTCTGCCTTCAGCGCCCAAACTTGATTTATTTATGCTATTTTCTTTTCTGTCTAAAGAATTTTTTTTTAATACTTTAACTTGTAAGAGAATCTGTTTTATCCCATCCCATGGAATAATTGTTACTATTAAATGCTTTTTAAAAATAATAACTAATTTATTTCTAAGGTTCCTTTTTTCTTTTTTTTTTCTTTTTTTTTTTTTTTTTTTTTTTTTTTGTGTTTATAACAAAATATATTTTAGTTAAAAGTAGATCATTTGGCACAATGAGAAAATTCTCTTAAATATGACAGGAAAATACAGTCAAGGATTGATGATACATGCACCCATTATCTGCAATTTTCTACATTCCATGTACCTTAGCAAAAGTCAGTATCGGGTATTTTGCCAATCTATTGCTAAAAAATATTACGATCTTCAACAAATGGTCAGGAAATTCGTCAGTCAGTTGCAGGAAAAAGAAAACTTAATTTTCATAACATATCAGATTTCAATGTCTATGTTATATATAATATATATATAACATATATATATATATATATCACATATATATATATATATAATATTATATATAATATATATATATTTTTAATAAATGAGCTTAAGTACACTTTTTTAATGTGCAACCACTGAAATTAAGTTATTTCAGTGCCAGAGGAACTTAGATACCTCCCTCTTACTGTTCCAGAAATTATGAAAAAATTGTGTTTTTCTCAAATTTTAGTTTAAAATCAATTTATATTACAAATCATTTAAAAAACAAATCCTCAGATATTTTGCCCTCTTTCCCTCCTCTGAAAAGATATGGCTACACCATTATATAATTTGAATAGATATATAATAGGAGAGTTCTTGAATTTCCCTTATTTCTTAGAAATTCCAAAATTATCTATCTGCTTACGGTTTCTAATTTTTCTTCTGATGGAATTTGCAAAAATGTTTAAAAAGTGTCATGGAAAAAAGTTTTCCTGCGTGGTCAACAAGCAAAATTATTTTAGAAATAAGATTCATTAAAAATGATGTATCAAAATTTTTTATGTGAATCATGTAGCTGTAAAGAAAAAAAAATAGAGCTTGAAAATTGTTTAATATTAATTGCCCATTTCATTTTAAAATTTTCTTTCATTGTTATCATTGTATAATGCAATAATTTTTATTTACGTAATTTAAAAACACTCAAAACATAAGTTTTATTCATATTCTACATGAGATGGTTTTAATATTATATTTTTATTATTTAACTAAATATGGAAGTAATTTTCACTGAAATAACACAAATAAATCTGTGCAACATGCAGTAAGAAAAGTTTTCACTTCTGGCATCATATAATACTGTAGACTCCCTCAAATCCACACAGCTTGAGACCAGAAGTTGTACAGATTTTAGAATTTTGCAGATTTATTGTCATTACTTTATTTAGAAGCTAAAGTTAGGATTTCCCTTTCCCCCTTCCCTCACTCTTGTTTAAGTAAATTTTTGAAGGAATTAAACATTCATTTTAATTTTATATTTATTTTATAGATGTCCTCCCACACATGAATTTCAGTGTTATAATGCTCCAGATCCTGATGTTTCAAGGTAAGTGAAGTCCAAAATTTTAATTTTGTGATTGATCAGTAGTTTGTGTAATACTCCGATTCTATTATTTTTTTAAAATAAATTTTAATTTGTCAAGTATAAGTTTAGGAAATAAAATATTCTGAAATTGTCATTCCTCTAATGTAAAAAGTTTTAGTCATTGAGAAAAACTGTCTACCATAAAACTTGAGCATAATTCATCGAATGTCGATTTCAAATTTCATTAAAATCAGTCGGATAGTTTCTGAGGAAATGAGTCTTAAAGCTTGCACGTCTCCCATAAGATTGCATCCAGTCCTCTAATGTCAAAAGTTTTAGTCATTGAGAAAAACTGTCTACCATAAAACTTGAGCATAATTCATCGAATGTCAATTTCAAATTTCATTAAAATCAGTCGGATAGTTTCCGAGGAAATGAGTCTTAAAGCTTGCATGTCTCCCATAAGATTGCATCCAGTCCTGGTGAGTGATTCTTCTGTGATCAGAACCGTTAACCGGTCGAAAAGGAGACTGGGCGATTATTTGCTATTCTGGTGTTGTTCTGATTGAAATCTCGCAGTTCGGAGTGGGGTGCTTTTCATCAGGATTTTGACGACAGCTTCCAGGCTGTCGAAAACACAGTGGAAATGCTCGGAAAGAACTTTTGTTTTACTTTGGGAGGGGGGGGGTCCCACTTGTTTAATATTAAAGAATAGGAAAAGGGTATAGTATTTTAATTACCAGGGTTTGTAAATGACCTTTTTTCAAAATGTAAAAAAAAATCTGACATTTCTTGTAATTATCTGATATTTTCAAAATAATCAATTTATTGATAATTATGAATATTTTCAGACTTAATGTAAAATATAAATTAAGATATATTGCACTTAGCATGAAAATTTAATAAAATAACATTTAAATGATTGTTTCTGTTTCTCTTCAGTAACAAAATAGAAGTTCAACAAACTGCAACTTGTTTTAATATTACCGTATTACCGGACGTAAGCGCCGCGGCGCATACGTGTTTAAAAGTTAAAATTATGCTTACTGCGGCGCTTCTACCGGAGCGGCGGATGCGATATATATATATATATTTCTTGCAGCGATGTTTATGAGGTGACAGAGGTGATTCTGATCGGAATATTTCTGAAAATTGTGAAAAGTCAATCATCAGGAAGAAAATGAGAAGCATAAAAAATATCACGAATTTCGACAAATGATAGCCTAATTTCTGTCAATCATTCGCAGAAAAAGCAAGAATTTTATCAAAGGATCGGCAGAAAAAACACGACTTTTATCAAAGGTACGCGGGAAAAGCGCGAATATGTAAAAAGAAAAAAAAATGTGTGTTTCATGAAAGGATCGCTTGAAAAACTACAATTTTATTATCGTAAAATCCCGTTAATCCGCCCTTCCCAATCAAACGCTAGTCCCCATTATAAAAAAAAATCGCTGAAAAAAAACGCTAATTTCGCCAAAGAGTCACGAAAAATAACAGCAAATTTATTGAAAAGATCGCAAAAAAATCATGAATTTCTTCGAAGTCTCACTAAAAAAAACCACATTTCGACGAAAGATTGCAGTAAAAACGCGAAATATGTCAAAAAATCTCTAAAAAACACAAATTATGTCAAAAGATTGCGGAAAAATCGTGAATTTCTCAAAGGATCGCCAAAAATAATTTTAAAAAAATTGTTAGAAAAAACGCAAATGTGTCGTATCTATAAAAAAAAACGAGAAAAACGTAAATTCAGGCGACAAAACGCAGAAAAAAAGGTGAAATTTGAAAAAAAGCATGAAATCTATTGAAAAATCTCGAAAAATGAACATTTCATCAAAGATTCATGATTCCTCATTTCACAATGATTCATATCGTTCTCAAAGGCGAAGGAGGACGGGATGAATCATGATGAAATGAATGGATCATGAATCTTTGATGAAATGTGTGTTTTTTCGAGATTTTTTAATAGATTTCATTCTTTTTATGCTCTTTTTACAAATTTCTCCTTTTTTCTGCGCTTTTTCGACAGAATTTACGTTTTTTTTTTTTAAAAAAAACGCAATTTTTTCAAGTATTGCTTTAAGTATCAAAATTCATGATTCATTAAAATATTTATGATTCATTCAATTCATCATGATTCATCCCTTGCTCATCCCCATAAAAAACGCAAATTTTTTCAAGTATCGCGAAAAAACTGCGAATTCGTCAAATGTCGCGATAAAACCCTCCAAACATCGTTACGCGTATTAAAAAATCGCGAAAAAAAGGCTGCACAAATTCAAATTTAATTTTATCATAAAAAACATACAAAATATACTAAATTTAAAATTGGATTTTTATTAGAAATGTTAAAAAAACATTGAATATAACGCAATTTTTAACATTTTGATGTATTTTTGTAAGTTCGACACATACGGCGGTGGAGGCGCTTCTGATGAATATTTGTTTTATTTTAATGCATTTTCGGTGGTGCGGCGCATACGCCCGAAAATACGGTAAAAGGTGAAAAAAAGGCTGAAGATTCATTATTTAGAAAATTTTGTTATATACAACACAATTTGAAATACCAACAATTTGCTTTAATTAAAAATATTGAACATAAGTTTGTCTGTCTTTTCGACTTTCATTTTAAGCTGAATGGACCTTATGCACACAAGCTGAGTTCGAGGCTAAAATTCGTCTGCTGGCGGTATTTACTGGCGGTGTTTAGCATAGCAGTCTATGGAGTGCAAATTATTAATGCTTGTTTGTTAGAAATACCGGAAAAAAATTCTTTGTTGAAGCAGCATATACTTAATATATTGTAATATAAATTCAAAATTGTTGTTCTTCTTGCAAGAAAATTCATTAAATTTGTAAGTTTTCTGTTAAAATGTATCCAGAAAGGCTGAAATCGTCTGCTAGCGATGTTTGCGCCTGCGCATTCAGGCATTCTGGCAGTGGCTAGAATAACAGGTTAGCATACCGCCAGCTCTGGCGTGTGACGTCACGTGCATAAGGTCCATTAAATCTAAACCAAAAAAGATTATTTTGAATAAAGATGTAAATAAATTATACAGTATATTTTCCAATGGGTGTTGTAAGTGGTATTGTCTGACATAACCATTGGCATTTAAAAATTCAGGTTCAAGCATACAGTGTGTTTTTTTTTTAGTTTGTTTGTTTTTTAGTATGGGGGGGGGGGAGAGAAAAGCTCTTTTTTTACAGAGTGACACCATAGCTGTCGAAAATTTCTTATGCTTATTTTCACTAAACATTTCGTGATATTTTGAAATTAATTATAAAATATCAAACATTATGACATTTGGAAAAGAAATTTCGTATATATATAATGGTATATATTAAGGATATGCTATTTGATTCATAAATTACGCATATAAATATATATCCACTGATCTCTGAACCCTGTTAATTACAAAATACTAATTTCTTGCATAAAACTCTTACAGATAGATCTTTTAACTCCGAAATCTTCTTTCTTCAAATGTAAAAAATGTCAACAAACTTCATTAATATGAGTATCTTAATTCAGACTGAATAAAAGTACAAAAAGTTAACTTAGCATAAAAAGGAACTATGAGATAAAACACTAAAAAATTTCTTTAAGAAAAAAAAACACCCGCATGTATTTTGGGCTTTCAAACAAACCAAAAGTTTCGCCAAAAAAAAGACATCTGATACATTTTTCTGTTTGATCCATTTTCAAATTAAAACTTTCTATTTTCTGATACATTCTTGAAATCCTTCTTCTTCACAAATGCAGAAAATTACTCGATAGTCTTATTCAGAAAACGTGAAATTGAATAGCATAATCCATTTTTTGACAAGGGCAAAGGGTTCTTCAAAAATTGCAAACAAATAGAAATTTGGAACCGAAATTACAAAAGTGACTCCCGAAAAAAGTTGCCAAGAGTCATTAATTGTTTATAATTCAAGATAATTTATTTTTATACTTCAAAAATAAATTAAAGACGCTTTTGATTCCTATAATCACTTCAGTTGTCATAACTTTTTAGATCCATTTTGCAAAATTATTATTTTTACTTAATTTTAAAATATTTTTAATATTTGCTTTTATATTTAATCATTTAATTCGATACTAATAGTCTGTTTCACTAAGAACCATAGTATTAATTGTTAAAGATCTATACAACAATAATTTTTCATTAACATACTTAGTTATTTTTGAAATAACTGATAAATCTTACTGATGATCTTTTAAATTATCAAAAAGTAAAATAAAGTGAAAATAGCATTTGATTTTCTTTAGAACATTTTATTTGTTACGAAAATAATTAAACACTAAAATAATGTGAATTTAGAAAGTAACTGAATAAGGGAGGTGAAAGATACTTAAGTACAAATCTAAATTGATATACTTATTATATAAATATGTATTTTTTTTTAATTTATTGCAGATTTTAAATTAAGAACAACTAATTAACTAAATCCAAAATCAAAACTAGAATTTTTTTTTTTTTTTTTTTTTTTTTTTTTTTTTTTTACAATAAAGATAAAACTAAAATATATTTAAATATCTGACCAATTTTTCACTTTTTTTAAGTTCTGGTGTCACAATTATAATCATTCGAAATACATATATATATTTAATGAAAGTGTAAATAAAAATTAACATTTTTAATTAATTAATTCTGGATTAAATAATAAGTGGTATAAAGATACAAATAAAAAGTTACTAATCATATATTCAATTATATCTTTAAATATTTATATAGAACCTGGTTGAACCTACAAAAGCACTTCCATTATCTTTTAAAAATATATTGCAGTATATGAAAAAGATCTGTCTCTTTCACAACGTATTTGCTACTTTTCTGATATTAAAACTAAACAAAGTTTCTTATTTAAAAATTAGGCCCAATAGTAATAACTAAAAAATTATTTTATACGTAAGTAAAAATGCAAAATAGGCTCTATTATGTAGACATGGCATTTTACACAGTTTGCAGTCACAGATTCCCTGATGCAAAACAATGGCATTCATTCCGTCAACTCTTTTATAGATATCTCAAACATTCTTTTTCGTTGATATAAATAAACAATATCTGAATAAAACAAGACAACTGAATTTCACTTCCCCAAAATAAACAAAAACACATGTGTACTCCCACTGATTGGCTACAAACCTGTTTGATTGCAGGTAGGAGATATACTGTTTTTCAACTTTCACTGCGGAATGAGGGGGCACCAAATACCTTTTCACCTGGCTCTCACTATGAAACCTCAATTCCTATTACTACGGGCGGTATGTAACCGATCATACCAGAATACACTCCCAGAATCCTGTTCACAGGATACCCAGGTGTAATAGGTGAAGTCATCCAAAATGGCGTCAAAAGTCTATATAAGCATCTTGCCAAAAATTTCAAAATGGTGGGAAAAGATGGGTTTAAATTTTTATGAACACATATTTTTACAGTATAAGCATTATATTTGTACTATTTAAGTATTTATATATATATATACATTAGATACCTATGTAAATAAATACAATATGCTAGGGATGCACAACCTGTGGCCCGCGAATGTGTCTTCAGTTCATAACTGAAAAAGTTGCAATTTTATTACATAGGTCGCAAGAGAAAAGCGTAAATTTCGTTTATTTGCCTCGAGAAAATTGAAAAATTCGTCAGTCTGTTCAGAATCGCAAATTTCGTTGAACGAGTACGGAAAATAGCAAAATCTTTGTTGAGATGTGAAAAATCGTGAATTTTGCCGATTAGGTGAGGGAAAAAATGTCAAATTTCAGCTATTGGGAACAGAAAAATTGCAAATTTCGTCGATCAGTCGCAGAGGAATAGTGAATTTTATTGATCAATCAGGGAAATATCGCAAATTTTGTCGATCAGGCATGAAAAAATTGCGAATTTAGCGACCGGCTTCAAAAAGAGTACAAATTTGGAGAATCAGGCATAGAAAAATTGCAAATTTCGTTAATTAGACATAAAAAAATTGGGAATTTCCTTGATAAGGCATGGAAAAATCTTGTAGATCAGCTCCTTCTCTCACCTTTATTTATGAGTTCACATTTTTGGGGGGGCACTAACCACTTATGCTTGTTTTTTAGCCCTTTTACTAAAGCAAAATTTACTCTCCTGAAGAATAATAGAATATTATTACATCTTGAAAAAAATCCTTGCGATATCCGTTATCTATACAAACATAAAAGATGTTGATATATCCTTACCAATTGATTTAGATATTTTGGCTGGGTAAACGGATCTAGTGGGATACCCTCCCTCTGAAATTATATATTTTTCTGATTATAGGCCATAGATCACCTCTTTCAAATAAATTTTCTCCGTGTTCCTCATGTGGCCCTCGATCACCCAGCCATACTTGTAAGTGTCCCTTCTCTTGAAAAGGTTGTGCACCCCTACAATATGCTTATATATATATTATATAAGCATCTTAACATCATGAAGTTCTTTAAAGTATTTTAAAGCAAAAGAATTTTCTATAAGATTTCTTTTTGGAACAGGGTATTTTATTTATAAAGTAGACTCCCTCAAATCTGCAACCTAAAATCCGCACAAAATTTACGGATGTAACTAATCAAAGATTCAGTTCAGATATAGGAACTAAATTTGACTTTTTTAGTTTATATAAATTCCATATCTGTTCTAATTTGCAATTTTTATTAATATTACTGAATTCATGGTTTTTTTCATAAAAGGAAGAAAAAAATTATTGCTGAAAATGTTCAAAAAATTGCGCATATCACTGGTGATAACAATCTTCTTACCAAATACAGGGTGTATCTAAACTCTTGGAGAAAACTTTAAGGAGTGATAGTACACATCAAGAAAAAAGAATATTAAACAGGAAACCAAGGGTCCCAAACGTTTTCCGAAGGAGATAGGCGCCATTAAAATTTAGGGTAAAAAATTTCAAATAATCATAAAAAATGGAAAAATTAGTTGATTGATTTGTGGTTTTCACTAAAACTACTCTTAATGTCAGTATTGTCTTGAAGATAAATTTTAAAAAATGCCGATAGACGGCACTTTAGACTTTGGAGTAACGAACAACTATTTTTTACCGTTAATTTTTGCATCTCATTAATTTTTTTTTATAAGCTTCGACATAAACTTAAATTTTGAGCTGAAAATCTGAATCGTTGGGAGTGAGTACGTAGTGCAGACTGAACTGTGTTCAGGAGGGGAGGGGTCCACATTTTAAATGATTATAAAAAACGAAAAAATTGGTCGATTCGTTTGCAGTTTCCGCTAAAACTACTTTTTATGTCAGTAGTATCTTGAAAATAAATTTCAAAAAATTCCGTTAGAAAGCGTCTTAAACTTTAGTGTAACTAACAACTATTTTTAACCGTTATTTTTTGTACCTAATTAAATGCTTGAAAAAGCTTAGACTTTAATTTTAAATTCTGAATCGTTGATAGTAATTAAGTAGCCCAAATTTGAACTGTGTTTGAGGTGGGGGGGGGGCGGGGTAAATTTCATATCCTGAACACAGTTCAGTTTGCGCTTCTTAACCACTCCCAACGATTCAGATTTTGAGCTCAAAATTTAAGTTTGTCTAATCTTCTAAAAAAATTTAATGAAATGAAAAAAATAACTGTAAAAAATAGTTGTTTAACCATTACTCCAAAGTCTAAAGCCCCCTCTATCGGCATTTTTCAAATTTGTCTTTATAGTTTATTTTTAAGACAATACTGACATGAAGTATAGCTTTACCGAAAACTGCAAACTAATCGACCAATTTTCTGTTTTTTTATAATCATTTAAAATTATAACCCCCTCCCCCTTGAACACAAACCCCCTTGTTTGCTACTTAACTCTCCCCCCCCCCCCCGATTCAGATTTTCAGCTCAAAATTTAAGTTTATGTCTAAGCTTCTAAAAAAATTCAATGAGATGCAAAAAATAACGGTAAAATATAGTTGTTCATTACTCCAAAGTCTTTAGTGCCCTCTATCGGCATTTTTTGAAATTTATTTTCAAGAAAATACTGACATAAGGAATAGTTTTAGTGAAAACCGCAAACGAAATCGACCAATTTTCCGTTTTTTGAAATTTTGGATCCCAAACTTTAATGGCGCCTATGTCCTTCAGAAGACGTTTGGGACCGTTAGTTTCCTATTTAATGTTTGTCTTGATAAGCACTATGACCCTTTAAAGTTTTGCCCAAGAGTTTAATATACCCTGTATATTATGCATTAATCAATCTTCATTTGGTTATTAAGTTTGGATAAAGCTGCAATAAAACTTCCTAATATTAAGGATTTGATGTGAATTAGTTACATGTACCTGTATGATTCAAGTTTTATTAAATAATTTAGAAAACATACATTTCATCTTTATAATGGATATTTAATAATACATTATTGATTATTACCTTGATCTTTGCTTTTAAGATTTAAGTCATTTTTAAAATTATCTACATTTTTATTATTTTAGTTTATTACTTACTTTAATATGTTGTATTAAAAGCATTCATTATAGTTTCGATTGCATTATTAATTACATTCAAATTACTGTTTCAAAAATGTAAATGAGCCAATCTGCAAAATTCTGAAATTCACAAAACCCCTGATCTCAAGCTGTGCGGATTTGAGGGAGTCTGTTGTACAACACTTTTGAGTGATTTCAATGTTGTATGCTTGGAAATGTATGTCCGGAGAAAAAATCAATTTGAAGTGCATATACATAGCATGGAGATTAAAAAAATGGGGGGAGACTGTTAAAATCTTAAACAATCAAATCATTCAAAATAATATTTATTTTGAAAAATTAATCTCTGTAGTACTTCATATAAGATTTCACCAGGTATTAGGATTTATATCTTTCAGCAGACTGCCTCAAAATTTTCATTTTTTATTTAATGAATCTATCCATTTATCATTACCTTTTCTTTAGTAATTTCTAAGTTACAAAAAAGAAAATAACAATCATATGTACGGTTCGGTTCTATTTTATTTTATTATATGAGTAACTAATAAATGTGTCTAAATTGTAAGAATTTTATTTTACTGTATAAATTGGAAAATTATTCCACCTTTTTCCTTATTTCCCTCTTTCATGCTTGACCTAATGGTAGGGATAGATATAAATACAATATCAAGTGCCAGACCTCCCACAGCTTCTCCCCCAAAGATGATAATATTGTGTATGTACATCTGTCTACCACATAAACTCAAAAGAAAGATGTATTAGATGGAACAGGTTCATTATTTCTACTTAAATATTAAACATATGTGTATTCATCTGTACTCGAGTCAAGGTAGTTTGTCACCAGTCGTGTAGTCGTAAAAAAGCCAGAGCGTATACGTTCTAAGTAGAGGGTATACGCTCAAGGGTCATTGCATGTCAATTCAACCAATTTTCCCCCATTTGTAACCCGACCGACAAGGATTTTAATGAAACTTTGTGTGCACACTAATTCTATCGTGAAATGATTCCATCAGAAATTTTTCCTTCCCAGATCTCATAGTTTGTGAGATATGAGGGATCCAATTCTTGGGTTTTTCTCAAATCGCACATTTCTGAGTCGGTATTTTGAGATTGCAGTTCCATCTTCAAAAAATTGTTTCTCTGAATCCAAAACATGAATCATCTTAAAAATATAACTGTAAGGATATAAAAAAATGCAGATTTTAATAAAAAATGTTTAAAAAATTTACTTGTAATATTTAGGATAAAAAAAGTCGGCCAAAATTGAGAGTTATGGTTATTTTTCCAAATTTTTGTGACTTCACAAAAAAGGCTGTACACAAAAAGGCAAATTAAATTTCCTATTTCTTTTTGTTTTAAATAAAAGTTTACACTTTGGGCTTTCTATCTATGAAATAAAAATGATGTCTTTTGCATGGCTTATGCAAAAATTTTGGGTACTTTCCAATTAGCCGGATAAGTGCTTTATTTTTACATATTACATATGCACACAAAAAGGCAAATGAAATTTCCAGTTTCTTTTTGTTTTAAATAAAAGTTTACACTTTGAGCTTACTATCTGTGAAATAAAAATGATGTCTTTCGCATGGCTTATGCAAAAATTTTGGGTACTTTCCTATTAGCCGGATGCATGTTTTATTTTTACATATGTACAGATGCATTATACATGTACATATGTATATATATATATACAGTATATTGATATAAATATGTATAACACTAGTGCCCGTCTAACCGAAAAGTACCAAATCTTGCCTTATTTTGAAAATCTGCGCCAATTAAGGGAAAAAAACATCTGACTAAGTTTAGTTGTGGTACTTAAATAATTACTGGAGTTTCTATGAGTTATTGAATTTAATGTTATTTGATACAAAAACAAATTGAAAATTTCATTTGCCTTTTTGTGTAGAGGCTTTTTCTAAAGTCACAAAATTTCGGAAAAAAAATTATAACTTTCAACTTTGGTTTACTTTTTCGGCCGTATATAAATCTCTATTAACTGCCCTAATTACTTTTTTCACTTGCTTTTTATACCGCTTTAATGGCTGGCTTTTAATACATAAAATATTGAATTAAGCATAGATTTTAGAAATAGTCTGAGAACTAAGGAATAAGGGAAACATCTTTTAAGAAGAGTACACAGAAAAAAAGAAATTACAAACATTAATCTCCCCAAGAGATAGTTGGAATGTACAAATGCATCCAACATCCATAGAATTGAACATTACTGAGGAGAATTTCGAAACTAGATGACCAGTCCCCAAAGAAATCAAACTTGTCTAATCGGCTACTTCATTGACAGTTAAAATTTTATGCAGTTAATTAAAAAATGTCTTATTTATTATTTTCTTTCTGTTTTTCAGATTCAATAGTAGCTAAAACTGTTTTTGCTGAAGTTCAGTAAGGTATTTCCTTAATTGAAAATGGCAAAAATTTCTTCATAGTGAAACTTTGAAGAAGTTTCTACTATCATCCGAAACCAAATTTTTTAATTTAAGAAAATGTCATCGATTACAGTAGAAAACTCTTCCTCCAGTCAACAGCACTTTATTTCTCAAAATAGGGATAAGGAAAAACATTCCTCAACTGATACAAGAGAAAAATCTTTCATTTGTGAAGCATGTTCTAGAAGATTTTCTAATAACAGAAATCTAAGAAAACACCTCTTGACTCATGCAGGTGAAAAACCTTTTGTTTGTGAAACATGTTCCAAAGGATTTTCTACGAATAGTCATCTAAGAAGGCATCTCTTGACACATTCTGGAGAGAAACCTTTTGTTTGTGAAACATGTTCCAAAGGATTTTCTACGAATAGTCATCTAAGAAGGCATCTCTTGACACATACTGGAGAGAAACCTTCTGTTTGTGAATTAGGCTCCAAAGCATTTTCTGATAGGAGTACTCTAAGAACTCATTTCTTGACGCATACAGTAGAAAAACCTTTCGTTTGTGAAATATGTTCCAAAGGATTTTCTCAGAGTGGTAATCTAAGAACCCATCTCTTGACACATACTGGTGAAAAACCTTTTGTATGTGAAACATGTTCCAAAGGATTTTCTACGAGTAGTCATCTAAGAAGGCATCTCTTGACACATACTGGAGAGAAACCTTTCAATTGCGAAACATGTTCCAAAGGATTTTCTACGAATAGTGATCTAAGAAGGCATCTCTTGACACATACTGGAGAGAAACCTTCTGTTTGTGAATTAGGCTCCAAAGCATTTTCTGATAGGAGTACTCTAAGAACTCATTTCTTGACGCATACAGTAGAAAAACCTTTCGTTTGTGAAATATGTTCCAAAGGATTTTCTCAGAGTGGTAATCTAAGAACCCATCTCTTGACACATACTGGTGAAAAACCTTTTGTATGTGAAACATGTTCCAAAGGATTTTCTACGAGTAGTCATCTAAGAAGGCAGCTCTTGACACATACTGGAGAGAAACCTTTCAATTGCGAAACATGTTCCAAAGGATTTTCTACGAATAGTGATCTAAGAACCCATCTCTTGATTCACACTGGGGAGAAACCTTTTGCTTGTGAAGTATGTTCCAAAGCATTTTCTCATAGGAGTACTCTAAGAACCCATCTCTTGACGCATACAGTAGAAAAACCTTTCGTTTGTGAAACATGTTCCAAAGGATTTTCTCATAATAGTGATTTAAGAACTCATCTCATGACACATACAGGAGAAAAACCTTTTGCGTGTGCAGTATGTTTCAAGAAATTTTCTCAGAATAATAATTTAAGAAAGCATCTCTTGACTCATACAGGAGAGAAACCCTTTTTTTGTGAAATATGTTCCAAACAGTTTTCTACGAATAGTAATCTAAGAAGGCATCTCTTGACACATACTGGAGAGAAACCTTTTGTTTGTGAAACATGTTCCAAAGGATTTTCTACGAATAGTCATCTAAGAACCCATCTCTTGATACATACCGGAGAGAAACCTTTTGTTTGTGAAGTATGTTCCAAAGAATTTTCTCAAAGGGGTAATCTAAAAAGTCATGAATTATCTCATACGAAATAGAGACCAGCTGAAAATCTTAATCTTTTTATTCTCAAAATTGAGTATGAACTCTTTCTCTGTCGATGCGTTAACTTTTATAGCGTCTTTTGTGTTAAGCATGTAGTATTGAAATAAAAATGTACACTTTTTTTCTAAATCTTCAAAAAGTCTTCCATGGCGTATTGTGTTTTTGATAATAAGCTAATAATTTATTATCTTATTATCAAAAACACAATTATTAGTAGTAAATCATCACTTATTCACCACATTACGATAAACTTTTTATCGTAAAGATTTATTATAGTTACTTTTGCTTTTTTTATTTCACTTTAACCCATAAAGACTTGGTAAGTTTTGGTAGCAATTAAACATTTACCTCCATAATTTGTGTTTCAGTCTTAATTACATTTTAGCTAAATAGGGGCATGTATATATACAATGGTGTGCAAAATTAAAGGACGAGTCCTAAAATGCCAATTTTCAAGGGATTTTCAAGCTATAATTTTCACGCGAATATTCAAAATTAAGTAATATAATTCGAATAATTACGATCCCTGCGTAACAGCTTGCCCATATAACATCTCATTCAGATCACACATGGTCACAAGAGTCAAAGTCACTACTGCGAAACAAAAAATAAGAAATTACATGCGTCTTTTTATGAGTCTCAAATGACTACTATATGTGACTCCACTGACAAGTAATGGCGACTGCTGCTTTGTGTCGAGTCACCAGGTGACTTTACAATGTCGTTTGATTGAGACTCTCATGTGACTGTCATTTGGTGACTCAATTTCAAAGTCATTGTGAATGTTGCATTATGATAAATCACCAAATAATGTCACATTAAAGTCATATGGTGAATTTCTGTCACAAAACTTTGTCAAATGGTGACAGAGACCCTACTGTGAAGTAACCGCTGTGGAAAGTCACCGTGTGACTTTAATGAGACATTATTTATAATGAGACATTGAATTCGCTTTAAGACTTGGTAAATTTTGGTAGAAATTATAAGTCTACCTCCATAATTTGTGTTTCAGTCTTAATTAAATTTTAGCTAAATAGAGACATGTATATGTAGATAGCAGATAAAATACAGGTATGTACAAAAATATTCAAGTATGTTTCAATCTATTGATATAAATTGTCAAATGTCAACCTACTATGCGTCATTGACACTTTCCAACACACTTGATTTATGGTTTTGACTGGTCTGTCTGTACGAATTTTACATAAATATAGTCAAATTGTTCTTTAATTGAACAGGATATTTGCTGGTCAGGAAAAACCTGAAAAACAGGAAAAAATCTGAGAATTTGAAAATTTAGGTTGAGAACTTTTTAAATATTTGAAGCGATCAGGGAATCTTCGATGTACTACACTTCATCGCCGTAAATGAAAAAAAAATTGATTTAATTACTCATCCAATCTAAAATTTTATATAAAATTGATGTTTATATATAACGATAGAAAAGTTAAAAAGAAGCACATATTTTTATTGGCATTTGTCTAGATTAAAATTGTCCATTGGGGACGGTTTTACGAAAATATATTAGCCGAATATTTATAGAGAAAGGCCAGGAAAAAGTTTGGGATGTTTTTATCAGATATATGTAGGAACCCTGTTAAAATATGTTACTGAGATTAAGTATGCCATGTTCTGTATTAATCGTCTCTCTACCGCGACCGGATATATCCGTTCACTAGGCTACAGTTTTCACTGCAGTTGAAGCTTTATTGAAATTAATATAATTCCACAAATATAATGCAGTTTTAAGAAATTAAGTTATGACTGATATTTTGAAGCATTATACTTATTATGATTATATTTAAAAAGAAACTTTCAGTTCAGATATTGGGACAATGTTTGATTTTTTTTTAATTTTATATAAATTCTACATCTTATTTAATGTGTAATTTTCAGTAATATTGCTGACATACTGTTTCATGAAGTTAGAATAAAAATATTTCTGAAAAAAAATTCAAGATATTGCTGATATTATTGGTAATCACAATCTTTTTTCAAAAAATATATGTATGTATTAATCAAACATTTTTGGTTGTTAAGTCTGGCTAAACCTGAACTGAAACTTCCTTATTTTATGATTTTTCTGTGAATAAGTTGTGCGCCTTTTTGAGGGAAGTTTCATTGAATAATTTAAGAAAAATACATCTAATATTTATAATGAATACATAACAATTCATTATTGATTATTTACTTGAACTTTGCTTTTAATATTTAAACAAATATATCTAAATTTTTATTCTTTTAGTTTTTTACCTTATTTAATTATTTTAATATTTTACTATATGTCTCGGATTCGATGCTTGACATAACCAAAGATCCACTGAATGTATGTAGTGTACGCGCTCGTTAAATAATGGGGTTCTGAAAGTCTTGTGGTTGGTCGTAGCAGTTATTACGGGTAAAGATCTTTGTAGAAACTTTCTCTTCCCTTCAGAGACATATTGAAATTGAGGAGGTGGCGATGTTTGGTCCTGCCATCTAGTGAGGCCTTGCCGAACATCTTCCGCTGCAGAAGTCTGTCTTCTTACCCCCTGAGTGCAATTCAAAGGAAGCTCCAGCAACCTTCTTGCCCTCCCGGCACACGTCAATAGCAACAGCAACAATATTTTGCTACATTGAGAGCATTTACTATAGTCTCCAATGCATTATTTAACTCTTAAAACATTTCGTCGATTTATAAGTTGTTTGCTTTTGCGTGCTTGTCAAACAGTTATTTATAATGCTATCAATTTTCGCATTTTTGTATGCAGTATTTTTCTTAATATTAATGAACAAAGATGCGATGTCAAAAAAAAAGTTATTGTCAGCGGTGGTGACAGCATAAGTTACTTTTTTTTAGAATAGAAAAATACGAAAATATGTTTTTCCATTTTTGTTGACTAAAGAACTGAAAATTCATTACACTTTCAATATCATAGCTTATAAGGTGAGGGCCAACTTTGGTAACCACACATTTTGATTATTTTAATCCCTGAGACCCCTAAGTCGCAGATTCAATGGATTTTATGCAACGTTCTTTATTTCTTGAAACAAGGGGGGGGGTGTCTAACATTTTGACATAACTTAAATGCTTTGTAACGAAATGATAGCAGTGATTGCAGCTCATTGGTATTGTGTTGCTCTTCGTTTCGCAGATAAAAACGAAAAGCACGTGGAGCATAACAAGCATTTCGTACAAGCATAGTTAGTAGATATGAAAGCAAACGCTTCAGATCTGCTCATGCACAGATCCGTTTCTCTGAATGACAACGAAATCCTAGCAAATGACTGCAAAAGATGATTTTGGAGGAGTTTTTTTATGGGGGGGATTTATTTTATTTCTTCTACGTTGTTTTCTCTACAAGTAGGGATGCTTCAGTTCAACGCAACCTATTGCAGAAGTAGACTTCACCTCCGAAACTATGACGCTGACATTTACAACAAATTTTAACTAATATTAGCAGTTAAATGAAAGTACGGTCATGTACTTATATAATTCACAGTACTATATCACCTCCCAGGTTATGCTGAACAAGAAATTCTCTTTTAGGTAATATTTTTAATAATTTCCATTTCTATTCAAATTAATGTTTGGTTGTTAATAATATGCTCATTGCGAATTCTGAACTAAATACTAAGGTAAAATAAAATGCACATGTAACAGTATAGCGTTTCCCCCCCCCTTCTTTTCCTTTGTGAACTGTATCAGAAAATTCAATTCCAGATTTTCCTGAAATATTGATTACGGTGCGTTGTACCATTTTTACACGGGATGTTTAAATTTGAGATTAAAAGGCCCACATCAACCACGAATATTGAAATAGAGTGTTTTAAATCCTGTTGAAAATCTGCTGCATAGTTTCTTATTGGCCACATTTTGAAAAAAATAACTTTTTTTTCATCTATTACATTTTTAAAATATTATATTTTCTAATAAAATATATTTAATATTTCCATATTAAATTATGTGTAACACTGATGTAATGTTTAAGTTTTTGTAATATTGTAGTTCAGTGTGAATGCAATTTAGTGAAAAAATGATCAAATAGTTTCGTTGGGAACAGAGAAATTTTAGTGTAACAATCATTATAAAATGTCAATAATGTATGAAAAACTTGCATTTTAGTGTGCATTCTTTGAAAGAAATAACCTTGATGTGAGTAGACATGTAATGGACAACAGTGACTGGGCATATTGTTTAGTGCATGAATAAATTTTAAAAATTAAAATAAATGATGTCATCTGCAGTAGTGTAGTCGTAAAAAAAAACAGACAGTGTACGCTCTAAGCAGTGGGTATATGCTTTGCCTTAAGCGTATATCTTAAGAGTGTACGTACTAACGCTTTCTTGGTAAACAGGGGGTATGCGGTGCTTCTTAAAAAAAAATTCAGAAGGTGTATTCCGTATACCCGCGTTTAGATAGTTCTTTACAAGTAAAAAATTATCTGAACGCGGGTATACGCCATACATCTTCTGGATTCTTTTAAAGAAGCACTGTATACCACCTGTTTATCAAGAAAGCGTTAGTACCGTATTTTCGGGTGTATGCGCCGCACCCACCGTAAGCGCCGCACCTCCGAAAATGCCTTAAAATAAAACAAATATTCACCAGAAGCGCCGCACCGCCGTATGCGCCGCACTTACGAAAACACATCAAAATGTTAAAAATTGCGTTAAAATCAGTGTTTTTTCGCGTTTTTTTAAACATTTGTAATATAAATCCAATTTTAAATTTAGTATATTTTTTATGATAAAATGAAATTGAATTCGTGCAACCTTTTTTTCGCGATTTTTTAATACGTTTTTAAAGTTTGTAACGAAATTGGCAGGGTTTTATCGCGATATTTGACAAATTTGCAGAGTTTTTTCGCGATACTTGAAAAAAATTGCGTTTTGTATGGGGATGAGCAAGGGATGATTCATGAATATTTTGATGAATAATGAATTTTGATACTTGAAGCAATACTTAAAACAAAATTGCGTTCTTTAAAAAAAAAAACTTAAATTCTTTCGAAAAAGCGCAGAAAAAAGCAGAAATTAAAAAAAAAGCATAAAAAGAATGAAATCTATTTAAAAAAATCTCGAAAAAACACAATTTCATCAAAGATTCATGAACCATTCATTTCATCATGATTCAGTCCGTTATCATTCGCCTTTGAGAACGGTATTAATCATGATGAAATGAATGAATCGTGAATCTTTGATGAAATGTTCGTTTTTTCGAGATTTTTTAATAGATTTCATGCTTTTTTTTCAAATGTCTTCTTTTTTTCTGCGTTTTTTCGCCTGAATTCACGTTTTTTTCTCGTTTTTTATAGATACGACATAGTTGCGTTTTATCTAAAAAAAATTTTGACAATTCTTTTTGGCGTTGTATTACCGTTCCTTTGAGAAATTCACGATTTTTCTGCGATGACATAATTTGTGTTTTTTAGAGATTTTTTGACATATTTCGCGTTTTTACTGCAATCTTTCGTCGAAATGTGGGTTTTTTAGCGATACTTCGGCGAAATTCATGTTTTTTTTGCGATCCTTTCAATAAATTTGCGGTTATTTTTCGTGATTCTTTGCCGAAATTAGTGTTTTTTTTTTGCCAAATTTTATAGCGGGGACTAGCGTTTGATTGGGAAGGGCTAATTAACGGGATTTTATGATAATAAAAATGTAGTTTTTCAAGAGATCCTTTCATGAAATACACATTTTTATTCTTTTTACATATTCGCGCTTCTCCCGCAAACCTTTGATAAAAGTCGTGTTTTTTTCGTCCGATCCTTTGATAAAATTCTTGCTTTTTCTGCGAATGATTGACAGAAATTAGGCTATCATTTGTCGAAATTCGCGATATTTTTTATGCTTCGCATTTTCTTCCTGATGATTGACTTTTTACAATTTTCAGAAAAATTCCTATCAGAATCACCTCTGCAATGAATATCGCTGCAAGGAAAAAAAATATATCGTATCCGCCGCCCCGGCAGAAGCGCCGCAGTAGGCATAATTTTAACTTTTAAACGCGTATGCGCCGCGGCGCATACGCCCGAAAATACGGTATGTACACTCTCAAGATATATGCTTAAGACAAAGCATATGTAAATTATGGCAACAGAAAATAAAAATACTTTAGCAATATTTAAAATAATGATTAAGTGTAAACACTAGATCTTATTAAAGGAAAAAAAAACTTTTTGTGCACAGTTTTTAAAATATGTTGACTCAGGCAGATAATTTCTTTGGAATTGAAAAGGGAGTTTGATTTTCACTTAATTTGCAAATGATAATCATTATATGCATTACTGAAGACTTTAAAAAGTGACAAATGATTGCAATAAAAAAGCAACAATACTTATTACATATTTTTTTTACTTTCTCTAAATTGCAGAACATTTGCCTCAGTGATAATTATTTAAAAAGGGCACGTGTTGCTTTTCATATTTATTATTCAACTTTTATTTTATAAAATCCTAATAAAAGCACAATTTTAAATACTTTTTATTAACCTTTATTTATATTTTCAAACCTCATCAGATTATTACCAGTATTAAAAAATGCTCTAACGAGCACCTAAAAAATTAATATGTTTTTAAGTATGAACAAGTTTGAAATTAAACATCAAACGTGGCGAATGAGGTGCGTTTGTACGATAAATATTTTTATAAATATTCAGATTTTGATGCAATAGCTGTTAAATTCTTATGCAAAAAAAGCATGAACACAAAATTTGATACGATTTGATATCAATTACAGAACAATCCAACGATATTACTGCAAGTTACAATATAGACAGACAAATCGAATTATTAAACATTTTCAACTATGTTGTAAAGTGTTAAAATGCCTAATAGATTGAAATTTGACTTTCAGAAACTCATACCCAATAGACGGCAGCATATTTTAATTCTTTTGTACAGTCGTGTATTTTGCCTACTATATACCAATTATTTAGCTAAACTTTAATTAACAGTAAAACATCCTTAAATCTAGTGAAATCACACTTCCAGAGATTATCTTCCATAGACAACCATGTATTTAATACTTTGTGTAGCACTGTGCAATATGCAAAAATTTAGCTAAACTTAAAAACTCGTATCAAAACTAAAAAAACACTTTTAGCAATCATGTGTAATGTAAAACATTTTTGTTGCATTATAGTACCCGAAATCTTTTGTATATTTCTGTAAATACCTTGAACTTTCTATGATGCAGGATGTAACTCATAGTAAACCTAAGCAACGTATATGAATTTCATTATATATGAAATAATTTAACAAGAATAAAACAAAGTTTCATCCTATACCATTATGTAAAGGAATTCTTTTGTGTGGCCGTATGGATGAATAATAAACATTTTTTACACCGCATATGGTAGCAGGGTGTACATTTTAGTACACTGCAGTAAATGTACATAGATTTCATTCTGTTTGAAAGCCTGTAACACCATTAAAATGCACTTAAACATTTATTCCTATTGGCCGTCCCTGTAATTAAACTATACATGCAATTTTCATAAAATTTGAAATGAATAGACAAAATTTTACAATAATTATATATTAAAATTTTCAAAGCATTCGGTTGAATAGTTTTTGCACCATTATATGCGGATGGATGGACGGACTGAACGACGACAATTGGTGCTATGTATTTATATAATTACGTGTGCACCTAACAAGGGTTCGAAAAGTGCTTCTAATTGGCCATGAAAAAAAGACAAGGAATTCGCCCTTTTCTGCACTCACTGTCAATGCAAACTTTTAAAAAATCTTATTTGCGCTTTTTCTATATAAAAAAAATAACTCACAGTTACGATTAAAATATGTAATGTTTAAAAAGTAGTCAGTAGAGACGCAAACTAATTAAACATGATGTAACGCAGTACAGTCAAAGTTCTATGATCCGCACACCCATAATCCACTGTTTTCTATAATTCGCGTTATTTTATGAATGTAAACAATGAAATAAACAGTTAAAAAATTTACAAATTAGTGATCCAAAAATGATTTTTTTAATTAAAAAATATGAGAAAACAGTGGATTATGGGTGTGCGGTTTATAGAACTTTGACTGTATACAGCATAGGTTCCCAACGGGGGCGGTACCGCCCCCCAGTGGGCGCTGGAGCCTTCCAGGGGGGCGGTAGCGAGTCTAGAGGAAAAGGGGGGTGCTAGGACAGTCGAGGGGGGCGGTCATGGCATACCCAATTATTTAGGAACTAATATAAGGAAAATAGATGATCTCCTTTACATTGCCCAGTCCGAGACAAAAACCTTAACTGCACATTTAAATTGAAATCTATACAGACGAACCTAAATCTGAGAGTGTGTGGGGGAGGGGTGAGGGGTGAGGATTCAATTTATTTTACCAATGTCAAAATATAGCTATGGACCTCGAAGATGGGCTGTGACTCGAATTAAAAATCCTTATGAATTCAAAAATTGTTGAGTGAAAAATTCGCGATAATTGGCTGGCGAAAAGTTATAAGCATAATTATTATTTTTTTACCATGTATTTCGAAAAATTCTGAGGTATGATGACACATGCCTGAGTAAAGATTTTGAATCAAACCTTTATATGAATCAGTTCATGAAATTTGTTTAATCTCAGAGAAAGTGATAAAAATCGTCATATCTATAAATTTGTTCAAAAGTAAATTTATTTAAACTTGCACAGGGATTTTTTTTTTCAAGATATCTTGAAGAATAAATGCTAGCAGTATACAGTATTGAGTATTTGAAATATGGATCTAAGCACTCTCCCACAAACCAGTAGTTACGTATGTGCTTAATTTTCCAAGAATTTTTTCAAATGAAACCATAAAGCCTTCTATAGGCTACAAAGGCATATGAATAAATGAAAGTTGATAGAAAAGACAAAGATATGTCGTATTTTTACTTTCTTCTATCTTTACAAGAAAAAAGTATTAGATTCGTGAAAATTTTCGAATTCCGGATTTTGACGGATTTACACGATTTAGGAGTCAGAAATTTCAAAAACATGTCTTTACAACATGTCTGTCTGTGAATCTGATTGTCAGCCTGTCTGTATGTGATATAAAATTTATAGGCCCTCTATCTCAACAACTAATGCACGGAATGTATAAAAAAATCTATATTCATGTATTTTCTGTTAAAAATTAATGCTGATTAATTTTTGATGTAAATCACACAACAGGGGCCGCTGCTATGCTGCTTTTTCTCACGATTTCGGCACCGGCTTTATTTCAAGCACGGCTATATAGATTTTTACCAAATTTCTGATTTAATTATTCCTTGACATGAATAGATGCTGTTTACATTTTGTTGAAAATCACATAATTGGTGGCACTTTTATTCTGCATTTTTCTCGATAGTCCAGTAGTCCTGTTAAAAGAACTAATGCACGGAATTTCATACCATTAGAATCCTCATGATGGACATAGATTGCCATTTAATTTTGGCGCTATTATAGCAAATTTTGAAGCATTAGTTTGTATGAGTTAGAAGAAAGTTTTGGGATTGGCACTTCTGACCAGTTCAAAGACTGGAAAAGAAAAAATTAAAATCAGTTAACTACATCAAACCTTTTTAACCCTTTCAGTACCAACACTTTAAAAATGAAAAAAAATTATAAAGTTCGTACATATTGTTAATAAAGGTCCTAATAAGCTAAAAACCACCTAAAATAAAATTAATGACCATTATTTTTTTAATTAGAGAATGTCCTTGATCAAGGACATTTGTATTCAATGGTTGTAGGGTAGACTATAATGAAAAGACACTGTTGGTGGAAAAAAAAAATTATTTTATTGTTACAAAATACTGTTTTAGAATAATGTTACAAAATACTGTTTTAGAATAATGTTGTTACAAAATACTGTTTTAGAATAATACTGTTACAAAATACTGTTTAAATTTCAAATGCTATGATAACTATGCGTTTAAGTGGAATTCTGTGAAACAATTGCGTTTTTTACTCAAACATAGATGAATTTGGCCCAACGGGACGGGAGTTCATTCGGAACAAAATAGGAGTTCATCCCGAACGAAAAAGGAGTTCATCCCGAACAAAACAGGAGTTCATCCCGAACAAAACAGGAGTTCATCCCGAACGACAACAGGAGTTCACCCCAAACGACAATAGGATAAGAAAGGCAAACATCGGAGTGCGAGAGAAACAGTTTCGTCGAATGGAGTGCTCCGGAAAAGCCAGGCTAGGAAGGACCCCAAAGAGACGGCGAACTTAGGACGGAAGGCACAGCACCGAGGCTGAAGCAAGTGTGAGCGGGACCAGTTGGTTTTGGTGAGAAATCTTTAGCATGTGAGATATGCGAGAATAAATTTACTCGAAAGAATGATTTAAGGAACCATTTGTTAATTCATACTGGTGAGAAAACTTTTGTGTGTGAGATATGCTGTAAGAAATTCTCTCAAAATAATTCTTTAAGAAAACATCTGTTAATTCACACTGGTGAGAAAACCTTTGTATGTACACCTAAAATACGATTTCACCTTGTACTGTTTTCTTTTACAGTGGTCTGCTTCCTTGCAGCCGTTATGGATAGGGATGTGATCTACTGCATCGAGTTGTATTGCCTTATACGGTCTTACTTCTGTGCTTTTGCGTGAAATATCGTGTTGGGAATTTTCTGGCATGTCTTCGGTTTTACTTCGTCTACCACGTTTTCTTCATGCTGATGATTTTCCAGCTTTCACTAGATAGTTTGCTATTGTCATTCTGAAATGTAACAAATCTATAATTTCTGTTTTTGGAATATTACACACACATCTCTTTTATATTCAAGCCTACTATTACATATAGCCAGGTCTACTGCATGAAATATAAGGCGAAGTGTCCATTTTCTTGATCGAATAAAAATTCTGTACAAGCTAATTAGAAAATCCATCTTATCAACTCCTCCCATTGATTCATTATATTTCTTCACAACTTATGGTCGAATCACATCAATGTATTGTTTAGAATTTTTGTCCCATCGTTTAGCAACATCAGTGTTGCCTTTACCCAAAAAGTTACTTGCAATATAGACACTTTTGTTATCATACCATCTTACAAGTACAATATCGTTGTCCTTACTATATAGCTCTTCTATAAAACCTTTTTTTTTGCTGCCTTTTTCGGAATGAGAGGTGGATTTCCAAATCTATTCACTCTTGCTGTACAAGCTGCTATTATTTTATGACTTTTCAAAATCTGCGACAAAGCATAAGATGAAAAATAATTATCAAAATATAACTGTGTTTTCTTGGTGATCACTCTCTTTCTCAAATGCATAACAACTGCTGCTGCCTGACCAAATCTGCTTTGTGGATCTTTATTTATTTCGGCGGTTGTTCCCTGATATAATATAAAATCATACACAACTCCACTTTCCCTACACAAAATAAATAATTTTACTCTCCATTTGCTTGGTTTTTTTTTGACGTATTGTTTTATTTTTAGGTGGTTCTTGAATAGACACATCTGCTCATTAACACTTTTCACAACGCTTTTGTTCCATTTTCAGTTGTTTACATCTACTTTGAACAGCATTAAAAAGTGTCCTAACTTTATAAAAGACATCAGCATTGTCTGAAGGTCGGTCTAAATTATTTACAATATGTAAATTATTTTGCAATGAAAAAAATATACTGCTGGTCATAGAATTTCGGAAAAGGTCAGTTCTCAGGGTTTTATCCCAATAGAACCCAACTCTTGCGAATTTCAGTGCCTCCATATCTACATGAAGAATAAATTTTTATTTTTATAGAAATAACAACGAAAATAAAACATAGAGTACACTAAATGAACAATATACAATAAAAACTAAACGAAAGCAAACAATATCATAAAGTGACAGTATAGTGGTAGACAGACCGTCTGAAAACATTTGTCCATGATCATGGACACATGTTTTTAAATAATTCTATAACAAAATTGTCAATATTTAGAACTTTTAAAATAAGCTTAAATCAAAGTTTCTAGTTTTTTTTAACAAAAAATAAATAAAATTAGCTAATGCTTACATAAAATTATATCAAAATAATATGATTCTAAAAAGGCTTACAGGGACGAGAGCTCATGTTTCTATCTATCTTGATATAAATATTCCTAGGTGCTGCAATCTACTGGTTTGATTTCTAAATATTTGTGCTTTAAGTAGTGAAATGATTAAAAATGCAGACAAAAATTGTAAAATTACTTTAAATTAAATTTGAATTCTTAAAAAAAATTCTAAAATGTATGCCCTTGATCATGGACACCAGTAGCGAAAGGGTTAAGTCACCTTCTAAACAAGAAGATGGCGGATTACGAGCCTCATATATCATATTTTTAATAATAAAAGTATTAAAATTGTTTCGACGAGAAATTAATCTTGCTTGTATTCAGAGAGATAATAAAAACTGCTCTTCATCAAAAGAAACCTTCTGATATTGACTAAAAAAATCCTGAGTAATAATTCAATACAAAGAGGAATAGATGGCTAAAAGTATTAAAACATCATTATGCTGTTACATAAATTTCCATTCAGCTTTCGATTCAATTTCAAAAAACCTGCAAATTTCCATTCAACTTCATGGATCGGCGTTACCAAATAACAAAAACTCATGAAAGAAAAAAAATCAAGAGTTATTATTTGCTAAAAATTTGAAAATTGTTACAAAGAGAGAATCAATTTTTAATACCACGAAGTTAGTCCAAGAGAAATAAGTTCTTTAGCATAATATTTTGTCACTTGCTACTGATGTTGCTCGAACAACGACGGGACATTAGGAGGATTTCATTAACACATTTTAAACAAGTAATACTAAATGCACTCTCTGTACATTCCGTTACACATTATCAGCAACTGGAATGAACACCTGTATACGTCGCCTCATTACATTAATAGAGCAGTCAGTAGGATTGAAGCAACTCATTAAATGACAGGATATTTTGCCAACTTTATAGTGAAAATTATTTCACAACAAAGTGAAACAATTGTTTTACTTTGCAGTGCAGTTGTCACTATCACTTTGTATCAGACTTGCAAATGAATTCAGTCGGTTGCTGCTGCACACAGAAGTTCTTGTCTCTGAAAATGTTTTTGTATGAATCGTTTTTTGATATATTTGATTTAGTATTACACTTAACTAAATACGGGGTTGTAAAAATACGCTAAAACCTGATTGCATTAAACAATGACATTGATTATGCGACAGACTTGTTTAGAATCTTTAATTAAATAAATTTAAATATTTATAATAAAGCATAAAATGATTTCAAGATGATGAGTTGAATTTAATTAAAAAAAAAAAAATCTCTTAGCTGCTTCTGTAGTAAACTTCTTTTGATCAAAAGAAATCTAAGTAGAAGAGAATACAGACAAATGCCACATTATTCGCAGTCTGTGAAAACAAGAATATTTACTTACTTACTATCAACACTTAGACGTTCTTCATAAAGTTTTTTCAGAGCCATTCCAAGATATTTATACATGATTAAATCGAGTTGGTTTTTAGATCTTTCGCATGTACAGCTACAGCAGTATCATCATATTTGAAGGAGGAAATCGTGGAACTCGCAGCAAATGAGAACTATAAGTAAAATTCAGAAATGGATACCAAGAGTTCTAACTTCAAAACCTACAGCACTCTAATCTGGATTGTGAGGGAGAGTACTTAAAATTTTAATTGCATTCCTTTCATCAAATTTGGCTGAAAGTGTGTTCCGTGCAGTAGTCCAAGAAACTGCTAAGCGTGCACTGTCTAAGAAAAGGAAGATGCTTCTTCGAACCTGACAATTTGTGACTGATGTTGAAAGAAATTGGAATCTGACATGAAAAAATTGTTAAAACTCCAATAGCTTCAAGTACTTCACTATTTTTTTTTAATTCTTATTGGTTTTGTGATGATTTTTCAATTTTTATTTTAAAAAAATTGCATATTTGATGGTCGTTTTAATTAACTTCTACTTTGATTAATACATTGACAGGCAGATAAAAAATAGATAATATGCAATAATATTATAACATTTTGTATAATTAACTATTATGGAAGGAAGGGAGGGGGGCGTTGGCACTTTTTTTCTTTTCTAAAGGGGGCGGTGAACCAAAAAAGGTTGGGAACCTATGGTATACAGTATCAAAACCCCTAGATCCTGTTGCGTATTGCACTCATGCTACACAACTAAGCACGAACGCAATGTAAAACTGCAGAGAAAGCTGATTTGTAGTGCAATACAGTGTGAACAATACAATTAAAATGTAAAGCACGATGGTAAGTTTTAGTAAAGTTCCGCAAATTTCTTTTACATAGAAAAGGTGCAAGTATGATTTTTTCAAAGTTGGTATTGACAGTGATCTGCAGCGAAGAAGAGATCCCATGTCCTTTCTCATTCTCACTTGTCGAATACTTTTTCATACTTCAAAATATTTTTACCTTTTTTAGTGCTTGTTAGACCATTTTCAATAATAGTCATTTAATTAAAAAAAAAAACCTGAAAATTTTTTAATATTATGAAACACAAAAACAAAATTGTCACTGTTAAAATTTTCTTGTTGTATTAAAATAATCAAGAAAATCATTGCGTTGTCATAAAAAATGCACGATATCTGAAAAATAAATGAAGGAGTCGAACGAAACATTTACAATGTGTTCACACCTTTATTCAAAAAATTTAAAGTTACACCAGCTTATATATATCCAAGGTACTTTTTCGAATTGAACATTCCAAGTTCTAAAAATTCTAGAAATTGAATGACAATTAATTAAAGAATACTCCTGAATAGTAGACAAGCACAAAAGTATTTCTAAGCAAAAATGAATTTTAGGCAGCTTCCTTCAAACGGGATTCGAACTAACTACCCACTGCTCAGCAACCAAATGTCTTCCCTCCGACAAAGTTTAATACAGGATCGCTGACAGTTTTGAAATAATATCTATGTAATAAAATCGTAAGTCATGTGATTATCATCAGTAGTTCCGGGCTGGCTACTTCCCTTTTTAAGTGTGTTCGTAATTATGTAAATACGTAGCACCTATAGTGGTCGTTCAGTCCGTCCGTCTGTCCGCATATAATAACGCAAAAACTACCCAACCGAATCGTTTGAAATTTAAAATACATAATTATTACATAATTTTGTCGAGTCATTTCAAATTTTATGAAAATTGGATGCATAGATCAGTTACAGGGGCAATCAAAAGTATTCCATTACATTACGGTCAATGGGGAAAAAAGTTTCAAATGCATTTTAATCGTTTGAAATTTAAAATACATAATTATTACATAATTTTGTCGAGTTATGTCAAATTTTATGAAAATCCGATACATAGATCAATTACAGGGACAATCAAAAGTATTCCGTTACATTACGGTCAATGGGGAAAAATGTTTCACATGCATTTTAATGGTGTTACATTCATTCGAACCTAATAAAATTTATATGCAACTATGAAGTACATATTATAATATACATTTTACATAATTTGTGGTGCAAAGAACATTTGTTATTGATTTACAAGGCCACACAAAAGTATTCCATTACATAATGGTATAGGGAGAACATTGTTTGATGAGCGCTTTAATTGTAATTCACTATTTACTATTTTATGAGATTGATATATGAGAGTAATATTTTTAAAACTGCGTTATCGAACGAACGCACCTCATTTGCTACGCTTCACGAGCAATTTCCAACTTGTTATTTTTACAGGGCCCATTTTGCTACTTTGATGTTAGCTCGGCACAGATGGCTCAATCACCAAAAAGATTTCCACCGCCATCATTTCTTTAAAACTACCATTAACTTCATTTAAAATACATCAATTTTATTTAAATCTTATACGAAGTATAATCAAGAAGCTCGGAGACATCTTGTGAAAAAATATTATCTTGAACAGTTAACTGCAGCGAAGCATATTCACCTTCAAAGTAGTAACCTTGGATGACGATACACTTCTGCCAGCGTTTCTATAACTTCTGGAAGCCATTTCTTGCAACTTCCAATAAGGCCTCCTGCGATGTTGTTTTCACCTCATATGATGACTAAATTCGGCGTCCCTGGAAATGTTTCTTCTTTGATGGGAACAGGTAAAAGTCACAATGTGCTATGTCCAATTGATAGAGGGAATGTGGAAGCACATTAGTGCGACTTTTGACGAGAAATTGTTTTACCAGTTGGTATGGATGTGCTGGTGTGATCTCAAGCAGAAGAAAACAACTTGTAGCCTCAGCAAAATTTGCCCAACGCATTTATCCCCTTCAATGTATTCTTGGTCCTCTTTAAAGCATCGGTGCCTTTCATAAGCCAACTGAGCACTGTAAAATTTCCAACCGAGCGAAAAAATTGTCCAGGCCGGGAATAGAATTTAGATACTTGGCTTACAAGGCCAATGTAAACACTTTACCGTTTAAGCTAACTGGGCAATAATCGGCGGGCATTCCTCGCTCAGATAACCTTATTGGTCTTAACATCTGGTCTGTCATTTAGACAGCTGGACAGAATAGAGCGGTTTATTATATCTAGCTGTCTAAATGATCTAAAAATTCACCAATCAGTTTGATTGTGTTAAAATTATAGTATAACATTTATAAATCGATGTTGAATTCAGAGAAAATATCTAATTTCTAAGTACTCGTTTTGACATTGGTAATATTAAAAGTCTATTTTCCAGCCGAATCTGGAGAAATGTTGCCAGCGTTTCGACTTCATTTGTTGCCAACTCTTCAACAACTGAATAACTGTTCGAATCTTCATTCCCATTAAAATCCATTGTAATACCAAAATTATACACTCATCAAAGTTTCTCAACCATGTGAAATATCCCAATGGTCTTCTCGTATCTCAAAATGTTAGGATACAAAATTCAGTCAAAATCATATATTGGGTTTTCTAATTACATCCCGTGTTCAATTTTATGATTAAGTATCGTGAGTGGTCTCATTTTTACTTTCTTCTATCTTTACAAGAAGAAAGTATTGGATTCATGAAAATTTTCGACTTCCGGTTTTCGACGGATTTATACGTTTTAGAAGGTCCTGAACACGTTTTGACTATTTTTAGAAAATGTCTGTCTGTGAGTCTGTCCGTCTGTCTTTCTGTCTGTGAGTCTGTCTGTCTGTCTGTCTGTGTGTCTGTCTGTATGTGACAAAAAATTTGTGGGCGCTCTATCTCAAGAACTAATGCTCGAAATTTAATAAAATTTTATATTCAGTTAGACCTTGATATGAATTAGTGCCTATTGGTTTTTGGTGAAAATTGGCCTGCAGGTGGCGCTGCTATACTACGTTTTTCATGATTTTCAAGCTTGCTATATCTCAAGAACTAATGCACAGAATTTCACCAAACTTCAGATTCTGTGACCCCTTGATATACATAGATGCTGATTAAGTTTTGGTGTAAATTGGCCAGCAGGTGGCGCTGCTATGCCACGTTTTTCATGATTTTCATGATAGCTATATCTCAAGAACTAATGCACAGAATTTCACCAAACTTCAGATTCCGCAATACCTTGAGATACATAGTCGCTGATAAGGTTTTGGTGTGAACCGCCCTATAGGTGGCGCTGCTATGCTACATTTTGCACGATTTTTGCGATAGCTATATCTCAAGATCTAATGCAGAGAACTTCATCAAATTTTAGATTCTGTTACACTAGAATATATAACATAATTAGACGTTGATTACATTTTGGTATTAACCATGCAACAGGTGGTGCAGCTGTGCTGCATTTTGCACGATTTTTCCGATCGCTATATCTCAACAACCAACGCACAGAATTTTTTCAAACTTCAGATTTTGTAACAAAATGACATACAACATAATTACACGATGATTACGTTTTGTTATAAATCCTTCAACTGATGGTGCTGCTGTGCTATATTTTACACGGTTTCTTTTAAACTAGCTATATCTCAAGAACTAATGCACAGAATTTCATCAAACTTCAGATTCTTTTACACCATAATATAATTAGACGCTTTTTTACGTTTTGGCATAAATTGGCCAAGATATGGTGTTGCTGTGCTAAGTTTTGGAATTTTTTTGTTATAGCTATATCTCAAGAACTAATGGACGAAATTCAATCAAATTTCAGATTCTGTTAGGTCTTGACATAAATAGATGCTTATTAGGTTTTAGTATAAATTACCCAACATGAGGCACTACTAAGCTCATTTTCTCAGAATATTAATTAAATTTTGCATTTTAGGCTTTTCGGATACCAGAATCTCATTAGGCTAGGTCAAATGTTCGAGGAAATTCGATAGTGGGTAACTTTGGGGTCACCACGTTTTTTTTTTTTTTTTTTTTTATATATATATATATTAAAATGTACTTATGAGATAGAAGAAAGTTTTGGGATTGACACATCCAACTAGTTTTCTTATGTATTCTAGACTAAGAAAAGCGATGGTGGACATCCGGGACCCGCGACGGCAGGAGGGGAGGGGAAAAGATCGAAAGGTTCAAGAAAAAAATCAATTTCACAATAAAAATGAAAAAAATATGTATGAATATTAATGATTAAAACTTTTGTAGAATGAGAAAAACATTTGTGGATATCCGTGACCTGCGACTGTGGAGGGGGAGGGGAGGGGTAAGGGTCAAAAGGGGCAAGGAAAAAAATTCAATTTCACAATAAAAGAGAAAAAATACGTTTAAATATTAATGTACAAAACTTTTATAGAATGAGAAAAACATTTGTGGACATCCGAGACCCGCGAGTGGGGAGGAGAAAGGGTCGAAAGGGGCAACAAAAATAATTCAACTTCACAATAAAAAAGAAAAAATATGTATAAATATTAATGTTTAAAACTTTTATAGAATGAGAAAAACATTTGTGGACATCCGGGATTCGCAACGGGGAAGGGGTAGAGGACGGGAGGAGAGGGAAAAGAGTTGAAAGGGGAAAGAAAAAAAATATATTTCACAATAAAAAAGAAAAAGATATGTATAAAAATTAATGTTTAAAGCTTTTACAGAATGGGAAAAACATTTGTGGACATCGGGGATCCGCGACTGAGGATGGAAGGGGAGGGGAAAGGTTGAAACGGACAAGAAAAATAATTTCCATTTCACAATAAAAAAATATGCATAAATATTAATGTTTAAAATCTTTATAGAATGAGAAAAACATTTTGTCATCAGGAACCCCAACTGAGGAAGAGGAGGGGAGGGGAGGGAAACGAATTAAATGTGTCAAGAAAAAAATTCCATTTAAGATATATATACATATATGTACAAGAATATTAATGTTTTAAGCTTTTATAGAATGAGAAAAGCATTGGTGGACGTCTGGGGAATAGAAGAGGTTGAAAGAGGCAATAAAAATTTTCGCTTAAAAATAATTATATATAAATATTAATATTTAAAATATTTATTGAATGAGAAAAGCAATGATGGACTTCGGGACTCACGAATGGAGAAAAGGAGGGGAGAAGAGGGAAAAGAGATTAAAGTGGCAAGAAAAAGAAATTTCTATTTCAAAATAAATTTATATATATATACTACATACATATTAAAGATTAAAACTTTATAGAATGAGAAAAGCATTGGTAGATATCCGGGACAATTTGCTGGAGAGGAGTAAGGGATGGGAAAGGTTTAAAAAGGTATAAAAAAGCAATAATTCGTTTAAAAATATACATACATATAAATAAATATTAATGTTTTCCAAATGAATCGATTTTTTGAGTAAATTTTGACGTAATATTACTGCAACAGTTTTATTGTCTTTTGAAGGTATCAATGTATGTTATTCTGGCATAAAATCTATGATTGCAACACCAAAGTCAGGTGATTTTATTTGAACTGCACCGCTGCTAATCCATAAAGAACTGTCCAGAATGTCTGTAGTCAGTTTTTTTGTGCAACGTTCTTCTAAATGATGCATTATTAGCTTACATTTGACCTGGGTTTTGCACATTGTTCCATGGCTTGCGCATAAGGATCATGGAAATGCTGTTAACTCGTATTTTCCAATATATTCCTTGAAATTTATATCAGAACGCGATCGGCAAAAAACGACAAGACGGTTAAACAACTTTCCATCATCCTTTATTTCTATAACCCCTTCTGCATATGCAAATTTACTTTGCAACTTTACCATTGTTTTACACAATTTTAAATTTCTTTGTGAAAAATGAATTCCAAAAATTCTTTATTCTATTAATAATACGTTCATTAACAAATTTTTAGTATTCTTGTAAACCAATGTATATAGCCTTCTTGAAACATTAATATTTATGTAAATACTTTTTTTTCAAATGGATTTTTTTTCTGGCCTCTTTCAATCCTTTCCCTCCTCCACATTCGTAGGTTCAAGGTGTGAACCGTTTCTTTCCTCATTCTATAAAAATTTCTAATACTAATATTGATATACATATATTTTAAAACGGATTTTTTTCATGCCGCTTTCAAAGCTTTGCCTTTCCCTTTACTCCTCTTCCTCTCCCAAATCGCGAGTCCCGAATGTCCACTGATACTTTTCTCATTCTATAAAAGTTTTAAATAGTAATATTTATGTATGTATACTTATTTTTTAATGGAAAATATTTCCCCTTGACCCTTTCACCCCTGTCCCTCCCCAATCGTAGGTCCCGAATATTCACAAATATATTTCTCATTGTATAAAAGTTTTAAACATTAATATTTATACATATGTTTTTCTTTTTTATTGAGAAATTGATTTTTTTTCTTACACTTCTCCTCCTTTTCACCATTCGCGAGTCCCGAATGACCATCATTACTTTTCTCATTCAATAAAAGTTTTAAATAATAATATTTATGTATAAATATTTTTAAGCCAATTATTTTATTGCCCCTTTCAACCCTTTCCCTTCCCCTTCTATTCAACAGTCGTGGGTCCCAGACGTCCAACAATGCTTTTATCATTCCATAAAAGCTTTAAACATTAATATTCCTGTATATATATGCATATATTTTTAATGGAATTTTTTTTTCATTGCCCCATTTAATCCTTTTTCCTTCCCAGTCGCGGGTTTCGGATGTCCACAAATGTTTTCTTATTCTATAAAAGTTTTAAACACGAATATTTATGCATATTTTTCTTTTTTATTGTGAAATGGAATTTTTTCTTACCCTTTTCCCTCTCCTTAACCTTTTCAACCCCTTCCACCCTTCTCTCCAGTCGCGAGTCTCGGATGCCCACAAATGTTTTTCGCATTCTATAAAAGTTTTAAACATTAATATTTATACGTATTTTTTCTTTTTTATTGTGAAATTGAATTTTTTTCTTGCCCCTTTCGACCATTTCCCCGCTCCTCCTCTTCCCCATTCGTGAGTCCCTGATGACCGCTAATGTTTTTCTCATTCTATAAATGTGTCAATATTATATTTATATATTTATATATACAATATACAACAATTTATATATACAATATATATATTTATATATTTGTTTTCTTTTTATTGTGAAATTGATTTTTTTCTTGCCTCTTTCGACTGTTTCCCCTCCCCAGTCGGTGTCCCGAATGTCCACAAATGTTTTTCTCATTCTATAAAAGTTTTAAACATTAATATTTATACATATTTTTTCTTTTTTATTGTGAAATTGAATTTTTTCTTGCCCTTTTTTACCCTTTCCCCTCCCTTCCCCTCCATCTCCCCAGTGGAGAGTTCCGGATGTCCACAAATGCTTTTCTCATTCTATAAAAGTTTTAAACATTAATATTTATGCATGTTTTTTCTTTTTTTATTGTGAAATTGAATTTTTTTCCTGCCCCTTTCGACCCTTTCTCCTCCCCCTTCGCTGTCACGGGTCCCGAATGTCCACCATCGCTTTTCTTAGTCTACAATACATAAGGGAAAAATGAGACCACTCACGATACTTAATGATAAAACTGCACACGGGCCTATGAAAAGCTGTAATTAGAAAACGCACTATATATAACAAATGTAATAATTATAAAAACTATTAACTTAAACTGAAACTTCGTAAGAGAACGATACTTTCTATAACAGTTAGTTAGTATTATGTTATGACCTATATATGAGGTAATGGCAGCATTCACGCACTCGATAATGGAAACCCTAGATCTCCTTATCGAGCTTGTGGATCAGATATCCTTTTGAAAAAAATTTAAAATTCCAAAATTCTCAAAAACCTGAATTAAACACTTTATTGAGTTGTCTTGCGATCACTCTTTGAAGGCAGGATTCAAGGAAAATATCTTTAATTTCTTTCTGGGGGAATATACGAGCACAATGACAAGAAATATCTAAATCAGCTTTGAGGTCCTTTATGTTTTACTAACGATATACTTGTGTAAATGTGCTTTTTCTTCTTAAGAGGTTGAAAAAATTATTTGTTCAGTGGTTTAGAGAGTAATTTTTATTTAAAAAGTAAGAAAAAAGATAAGTTACCTTAAGTTTCAGATTGTAATAGCCAGATGGGAAAAGAAGCCGTCAAAACTCGTGACAATGGTGGATCTAATAGGGGCGAAGGGGCGATCGCCACTGTCCCTTAGGCTAATAAAGGGTCTTCAAAATGACATTACGCATCCTCACAGGAGATGATTTGTGAGGAAACTCGAATATATTATTGTGGGGAAGCTCGTGGATGGTTCGTGCTAGTTTTAAATGCACGAGGCCCGATCCTGGATAAGGTCGTTTTTTACAGCGTGTCGTATCCTAATCTTACATTTTTCGGCAGATTCGAATCGATCCAAACTTTTTTTTTCTTCCAGGTCGAACCTGGCTTGGCCTTCGTAATATCTAGAAGTCTGTATAAAGAAAATTTCTAAATCACAGCTCGGTATGGGATGAAAGCTACAAAACACATGATACGCATTTTTGGCCCCCTCGCGATTCACGCACTCCTCTAAATTCTTTCCCTGGAGCCCACAATTTGTCTGGCATCATACTTATTTCTTATTCTTAAAAATCAAATTTTTGCTATATATTTGTTGAGCGAAATCTTTAGAAATTTAATTTGATAAGATAAGTTACAAAGATGCATTTTTTAAATATCTTCTTTTTTCTTTGTAGAGCTTTGAAATTATGATCTTCTTTTATTATCCCTTTTCTTCCTTAACTAATTTTCTTGCTGGATTTTCATTTGAATATAATTATCTAGTCAAATTTTCTCATAGTGTTTATATAAAAGTACTACATAATTGCATAAATAGCCATTAATATATTTTTTTCCTGTATTCATTAATTTCGAACATAATCGAAAATAAAATAGGAGCATAAGTAAGTGTGTTTTATGAATCATTTTACTTGCAAGATGTAGGCTGGGTTCGAGTCGATTTCTTTCATCTTTTACACCATGCTGGCCAATAATGTTTGTTGTGAGTTGTACTTGGGCATATGCCTGTACATTTCAGCCCGGGTAAAACTCTAAATGAAATATCGAAACAACGTTTAATTTTTATCGAAATATTTCTTATAACTACTAAAGTTCTTATAACTATTTCTTATAACTAACTAAAATATTCCTATAACTACTAAAGATACCAGTTGTCCTAAAATGGACTGACTGGGTTTAAATTTCTAAAACTTGCTAATGGTGATAGCTATTAAAAAATACATGCTAGATTAATAAGATGTCAGGAACATTGGTGATTCTTTTTTCAATTTTCGAAAATTTTAAGCTCTTGCTGCACATTCTGCAATGCTCATAGCCAATACAAAAGAGGCGAAATTTGAGTAAATTTATTTTCGCAACAAATTTCTTTTATATGATCAAATTCTATAAAAAAAACTTCATAAAATTTAGTTTCATTCATTCAAAAAGTTTAGTTTACATATTTTACTTTTAAAATACTGTGTAGAAACTTGAAATATGTAGTGAAATAAATGCGCAATTTTTAACCCAATTTTAATCAATATATATATATATATACTCAAGTCGAAGCATTCGGTTTCCAAAAATTTATCAATCAGAAAATTCAAACATAAAAAGTAATCAAAAGTCGAGGCAAATGGTCCCCATAAGAAATCAATTTCGTCAATCGTTCCCAGAAACTGACTTCATTTTTGCTAAAAGATCGCGTAAAGAACGCTATTTTGATCAAAAAGTCGCGAGAAAATCCGAATTTAGTCAAAGAACCAATAAAAAAATTTGAAATTATTTAAAGGATAGCGCAGATAACACTAATTTTGTCAAATAGCCACGAGAGAACGTAGCCTTAAAAGTACTTATATGATCACGGAGAAAGTGCGAATTTCTTTTAACAAAATCTCAGAAAATAACTTAAAATTTGGCTTGGTAATTATTTAGAAGAAGTAAATGCTCTTTAAGGACAGTTTTGAAAAAAAATCGAAATTTAAAAAGGGAGAAAATGCGTGAAAAGCGTTATAAATTGCGATTTCTACGTTCAGAAAATAACAAATCGATTTCAAAAACAATGGTTGTAATTTGTTATTGATTGTAATTGATTGTAAATTGATAGAGACAGTCCTTGCTTCAATATAGGCTAAATTTTTTTGCTGTTTTCAATATCATCTGAGGGCTGCAAGAGTAAGAAAATGTTCTTAATTGCATTTTTTGTAGAAATACAAGGGGTGTATTTTGAAATTTTGCATGATAATTATTTAAAAGAAACAAGTGCTTTCTAAGAACTGCAGAAAGAAAATTGCAAATTTTAACCCTTTCGTGGTTATAAGCGCGTATACGCGCCCAGAATACCACTTAATTTGAATTGCGAAATGCCATACTGACACCGGAATTTTTAAATGAAAATTTTAATTTTACAAAGAACGTAAAAAAAACATTTATATATTATGAAATAAATTTGTTTTTAAATTCCGGTGTCATTCAATCATTTTAGTATTTTATGAATCGAAGTGCTTTAACCGTCAAAGGGTTAAAAAAAATAAAGTGAATGAAAAGAATTCTAAAAACCTTCTAAATTATGATTTTTATTTATTTTACGAAATACTGTACCGATTTAAAAAGTAATGATTGAAAATTGGTTATGATTGTCCCTGTTCAAACTTAAGATACATTTTATATGCGCTCCACAACCACAAAAAGATTGGAAAAAAACTAAATTGCTATTGCTGTGATACTAATGTGGCTAGAAAATTTAAATATGGCATGATAGTTACTTATAAAATATAATTGTCCTCTAAGAATAGTCAAAAGTTATTTCGAAATTTAAAAGTTGTGACGCGATGAGAATGAGCTAAAGGCTTTCAAAAAAAAAATTGCTAAATTGCGATTTTTGTGCAATCTTAGGATATAATAAACTGATTACAAAAATAATGGTTGTGGGTCAATGGCGACAATCTCTAATCCTACACTGGCTATAATTTTAGCCGATGCCACTACTACTTGATGTTGACAAAAACAACAAACTTTCGAAAAATGTCCTTGAATTTTTTAATAATTACGTTTCTATATGATAATAGGAAATATGTATAGGATAATAGGAAAATGAAATGAATAGGAAAATGAATATGATAATAGGAAAAATTAATATATGTAAATTAATGGTGGCAGTCATTGCTTTAACATAGGCATTTTACTGGTGCCACTAACCCTAGAGAAATGCTAGATGATAGAGAAGAAGAATGGAATTCGTCACGACAGTTAATTAAAAGATGCCAATGCGTACGAAGAAGATGGTTTCTAAAAAAACTAAAACTTCAAATTAATAGTGAAATAACTGTAGGATTGAGCATAAAAGTTTCATGCAAAAATACAAAGACATTAATTCATCTCTTTTTAAGTTTATTTCATTTAAACTTTCGGTTACATTATTATTTATTTGAGATATTCTTTTAATAATTTTAAAACTTATTTTACTTATTATTGTTTTTGATTATTACTTCATTTATTTTATTAAAACTTTCATTATAATTTTGATTGCATTATTACATTCAAATTACCATTTAAAAACTGTAAAGAAAGTAATGACCAGAAATTACGCAAAATTATGTAATCCGCACAACATCTGGTTCCAATCTGTGCAATTTTGGAAGAGTCTATTATATCAGTTACATGTCGTGCAATTTCAGAATATCATTATTTATTTGATTTGATAATGTTCGGTTGAGGGCCGTAAGTAGAAATGAATAACAGAGATTGGGGCTCATATTTTCTCTCCCTGTCGCACGCAGAACGACAAATTAGTGCATATTCACACAGCAGTTACTACATTTATTATTAAACTCTTGTAATAACTTCATTTTATGCTAAGAAAATAATAGAATGATGCAAAATTCGAGTGTATGATGAGTACAAAATTAAACACCATGTTAGCTTCATATGTGCAAATAGGATGAGCAAGTTTTGAAACATGTTGCTTACAGTTGCGTATTTTTGCAAAACTGTGAAAGGTCCTCCAAACTTAATTAGATTTTTGAACATAAATTCATTTAGTGACCTCGGAATCTTTTCCAGAGGAGGCTCAAAATGTTTTTTTATTGTGAGGTGGGGGGGGGGCGAGTGAGCACCCTCCTGGAAACAGCCCTGGTTCGAGTAGAATTGAAACATATTAAGAATCATATAAAACTATTTTACTGTTTTTAAAATTTTAATCTTACACTTAATCAGAAATTAGAAGTAATAGATACAGAATTAGCAAATTAAGTCAAAATGTTATGGCGTCGGAATCCAGCTTGGTAATTTTTTGCTCAATTCAAAAAATTGAATTCCTGTATACAGATTTAAAAATTTGTTGAAAGTGATAAAAATATAGTTAAAAGGCAAACAAGTACCTTTACTTCTGGGCAATTCCATGGTGTCAGACGTAAAATTTGCACAAAATTTACTCATAAAAACTTAAAATTCTTAAAGATAAAACAATCATACTTTTCCAAATATTTTTTTAATACTTACCTATACATATATAACCATAAAACATAAAAATAATTTCTAGCAAAAATTAAACTTTAAAAAAAATAATATAAAATCTCACGGTGTCGGACGTAAGAGAAAAGGACATAAGAATGAGAGACATCAAACTAAAATCTAAATTTCAGCTGAATGGTTTATTCTGTAATGTTGTACTTATTTTTATGTTAAAGAGCACTGATACAAGATAAATAACTCACAAATTTTCATCAAATTAGTGCAATATTAAGTTGCAAAAAGTAATTTTAATCTTTAGTGTCGGACATAAAAACTTGTTGTCGGACGTAAAATGAGCAAAATTAACTTGGTGTCGGACGTAAATAAAGTTAAAAAAAAGACTTAATTAGCATAGTACCTTTATTTTTACGATTTATCTATGATAGTACATTGGACATTGCTTACAATTATGTTTAATATTTACATAAGTATTTATAAGTTAACTTTTGGCCATTTAAAATGACCTTCTGCCTTGTGCATCACAGATACTTCAATTTCATCATCATTTATTTGGGTGATGCACCCTGGATAAAATACAGACTCATATTTGACAACTACCCAGTCATTTAATTTCATAAGTACGGGGGGATTTATATTTATAGAGAAATATGAGTGGAAGAGATAAATTGAAACCCCTCATCATCGGCAAGTCTCGGAATCCTCCCTGTTTTAAAAATGTTAGAAATCTGCCCTGTGTTCATGAAAGTCAAGCCAAAGCATAGATGACAAGTGATATACTCGTTAAGTGGATCCGCAAATTCGATAAACGAATGAAAAAGGAGTCTAGAAAAGTATTGTGTCTCATCGATAATTGCCCTGCTTATCTCAAGGATATCTCAGGTTTACAAAACATCGAACTAGTCTTTTTACCACACAATGTGACTAGCGTGGTTCAACCCATGGATCAGAGTATAATTCATATTCTGAAATTGAAATACAAAAGACATGTCGTTGCACGCTACCTACACCAAATAGATCATCGCAAAGAAGATCTATCTTGCCCAACCTGTAAACCTATTAATCTCTGGGACTCAATGCATTTCCTGAGTACGTCCTGGAAAGACGTAACATCAACCACCATCGAGAACTGTTTCTCTAGAGCTTTTGATACTGACGGCACTTTACAAAACGTTGACATCCGAGAAGAGGAGCAGTATCAAGAAGAATGCAAAGATTGGGACTTATTTGTAGAAATTGACGATCAAGTTGTGACATGTGAAGTTCGGTCTATCGCAGACGTCAAAAGTTCCGATGAACCTAGCTCTTTAGAAGAAGTAGAAGACGACGCGGATGAAGAAACAGATGCACCAGCCATACCATCATTCGCATCTGTAATGAGCTCGTTCAGCTTACTTCAACTGTATGCGTCTTCGATGGATGCTGGTTCTGCCGTTGAAGATTTTTTCTTCCACATTAACAAGGCAGAAAACTTCCTAATAAAATCTCGTCCTAGGTTGCACCAAACCAAGGTAAACAACTTTTTCTCAACAAACTAAAACTACATCACGATTTTTAAAATGTATCGAATAATTATTATTCCTTACATACATTTAGTTTGTCTTTCAAAAATTTATGAAAATTTGTTATTCTTCCCCTTTAAGCATGTAATGCATTCTCTTTTCTAAAGATTAGCAAAATTTTCATTTTATTGTCTTTTATTTATAGTTTGGCAGAGAGTAGTACTACATAAAGGCATTTTAATATTTTTACTGTACAAACAGATGGTCAATAAAATTTTGGAGAAAATAAAATTATCCTTTTTTTAAATATCTTAAACTCAAATTTTCTTGAATATTAAAAAATTGTTAGAAATGGGTAAAATAAGAGTTATAAATGGCTAAAATTACGTTAATAAACAATGTGCACTTTTTATATGCATTATCATTCGAGAATCTATGAAATTTGGATAAGATACGATCACGCTTAAGATACGAAATGCTCTCAGTCCCTTGATTTGTATTTTAAACGAGTTTCACTGTATGTAGTTTTACATATTTTTAACAACAAGAACCATGTAAACACAAATTATTTTAGTTTTGCTTATATTTTTAAACATGTGGTGCACCTAAACCTACTATTACTTTTAGTAATCTTGGTGTTGGACGTAAGTGGTGTCGGACGTAAAATATTTTTTACGTCCGACACTGTTCATTTGAAATAAAAATAATTTTTTGGAATTTAATTTGATTGCATATTTTCAATAGTATATGAAATCACTATTTGCAGGGAAATTAGTTTCTAAAATACTCCAACCAATTTTGTGCAATATAAACTTTTAAGCAATTTGGTGTTGGACGTAATTTTCCCAAACTGCCCGGTATAAAAGAACTACAAAAAACAAAGATATAATATTTAAACATAATTTACATATGGCACACTCTTCTGAAGTATTTTAGCAAGTATCTTAACCAATTACAATTTAAAAAATAGTTTAATTTCACACCAAAATGTAAATTTGTAAAATATCTTATAAATGTGTCATTTCAATATGCCTTATACTACTTCAATTCAAAGCCTTATTACTTCTTTAAACTTGAAATTCTGGCTTTGTTTTTGTTATTTTCTCATAGTTCAATTTGTGACCTTTAAAATGATGTCTAATTTGCGAAAAATAAACTATTTTGAAAAATTGGCCACCATGTCCCTACTTCTGTGGAATTGCCCTTATACAGATCGATCTGTTTCATTCCTATGGAGGTAACATTCTCAAGCTGTATAAAAATACAAATATCTTTGAAAAAAAGGTTCATAAAATTTTGGATAAAAAATATTTTTAAAAACGTATTGCTATATCATAGTTTTATTAGTTTATAAATTTTCTAATACCATATCTTCATAATCAAGGAAGATTATTATGAAGAGAATATTTGACTCATGCAAATAAAACCGCTCATTAATATTTATCCCATGGGAGATCTTATGAAAGAAATTTATTTAAGTTTCTCATTTACATTTTAATGTTTATTTATTTATTTTGCTCTGAATAGCTGAAATTGATCCATACAAGGGTCTTTTTTTTACTTTTTCAATTTTGTTTGAAGGTTGTTTTTATGAGAGTCTTTTCCTTCTGAACCGGTTATAGCAGTAAAAGTTTCTACACAAAAAAAAAACCTTTAACTAAAAATGAAAAGGCAAAAAACAAGCTTTGCAGAGATGAATCCCGGCTATCCAGTAAAAAGTAAAAATAATAATAATATTTAATTATAAATGAAATACTTTTCAAAAACTCTTCCACATGATTAACTTCAGTGAGCATGTATGAAGTATCCCTTAAAGTGGAGCCTTTTCTATTTTCGTGGTTTTAGGCGTAAAGGATTAAAGCAATCAAACATCTTAGAAAAAAAATCAGAAATATGAGCTTATTGGATGACAAAAATTCAATGCTTATCAATGTACATCACCTTGGAACGAAAGAAAAAAAATTAGCTCATAATAACCTCATTATCTGTGATTCAAACAAAGAGATAAAAAATTGAAATAAACAAATTCACTTGAACAACAACAACCACATTTATTTTTTTTCCAATATGATTTGCAACTAAAAAAATTAAAATTTTGTAATAAAAGAAGATTTTATGTACAAGAAATTAATATATTCTAAAATTTATAAAAGAAATAGTATATTTGTTAAAAATTTTTAAAAGAATTCATACATAAACTAAACTTCAGTTGCCAGGATTTAAACTTACTATTTTAACTACTGGTAAAATTAAAAAAAAACAGCATTTTTTAAACAGAGGAATACAGTTCAAATGCTACGTAACTCAATCAGATATTTTGTCAAACGTACGATATCATTCTTTTAAAATTTATAAAAAAATTTTACAGCCTAGTAACACTTCTAATTCAGCACAACAAGTTGGTGGATTCAAAAAGTCAATTATTCTGTCTTTATAAAAGTTCACCTTCTTTACATTGAAGAAAATTTTCTTAAAGGAATATGCTGAAATTTAAGGAAATGACAAAGAGTGCATTTTCTACTGGTGTGAAAGTCACAAGAAAACTGCATTTTTTTTTAACTCTCATGCAGTGTTCTTTTCAAATGTACCTTATTTAAATATGCAGATCTTCCAAGTTTCCTATCAATGTTTTAGTTCAGAAATCGTTCTTTTATTTAATTGGAACATTTGAACAAGTATAATGAAAAACAATTGCTCTAAAATAACAGTGGTGAACAAAAAGACACACTGAAAAATTCTCAATTTAGGTTGAAATAGATCCAAATACCTGAGCAAATTTAACTACATGTATATGTATTTTTATGTGATTCGAAGTTTCCTACCAATATTTTAGTTCAGAAATCGTCTTTTACTTAATTGGAACATTTAAGCGATTGATAGAACAACAATTTCTGTAAAATAACAGTGGGGTGCAAAAAGCCACAGACTCAAAAATTCTGAATGCGGCTTTTGGGTCGAAAAAGACCCAAACACATTAGCAGAGTTTATATGTTTGTTATAATTGCTTGTAATAATTTCTCGAAAATTCACTTAAAAAGACTTACGAATGTAAATAAAAACCCCACAGATACATTGATTTTCCGATGATTATAGACAAAGGAAGAATGACAGCAGACTGATTTCTACATATTCAACAGCAAACACATATGTTTTTTAAATAGATTGACATATAATCAAATAGATGTTAACAACACTGTGCAATTATTTTTTAAACTATCAGCACCATTTTTATTTACCCTTTATATCGTAAATTATGAAATCATAAAAATTTGATCTTCTGGAACTTTTTTGAGAATTTTTCAAACTGCATTAAAAATTTTACACAATGATTTAATAAATCTTAGAAGGATTTTGACCAACTAAAATTAAGTTTGAACTGATAGGGATTTTGTCGCATATTTATTTATAACTGCACTCAAATTTTTGTATTTAAAACTTTTCCTTAACACTTTCCAACAAACTTGAAAATGCAAACTTGGTTTATGCATCCAGTTTGTCTGACCGGATGGCTGTCTGTCCGCGCTCCAACTCTTGTAAATATACTCGGATTGCCATGAAATTTTTGAACGTTATTGACGTTTACCCTAGCACAAACCCTGTTGAAAATGAAGTTTTTGCCACGATCGATGTTTATTTACAGGGACAGTCAAGAGTTTTCCATTGCATTACGATCTATGGGGAAAAATCGTTTCAAATGAATTTTTAAGGTGTTACACCCGGACAAACATTTTCAAATTTATTTGCATCTACGAGAAGCACTAAAATATGCAGTTAGTTATTGTTAATTTACAGATTCAACAAAATAATTCTATTACATAATAATAAAGCAGGAAATTGTTTGTGAAATATTTTAATGATGGTAAACGGTTTCATGTGTAATCAAATTGATATACATCGCTGAGACTTAATACGAGTTATTTCACGCATAATACGAAGTGTATAGCATTTACAGGGACACACAAAAGATTTCAAATTGTATATTCTATCCGAAGTACTGTATATTATGGATGAGGACTGTTCGATGGATAAAATGCATTTTTAATTATGATATGCGATTTTAAGTTTCACTAAATGTATGCACATTACATGGTGTGCATAAATGCTAATAATTACACAATTAAGATATACAGGATTACACAAAAGAACTAGGAAAGGTTACTGAATATGAGCGAAATTTACTTAAAGATGGTTTTTAAATAAGTGATGCATTTTTATGGTGAAATGCATTCAGTTTACTATAAAATGTTTGTTGACTATAGATAAAATGATATATAGGTCACGCAAAGAATTAGCTATATGGTCAACCATAGATAATAATTTCTCGAAATATGATTTTAATAGTTCAAAGAATATTGTTGTTTGAACTAAATTTTAACAAAACACTTTCGTGTAATAAAAGTACTGTGTAAACTGCAGGGCTGCACAAAAGTACTGAAGTATGTTTCCATCTATTAGTATCAATTGCTAAAAGACAAATTTCATCCAGCTAGGCATTTTCTTTCTAAACTAAATTTCCCCATTATTTAGTATGTATATCAACCAACAAATCAAATACAGAGCTTTTCAAAAGTATTGAAATACATATTTGGTTACGGACAGTAACACCTTATTTTTCTGCCTAACGAAACTTTGTAAAAGAACTTAGGAAGTGTTGGAAAGTGTTCCATAATCTATGCTTAACGAATGATTTTTCTTAGTTGTTCTATTTCGTAAATTTAAAAAATGTACATATACAATGGATATACAGTAAACTCCTTGAAATCCGCAACTCTCTAAAATCCACACATATTTTATGGATGTAAACAATGAAACTTTCAGTTCAGATTTGGGGCAGAATTTTATTTTTTTAGTTTTGTAACAATTCTGTATGTTTTTTAATTTGTAATTTTCTTAATTATACTCTTCATGTTTTTTTCATGAAGGAAGAATAATTTTTTTTTTTTTGAAAAATTTCAAGATATTTCTGATATTACTGGTAATCACAATCTTCTTACCAAATATATTTATGCATTAATCAAGTTCTTTTGGTTATTAAGCTGGCTAAACTTGAAAAAAAATCCTCATTTTATGATTTTGATGTAAATTAATAATGTACTTTTATGAGGCAAGTTTTGTTGAATAATTTTGGAAAAATACATTTAATCTTTATAATGAATATTTAATCATACACTATTGATTATTAACTTGACCTTTGCTTTTAGTGCTTTAACCATTTTAATTTGTTATTATTTTAGTTTAGTACTTATTTTAATATTTTATTATATTGTAAGCAGTCATTATAGTACAGATTGCACTATTAATTGCACTCAAATTACTGTTTAAAAATGTTAACAAAGCAATGACCAGAAATCTGCAAAATTCTAAAATCCGCACAACCTCTGGTCCCAAGCTGTGCGGATTTGAGGGAGTCTACTGTATAAAAATATTTCCAAACAGAAGTTTTTCTTTCCCAATATTCCATAATGAAAAAAGCTGAAAAGATGCAAAGGCGAAAAAAAAACATTCTTTTTTTTGTGAAATTAATTATATTTTTTTTGGAACAATGTAAAGTTATGTATCTATAACTCATTCTAAACTATGTTGATACTAATCGATGTATTAAATGAATTTTATAACAAGTTATTTTAATGGTACTTTAAAGTACCTTAAGACCCAAAGTGTTCAAATTGAAAAGATTTTGCAAGCATGTTTTTTTTAAAAATAGTGCTTAAAGCCATACTTTTTTCCTTCTTGAATTCCATCTTGTTACCCCTTTATAATAATAATTTGGCAGTGAGTTCCTTAAGTATATTTCTTGCAGAAACAGTGCTGCAGCAGGTTAAAAACCGCAACAAACCCACTTTGCACAAAAAGATAAATGCTAACCAACATATGCATTTTAACACTTGTATAAAACACTATTCCCTTATAAAACCTGTAACATTACAAAAAAAAGCGCTAAAAAATGTATAATACATTACGAGCCGGAATAATTAAAAATACATTAAAAATCCCATTTGGTGATGATGAAGAGTGAATAAGTTATAATTCTACCTCCAAATCATATTTCCAGTTTATTAAAGCAGAAATCAACTAGTCATTCTCCCCCCCCCCTCTTTTCATCATGCTACAATGACAGCTGTTCATTACAGTTTTGTAGTAAGCACCTTTTATAAAATAAAATCAGCAGTTCATCAACCTAATAACTATTTTAACTCTAAATCTTACTAATCAGCAGTGACGGCTAAATGCCCCATCAAATTTTCTGAAACATTCGGGTCTATTCATATTCCAAAATGGTCGGATACAAATTTCAGTCAAAATCATTAGAGTCATTTATTTTTATAAAATATACATACAAAATTTGCTTGTACTAGAATAAAATACTGTGAAAAACCGAGCCCAACTAGGTCAAAATTACCTTAAGTTCAACTGAATAAAACAATACATTTGCAGCGGATTAAAAATTATATACTGGTGCCGAATTTAGTGATATTATTTAAGTTGACGCCAAGCAAGAGACAAATGATTTGGAATTGGTAATCTTGAAATTTAATTTTCCTGTCAAATATAACAAAATATTAAGCTTTGAGATTTTTTTTACTGCTAACATTTCAGTTACTTAATAATTGTTTAACAGTTATTCATATCAATAATCTACTCCTTCAATTTTCTCAGTCATGTAACCTATGCCAATTATCTTCTCATACAACAAAATTGTAGGTACGAAAAATTTAGTGAAGACCATCGGAGATGTTTTTGAGATAAAATTTGGTCCTTCTGTAATGTATGATCGTAGAAGACAACATTGCCATGCTGTAAAAAATTCTGAGTTCAATGATACAAAACACAAACAAAAATAAAGCAAAAAATAAGTTTGGAGAAATAAAGTATATAGCTGATACGCCTATAGAATTGTTATTTATGAATGAACAAAATATGTCAAATAAATATCGAATCAATTATTTATATAATTAAAAAAATAATTCGCTCATGATGGGCTCAAAGAACACACTACAATGAGATATGTTTCATTTACATACTTGAGAATTTTTTTAACAGAAAAATTTAACAAATATGTAAGATTTTATTTCCAAGAAAATACATTTAGCATATTTTTAATATATTTTTTTAAAAGTTACTTCAATAAAGCCTTTCCCATCATATAAGATATTGCATTAAGGTAAACTTTATCTTTTCCAGTCAGATTAAGTTTTTATTTTAGGTAAAATTACTTTACAGTGAAGTAAAATAATTATTAGCAAAATGACACTGTGCTATGGAAGAATTTTTAAAGATTTATAAAAAAGTGCACTATTTTTTAGTTTATTACTAAATGCTAAAAAACAATAGATGTTATAATAGTAAAAGGGATACCATATACAGGGATCATACTCAAATTTGCCATTACAAATGTAAGAGATTTTCAGGCAGTGTCTATTTGGTATGACACAAATAATGCTTTCTTAGATCATAATTCCGAGAAAATGCTTTGGAACATGTTTCACAAATAAAGGGTTTCTCTTGAGTATGCGTCAACAGATGTCTTCTTAGAAAACTATTCTGATAAAATCCTTTAAAACATATTTCACAAACATAGGGTTTCTCTTTAGTATGTGTCAACAGATGGCTTCTTAGACAATTCTTATCGTGAAATCCTTTGGAACATATTTCACAAACAAAAGGTTTTTCACCTGTATGAGTCAAAAGATGGCTTCTTAGATTACCATTCTGAGAAAATCCTTTAAAACATATTTCACAAACAAAGGGTTTTTCTCCAGTATGAGTCAAGAGATGGCTTCTTAGATTACCATTCTGAGAAAATCCTTTAAAACATATTTCACAAACAAAGGGTTTCTCTCCTGTATGTGTCAATAAATGCTGTCTTAGATGGTCATTTATAGAAAATTTTTTGGAACATACTTCACAAACAAAGGATTTTTCACCTGTATGAGACAAGAGATGCCTTCTCAGATCATAACTGCGAGAAAATGCTTTAGAACACGTTCCACAAACGTAGGGTTTCTCACCAGTATGAGTCATGAGATGGCTTTTAAAATTACTCTTATCAGAAAATTCTTTCGAACATATTTCACAAACAAAATGTTTTTCTCCCGTATGTATCAAGAGATGCTTTCTTAGATTACTACTCTGAGAAAAACTTTTGGAACACATTTCACAAACATAGGGTTTCTCTCCAGTATGTGTTAACCGATGTTTTTTTAGGTTACCCTTATCAGAAAATTCTTTGGAACATCTTTCACAAAAGAAGGATTTTTCTCCAGTATGAGTCAAGAGATGCCTTCTCAGATCATAACTGCGAGAAAATGCTTTAGAACATGTTCCACAAACGTAGGGTTTCTCACCAGTATGAGTCATGAGATGGCTTTTAAAATTACTCTCATCAGAAAATTCTTTCGAACATATTTCACAAACAAAATGTTTTTCTCCCGTATGTATCAAGAGATGCTTTCTTAGATTACTACTCTGAGAAAAACTTTTGGAACACATTTCACAAACATAAGGTTTCTCTCCAGTATGTGTTAACCGATGTTTTTTAGGTTACTCTTATTAGAAAATTCTTTGGAACATCGTTCACAAAAGAAGGGTTTTTCTCCAGTATGAGTCAATAGATGTCTTCTTAGACACCGCTTATCGCGAAATCCTTTGGTACATGTTTCACAAACAAAAGGTCTTTCACCTGTATAAATCAAAAGATGTCTCAGAGTACTAGTATTAGAAAACTTTTTGGAACATTCTTCACAAATAAAAACTTTTTTTTCTGCATCATTGGAGATATGCTTTTTATTATCCTCATTTTGTGGAACAACGTGCTGCTCAATAAAGGAAAACTTTTTTCTATGATCAGTGACATTTTCTTAAGTGAGCAAGTTTTATTTTGTAAACACAAAATTCTTCAAAGCATTAGTATGGGAATATTGTTGCTCTTTTCATCCAAGGAAATGACTTATTGAATTTCAGCAAAACCGTTTTATCTAGCTTTGAATCTAAGAACAGAAACAAAAATAATAAGCAGATTAGTTTAAAAAAAAGGCACTAAAAGTAATTGTGACTTACATATCAGATTTGACAATTTTCATTTTCTAAAACTGTACAAAAATCACACATTAAATTATCACAGTATATAAAAAATTGGTAATAAGTAAAATTGAGAATAATATTGTCCACCTTAATTGTGTATAAGAAGTACTGTTTACTCTCGTGCAATAGGCACATGCAAGAAGATCATATTACTGTTAAAACTATTGTGTAACAAAAAGCTATTGATAAATGCTTTTAAGCAGTATGTATTTCTTAGTGTTATCCGCCCTATATATGTAAAATCTAAATGTAAGGAATTTATGAAATGTCTGATTTCGTTTTATGGCAATTTCTCTAAAAATATGGAATGAAATTAACACCAAAATTCTGTATTGAGAAGCAGATCTCAAAACTAATATTAGAATTTTAAAATTTGAATTAGTTTTTGAGATATTACTATTATTATTCTATTTGAATTTAAATTTCTCTAATGATGAGAACCAAAATGCTCCATTTTTGTGGAAAGAGGTATAAAATAGATAACGATAGGAATTATTAGATCTGTTTTTCTTTTCTCATTTTCAAATTGAAATTAAAAATACAGTAGACTCCCTCAAATCCGCAATTCTAATATCTACAACTCTCTAAAATCCGCACATAATTTACGGATGTAAACAATGAAACATCAAATTCTGATATAGGGACAATTTTTTTTACAATTTTTTTTTTAGTTGGAACCCGAGATGGTTTAATCCTTTCAGACGCGTTGTTTAAAAAGGACATCTAATCTTAATTTTACTGCCACCAAGAATATTTAATTAAAATTTTCCTTTGATAACGTTAATGAGAATAAGCATGTTCGTGTTTTCTAATAAATTCATTTATTAATTCTGGAGTAAATTAATTATTTTAAGCAGCTTTACTCCACGCCGCAAATGGTTAAAGGGAAAATATACAATTTAATAAGCATTAATTTTAATTCCTATACGGGAAGTATTTTCAATCATCTTCCACATGATGTCTTTGATGTAAAAGCCAAAGAAAATGTAAACTAATAGGAATTATTATTTATTGATATCATTTTGACATTTCTAAAAAAAATCTTACGCATGTATTTCTGCAAGATACGAAAACAATTTTTAGCGGATTGTGGCGTCATGTGAAATCACTCTTTCGATCCTATGCTTTTTTGCATCTGGCGGTAAGTGCTATTCTGATGAAACGAATTTATAAAAGCACTAAATTGGATAAGTGAATTGGAAGTATAAAATAATAAAAAATAGTATTCCAGTGACGTTACAATTTAAAAAATGGCGATTTTTATAACCTTGAACCAAAAGAAAGAATAAGGTCCAAGTGATTATGAGTATTATGAGTATATGAGTTATTAGCTGGAAATAAATGATATATTGTTGATATTCTTTTATACGTTGACGAAATTTTCTGTAATAATCTGTATGAGGTAAGATCAATAAGTAATATTCGTGTGACGTCACAATTGGTAAAATGGCGATTTTTATACCCTTAAGCCGAATGGAAGATTACGGCACATTGCTCAACTGAATGTAAGGGGCGTAGAATTTTTTGCTTGGTTTTCTTTTTAATTTTAAAAAGAAAATGATAATCATAATGGAAAGATGACATCATTAGCAATAAAAAAAATATTTGAATCTATAAGAGAATGTCATTAAAATTTAAAACATTTTTTTTTTCAATAATATTACTTTTTTTAAATATTTTGCATTTATAAATTTTAGAAGTTATTAAATTTCTTTTGCATTATATCTGACACCTGGAAAAAAAATTATGAAATAATAATAGCACAAATGACTGCAAGGTGAAAAAAAATTCGCTCTATGATTCTCTTTTTAATTTTAATAAGAAAAATAGATGGAACCCGTCAAAACATGACGGCACCAACGAAAGAAAAAGGTATTTTCCAGCTATTAAAGGATTTTTTACGACTTATCTTCAGCAAAAATTTGAATAAATAAATGAAAATCCTGCATTTTACATCCAGGCAAATGACCCATGATTGGCAGAGTTCAAACATGCAAACATCCAAACATGCTGTCATAGAATTAGAATCTCTCTCATTTGATAATTTTCCATTTACAAATACAACAGCAATAAATTGTACATGACATGAATAAATCATAAATTACTGTCATTACTCATTTTTTACAAAATATGCATACTTCACTTACTTCGCAGCAAAATAAGACTGAATTTATAGTTTGCCATTTAGTAACAACTATAACGATGATCCTTTCAATGGTTAATTCGTTGTTACATTACCCACCCCATTCAACAAATAAACATTTGCATTTTCAACTAACTTTTCCATTACCTTTTCATAAATCAAAAATACATGTAAATTTCACATATTAAAAAAATTAATGATAATATTTATTCTGGCTAGGTGAAACCCGTCAAAACTTGACGGCAACAATATGAAAGAACCAAAGAAAAAAAGTATTTTGCCGCTATAATTCTTTTTTTAATATTAATATAATATTTATTAAAAATTTCAATATGCTTTTCCATTTACCAACGTAAACCCAACATGACATGATCCTCGGCAAAGAATCGGTGCAACGCTGCGACACACGTCGCAGACTCTTGAAAATGTTTGAAGATTATTTTTCAACTGTTAAAGTTTTTTTTTTAATGCTAGAAATCATTTGCTATGTACAAAAATTTGTCTAGGTACCATAAAAAACACAAATTTTGGCAAATAATTACAAAAAATAGCAAATTTCGTCTAAACCCCCCCCCCAAAAAAAAACATCACCCGGAAATTTTGTAAGTAGATGTTGGAAAAAAACAGCTAATTTCGTCAAGAGATTGCCAAAAACAACAAATTTCATCAAAAGATATCTAAAAAATTTGTCAAAAAACTGCAAAAAAAAAAGATTGTCTAGGTAACCCAAATAAAACAAATTTCGCGCAAGTATTGCAAAAAGTCAAAATTTTGCCAAAACGTCTAAAGAATGACAATTTTTATGAAAAAATTTTAAAAAAAAGGGCAAATTTTGACAAAAAAAAATCCCTAAAAAATCGCAAATTTGTAAACATATTGTGAAAAAAATTCAAAATATTGTGAGAAAACAACAAATTTCGTCAAAGAATTGGAAAAAAAGCAAATTTCATCAAATAATCACAAAAAGATAAATTTCGCAAAAAAACACAAATTTTGCAAAAACATCTAAAAAACAGCAAATTACTACGAAAGAAATCGAGAAAAATGATAAACTTTACTGAAAGACTTCAAAATGACGAATTTTATCCAGGTATCATAAAAGAAGCAAATTTCGTCCAGAGATCTCAAAAAGCACATAAAATTTGTCTAGGTTGTCACAAAAAAGGTAAATTAAGCTAAAAATAGTGAAAAAAATGACAAATTTCTCAAAAAATAACAAAAAACGACAGTTTTGTAAACAAAAAAAATAAAAAAAAAAAAATCACGAAAAAAAGGAAAAAATTAATAAAACAGCAAATTACATCGAAAGATTGCGAGAAAAAATGACAAATTTCACCGAAAATCACCAAGAAAATAAATAATTTTGTCCTGGTCTCATAAAAGACATGATTTTCATTAACAGATCACGAAAATACATAAAATTTGTCTAGGTACTTCAAAAAACACAAATATTGATAAACAGATAGTGAGAAAACAACACATTTTGTCAAAAGATGAAAAAAAGAGGCACATTTCATCAAAAGATCACAAAAAACGTAAATTTTGCAAAAAAAAAAAAAGAAAAAAGAAAAAAAGTGAAAAAAAAGACAATTTCTAAAAAAAAAAACAAAAAAACGAAAAATTTCACAAAAAAAGGATAAATTCGATAAGATGGCAAACTACATCGAAAGATGGCGAGAAAAAATGACAAATTTCATCGAAAATCCTTGAGAAAACAAATAATTTTTTCCTGGTATCATAAAAGACATGAATTTCGTCAAAAGATCGTGAAAACACTTTAAATTTGTCTAGGTACTTCAAAAATTCAAATATTGGTAAACAGATTGTGAGAAAACAACACATATTGTCAAAAGATGAAAAAAAGAGGCACATCTCATCAAAAGATGACAAAAAAGGTAAATTTTGCAAAAAAAAGTGAAAAAAATGACAAATTTCTGAAAATAACAAAAAAATTCCGAATAATTTCACAAAAAAATCACGAAAAAAGGATAAATTCGATAAAACGGCAAATCACATCGTAAGATAGCGAGAAAAAAACAACAAATTTTACCGAAAATCCCTAAGAAAACAAATAATTTTTTCCTGGTATCATAAAAGACATGAATTTCGTTAAAAGATCGTGAAAATATTTTAAATTTGTCTAGGTATTTCAAAAAATTCAAATATTGGTAAACAGATTATGAGAAAACAACACATTTTGTCAAAAGATGAAAAAAAGAGGCACATTTTATCAAAAGATCACAAAAAGGTAAATTTTGCAAAAAAAAAAAGTGAAAAAAATGACAAATTTCTGAAAATAACAAAAAAAATTTCACCAAAAAAAAGTCACGAAAAAGAGTAAATTCGATAAAACGGCAAATTACATCCAAGGAATGAGAGAAAAAATGACAAATTTCCCCGAAAATCCCCGAGAAAACAAATAATTTTTTCCTGGTCTCATAAAAAACATGATTTTCTTTAGCAAAAGTACATAAAATTTGTCTAGGTACTTCAAAAAACGCAAATATTGGGAAACAGATTGCGAGAAAACTGCACATTTTGTCAAAAGATAAAAAAAGAGGCACATTTCACTAAAAGATCACAAAAAAAGTAAATTTTGGGAAAAGAAAGTGAAAAAAAATGACAAATTTCTGAAAATAACAAAAAAAAAAGAAAAAAAAAAGAAATCATGAAAAAGGATAAATTCGATAAAACGGCAAATTACATCGAAAGATTGCGAGAAAAAATGGCAAATTTCACCGAAAATCCCCGAGAAAACAAATAATTTTTTCCTGGTCTCATAAAAAACATGATTTTCATTAGCAAAAGTACATAAAATTTGTCAAGGTACTTCAAAAAACACAAATATTGGGAAACAGATTGCGAGAAAACAACACATTTTGTCAAAAGATGAAAAAAAGAGGCAAATTTCATCAAAAGATCACAAAAAAGGTAAATTTTGAAAAAAAAAAAGTGAAAAAAATGACAAACTTCTAAAAATTACCAAAAAAAAAAAAAAAAAAAAAACGAAAATTTTTACAAAAGAAGGATAAATTCGATAAAACGGCAAATTACATCGAAAGATTGCGAGAAAAACCGAAAATCCCTGAGAAAACAAATAATTTTGTCCTGGTCTCATAAAAGACATGATTTTCATCAAAAGATCGTGAAAATACTTTAAATTTGTCTAGGTACTTCAAAAAATGCAAATATTGGTAAACAGATTGTGAGAAAACAACACATTTTGTCAAAAGATGAAAAAAGAGGCACATTTCATCAAAAGATAAGGTAAATTTTGCAAAAAAAAAAAAAAAAAAAAGTGAAAAAATGATATATTTATGAAAATAACAAAAAAAACGAAAAATTTCACAAAAAAAGTCACGAAAAAGGATAAATTCGATAAAACGGCAAATTACATCGAAAGATAGCGAGAAAAAATGACAAATTTCACCGAAAATCCCTGAGAAAACAATTTTTCCTTGGTATCATAAAAGACGTGAATTTCGTCAAAAGATCATGAAAATACTTTGTCTAGGTACTTCAAAAAATGCAAATATTGGTAAATAGATTGTGAGAAAACATCACATTTTGTCAAAAGATGAAAAAAAGGGGCACATTTCATCAAAAGGACAAATTTCTGAAAATAACAAAAAAAAAATCACAAAAGAAGGATAAATTCGATAAAACGGCAAATTACATCGAAAGATTGGAGAAAAAATGACAAATTTCACCGAATATCCCTGAGAAAATAAATAATTTTTTCCTGGTATCATAAAAAACAAAAATTTCGTCAAAAGATCGTGAAAATACTTTAAATTTGTCTAGGTACTTCAAAAAATGCAAATATTGGTAAACAGATTGTGAGAAAACACCACATTTTGTCAAAAGATGAAAAAAAGAGGCACATTTCACCAAAAGATCACAAAAAAGGTAATTTTTGCAAAAAAAAAAAAGCAAAAATATGACAAATTTCTGAAAATAACGAAAATATGACAAATTTCTGAAAATAACGAAAAAAAGACAAATTTCACAAAAAAAAAATCATGAAAAAAAAGGATAAATTCGATAAAACGGCAAAGTAAATCGAAAGATCGTGAGAAAAACGACAAATTTCATCAAAAGACCTCGAGAAAAAGACTGATTTTCTCCAGTTATCATAAAAAACGTAATCTTCGTCAAAAGATTCCGAAAACACACAAAATTTGTCTAGGTACTATAAAAAACGCAAATTTTGCCAAATAATCATAAAAGAAAAAAGAGCTAGTGGTAAATATGGTATATAAGATTTCCATTATCACAAATGAATGCTATGCAAAAAGAGGGATCTCTTGTGATAATTTTATTTTTCTTCGTTGATTATAATGATCTTCATATTTTTGGAAAAACATTGTTGAGAGATCAAAAGATTGAAAAAAAAAATAGCAAATTTCATCAAAATATTCTCCCCTCCGTCTGCAATTCACTATTCTTCGGCGAAAACAATGTAATGTAAATACTTCCTAAACATGAGTTTGCTCAAAAATGAAATTTTAAAGGGGAAAAAATCACAGATATTATATAGATATCACAGATATATATATATATATGTATATAAAATCACAGTTTTCTTGAATGAGTATTATAAGAAAACGAAGCAAAAAATAAATAGTGATTTGCGAATCTGTTTATATCCATAAAGTCATTAACATCGGTCAAAAATCTGCTTTTTTCTCCATCCAAAAAACAAAACAACAACAACAACAAAAAACAATGTGATATCTAGCTAGGTTTTTTTTTAAACATACTTAATATAAATTTAAAATTACAATTCGGAAAATGCTAAATCGGCCAAGAAAATAAATAAAAACTTTAATCATTAACTATTGAATGTTTCAATTTCATATTAAATTTGTCGAAAAAAAAATAGCTCCTATACATTAAGCCTAAGCTCTGTTTGCTGGCCTAAAAAAAAAAAAAATACAAATGGAAATAAAATAACTTACGTAAAGTGAGTAACGAAAAAAAAAGAAGTTTTTTCCAAAAAATGAAGATCATTATATTAATCAAGAAAAATATAATTATGAAAAGAAAAAGAAATCCATCTTTTAGCATTCATTTTCATTCAACAGTGATAATGCATTCCCATATTTATCGCTTGCTGGAAATATGTTTTTGCAGAGAGTAAGTACGTCTTCTCCGATTGGTTCTCGTTCTCTGATATCGGCGCAAGTATCGATGCGACTTTAAGCATGCTGACTTTTTTCGGCTATTCTTTTAATACATAAGATGACATCATTTGCTCTTTTCTTTTGATTATTTACAGGAATGTTATTAAAATTTAAAACAAATTAATATTTCAATAACATGATTGAGTTATACATTTACACGTAAGTCTGAAGGAAAAAAAAACTCAAGAAAAATTAAATTATTTCACTCATATCAAATCTTAGGTAAAAATTAGGCCATAAATTAAAACTATATATTTAAAACAATTTGTTTATGGATAATATTCATTTGACATTACACGTATCATTTGACACATTGACATCACGTGTTGTAAAAGTAGCATAGCTAACGAATTTGTTTCAATTATTTTATGAAACAAATGATGCATATATGCATCATAAATGAATATATGACTGTATTGCAGGCAGCATAAATAAAGGTTGCCTGCACTAAATATTTTTGATTTATTCAGTACAAATTATTGTTCGACACTTAGAATTTTTTTAAGTAGCTTAATAAAATAAAATAAACAATTTAAATTTTAAAAACAAAATGAAAGTATAATGCATTAATGTAAAGAAAATAATTAAAATCTGTTACTGTTAATATCTAAAACCCGATGAAAATATAATATATAAGCGTAAAATTCTAATACATGATACATTTTTTTTTTTGGTTTTAACATTATTCCCAAACAGGTGAAAATTTTTAATCCTCAATTCCAGTGGAAGAATACTGTCTATAGCGTCCTTACAAAAGACTAATTGGCAGTGATATTTTAAACATAGCATTCATTTTAAGCTGATTTTCAAATGTATAACTGATTTTATTTATCAATTCCCAAAGCAACAGTCAGCTGCCGCAACAGCGGGGGATGAAACCGCGGCAACAGAAAAATGTTCCATTCAAATGGAAAAGCATAGTAACTCGACTAAAAAAAATGTCGTTGTTCGTCACAATATCATTCAGTCTTTGTACTTTGGTAATATTTTTAAAGAAAAGATAAATTAACATGTTTTTAATGTCTGAATGGGGGGATGGTGGGCGTACCTCGCAGAGGCAGAGACCCTTAGTTATGCTTATAAAACTATAAACAAAACATTGACCAGAAATCTGCAAAATTTTAAAATCTGCAGAACCTGTGTGGATTTGAGAGAGTCTACTGCATTAGTTTGCATAATTTTCAGATGTTGAATCGCTTAATACTCTTGTAGGCACTTGTCATTCATAACAACTTTTACAATTGCATGTGTAAAACAGAACTAATGCTTTGGACTTCAAATAAAATCGTTTATGACAGCAAACATTTTGAACCGTCCAGAAAAATAAAATAAACAAATGAATTAAACATATATTTTTAAATAAAAATTAATGTATTATAAACAAAATATATTAAATGAAATGATCTGATAGATTAATATTTTAAATTAAATGTAATGCTGACTGAAACAACAATTAACTTTTAACAAATACTCATTGTTAATTCAGAGGTTGATCCAGAGAAAGAAATCTCCCACCCACCTCAGAAACAATGTGATGCCCCCCCCCCCCATTAGAAGACTTGAGATTTTGTGTTTTGAATAGTTGATAAGTGCAATCTCTGGCATTCGCAGAATTTTATAAGATCCCCCTGGACATACAGAAATCCCTCCCAGAAAAAAGGTGTCTGAATTCAACAATGCAGACAGTTTTTTAAAGTTTTACATTGAAAAATATAAAATAACAGCCCTACGACAATTATTTAAAAAACACAGCACATTTGAAAACATATTACATTTTTGCAATGCTTGAACAGTCTTATGAAAATTATAGCCAAGAAAGTGAGGAAAAAAGAGGGGTAATTTTATGTTACCTGGGCATCTATGACGAAAAAAAAATATTTTAAATTTTGCCAACACTTTTCCGTACCAATTTCATAATATTAGCCAATAAGAGATAGGCTGTATGTTAACATTGCAATAATAAATATAACTGTTTGTAAATGAATAAAGAAATTAAAATATTTTGAAAAGGAAGGGGAAAGATTTCTTTTCCATATCCCATTCTGTTTTTTTTTTTTTTTTTTTTTTTTTTTTTTTTTTTTTTGCCATTAAATGATTGTAGGTGCTTGCGATTCAGATTGCCTAGCTTTTATTTTAATTTGACACATATAATAAATATATATATAACTCTATAATATGTTTTTATAGGTGCATTATCTCTACATATAATTACATTTGTAGAGTGATATAGGTATCTATCATGTATGTACATAAAAATATTCATGTAAACTTTGTATATTTTTAACATGTGAAATATATAACGTTTATTAAATAAATATATGTTTATAAATAATTTAAGTCATGCTTTTTCATTAGCTTCAGAAATCTGATATTTTGTTAAAATGGCTTTTTGTTGCCATTTTTGATTTTTTTTTCCCGATTATGCCAACTGTAACAGGATATGGAACTCTTCCCTCTCATTTAAAATTAATTGTTTTCAGTTAATTCCTTTACAGAATTATCTAAAATATGATCTTATCAAGATAAATACCACATCTCATTGGGTCTATTTAGAATGAGACTAAGTCTATAACATTGACGTTTAAATAGTAATGTAAATAATAGGTAATGTAAGCTAGAAACAGTATTATAAGAAGTATAATAAAATAAATCTAATTCTTTCTTAAAAAGCTAGTTCACTCGCACAAAAACATAAATTTGCTGATGTTAATCTTACAGGAAAAATTAAAAAAAAAAAACAACCTTGTCCACATTTCAGTTTTTTTTTCTTACATTGCATAGCCTTACAAAATCTTTTTTTGGCTGCAGGTTTTACTATGTCAATACTTTCATTTTCGAAACTGTCTCCAAAAGTGCAAGTATATATAGAAAAAATTAAAACATAAAAATAAATAAAAAACAACCTTTGTATAGATATCAATTTCAGCTATCAAATGCCCCCCACCCCCCCTAAAAAAATAATAATTTAAGAATACAGATGATATATTGAAAAACCTCCCCCACTAGATTAACATTAGCAAGATAGTGCTTTTAGTAAGTGAGTAAAAAAATCTTAAGATGCAGGCATTGCAGATTTATACAATAACATCACACAAAAGATATTTCCATCAAGCCTTCCTAGCAGAAACAACTTATAAATACAAAAGTTTTTTTTTTCTTTTTTTACTTGTAGCCATGAGATAGATCATCAAAAATGGTTGATACTTGCCAATCTTATTACCATAGCATTCAAACTCAAAACTCAGCATTTTGACATATGTTTATACATAATTATTAAATATAGTAAATAACATAGCAATGCAGTATACGATTGTGTTCACATAATATAAATATAAAAGTTGGTGTAGGAGTATTATTGGTACAATTGTATCTGATTTGGATTGAAAAATATGTAAGTACACTGTTTTCATTTGCTTTATTTTACAAATTTAAATACCATAAAATAATTAACTGATAAACAACATACAGTCAAAGATCTTTAATCTACAGTAGTTGAGACCAAAAGTTGTGCAAATTATGGAATATTGTGGATTATTCAGTATTGTATGGTTTTATTTTTAATGGAGAATATTTTAATAAAAAAAATATATAATCAGTATAATATAATAAAAAATTTAATATGTAATCCCATAAAAACCCGTTTATAAAAAATTACATATTAAAAACACAATATATACACTGAAATTAAATATGAAAATTAAGTTTTATTTTTGCGATCGATTATTTAATTCTGCAACCATGATTATAATGCAAAGTAAATTTTAGAAACAGACTGACAAAATTTGCTGCGATTCCACAATCTTACAAAATTAGCTGTGTATTTCAGCGATTTTTTGACAAAATTTGGAATATTTTCCCTTGATTTTTTACTGAAATTCCCATCTTTTTTCAGTAATCACTTCACGAAAATTGATAATTTTTTCAAAGATCGTTTGATAAAATTTGCAATTTATTTTTTCGTGATCAATTGCGAAATTTTGCATTCTTTTCTGTACTCATTTCACTCTTTTATTAACAATCGTTTGATGACGTTAATTTTTTATCACAGATTGATTGATAAAATTAGCAATTTTTTTACTGCAACCAACTGTCAAAGTTCGCGATATTTTTTACAGAAAGATTGGCAAAAATCATTATGTGGTACTGCAATCTTTTGACAAATTTTGCAGATTATTCATTGATTGTATACTAAAATTCAAGTTTTTTCTGCATCCAATTGTCAGATTTCATGATATTTTTCGACAACATATTGGCAAAATTTGAGATTTTTTTCTGTGGTCGTTTTACAAAATTACTGATTTTTTCTACAATTCCTTGCCGATATTTTTTTTTTTTTTTTTTTTGAGCAATTAATTGCCAAAATTCTTGACCATTTACCAAAGATCATAATTTTTTTACCGACAGATTGGAAAATTTCCCAATATTTATTGCTGCTAAGCAAGGGGGATTATAAAAAATTGCAAGTAATGGGTGTGCAGTTTATCTATCCTTGACTGTATTAAGCTAAAATAAAAAATAAAAAATATATAGCTAGCACAAAAGAGTTTGTTAAAAAACATATAGCATTTGTGAGTAGAAATGTTTTGTTTACAGATTCATAAAAATATTTTGAACCTGTGACTTATGACTTTTTTGAAGTGATTCAGGGAATGAATACAAAAATTTAAATGTTGACTTACTTCTATTTTGTGCAATCTTATAAATACCGCATGAAATGAAATACTTTAAATTTACATATAACTGATATTGAATTGATAACAAATTATATCTTAGCAAAGTTCAGGAATCTCAAAATTTTAACATTATGGTGGTCATAAATTGGGATTCAACAACAGAAACAAACACCTAATCGAGCCAGGGTTGGGTTTTTGCCGGCAGAAAGTGGTTTCTGCCGTGCCAGTGGCAGAAAGTGGTTATAGCCGGTTTTAACCGGCAGAAACTGGCAACAACTGGCATAAAGACATTCTGTGACATAATCTGATTTTTTTTTAGTAATATTAAATTTATTAAGTAGTTCATCCTTAAATAATAAATACTTAAATAATTCAGAATAAATATATGCAAACAAATAAGATATTCTAGATAGTTTTAATTAAAAAAAATTTGATTTTTGAAAAATTGAGTAATGTAACAGAAATTTTTTTTGTTACATATGCATATGTATTTTATGTTTAAACAATTATTTTAAAATCTCAGTTTAAAAACCAAAATAGAAAACTATATGCAATGCTTATTTTAAATAAAGCACTGAAAAGAAAAAAAAATATTTACTCAAAATATTTTTCTGTAATCTAGCATGATTTAATAATAACATAATAAATAAGTAATAAAAAACTCTCTCATAGAATTGTTATAGTGATATGTGGATCTAGTAATTCTTTGGACTTTGAAAAGATTTCATTTAAATACAGTATTCAAAAAAATAAATCGGACTTTTTTTTTTTTTTTTTTTTTTTTTTTTTTTAATCTCACTTACAAAACAAATTGCAAAACCTTGCTTGAAAAAAAATGTCTCGCCTTCTGTGTGGTGGTCATCTTTAAGAACGAATACTGTTGAAAATGAAGATTTTGCAACTTTTGCATCCTTAATCATGACATTGCCAGCAAATAATGCTGGCCTCGAAAGAATTTTTTCAAACTTTTCTTACATTCAGAACAAATTAAGAAATAATCTGGGGGCAGAAAGATTAGCAAAATTAGTCCTATGTTATGGAATGCTTCGTGGAAAAAATACTAATAGTATATTTGAGTGGTAATTTGTTTCTTCAATATTGTAAAATAATTGTACACGATATTTCATTAAATTTTCTTTGTCTATGTTATTTTTTGTACTTCAATTATTTACTTATATATTTTCACAAGAAATTGTATTATGTTACTTATTTAAAAATAATCTGAAAAGTAATTTGTTATTAAATCAGAATTTTTTGTAAATTTACTTTTAAAAGAAATAGAAATTCAACTGTAAACAATAATATTAATAATTAAACTTGTACAGTATCAGGTTATTGTAGTGAAAGTTTCTGTTTTTCAAGTGAATGAAAGTTAATGTTTTAAATAAGCAAAGTATGTATTTATATGACCATTATAAACGTTTTGATACTTTGAATAACATTCATAATCTTATGTTTTAATTTTTAGCTCAATGGTTTACATATCAAATGTAAGTGTGAATTATGAATCATTGCTGAGTAAAGTTCTTATTTAGTACTGTTTCTTAGTTTCTGCCAGTTTTTGCCACTTACTAGCAAAAACCAGTTTCTGTCATGCCGGTTTTAACCGGTTTCTACCGCTGGTTTTAACCACTCCGGCAGAAACTTGCCAACCCTGAATCGAGCTCATGTATGACATTTCAGTATTAGTTAAAACTTGATTTGCATATTAAAATGCAAATGAATTTCCAAGTGCTATCTTGGTGGAAAACATTATAAAACATCATTTTAACAGTTGACTTGTAGGTTTGTCATTATATATTTAAATACTCCCTCTACTACATGTTTATCACATTTTCTTTAATGAATGCAATGAAATAAGTGTGGCATAGAAACAACACACATTATAAAACATTAGTTTTATGAATTTGTTCCAACCAAAAAACAAAAAAGACATCTACATTATACTAAACGATTTGTGTCACATAATAAATACCTCTGCAACAAACTTTACGATGGCAAACTAGAGATCTGCATGGGCTGACCCAAGTTCAAGCCCGGCTTGGCCTATTTTTGTTCAAGACTCTTTGATCAGGCCTTTATTTTTTTTTTTTTTTTTTTTTACAAAGGTGGGATTTGTTTCCTTTATACTCTTCATGGTCCAAAGTTTTCATTTCTACTTTTGATACAGGCCATGTGAAAATCCTTCTCTCTTTCTAATCCGTTTAAAGGTCAGTAATATGAGGCCTGGTCCAAAAAATACATATATTTTTTAATCAGCATTATTCTGCAATTAAAAATTATTTTTTTTTCTTTTTAAATAGCTGTAGATTGTTATGTTTATTAAAATATAACTAAATGAAAATACTGTAGAAAGAGTGAAAAAGAGCCTACCTATAAATCTTGTTTTGAGCACATAATGTTTTGATCATACAAAATTAATACACTAATACACAAGAAAAGATATGTAATACATTTACTCTTACTAAAAAAGGAACTTGCCCATGACATTTTTTTTTCTTTCTATGCAATTCTGCCTTAGAAGATTTCAGTGTATACCATTATTTCAAATTTTTAACACTTCAATACATAAAATATGGATTAACAATATAAAATAATAACTGAAAAATTTGCATACAAAAAATAGAAATCCATTAAAAATATATAAATATTGCAACCGGTGGCATTTTTATAAAAATCAAGATTATAAACATGGAAAAAAATTCAGATAAATATTTTAGATACAACTCCTCATACGAGGAAAATGTTTAACCAAACTTATGTAAAAATCAATGTTTTGTAGCAATCCACTCAGGTCGAACTTTTAACATTTTTATCAGACCGGGCCAATATTTTTTTTGTACGGGTCAAGATAAACTTTTAATTTTTGTATTGGACCGGCCAAATTTTTATTTCTACTGTAGTACTTGAAAATTTCTGCCCGTGCTTACCTGAATGGCAACTATAAATGATTAAAGATGACATTGCAAAGAAAATAAAATGTTTTAGTGGTAAACATTATTGGTACAGTGTATCTTCTTAGCATGAGAATAGACAAGTGCTATTATCTAAATTTAAGAAAACAATAAAACGCTGTCTTTTATTTTTTTAATCAATGCCACTACAGCACTTTACTGGCAAGATATCTAGTTTTATGATGATATTCAAATTTCAAATTCTAATCATGGTTTCTTGAACTACTTTAAGATTGTATATAAATTTTGATAAATTTATATAGGAATTTCAGTATGCTATCAATCTCATAAAAAATTTTAATTTAATAGAACAAAATACAACCAAATTCGGTCTACGAGCAACACAAAGTTCTAAATTTAAATGTGAAAAAAATCAAACAAATTTGCTGTTTCAAAATTAAAATAATATTAGCTTAAATTACAAATAAATGTAAAAAAATTATGTGCTCTAAGTAAAACCTTTTAATGATGATATAAAAGACAATCAGCAGAATGAAAATTGCAACAGGTGAAATTTAGAGTAGTCACGTTATCAAACCGCAATTGAATAATTTCAGTTTAAGATTATCCAACGAATGTATGTTATCATTAGCTTATTTTAGTAAAAAGAATGAAATTAATAAACAGACGCTGTAAAAGTTATTTGATATTACAAACAAGGCGTGGCACAAGACGCCAACGCAAGGATGAATTCTGGATTTTTACATCATGACTCATTAAGAAAGATTCATTCAGTACTCACGAGAGATTTCTCCGTTGTAATCATTCATTGTATTGGCGTCTGTACTTTAGTAACGATTGAGTTTTGCAACAATCATAAATTTTTAAAATCAATTTACTGATCCATCTTATATACAAAAATACATTAATAGTAAGATATTTTTCTTAATTGAATCTTCTATGGAAAATTTTAAAACTTGTAATTTGATCATATGACACAAAATGACACATTATGTTGCATCTTTAATTTTTGCTAATATTTGTCCCACAGCTAAACTGCAGAGGTGCAGAAAATGCATTTACTCCCAACAATTTCCTCAATCTATATGAAAATTTTGTAACATACAGCAAAATTTTGTTGTATGTTACAGATTTACATCAATTCTGCATTACATTAACTATAGTATTTTTTTTTTTTCAGAATTTCTCCACTTCTATTACATATTATTGTCTGAGTATATGTGCTTCATATTATTTTAAGATAAATACTGTAAAGGTCACCACATAAGTTTTTTTTTTATAGGTAATTATATAATTCAGTTTTGAAATCTAAATGAATTGTATAGTTTTTGGCAATATTTCCGCATGTGGCTAAATTTTCTCTTGATTCTATATTGCCGGATCAGGCGTATTCTGCATCCCTCACTGAATGTTTAGCTAGTCGAATTGCAACTATCAGGTATTAAGCATACTCTAAAAAACTATGCTTTCAGATATTATTTAAGAAAACTTTTTAATTGATATTTTTTTAATTTCATGCTTGTGAACATGGGTTTTTTTATGTCCTTAAATGAATATTTTAAAATTAAAAAGAAATTTATAAAAGATTGGATTTGAAAGAAAACTCTTACAGTCTTATCATATGTATTTGTCAGAAAAACACTAAAATAATGAATAATACAGTTAATTCAAATAATGGTAACTCACCAAATGTAACAGTGTCGTTATGTATTATCTAGCGTGACCTTAATTTTACTAATTCATTAACCCTTTATCTATGACATTTATGTAGCATAACATAGCTAATAAGAGCTACAATGTAATAATAATAATGTGTCATACTGTTTAACATATTTTTTTAAATAGTTTATTTTTATTAGGGTTTTGCTTATCTGATAAAACTCTATTTGTCTCTGTCTGTCTGTCTGGTCATCACAGAGTCTGTACACAAAAACTATGTAAGTCAGAGAGCTCAGATTTTGAGTACTTAAGCTGAATATTTCTTGTCACACAACAAATCATAAAATTGTGAAAAAGGCTATTATTTTAATTAAAATATATTTTTTAACATCATCAGTTCATTTTGTTGTTGTTTTTTTCTTCTAATTGTTGCACACAAGTTTAAGTAAATATAAAACTTATTATGTATGTAACAAATTAATGAATTAAATAAATCGCATGAAAAATGTGCTTTTTTGCTTTTATTTCATCATATTACATTATATTTATCGCTTATTTTGACATGCGAGGTGAAATATTTTTTAAATTTATTAAATTACTATTCATTTAAATTACTAGATGCCTCTAGTTACCAGTTTTTATTTTAAATTCCAAATTTTTAAACAATTTTGAATTTTGGACTTAAATAATTTGATTTGGACATTTTTATGTTGATTAAAATAAATAACCTCCTTTTATATTTATTTTAAAATTAAAATTATTGGTGCAACCATCTGTATAAGAATTTAATGATTATTAATTTACAATTCGGATTTATTTATTAAAGGACAAGTTGTTTTGAAAGACAACAGTCAAGGATCTATAATCTGCGGACCCATAATCCGCAATTTTCTATAATCCACGTTACTTTACGAATGTAAACAATAAAATAAACAGTTAAGAAAATTTACAAATCTGTGATCCAAAAATGATTTTTTTTAAACAAATAATAAAAAGTTTAATAAAAATCATAATAAAACATGTATTTTTTTTTTATTTACTCTTGTATTTTATTAACAGTAAAAAAATAAACTGCAATACAGAATGCACCTAAACTTAATGAACATTCGAAATGCCGAATTTCAGTCGTAGCTATTTCAATTTATGTAAGTTCAGGAGAGTAAATAACCAATGAAAACACACTATTTTGTGTGCTTTTTGTGCGTCACAGCACCACCTGAGAACTAGATATCAGAAGTTGGGAAGGTCGAAACAATGTAACCAATCATTGTGATCCATTGCAGATGTTTCGCCAACATCACAAAAAGCAAATGTGAAACTTAAGGAAAAGGGGCCATCACAAATCTCCTTATTGAAATGTAATTATTTTTCTTTAAATGCACATAAATATCATTAAAAAAAAAAAAAAAAAAAAAACTTTAAAAATGCATTTTTTGAGATTACTTATTAATTACTAAATCTCATATTTATCTTTCCATATTATACTGATTATATAATTAAAATATTGTCTAAGAATAATAAAATGATGCATAATCCATAATACTCTATAATCCGCAATATTCCATAATCCGCACAACCTTTGGCCCCAACTGGTGCAGATTATTGATCTTTGACTGTATTAAATGAAATCCCCTATGTGATCTGCAATCCCACATTTGCTCAGTTGTTTTTTATAGTTTTTTGTTATTTATTTGTTATGTTCATTTATTATGTTTTATTTTTAATTTACTTTTTATTATTTACTATTCTTAGCTGTTTTATGCATACTTAAAGATGTTTAATTATTCTGTTGATTGTTTTTAGCAAAAATAAACAAGTTAATATTTCTGTTTCTTTTGAGAAAGAGATTTCTACAAATAAATTTTACACTAAAGAATTCTTTGATTTGCCTTATTTTAAGAAAAAGTTAGTTTTAAGTTTTTTTTCTTTTTGAAATTTTAAGTTTCATGATTTCTCCTATTAGTTAAAACAAATGAATAAAATTTTATACCATAAAAGAAATATTTTAAAATCAAAGAGAAATTTTGAATGAATTGGAAGTAAAATTCAAATGTCATATAATGCATTATCTGTTAGCAAGGGTCTAGAGCATAGGTTTTCTATGGGGGCTGGCACCCTCTCTCCCCTCAGTAAACACTGGGACCTTCCAGGGGTTCGGTGTCGGCTCCAGAGGCAATTCGGGGAGGGGCGGGGTTCTTTAAGAATTGATGTTGCCTAGCTTATCTCTACAGTGTTATCTGGGACAGTGATAAAAACTTAAAATATACCTTTAAATGAAAATTTGCTCAATCGAATCTAGAGTTGGGACCCAAAAATATAATTTATTTTAGGAATGACAAAAGATTTTTTCACTGCTATATATTGTTCTCCAGCATTTACAGAGTGCCATAAGGAGTTCATTTAAAATAAGCAGTATCATTTGTACTCAATATACGTTATTCATCTTCGGCCATTAGTTACAAAATAATTTAATGAATGAATGCATACGTCACTTCATCGCAAATCAGTCAATAAAATTAAAAGTATTTCATTAAATAACAGATTATTTCTTTCCCTTTGTAATGAAAATGACGAAGATTACAATTGCTTGCTGCTGCATACAGGAGTTTGCATTAGTTCACAGTAGATATTTATTTGAATCATGTTTAAATCCATTTTGACTCAATACTTAACTATGAGAATGTCATGAAAAATAAAGCAAAAACCTGATTACATCCAAAAATGACATAGCTTATTTAATAGACTAAAGCTGCTATCAGATTCACCAACATTTCGTAAGACTTTTAAGCCAACACTTGATTTCCTCCAAATTTTCATAGAATTTCGTCCCGAAACACAGTGTGATAGCAATCAGAAATGTTCCCCCAATATTTTCTGCTGTTCCAGAAAAGTCTCGCCTAGTCAAGACTTCTCATCCAACATCAAACATTTCAATGAATCAGAGATAAGCGATTGATACGAGTAGACGATAAATATTAATGCCTGGTACTAGTAGAAACTGGTTTTCCGGCTTTTCCTCTAACTTTTTCAAAGACAATTATAACCTTTTTCTCTCTTTGAATGGGAAAATGTTGGTGTTAAAATCGGCTGAAAAGTTTGTCTCGCCTAAAGTCCGTGAATCTAATAATAGCTTTAAGGGAGTGTGGGATTGAAAGGGATACTCAAAATTTCAGGAAGAAAATAAAATGCACTCAGTTGCAACTTTGGCTCAATTGATGGTGATACTTGTTCTGTCTTAATAATCCGTAAAATTATTGTCCGGATTTGTAGCATTGTAGGTGCTAAATTTAGATCTTGCTTTTATTTTCTTTCTCTAAAAAAGTTTATATTGAGTTTAACATGTAATATTTATGTTATTTAGTGGTGTTAAGTATGCACTTTATGTGAATAATTAGTATATTTTGTTAACTAAAATACTGTTATGCCTGAATACTTTTTGAATTTCACCAGATAGGTATTGGGCTGAAAGGGACAATAACTGTAGGGGTTAAAAGGGATATGGAAAAACAAAATAAAAAAATGTATGTAATACCACTATTTTGTTATAGAGAAATTTACATTCTTTAATCCCTTTATATTCTTGGAAGCAATTTCTATAAGAAAATGCTGTTAGCTTCCTCTTTCTCTAACTGAATTTTTCCTGGGCCAATCTCCACCCTATTAACATATTTTGATGAATCACCTAAATCCATAACTTTTGGTGAGGTACTAGTTTTTGTTTTATCATATGTTGCAATATACTTTATTTTTGTATTATTATCTTATATTTTTGCATAAACGTAATTGCAAATAAAATGACAAAATGTTCATAAAAGCGCTTTGTTTCTTACAAGGTGTCCCTTTCAATCCCTTCAGTGTTGTTAAAAGGGACATTTCTCCCAATTTTTATAAATGTGTACAGATTTTTAATTGCTGCACTAGGGGATAAGAGTTTTTACTAGTATCAAAATCAAGGTTTTAGAAAAAAAAAAAAAAAAAAGAGAATTAGTCACAAATGTGAGAATGATGTCTTTTAGTTCCATTGTTTTATAAACATATGAAGACAAAATTCCCCTTTCATCCCCACTCTCCCCTATTAAATATACAGTATGGAACCACTTATCCGGAAATCAGTTAACCGGAATGATATTTCTAACAGACTGATGTTAGAATCTTTGTAGAAAAAAATACCATATACTGCCAGTTTGACATATACATTGCTTGAAACAATTGTATAGTTTGATAACAGCATCTAGTATTTGAAATAGAAGCATACTTGGTTCTATAATAGATGTTTTCATTTTGATGCAGAGAAAACAGATGAATTTTTGTTCCCAAGGAAATTCCCATAAATTACCTTCTTTCATATTCTAACATTTTGATCATACTTCATCTGATTCTTAGTTCAAGTATTCTAATAATTAATTTGAAATTAGAAGTAATACCAGAACCACATATGTTCCATAAAATTTATCAAATGGATGCTGCTCTAATGTCCAACCAGTTAACCGGAAAAACCGGTTATCCAGAATACATCTGGCTCAACCATTCCAGATAAATGGTTCTGTACTGTATTTAAGGAAATCAATTTAATTAAAGCAAAAAAAGTCATAGCTGTTTTGCTGGGAAAACTTCAGTTTAAATGTAATAATGTAAGTACTGGTAAATACAAGAATTTTTGTAGATTTTTAACAGTTTCTGCAAAACAGGAATATTAATTTGCATACTGCTATCATTTGGACGTTTTCATATTGAATTTCCGGAGCGATTCCAGGATATTTCAAAAATGAATAGTCTGATTTGGCTTTTAGATCCTTTTACAAATGCAGATACAGCAAAATAATTAAATTTGGTGTAGGAATTTCTAGAACTCACAATTAACAAAATAGCTATCAAGTGTTCTGGCTACAAATAGCAATACTTTAGCTCCCTGGTCTTAATTGTGGGTGTTGGTGTTGGTGTATTTTTGTCGGCCGATTAATCTACGCTATGGGATATAGGCCCTATGGGGTGGGTTGCCCTCCGTGGGGGTCTTTCTAAGGGAACCTAACCCGTATTTACGCAAGGTTCGAAGAAAACCACGGAAAACTTCGAACGGTTAGGCCGACGGTCGCGATTGGGTTCGAACCCAGCACCTACCGTCTACCAGTTTGGAGGTCAGAACCTCGCGGCCACTGGTGGGGCCTTAATTGTGGGAAAGAATACAGAGTTTTTAATTGCTAGATAATTTCCTTTTATCATATTTGGCTGAATATGGGTTAAATGAGGCAGCAAATTTACTGTAAGTAAAGACAAACTAAAGCACATGACTGGCGACTGATTTTAACAAAATCAGAACCCATTATTGACCAATTGCTTAAAGTCTACCTGCCTCATCCATCTCATTTTATTTCTCACTGATTGTGTGTTTATCTGTAAATATTTAAAAAAACTACTTCATTTGATTGTCGATTTATTTAATTTGTATGTTGTGATTCTTAATATAAAAAGATAAATTCGATGTAGAATGTTACAATAATTTCATATTTTTATAAATAAATTTTGTCTCTGGCAGTGACTCTTTTAGCCAAAGAATGTGACAAACATATTTTCCAAGCTTTTATTTTTAAATTTAACCCTCTAAGTGTTTGGAGTGTAATATTCTGTTCACTAAGTTCCAGGTTTTACAGCAATATAAAAGATGATATATCTCTATAAATTTAATGAATTTTCGGTACTACTAGGTTATCCCGTCGACCGAAAATCTATCGCCAAACTATAAGATTAAATGCCAATAATGGATGATCGTGAATGTCACATTCAATGACATTAAATGCGATTCACGTGTTTAAAATGTCATTAAGTGATTTATATTTCGACTTTTTATTTGTATTTTTATTAATATTCTACAAATTATTTCTTTCTTTCATTATTTAAAATAAAAATTATGCTAATATACATAGTTTGGCAATGAGTTTGGCGATTTCTACAATTTGGCGAGATTGGTCGACGGGAAAACAGAGAAGTACCAAATTTTCAATACATTCTAGAATGAATAATACTCTCAAGGATTACATTCATATTTGTTTTTAAGTTTTTTTTTCATAAAGTTGAAAAATTAATAATATTTTCTGAGCATTTAAAACAAAATGCTGTGAAAACAACATTGCAATTTTACTCATTTGCAGGATGCTCGAATGTTTTTTTTTTTTTTTTTTTTTTTTTTTTCTGGCACTGACTTTTTTAAAACAAAGAAAACAAATATATCTTCCCCAAGCTTTATCTTTGAATCTTTTGTTTCTAAATGCAGAGTTAGCAATTGTGGGAGACAATTAATTTAGAATAACCAATGAAAGGTTAACTGTCTACTTTAGATAATCAGTCATATATAACTTCAATTGGAAAGAATCTTTTGTGATTTTTATTTACTTGAGTCTGAACTGTGCACTACATTAGTGAAAAAGAAGTAAGACAAGTTTATATTTACCTTAAAATCTTAAATTTAGACAAACACTATTTTGCATTTCAATTTATATATATATATATATATATATATATATATATATATATATATATAAATTTCTGATTTCTTCATACTTGATACTGAATCCTATAGTTTTTTCTCCTTGATACTGAATCATGCATGTGTAATTTTTTATCTGTGTATAAAACAAATTGTATCTGTTTTCAATTAATTTACCTTAAAGTTTGTTGTATTTTAAAAAAGAAAAGAAAAATCCATTTTTAGAATACTGTTTAGTTAAATTTTCATGTTAAATGCAATATGTTTTAATTTGTATTATACTTGAAAAAATTGTTGTCAGCAATGAATATACTAATTTGAAATTATCGGATATTTATAAAAAAAAAACTTTGGTTACATATCAAAATATTGGATATTTCTGATGTTTTTAAAAATATTATGATATTTACTAAGCACTGATATTTATGTATGCAAAAGTTACATGTCACGTTTTCCTTTCTTTTTTTTTTTTTTTCAAATGCATTCTTTTCTGATAAAACTATTTTTTATACAGGTTCTTTGATTTACTTCACTTTTGTTTGCAAAACGAAATTAAAGCTGTAGCTGATATCATGCAATAAAAGTTTTTTCTTTGTAGTTCCTTAAAACTCAAGTGCAAGACAATCATACATTCAATTCAATTTAGTTTGTAAAGACCAAATTGCGTTATGACCATGTATGTCAGACAATAATTTTATTTATTTTTCTTTTAATTCTTGTTTAATTTTATGATAGAATGCATTATAATTTTAAGTACAAAAAGTGACATACCTTAGTGGAAGCAAAAACTTTAGAATAATATTTGGATTTGTCTTAAACTTTTAAAAAATAATCGATAAAAATGCGTTCTCTATTTTTTTTCTTTAATCTAAACATGCAACTATTTCTCTATAAGCGCTGCTATTTTTTTCATTGTAGACTGCTAAAGCAAATATTTCTTTATACTATTTAGTAACAATCTTGTTCTCCATATTTGGACAAAATGAACACTACCAATATCTTAAGGCCCCTGTCCTCGCTCGAGGAAACGCTCGCGAGCTAATGTTATTCCTATGGGGAGGCATTTTTCTAATAACTCTTTCGCATTTTGACATTTTTGAATAATTTTTTTTGCATTGGATAGCTGAGGCGCATGCCAACAGCGCCCCTTTTTACTTTTTCGATTTTGGTTGCAGATATTTTTTTTAAAAAGCACTTTCAGTTTCGAAATCGGTTTTGAAAGTGAAACTAACTTTGTAAAAAATATCTGCAACCAAAATCGAAAAAGTAAAAAAAATGCGCTGTCGGCATGCACCTCAGCTATCCAATGCAAAAAAATTTGTTCAAAAATGTCAAAATGCGAAAGAGTTATTAAAAAAATGCTGCCCCATAGGAATAGCATTAGCTCGCGAGCATTTCCTCGAGCGAGGACAGGGGCCTTAAAGACAGTGTCAGGAGTGTAGTCGTAAAAACAAGAGTGCATACGTTAAAAGCAGAAGGTATACCCTAGAGTTTATATACTATAGCTTTCTTGAGAAACAGAGAGTATACAATATTCCTTTTAAAAATCCAGAAAGTATACAATATTCCTTTTAAAAATCCATAAAGTATACGACGTATACTTCTATATACAGTTGGCAAAAAAAGTATTTGTACACTCTAAAATTTTTAATTTTTAACTAAATAAAAACAGATATTTTGTCAAAAATAGTTTTAATAGAGTCTGTTTACCGTGCGTTTTAAATTACACAACAGAAAATTTCGATAAAGAAGTAAAATAATTTTCTAATAGGAAAAGTTTAAAAATTTCTTGCAAAAAAAGTATTTGTACATTTCTCCATCCTGATATGTACTGTATTTTACAGTGTTTATGGTTCAAAGGACTACTTTTACAGAAGCTGTTAATAATTTTTAAGTTCATATTATATTTGTCTGACATTTAATCTAATTTGCTCTTGAAATAATTGAGTATAGAACCTAATACTAGAGAGGCACCTCTAGTTATATGAAATCCTATCATTGAGCATAATAAAAATTTAAATTCGCAACAAGAATTTGTAAAAGCTATTAAATTACCATTTACAACTATTGGATGTATAGTGAGAAACTATGAATAAATTAAAAGCATCGAAATTCAATGAAAACCAGGACTTCTTAGCAATCTAACAATGAGGGAAAAAGGGAGTGTTGTTAAAAAAGATTTAAAAAATCCTATACGTTCGGTTCAAAAATTTGCTGGAGACCTTGCGACATCTTCTCGCATCAGAGTAATACCTCAAACAATAAAAAATATTCTTCTCAATGCAGATTTAAAAGGAAGAACCTCAAGGAAAAATCCATTCGTCAGCGAAACAAATAGGCGAAAACGCATAGTATTCGCTTTCGCATACAGAAGTAAATCATTGGATTTTTGGAAAACAGTAATTTTTTCTGATGGGGGGAAATTCGGAATTTTCTTACCATCAAGCATTCGAAACAATTGGCGTAAAAATAAAACTGTTCTAGATCCAAAACGTATACTTCAAACTATCAAGCATGTTGGGGGAAATATTATACTTTTGGGGTGCATAGCTTCTAATGGAGCAGGACATTTAAAATTTATTGACAATGGAAGGACAGGTTTAACATACATTGATGTGTCGCGCCATAATTTATTAAACTGTGCCAAGAAACTATGCATAGAGGAAGCTTTTCACTTTCTGCAGGATAACGACCAAAGCATACTGCTGTGATCACCAGCACATGCTTACGACAATACTCGAAGACGACTGGTAACTCCTCTAAAATCTCTAGACTTGAATCCAATAGAAAATTTGCAGATGCTATTGGATGCAAAAATGCGAAAAAAAAATATGTATTAGTAAAAAACAGTTTTAAAGAAGCTCTTATTGCGTCATGGAATAACATTAACCAGACCGATACAAAAAAGTTGGTGGAATCAATGTCACACCATCTAGAAGTAGTCATAAACGCTAAATGAATTCGCACAAAATATTAATTTGTATCATTTTACTAAATTTTCATTAATTATATTACATTAATATAGTGTACAAATACTTTTTTTGCATTATATTTTTGTATATTTGTTTATTATAATGTAAAAAATCGATTCGTTTAATTTTGTTTTTGCTTCTATAATATTATAATGCATTAAATTAATGTATTACAGTATTTTTTGCTTAAATATTTTGTTTAATTTCATTATAATTTAAAAAAAATGAAGTGCACAAATACTTTTTTTGCCAACTGTAGCATTCACTACATCTCTGGACAGCGTGTTGTAACCTGGAGACTGTAAGTGCCTGCACTACATTAAATGTACTTAGAAAAATGACTTTAAATAGATAACAGGATACCGATTTTGTTTTCAAAACTGTGTTAGCTCATTTTAATGCAAAAAAACCACCAGGATTTTTTTTTTAAATATTAAAATTTTTCTTATTCTTTTGTAACATGCAAATTTTGGTGCATAATTTTGAATTTATTCTATCATGGCTTTCTGCATAGTGTAATTTTTTGTAAAAATTTCAGATTTTTCAAAATTTGATTACTGTTATTTAATTGATCATTGTATATTTTTTCCATGGATATATAGTTAACAAAATTTAATTCTTTCCTGTATTTTGACATTTAGAAAAATAAAATCAAATAGATGATCGTCTTGGGTAAATTTTGCTTTATAAAACAAAAGGTGTTTTCGAAAAATATATATCCACCTCAGACAGCAGGAAATAAATGTTTTAATAAGTGCGTTAGCGACACATTGTAATCGTGAACATTCAATCTTTTCTTTTGTCAAATGGCTGTCAGAAGTAGTGAGACATTATACAATTCATCAAACAATTGCAAACTTCGTCAAACAACTGAAGAAAATAACACAATCGGAAAAGCGATCGCTCAGAAAATTACAAATTTTGTCAAAGGATCTCAGAAACACAATTTCGTCAATCAGTGACCAAAAAATATCACGAATTTCCTCAAACGATTGCAGAGAAAAATGAATTTTGTAAAACTATAGTCAGTATAAAGCTGAAATCTCTTTCAATGGATTATATTGAAATGTCACAAATTTTGGTAAGTGATTGCAGGAAAAAGTAACGAATTTTGTAAAATTATTTCACGATAAAAATAACGAAATTCGTCAAATGGTTTCGAGAAAAATGCAAACCCAGTAGTAGTACTAGTTCTTAGATTACATTGGCTAATATTTCAAAGCGTACTATTTTAGTCAGGACACATTTTCTTGGCACAGTACTTTTCCTGCCATGATCGATAAAAAAAAAAACCATTTTTCCCTGCTAGCAATTGAAAAAATTAACAATTTTTTCCGGAATGCGTATAGAATTACTCACTTTTTCGATCATTTGCTAAAAACTCACGCGATGATTTCTCCGATCGTTTGCCGAAATTTTCGATTATTTGCCTAAATTTGCTAATTTTTTCGTTATTGTTAGCTAAATTCACGATTTCTTTACCCGCGACCATATGCCGAAATACGCGATAGTTTTCTACGATCATTCGTGATATTTTTCTACGATTGCCAGCCGAAATTAGTGATTTTTGCCGCGATCGTTTAAAATTCATTCTTTTAGTGCGCGATGATACGCCAAACTTCGCGATTTTATTCTGCGAAATTTGCTTTTCTTTTTCTCGCTGTTGTTCGACGAAATTACCGATTTTATTTCGCATTTATTTCAGGAAATACGGTGTTAACTTCTGACCTAGTTAGATGAAATTCGCGATTTTTTACGCGACCTATTGTCGAAATAGAAAGTTTCCCACAGTCATTCGAGGAAATTTACATTTTTATTCAGCAATTGTTTCACGATTTTTTTCCTATTGCTGAAAGTTAAGATTTTTACCGTGGCCCGCTTTAAAAATTGTGAATTTTTACGATCGTTGCCGAAATGCAAAATTTTCTCGATAATTCCTGTACAAATTTGCGATTTTTTTCCGAGATCGTTTGTTGAAATTCGCGCGATTACTTTTCAATGATTGTTTGGCGACATTCTCCATTTTTTTCTGCAATCATTTGCGATATTTGTGGGGGGTTTCATCAATCATTTGCAAAGATTCTCAATTTTTCCGATATCGTTTTCCGAAAATCACAATTTTTTCCTACACCGTTTACCGGAATTCGCGATTTTTTATCGAAATCCTTCAATGAAATTCGCATTTTTATTTCGCAATCGTTTGACGGATTTTGCGTTTTTTTACTCAACCTCTAGACGAAATCGCGATATTTTTTTCGCAGTCGTTAGAAGAAATTAGCGATTTTATTTGACAATTTTCCCTTGCTACTGATTGCCAAAATTCACGGTTTTTACCACGGTTGATATGAAAACTTTAAAAATTTTCCGACATAACATACTGGAGTGCACTATGTGCGTTTGCCGAAATTTGCGATTTTTTTCATCGAAAGTATGCCGATCTCTGTTTATGTTTCCTTCTGTGTTTGGCAATAACTTCGATTTTCCCGCGTTTGTTCGCTGTTATGCATGATTTTGTCCACAATCGTTAGTCAAAATTAGCTATTTATTCAGAAATATTTTACCGGAAATCGCAATACTTTCTCAAAACTATTGCCAATATTCGCGATTTCCCCCGCGATCTTTTGACGTAATTCGTGATTTAATTTATAATCGTTTTACGAAATTGGCAATTTATTTGTGTCCTTGTTCGACGAAATTCGCAATATTTTTACGTTACCTCTTGAAGGATATTTTTCTATGAAATTTTGCGATCTTATTCCGCGATTGTTTCACAAAATATGCAACTTATTTCTGAAATTGTTTGACAAATTGATGATTTTATTCTGTGATTGAAACTCGCGATTAATTTCTGAAATCATTTGATACAATTTGCTATTTATTTCATGAAATTGAGGAACAAATTTCACAATATTTTCTAACGATCAACAGAAGAATTTGGTGGATTTTTTTTCTTACAATCCATTACGAATTTCTCTATTGTTTTCACAAGATCGACTGACGAATTTCGTGATATGCTTCTGTCGCCGTTTGAGAAATTTCGTTTAATTTTTCCCGTGAAAATGACAAAATCGTGATATTTGTCTGGAGACTTTCCGGAATTTTGATTTTTCCCCTTTGGATGATTATTATATATTGAGATATTTGCCTAAGCAGTTGCCGAAACTCGCGTTGCCAAAACTCGCGCGCTGCCACAGATTTTCCAAATTTACGCATTTTTAAAATTTCTGACCGAAAAAATTTGCAATTCTTTCTTGTTAACGATTGACAAAATTGTAACATTTTTTCTCACGATCGAATGTCGAAATTTACGATATTTTTGTAACTGAAGGAAACATTTCTCAGATATTTTTACCGCTTCTAACTATTAACTCTCGTGATACTTTCCGCGGAATTTCGTGATTTCCTCCTGCACCTATTTAAACATTTTCTGTTAGTATATATTTTAAAAATTAAACTCCATTTTAAATTATGTTTTTATTAATCGCATGAGGGGAATGATAGGATACATTATATTACACTTAATTTTAATGAAGATTTGCACCAAAAACTTTTAATGAATTTTTTTTCGAATAAAGTTTTTTCAAATCTCGTTTGTGATATCGGCTTTATATAATCACTATTACCTTGCCCTTGAAAAATTAAAAATAAATTGTATATGATGGGCTTTTTTCAATTTTAACCAGCAACCATTATTTAGTGTTAATTATTTAATGTTATTAATTTTATATTTAGTGATCAAGCCATTTCTTTCTGAAAGCTTTTTGAAAAAGCAGTTTCTGGCTCTCAAGAAAAACCTTCTAGTAAGTTATGCAAGAAGAATTTCTCCCAGACGAGTCTTTCATGTGTGAGATATGCAACAAAAAATTCTTTCAAATGAATAAATTAAGACGGCATCTTTTAATTCATAATGATGAGAAATCTTTTGTATGTGGGATATGCAACAAAAAATTCTCTCGTAAGCATAGTTTAAATAGACACTTATTCATTCATACAGGTGAGAAACCTTTTGCATGCGATATATGCCATAAAAAATTCTCTCAAAAGTCTATTTTAATCGAACACCTAATATTCCATTCTGGTGAGAAAGATTTTGTGTGTGAGGTATGCAATAAGAAATGTTTTAAAAATAATGTTTTAAGGAAACATCTGTTAATGCATACTGGTGAAAAACCATTTGTTTGTGAAATATGTAACAAGAAATTTTCTCAAAACAGTAATTTAACCAGGCATTTATTAACTCATACTGGTGAGAAAACTTTTTTATGTCAGATATGCAACAAGAAATTCTCTCATAAGCATCACTTAAGTACACACCTGTTAATTCATGCTGGTGTTAAACCATTTGTATGTGAAATATGCAACAAGAATTTTTCTCAGAACAGTATTTTAACCAGGCATCTATTAACTCATACTGGAGAGAAACCTTTTGCGTGTCACATATGCAACAAAAAATTTTCTCATAACAGTACTTTAACTAAGCATGTGTTCATTCATACTGGTGAAAGGCCTTTTGCTTGTGATATATGTAACAAAACATTCTTAGAAAAGAGTGTCTTAAGTACACATCTGTTAATTCATAGTGGTGAGAAACCTTTTGTATGTGAGATATGCAACAAGAAATTTACACGTAAGAGCTCTTTAAACAGGCATCGGTTAATTCATACTGATTAGAAGTATTTTGTATGCGAGGTATACAACAAAACATTCTCGGAAGAGCTGTTTAAGACAGCATCGGTTTAATTCATACTGGGGAGAAACCTTTTGTATGTGAGATATGCAATAAGAAATTCTTTCAACAGAGTGAGATAAGCCAAATTTTGTTAATTCATACTTCGGAGAAGTCTTTTCTGAGTTAGATATGTAACAATATATCTTGAAAGTGTTATTTAAGCAACAATCTGTTACTCGTCTCAATAAGAAACGTTTTCTGTATGAGATATTCAAAAAAATATTCTCACGTCAGAGCCATGTAAGTCAACATCTGTTTATCCATACTAACGAAAGACTGTAATCTGTAATTCTATCTGTAAGACATAGCAAGAAATCTTGTTAAAACAGTAATATAAGTAGGCATCAGTTAATTTATAGTATTAAGAAATCTGTTGCTTAAGATAAACAAGAACAGCGTTTTTGAAAATTGTAATCTAAATATTAAACTATTATTTGCTGTTTATCTAATTTTTAATACGCGTTATGGCATATTATAGAGTTTAAAAATAGGCATTTCTTGATAAGTAATACAGTCATCTAAATAAAAAACTTAGCAACGAAAATATTTAAAGTAGGAAATATGCAGATTGTATCAAAATAAGCTGCGGCAAACACATTTTTACTTTAATCTTATTCTGTATTTTCTCAAAAGTGTTACAATTCTCTTTGTATCTTTTACATTATATGGATTTAAAGGTTTGTAATATTTCAAAAACTGTTTCAAAAACTGTTTATGTCTTTCATACACTGATTGGTTTTTCATAAAAGAATGATTTTCAATAAGGTTTTTAAATAATTATTGAGATAGAGCTTGCTAAAATTCTCAGACAATATGATTTCAAAGTAATTTTTGCTCCTACTAATAAACTCACCTTTTCCAATCTCAAACATCCTATAGATTTATTTAATTCATGGGGCATCTAACGCATTAATTGCCAGTGCGGTCTTTCCTACATTGGACAAACTAAATGCTTTTTAAAAAAAGTATTAAAGAACATCAAAATTATATTAGGAAACAAGAAATAAATAAATCCTCCATTGAAAAACATTGCTAGATGATTAACCCAACTTTTGACTTCAGTTCAGCCAAAATAAATTCTAAACCTACTTCTACCCAGCTAAAAATGAACTGCAGTTTTTTTAAAGAAGTGAGGTGTTTTTGAAGTTTATCTGCCTTTAACAATAGATTTTCTATAGCGCAATCTCGACTTTAAAAATACTTCAGTTATTTTATGGCTATTGTTTCGTATTTCTGAGGTAATTTTTTTCAAACATACCGTGAGTTGTTAATGGCAAAAATTCTGTAGTTTTTGTGAAGTCATTATATGATCATAAATTTGAAGGGGGAAAAAATGAGCCTTTATATTCCCAGTCTAACTCGTTGTTACCGTGCCATAATATTATAGATCTTAATTGGAGAATAATAATTACACTCTGAAAATCGAAGTGAGACCTCCCACCTTTTCCTTAACGATAAATTTATTAGTTGTTTTTTTATTTTGTTACTTGAAAATTAAAAAAAATCGATTAAATTTTAAAATTTAGGTGGGGACAATATCTATCCTATGGGTTCTTCCTCCTAACGTAAAATTCTTAGTTACTTTTTAATTATAAGGTTGGAAAAAAGTTAAAATTGAAATTCAAGGGAGGCGCAATATATCTCTCACCTATTTCCTCTTCCCCTAACAGAAAATTCTTAGTTTCTTTATTTTAAGTTACTCGAAATAAATTTTGTTTCTTCAAAAAGGAGATAAAATGAAATTTTTATTAAAATTTAAAAAAAACTAGGAAGGGAAATTGAACTTCTCATTTCTCCTTCCGCCCTTTTAGTTGGTTTTTTTAAAATTATTCTAAGATATTTGAAATACATAAATTTCAATTTTTGAAAATCGAAGAAAAGTTAAAATAATTTTTAAATTTAGGGAGGGACAAACTCTCGTCAACCTTCTCCTCACTTACAGAATATTCCTATTTCCCCTTTTCTTTTAAGCTAATTGTAAAGATTAAATTTGACTGTGTTTTTCAAAAATGAGAGAGAAAAAATTAGTTAAATTGCAAAATCGAGGAAGGGGCAATTGCTGACCAATGCCCCGCATCACCTAACTGAAAATTCTTATTTTTTTTAATTTTAAGTTATTCGAAAAGAATAAATCTTATGGTTTTGTAAATTGGAGTAAAAAAATTACTAATTAACTTTCAAAATACAGGAAGAGGAGATATGTCTCACTCCCCCCCCCCCCCTCCTTAACTGAAAATTTGGGGGCGTGTCTCCCTATTCTTTTTGATAGGGACCATGATTAGAGCTTAAACATATAGGTTGGTTTATACCTTACTCATTGCATAAATTTTCCTTCTATATCGGACATGACTTCCAGTTTCCCACGTTTAATTCATAAAAACCATTTATTAAAAATTTACATTTGAACATATGATTCCTTTTTCAAGCTCTTACAGTGCATTTCTGGCTCCATGGTGCTGTATTTCCAGGAACAGACGTACAACTCAACTCTCGGACGCGTTTTATTTACACTTGCAAATCGGCGCCGTGCGGTATCACGTTATGATTTTTAATGCTGACAATTCCGTTTAGTTTATTTGAGAAAAAAAGAATTTGTTCTCTTTACTGAAATAAAATTAGAATGAGTGATTAGTATTTTTATCAGAATTCAATCAAATAAGAGTATTAAATCTAGAAAAATCTGTGAATTTGGGATGAAAATTATTAGTTATGGATGCGCATATCTGCCTTTACCTGTTGCTTAAAAAATTTCCGTTATTGCTAATCAAAATGTATCATGTTTAGCGAACCTTCGCCAAATATGCAAGGCTGGTTTCTACTACAAATAAAAATATTTAACTGGAAGAAAAAAAAAATAAACCACCTTGTTTACAAAAAAAAAAAAAAAAAATTATCGAGCATTTCTTTTATATATATATATATGTATATTATTTAGTATTTTAATACTTATAGTAATAATTAAAGGTATTTTAAATAATGCATAATGTATGTTTTCTGCAAAATGCCATTTAATGTTCAGTCGGCATTGGAATAACATTTCATCGGTAAGTAACTTATTCCTTTTATAGGGATAAAACAATTTGTGCACAATCAGAGGTTATAGAGTTTGACATTCAATTTTCCAGAGGAGGGAAGTCTCCCTCTCAATATTTATAAATGAAGGGGAGTTTAGCTATCTGGGAGGAAAAAAAAAGAATCTGTAAAAGAGTAAGTAAAGATTTTATATAGCCTATTTAGTTTTAAAAGGGATAAATTTCCTCCCTGTGCTAATTGCTTTTGTTTCAGGTCAGTAAACTGTATTTTGGGTTCAGGTTGATTTTAGGTTGAGTGTAGATTGCTGCAAGTTGGGTTCAGGTTAATCTAATTTTTCAAAAGTTAGTTCAGTATATATTATTTCTGATTAAAAATTATTCTTATAACAATAAATAGATATGTTTCTGTGTGAGTGTTCTTTTCGAAAGAGACAGCTGCATTTTCTCAGTGACCCTCTGACAAAATTGACATCTTTTTTGTGATTCTGTGATGGAATTTGCATTTTTTTACCAGCCTTTTGACTAGATTTGTATTTATTCAACAACCCTCTGATGATTTTTTTTTTTTTTTTTTTTTTTTTTTTGCGATTCTTCCACAAAATTTGTGTATTTTAAAAAATCTTTTGGCTAAATTAACGTTTATTTACAACACTTTGACGAAATTCACATTTTTTTCTGTGATGCATTGTTGAAATTTGTATGTTTTACACGATTCTGTGACAATTCGTATTTAACAGTCCAAAGGTGATTTTATTCTGTATTTTCCTAAAATCAAATGTTTTCAGTTCCAGAAATTTAGACAAAACATACTATGAATTTCGACAAATCGTAGCCCAAAAAAATCAATTTTGTGAATCGTTTGCAAAAAAATGGGTGCAAGTTTTCCGACTACAGGATGGAATTCAGTCTTTTAAAAGTTCCCGAGGACGGAAGTGGGACGGGAAAATCTCCAACGGTAAAAAATGATCGCGAAATGGACACTTTTTCGCCGAAAGATCGTGAATAAAGACACAATTTTTCTTCAAACGATTATGAATAAAATGTGACTTTTGTCAAATGATCGTGGAAAAAGGCATTATTTCTATCAAAAGATCGCAGAAAAAAACTCTTATTTCATTCAAAGGATCGCAAAAGGACATGTTTTCTGTCAAAAAATTGCGGAACAAACGCGATTCCTGTCGACAGATCTCGAGAAAAACGTTATTTCTTTAGAAGAATCGTGAAAATGACGCAGTCTCTGTCAAGAAATTGCGAAAAAGATGTGATTTTTCTGAAATGATTGTGGAAAAATCGGTATTTCTGTTAGAATTGCAAAAAATTTGAGGTTTTTGTCAAAATATTGAGGAAAAGATTTTTTTCGTCAAAAGAAAGTAAAAGACCCGATTTTTTTTTCAAAAGATTACTGATAATACGTGATTTTTGTCAAAAGATCGTGGAAAAAAGCACTATTTCTGTCAAAAGACTGCAAAAAGACACTTTTTCGACAAAGAATAGTAAAATAGACGCGATTCCTAGTCGAAGGATCTCGAAAATGTCACGGTCTCTTTCAAAAGAATTGCAAAAGAGACGCGATTTTCGTTAGATGACAGCGGAAAAAAAAGCTATTTTTGTCAGAATTGCAGAGAAAATGCGATTACTTTGGCAAAGGAGCGAGGAAATGACACAAAATTTGTCAAAAGATGAAAATTTTGTCAAAGGATCATGAAAATTGTGAATTTTTGCCAAAGGATCACAAAAAGCGTGATTTTTGGTAAAAGGATCGTGAAAAGACGCACTTTCTGTCAAAAGATCATGGGAAAAAGAGATTTTCGTCAAACGGTCATGGAAAAAAAACGTGAATCATGCATGTGTGCATGTGCTCACTCAGGTGGGGGGGAGGGGGGGGGAGTGATTCAAAATATTTTCAATCCTGGCAAAATTTCAAACATGCACCCATGATAGTCAGATAATCGTGAAAATCTCAAATTTCGCCTACAGATCATGGAAAAAAAATTGTGAAACAATAGTGAAAGAAAAACAAATTTCATCAAAGATAGGTGAAAAAACGCAAATTTCAGGTAGGGATCACAGAAAAAAATGAGAATATTATCAAAAAATACAAATCGCGAAAAAAATCGCAAAATTCGTCAACAAATCTGTAAATTTCATCATAAGGCTGCAGAGTTCCCCCAGAGGGTTTCAGGGGGGGCGCTCAGCCCCTCCTGCCCTTTACTTTAAAAAATAGTGCCCCTCTTGCCCCTCTAGTCATTCATTCAAAAAAATAGCGCCCTTCTTGCCCTACTTTTGAAAAAACGCAGCACTTCAGCGATGATCCGAACGTGCTATAGTGCGTAAATTACGCAAAAAATCGGCGACGGAACGCAAAAAATAGCCTCATACGCGTCCCGTGGGACAGTTAATTTCGTCAAAAAATCGCTAAATAAACGGCTGTTTCGTTAAAAATCGCGAAATAACGACTAATTTCCGACAAGATTCGCAAAAAAATGGCTAATTTCGTCACAAAATTTCAGAAAACGGCATATTTCCTCATATCGTGGAAAAGGACAAATTTCTTCCAAAAATCTCGATAAAACTGAAAATTTTGTCAAATGAGTCGCAAAAAACGACAACTTTCGTCAGAAAATAGCAATAATACGGCAGATTTTGTCAAAAGATTTGCGAAAAAATCGGCAAATTTCGTCCAAAAATCGCAATAAAACGGAAAGTTCTGTTTTTTTGCGATATTTTCACGAGATTTGTCGTTTTTTCGCGATTTTTTGACAAAATATGCCGTTTTTGCGATCTTTTAACAAAAACTGCTGTTTTTGTAATCTTTTAATAAAATTGCCGTTTTTTCGTGATCTTTTACCAATATTTGTCGTTTTTTCGCGATCTTTTAACAAAATTTACCTTTTTTTCAATTTTTTTATGAAATTTCTTTTTTTTTAGACTTTTTGAACAGCTAGATTCTAGATTCAACTCTATAAAAGTGCTCTTAAAAATGAAAAAGTGCCCTGAAAAATGTAAAAAGTGCCCTTTTCAGAACAGCAGCGCCCTGACCTTTTTTAAACCTGTGGGAAACTCTGAGGCTGTGGTAAAAACACAGAGTCCAAAGTAAATCCACCCTCCTCTCTCTCACAATCTGCTGTAACTTTTCAGAAAAATTGCTGCGAATTTCAAAAAGGTTTTTGCACAAAATCACTCCTGAAGAACTCTGACAAATTTGGCATTTTCTCGGGATCTTTTTAAGAAATTAGCGTTTTTTTCTCGATTATCGACAATATTTGTGGGTTTTTTTGTGGTCGTTCAACAAATTTGTATTTTTTACGTCATTTTAATGAAATTTACATTTATTTTGTGATTCTTTCATGAATTTCGTGTTTTTTAAGCAGCATTTTGATAAATTTAGGTTCATATGCAGGGGCGTGCGAAGAGAAAACTGCAAAGTTTCAATTTAGTATTTTTTTTCTTCTTACAGGCCAAAAATGATGCTGATAGTAGGAAATCGGAGCCCCTAAATTTCTGCTCCTGGGGCGACCACCCTCTTTAACATGGCACTGTTTATATGGCGATCCTTTCACAAAATTCACATTTATTTTGCTATCAGTTCATGAAATTTGCGTTTATCCTTCGATCCTTTCACGAAATTCGTGTTCATTTAGCAATTTTTTTAAAGAAATTCATGGTTTATTGTGATACTTTAAGGAAAATGGAGTTTTTTTGAGATTCTTTAAGAAAATTTGAAGTTTCTATCGCAATAATCTTACAAAATTTTCTTTAATTTGTGAGAGAGAACAGGATTTCTGTCAAAGAATTCTGGGAAAAGACTCTATTTTTTTAAAGAATTGCGGAGAAAACATGATTTTTCATGAACAGGTTGTGAATTTTTTCGAAAGATGAGGGAAATATATATAAATTTTGTTGAAAATACAAAATATTTTTGAAAAATCAACGAAAATAGACATATTTTGTAGAAAAATCACAGAAAATATGTGATTTTTGTCAAAAAATTGAACTCATAGGCGAATTTTCTTGAAATATCGCAGAAAGTATGCAAATTTTTTTGAAAAATCAATGAAAATTTTCAATTTTTGTCGAAAATACAAGAATTTTGACAAAATTCGAGAAAAATAGATGTATTTTATAGAAAAATCGCAGAAAATTGTCAAAAACTCAGGGAACTGTGCAAATTTTTTCAAAATAGCACAGAAAATATGCAAATTTTGATGGAGGGTTGGGGAAATATTGTCAAATATCGCAGAAAAAAATGCAAATTTTGACAAAAATTGGGGAAAATAAGCATATTTTGCAAAAAAATAAAGAATTTTGGCAAAAGAGCAAGAAAAATATGCAAATTGTGTTTAAAATACAAGAATTTTGATAAAAGTCGAGGAAAATAGATGTATTGTGTAGAAAAATCGCAGAAAATTGTCCAAAAATTGGGAAAATATGGAAATTTTCTTGAAATATCTCAGAAAATACACAAATTTTGTCGTAAGATCTTGGAAAATATGCTAGTTTTGTCAAGATATCGCAGAAAAAAAGCACATTTGGTCATAAGATCACAACATACGAGATATTTTTTTAAAAATCGAGGAAAATAGATGTATTTTGTAGAAAAATCTCTGAAAATATGCGAATTTTGTCAAAGAAAAATGAAAATTTTCTTCTAAAATTGTGGAAAAATTGAGAATTTTGGCAAAATTCAAGGTAAATAGATGTATATTGTCAAAATATCAAGGAAAGTATGCAAGTTTTGTCAAAATATCGCAAGAAAAAATGTCCATAGTGCCATAAAATCAGAGCATAGAAGAAATTTTTTAAAGGATCAAGGGAAATAGGTGTATTTTATAGAAAAATCACAGAAAATATGCGAATTTTCTCAAAATATTGAGAAAATACAGAAATTTGGTCGAAAGATCGCAGAAAAATCGAGAATTTTGACGAAAAATTTAGGAAAATATGCAAATTTTCTCAAAAAGTCGATGAAAATTAGCAAATTTTGTCAAAATATTGCAGAAAAAATGCAAATTTTGTCATAAGATCAGAACATAAAAAAATTTGATAAAAATCGAGGAAAATAGAAGTATTTTGTAGAAAAATCGCATAAATTATGCAATTTTTTTCAAAATATCGCAGAAAATACGCAAATCTTGTCGAACCATTGCAGGAAAATCGAGAATTTTGACTAAAGATTTGATACAATGAATATTTTTACAAAAATTGAGGAAAATCATGATTTGAGTGCAAAAAAAATGCGTCAGTTGTGAGAAAAAAATCGTATTTACCAGTCAGTTGCAGAAAAAAATGAGACTTCACCAATTGTTGCTGGAGAAAAAATTGTAAAATTCAAAATTAAATAGTCAATTTTAAAATCTAATTTACATATTGTTTACATGTAAAAATTTAAAATTCATTGATCTTTTTGTTATTTTTCATCTAAACCAGAGACACATAAAAGAGTGATATCTAAGTGAATAAAATATAACAAATAATAATATTACAGAGTTATTGTATTCTTTGAGTCCTTTTCCACTTTTCCAACTGATTTGATAGTGAGTTTGTTGTAATGGGGGGGGGGGTGTATATGAATATATTTTCCAAGTATAATCGCTATGTTATTTGTGTACACATTATCCTTGTTGTGTATGTAAACAAAAAGCACTCATATATGCAGTTTTCATTATAAAAAATGTCTTATATGCCTAATTTTTAGAATGTTATAAATTAGTTTTTAATTTTTTTTGTTATTTCCTGAAAATGTATGTTTTCAATTTTACATGATAAATTCAGTTGTGTTAACTTTTTGTTTAAGTGTGCTAAAATCAATGAACATAAGCTTACATTTCTAAAGATTTGAGTATTAAAATACAAAAAAATTGTTTTTTAAATTTTTTTTTCAGTTAAAATAATATGTATAGAATGGAAATGCTGTTATCTCAATTGCATATATTCTTATGTGTCAGTTAAGAGGAATACTTTTCAACTAGCCACCTTTGGTGACCGTAAATGTATATTAAGTAATGTATCATATTATTTTTATTAATAATTCAATTTACTTGTTCAATCTTTCGCCAAATTTGAAGATTATGATAGAGATCAAGAGCTCTTTTTTGTTAACATGACTCAGGTAATAAATCATCAGCCATTATTCCATCCATTTTTTCGTATTTCATTAAAAATAAACCTTTATTTCATTTTAAAATATGACTTTTATTTAAAAGTGAAATGTCTAAAATTCAAAGCCTCTTCACATTTTTTTAAGAAAAATATTTAATAATGCCATAAGCATTGACCTTTAATTTCAAATTCAAAGCAATTAAAAAATTTACCCATGAGAGAAAAAAAATAATGCTAACTGGGCAATAATGTTATTGCCGAGATTTGCAACTGTCTACCATAAAGGTATATCAAGAATTTTTTGCGATCATGACAATTTTTATGTAGTTTCAATCGAAAAATAATTTTGATTTTTTAATGTAACAGAAACCTTGCATAGGAAAAGCTATGGAATCAATTTGTAGTTGTTTATGACAGTTGCACTACTTGGGCTATTATTAAATTATTTTCTGGGGGTCTTTAAAACTAGTTTTATCAGTGACAACAACCATTTTTAAAGTTTTGATCTATGTTTATTCTGTTTGTAGTTTTTAATGTAAATAAGCATAAAAAAGTTTGTTTTATGTATTAAAATAGTTTGTAATTGTTTCAGTCTGAATATTATAAATTTTAAACTATAAATCGAGATTTTTTAAAAGATGTGTTTTGATATTAATAGCAGTGTTGATTTCAGGGTGCGACTCGGGGGGGGGGGGATTTCTCCCCCTTCTAGAAAATTTGAGCTTTTGCATCCTCAATGGTAAAAAAGTAGAATTCTCTCCCCCCCGGAGCCAATGAAGTCCCTCCCGGAGAAAAGTGCCTGAATTTAACACTGATTGGCAGAAATAGTGCTAAAAGGATCTGTGCAGCATTGCGGAATTTGTGTACAACTACTGTAAAGTTACCAGTAAAACTAATAGATATTGTATGCATTAAAGTGGGTTTTATTACTAAAGTTGGGGATATTATGCATATCTATAAAATCCAGTTTTATAAATCAAAAGTCTCTTTTAAATGCTATGTGGGTATGATGTATAACGAATTAAGTTTCAGAATTTGAAAAAAGAAAAAAAATGGTAGATATCAAATATGATGTGACCAAAAGTGCATTGTTGATATATGAAAAAGAAAGGAACCAATTATGATTCAATTTGAAATCCATTAAAATGCTGTTGGAAAAACTGCGGTGATTTGACCAATTCCACTGCAGAATTTTTGAGGTCGACACAATTACAAAATAACTGCAGTATTTTTTAAGTCGATGCAACCATAAAATTACTGTAGTATTTTTGATGATGATACAATCACAAAATTACTGCAGTTTACAAACTACAGTAATTTTATAGTTGTATTGGCCGTAAAAATTCTATAGTGGAAATGGCCAATTCACCGCAGTCTTTCAACTGCAGATTTTTTTATTAAATTTTTGCAGTCCATTTTTAGCTGGGGGAATTACAATTTAACTTCCTTGAAGCATTTCACATTTATAAAAATTTTGACAATATTGTAAATTGTGAATTTGCCATCCCTCGACTATTGGATTGCTGGAAATTTTACATTAAAATCTCTTTTTCTTAATTATTTTTTCCCTCTCTTGACCTATTTCTCTCTCTTTCAATTCCTTTTCCCGTGCTTTCTCCTATTGGCCATTACTTGCAGTCATCTGCCGTACTATTTGTCACCTTCAATCCCCCGTCTCTCCTATAGCGGGATGCAAAATGACAGGAAAGATACAAAAATAAATAAATCAGTTTGCGTTTGCTGTGCAAATGTGTAAACTACTGTGTTAAAATTAAATGTTCGGTATTCAAATTAATATTAAACTAATCGTTAGCAAAATATGTATATTCATTCTTAATCATTCTTAAAATATTATTTTTCTAAATTTATGCAGGAGCAAAATCATAAGATTTCAGTCGATATTTCTAAAACCGCCGAATTGGTGTATATTTTTGCATACGTCTTAAAAACTCACTTTAAAGAGATTCTGGGTACATTCGTTTAGTTCGCAAAACATTTGGATTAAATGGTGAATCAAAATGTTTTGTGATTTCGAAGGAGGGCAAATTCTAGCTTAAAATAACATCGGAATGTAATTTCAAAAAATTGCTGATGAGATAAAACTTCCAAAGAGTGTCATTTTTAATTACTTATAGAATCTAATTATTTGTGTAACTACAAAATTTACAAAGAGATCAAAATTTCTTTCAGAACGATCTGGAATTTTGATTAGTTGTAAAGTTTAAGCAAAATAAAGACAGCAAAGGAATTTGAAAGCCAGATAAAGACGCCAGCATCAGTATCGACCGTAGGAAAAACAATAAAAATGTCGGGAGTTCTTTAAAATGTAAAACCACATCGATGTTCGCGTCTAACATCTGGCAGTAAAAAAAAAACCAGCTTTCTGTTTGCAGAGAAACACTTAAAGCATCAAACGAATTGGTTTAAAATTATCGTCAGTGCTGAAAATGAATTTAATTTCGAATTCCAGAAGGTATTCATCCTAATTGGCATGGACTTCAAAATGTACAAGACACACTTTCTATAGGTCAATTATGGTGAAAGCCTGGTGGTTTGGACTACTTTTCCTCGGCAGTATATGCTTTTGTAGATGGATAAACGAAATTGGCATACCTCTGTTCCAATGTTAGAATCCATTTGTTAAACCTCATTGAAAAGTTATCGATTTTTATGAAATTTTCAACATGGTAATTCCTAAATTTACTCAAAAAAGAAGTTTGAAGATAAAGGATTCTCTCAAATTTGATTGGCTAGCCAGTAGTACAAATCTAAATTCAATGAACAATGAGGTATTATATAGCACAAGATATGATGAAAGATGACCAAATCGTGAAGTATAGCTCGAAAGCAAAATTACAATATGAAATTTGGAAGATATGATGTGTTTGATACCTTCAGCAAAGTTAAAACTATATAAATTCTATGCTACAATGTTGCATTGAAATTATTAAACATAAAAGAAGCCCAGTTGTCATGTAATATTTCTATAATTTAAAAAAAAATCTGTTTTGTTCTTATCATTTTTCTCCTCGTGCATATCTAGTAAAAATGCAACATATAATATTATATTTATATCAATTGTTTTAGAATATGTTCTTTATGTTTATCGTGAGTATTTAGTATGATACAGTAAATTCATGTAGTTTATATTAGGATTAATATAATTAAATTTCTTATTTGGGCAATTACATGATCGTTCCTAACATTTTGCATTCCGATATGTGTTCTATTATAAAATCTGTAAACCGTACAAGCTTTATTTCATTTTATTTTATGTGTAGCCAACAGTTAGTCACTGTTAGAGATGTAAATGTTGTAAAATATAGATGTTGAGACAGGAGTAGAAAAAAAGTAATAGAATTTTTGACAAACAAATAAATTAGAAAACTATTGGAATCACCATTATAAATTTTATTTCCATGTCTAATTCTTATTCTTTCGACAAGATGTTTTCGTTGTTTAACATTTATATTGTTTAAAGGATATAAATGTTATTTTACCTATATAAGTGGGTTGTATAATGAAAGAAAATTTGCTTTTAAATGAAGTGTTACGAACACTGGCAAAAGTATATCGTGGCTCAAAGTGACTACTTTGAAGGTGGACATGCTCTGGTGCTGTGAACAACTCAGAAAAATGTTTTTTTACAAAAATTTTCCCGAAATTTTGAATCATACTATGTGTATACTTTCTACAGTATTGAGAGTACTGTGGCATGCTCGGTATTAAAAAGTAATTGTAGCATTTACAGTTAGTTTTCAGTGACATTGAAAACAATTCCGTTACAGTACGGTCTAAGGAAAAAAATCGTTTGCGATCTTTTTAACCTTTTCGCGACGTGAGGCTCTTACGAAATTTCTTATATTTTGTCGCCGGTTTTTAAAAACAGAACTTTGTTCCTTATTTAATCGAGAAATGTCCATTTGATAGGGGAGATACAGGAGGACATTAATACGAGTTTTGACGAGGAAATGATTTAACTGTTTGTATCGATGTGCTGGTGCGTTCTCAAGCAGAAAGTACCAGTGTCAGACCTCATCGAATGTTGCCCAACGCGTTTATAGACTTCGATGGATTCTCGGTCCCCTTTAAAACGTCAATACTATTCAAAAACCTTGTGTCTCACCATATTAGTTTCATCGTACTCCTTTCTTAGCATTGTCAAAGTCTCCATTAGTGTTTTATCTAATCGTGGGCAGAATTTAATGCTGCAATGGTGTTCAAGAAAAGACATTTTTTACATCGCGGAGCAATGATAACTAACTTTCGGAAGATAACGACTATGCGTGCGGCTCGGTTACATGATATGGACTAAATCAATATGCGCAAGTACGGAAGAGTTGGGAGAATACATTTTAGGCGGTTTTACTTTATACACTTGCTGTCGTTGTCAAGAATGGCCGCATTTCCCGAATTTTTGAATCGTGCTACGTAAAATCTGAGCAATCTCGTACGCAGTTTGAGTATATTTATGCGAGTTAGAATTTGGATAGGCGGCAGACAAACAGACAAAAAGAATAATAAATCTTTTCAACTTTGTTGGGAAATATTAAAAAGCGGTAATGTAATAATGAATGTATTTATTTAAACAATGCAATACATTTATCAATTTCACTTTAATAATGGTAAAAATAAAAAAATGGACAATTGCATAACAATAAATGCGTGAAAGTAACCAACTAAAAGCATTTTAAATGAAAAAAATTACAACAATTTATTAGTATGTTTATTGAGAACGGATATACTATGTAACAATGGAGAACTAGAAAAATTTCAAGCTAATAATTAGAAAAATATCAGATTGTTCAAAAAGTAATTGTTTAAAGCAGCATATTTTTTAATAAATGAATACAAAAAAATTGCAAGAGTAAGAAATATTGTAAAATTAAAATTACATATCCTTTAATGAAAGTTAAATGAAAATAGAAGAAACAGCCAGATTAAAATAGTGCATCACCACCAAACATAATGGCGATGTGTGAAGATTTCCGAGGCTTCGAGCACTTGTACGATGTTAGAATAAGAACAGAAGACGGCCGCGAGTTTTCAGTTCATCGCGTGCTTTTAGCTATGAGGAGTGAATATTTCCATAACTTATTCTGCAACTCGTAAGTGGGGCAAACTGATATGCTGGTTCCAGAGATTCAAGGCTCATCTTTAGAAGTCATCTTGAACTACATCTATACTGGAAAGCTGAATTTTACCAAAAATAACATCAGAGACATTCTTGTAGCATCTGATTTCTTGGGCATTGGAAAACTTCAAAATACCTGTAAAGTTTTTGCCATCACGAATTTCACAACATCAAACAGTGTTCCTTTGTTTCTTGAAGGAACGAAAGATAGAGATGGAGGCATTTTCAAAGCATCTTCTCGTTTCATTCAGGTGAATTTTCAACGAATCTTAAGAAACCAAAATTCAAGATTCGAGGATTTGACGGTGGAATCTTTAATTTGGCTGTTGTCTTCCAATTCCTTGAATGTTTCGAATGAACGGCAAATATGGAAGGCTGTAGAGCGCTGGGTTTGTGAATTTCCAGACGAAAAGTGGCTCGAAAATTTAATTTTATGCATGCGTTTTAATGATGCCGGCAATGACTTGCGATCTGAAATTCTTGATCATCCACTTGATAAGGAAGATCCTTCCTGCAAGTTAATGGAAACTGTATCTAAACAATCAGCAATTCCAAAACATCGCATCCCCAAAATATTACATTTCTTTTCCAAGTCCTTCGTTGACAGATCAGATTATACAGTGGGCATTAAAATTTTCATTACATACAAAGAAGACATTGATTACTGGCGATATATCACTTCGAAAATGCTTTGTCCCGATGTTGTTTTACATGGATCAGAACCGCTTGTCATAATGTTTGATATGGCAACGAATGTGATCTATATTTTGATATTTTCTCGAAGACATGGTCAACTTTAAATCCGCCAAACATACCCCGTTGGAACTACAATGTGGTAAATTCCGGAAATTATATTTATGCTATGGGAGGAATTTCGCCAGAAATAGAAACGGATGAGATTGTAACAACATTAGAACGGTATAATTTTGATTCCGAAACATGGGAAATCACCACAACTCATCTTGCTTTTGCTGAAAGTGCAAATGCTACAGTCAATAATATGATTTACATGGTCGGAATCCGAGATCTTTTCACTGAATATCTATCTGCACAAGTTTATGATCCGATCACTGATATTTGGCGTACAATAAGTGCTCCAAAAACTTACCGTCGCCTTTTTGCGTTGGCACCCTATCAAGAGAAACTGTTTATTCTGGGTGGACAGAACCATGGTGAGTATTTGAAGTCTGTGAAAGTATATGATGGCTGACAGGGATATTTGGAAAGACTGAAAATTTGCCGTTTGCTTACTTGTTGCCGAAATCTTTCACAATTAAAGATATACTTTACGTGTTTGCAGGGCCGTAACTACCGCCGGGGCAGCCGGGGCACTGCCCCGGGGCCCCCAAGCCTGAGGGGCACCAAACTGATGGTTAAAAAAACTATTGATTTTAGTTTCTAGTCTAAGTTCCTATATAAAATGTCCAGCACATACCTAAAAGTTAGTAATAAAAAAAATCAAAGTGCTAGAATAGCTGTTTTTGCTTGTCTGTCAATACACTCCTTACGCTTCGCATGCAAAAGGAGTTCTACAGCAGACAGCAAAATGTCGAGTCGAATGTGTCATGTCGCGCCAGCATGTTTGCTGATCCCACCGAAGCTAGTATAAGGAAGAAAATATGGACTTCTAATCGACTGAATAATATAAAAAGCATCTAAAATATTCTAGAAAATCTTTCTTCTTATCTGTACTAATAAGTTAACAAAATGCTCTGTTTGTGTATGTCTGCGTTTATGTATGTGAGTGTGTGACTGCGATGGTTAGCAAAATCTACCGCACATAGAAGTCTGAAATTTTAGGTGAAGATAGTCCAAGACAGGTCCTGATGCACCTGAGGCTCAGACTTTTAATATTTTAAGGGCCAGGGCCCTGGGCTTCTTATAATTTTTATGCGCCAAATTGTTAATAGCTTGACTCCTTTTTATCTAATCTTTTCCGTTTTGAGGTACCTTTCTTCTTTTAGATATTTTCGCCTTTTTACTTTTCAGTTATGATCTTGGACTCTTGGGGTCCGTTTTAGGGCCCCTTTTAGTCTTTGTGATAGTAAATTGTTAATAAATTGCTTCCATTAATTTCGATCTTCATTTTTGGTATACCTGTTCAATTTAGATATTTTCAAATTTTTACATTCCATATAAGACACATTCCATAAGACATAGGGCAAACCCAGGGCCCCTTGATCTTTTTGTGCGTTGAACATTTTTCTCTCCCTAAATTTCTCACCTTCTTAGTGCAAATTTTTAAAGCTGAATCTTGGACCCTTATGCCAGGACTAACACGATATTTTTATTGTGGGGCCCTGTGGCCCTTTTTTTTAACGTTTACCCAATCAATTGGTGCATTTTTAAAAAATATTATTCTTGCAAATAATTCATGCTCTATACTTAATTTTGACTAATTAAAGGTCTAAAGCGTTATGTACTAAAACATTTTAACATGTTTTCATGTTATGGCCCTGATTGTATTTGTCAGTTGGCCCCTATGGGGCCCTCTATCATAGCTCCCTTAAAAATGGTCGGATTCACTAGCTTTTTTTTAACAACTTTTTAGGTCCTCCAACTACGACATGAACAACAAAAAAATTTTTAGACTTCAGGTACCACTATTTATGAATATTAATCGCTTTCTTGAAGCCCTTGGTGCAGCTTCTTTAAAAATGGTCCAAATTGCTTTCAATTTTATTCAACATAGTTTTAGCGTCTTCCCGTTATTTTAATAACTACACAAATATTTTTATACCCAACTACATGCGAAATAATTTCCTGGCCCTTTGGGGCCCGGTAAGGCCCCCTGGAAGTTTTTGTAATAATAAATTGTCAATAAATTGCTTCCTTTTAATCTGATCTTCATTTTTAGGATTCTTTATTCATTTAGATATTTTAATGTTTTGACATTCTGTACAAGACACTGTGTTCCCCTGTGGAATCATAGGGTCCAGCCCAGGGCCCCTCAACATTTTGTGAAATAAACATATTTCATTTCCTATATTTCTGATCTTTTTAGTGCAAAATTTTAAAGTTGCCTGGGACTCTTCTTTCAGGACCAATCCAGAAAACCTGATGTTTTTATTCGGACCCTAGGGCCCCTTTTTAAACATTTGCCCAATCAATTGGTGCATTTAAAAAATTATATCATTCCAAAGAATAGTTCCTACTATATGCTTAATTTTGACTAATTAAAGATCTAAAGCGCTATGTACTAAAATATTTTAACATGGTTTCAGATTAGGACCCTGGTTTTAACTGTCAGTTCGTCCCTACGTGGCCCCATATTATAGCTCCCTTTAAAATGGTCCAATTCACTAGCTTTTTTTTTCTATCAATTTTTTATGTCTTCTCTCTACCTATTAGATGAACGACAAAAGAATATCTCAGACTTCAACTACCATTAATTTTGTTTGTCAATTGCTTTCTTGAGGCCCTTGATGCAGTTTCTTTAAACATGAACCAAATTGCTTTCAATTTTATTTAACATAGTTATAGCGTCTTTCCATCATTTTAATAACTACAAAAAATATCTTTATACCCAACTACATACAAAATAAATTTCTGACCTTTTGGGGCCCGCTGAAGTTTTTGTAATAATAAATTGTTAATAAATTGTTTCCTTTTAATCCGATCTTCATTTTTAGGATTCTTTATTCATTTAGATATTTTAATGTTTTGACATTCCATATAAGACACTTTGGCCTCATGTGGAATCATAGGGCTCAGTCTAGGGCCCCTGAACGTTTTGAGAGGCAAACATAGTTCACGCTTTAAATTTATTCCCTTCTCAGTGCAAAATTTTTAAATTTGAGTCTTGCACTCTTCTTTCAGGGACAAGATTCTCATATTTTCATCCGCGGCTAGGAACCCTTTTTTTAAACATTTTCCGAATCAATTTGTGCATTTCGATAAAATATTATTAAAATGAATAATTCATACCCTATGATTAATTTTGACTAATTGTAGATCTAAAGAACTAAGTACTAAGATATTTTAACATGTTTTTCTGTTAGGGCCCTCTTTTTAACTGTCAGTTGTCCTTTTTGGGCCCTTATTATAAATCCCTTTAAAATGGTTCAATTAACTCCTTTTTTAAACAACTTCTTAAATCCATCAGCTACTAAGAAACCGCCATAGTCTAGCTACCACCAATTTTGAATATTAATCGCGTTCTTGAGACCGTTGGTGCAATTTCTTTAAAAATGATCCAGATTGCTCGCAATTTTCTTTCACATTGCTTTAGCGTCCTCCCATTACTTTAATAACTACAAAAAATATTTTATACCCAACTACATGCGAAATAAGTTCCTGGCCCCTTGAAGATTTTGTACCATAAATTGCTAATAAACTGTCCTCTTCTTAATCCAATCTTCATTTTTGGAACTTTTTTTTCACTTAGTTATTCCCATGTTCTTACATTCCATTTAAAAGCCTGAGACTCCCTATGGTCTCGGCTCAGGCACCTTAAAATTTTTGTTCTCCATGCATGTTTCACCCACTTATTATCAAACCTTCTCAATGCATATATTTAAAGTTGAATTTTGGACTCTTATTTCAGGACCTACACCCTGATCCCAGATAGCATTTTTTGCTTTTTAACAGCTTTTTTCAACCATACTATGTAAATGTCTGAATGCTTTTTAAAGGCTTTTCATGCAAAGTTTGTAAAGATTTTGAAAAGGGTTAGAACAGGTTGCTAGTTGACGCAATCAGAGCTTGTCCGTAAGTGTTTCAGAATAAGCATGCGAAAGGGAAGAATGAAAAGGAAAGTTAGAGGAGTTACAATCAAAGATAGATAAAAGGCTTTTACAACAAGCATGCAGAAAAAAATGAAAATGAGGTTTTTTATTAATCTTAAAACCTTATTTAATAGAAAAAGTAGATTTTCAGCCAAATTACTAAACTTTTCTGAGCTACGTAAGCTTTTTTTTTTTTTTTTACTCATTATGTATAAAATATGTATTGAATTTGTATCAATTCACAGCATTACTGGATTCAACTTTAATACTTAAAAAAAATCCTAAGTTATATTACTCATGCAGAAATACCTGACTGCTAATGTTAATCCTCTGGAGATTTTTTTAAAAATCTTATTTCCATTTTTCTTTCTTTTTCCACTGGATACCTGAGGTTGATCTCTACCAAGGCCTTTTTTTTTTACTTTTTCAATCCAGTTTAGAAGTTTTTATTTTTATTATTAAGATATTTTTATTTTCAGAAGTTTGAAAGGAAAGGTTTTTTCATTGGTGAAAAAAGAAGCTTGTAAACAAATTAGAAAGCAGTCTTTGCACAGACTGTCCACAGTTAAAATCTTAAATATGAAAATGCAAATGAGATAGTCAAGAATTTTCTCTCATAGGATTAACAATAGTATACAGGTGTTTATGCATGAACAAAGTAATACCTTACTTAAAACTTTCCAGAGGGAAAAATTTTAATCATCAACTGTGAAATTACACCTAAAATTACTGAAATTTTTCACATTTAAATTAAGCATAATTAGAGTTCATTGGAGCATTTCTCGCTGATAACACACAGAATCGCTCAAATAGAAATGTGAAAATTTTAACTTATTTAACATTTGAAATTCATCCTTATACACATTAGGCATAGAGTCTTGAAAATTATTGATTGAGCATTTGAAATAAAAATAAGCAGAGGGATTTTTTTTTCTAGTGTCTATCTCTGGGGGGAAAAAAATAAAAAAAAAACTTTTTTTCAATACATAGGATAAAAAAACTATTTAAAAAAATTTGCTGATGGGACTTAAGAATACACAACTCTATGTCTATGCTCATGCATAGTAAATTTGATTACACTAATTACTTATCTTTTGAATTCAGTTCAAAATTAGGGATTAGTTAATTATTTATTGTATATACAAATCTGTTTATTTACAATAAATATTGAATCGAATGTGTGGAATTCCATTACAGCATACCTTTTATGACAGTAGAAGATTGCAGATTTTTTATATTAGTACTTTATTAAATTCTCAATTATTTCATTTATTAAACTTATCTTTTTGAATTTTGATTATTATTCAGAGAATATTGGCAGATTTTTAAAAGTATTTTACATTTCTTACTTATTTAACAACATAAATTTTACAAATTACAATAAGTCAAACATTTTCTTCTATTTTTTATTATTTTTTTTAAGCCAGAGAAATATTTTTCTATGAGCAACACAGTAAAAAGTAAACTAATCTCCATTTTTTAAAGTTATAATTTAACTCATTTAAATTATTATTCTTTTCCCTTTATAATTTTTAATAACTGAAGTCTGACTGAAGCAATGAAAAGTATTTCTCTGTACCAAGGAAATATTCTCGAAAACAAATGAAATATCATTCAGTTTATAAAATTCTATTTATTTACATATGAAGAATTAACATAATTTATCAATAATACATCAACATAATTTTGTCAGGAACTTCAGTTAAGTCTCTCCCTCTTCTTGATTCATTCTTTTTTCTCTAGAAAACAAGAAGATAAATATAAACACACAAATCAAATATGCATAGCAAAAATAAAGTACTGTGTCACCTCAAAAATTGTACATTTCGAACTCAGATAACATTAAATATTTCAAGATTTAAAGCGACGGATTAACAGACAGTGAGATTGCAGACACTATGCTAAATTAGATCCTTGACAGTTGGCAGCAGCTCAGAGGACGAGGTTCAGCAACTAACACTGTTTCAAAAATTTATAATAAATCTACAAAATTAGTTACAATTAAAAAAATCTTATATTGGTTAGTTTAATTCTCAAACAAATATTATCATATCTTAACCTAGACAGTGTTTGAAATCCTTAGTGGTCTACTGGTCCAAAGCAGCCAAAAATTCAATCGGACAACTAATTGGTAAAACTTAGTGATCGGCAAGACTGGTAACATTTTTTGTTCTCTCCGACAAACAAATATAAATTTTCTTGGCCGTGAGACACTAAAACAAATTTCAAATCATGATTTTAGTCAATTTTTAATAAAATATAATTTTACATTTTATTATCTAGAAAATTTTGGATAATTCTAAAGTAAGTTTAGTTTATATTCAGGAGGATGGGTCACTCAAAGAGTTAAAAGGATTTAATAGAATTTTATGCAGCAGACCAGCGACTTATTTTTTTAAAAAATCAATTCTGAGACTGCTGAAGATCAGTGCTCTTCACTGAAGATGCTCTGAATTTTTGTCAGAAATTAGGAGTTTTTCTTGACTTTCTGAGTTCTGTCATAAAAATTATGCAAAAGGATAATGATAAGCAATTGACAAAATAATAAAAGTGAAATAGCCAGATAAAGAATACCACCTTATTTATCCAGTTTTTTAAAATTTACATACATTAAGTTAAGGAAATTACTAACATTAAATATAATATTTACTGTTATTTAATCTTAATGTGCATTTTTTTTAAGATCAGGAAGTGTCAGCACAGACAATCACCTTACTAAGTTCATGGATGAAAATCCAGGATTAGTTGAATCTTGATTTGCATATTATAACGCAATCAGTCTGCTAAATCATATCCTGGTGGAAAACACCTAATAACCCAATTTTAGTGGTTGACTCATGGGTTAACCATTATGTTTTCCCATTCGCAACCCTCCATTATTTCATATTTTTGGGTGCGGGAAAGCATAGTGGTAAACCAACAATTCAACTGTTAAAACCTTGGTTTTAAGTGTTTTCCACCAAGATATGACTTGGAAGACTGATTGCATTTTATAATACAAATCAAGATTTAACTAATCCTAGAATTTCAACCGTAAACTCGATGAGGCGATAGTTTGCTCTGCTGCCTCCCAGTCTATTTTTGTTATTCAAAGATATATCAAAACCATTCAAATAAGATCCTCAAAGAAAAATTATAATATAGTAAATTAGTTAATGTAGCAAGTAATATAGCACCCCCCCTCCCATTTTACAATACTAACTCTTTCTGGACAATAACATTTATCCTATTTAATTTACAATTAAATATGGTGAATTCAATGGCACAGCAGAGTTGTAAGGTGAATTTAATTGAGGTATCTAATTGCAAATTAAATAAGGCAAGTATTGCTATTTAATAATAGCTTAGCGCCTAATTACAGAATACTGATAAAATAATACAAAAAATCCTTACGCTTTAATACAAATAATTACATGACATATTTAAAAATATAAAAACTAAACCTTATTTTTACTTAGGGGCTTCCATAAATGATGTTGAATTTTTTTACCTTGTCTTCCTCCCATTTGTCATAAAGTGTCACACTTGCCATTCCCCCCCCCCGCTCTACCGATTGTCATATATCATGCTATATTATTTAAACATACTTTCAGTTCAAATACAAAGCACTATGTTATAGATCATATTTCAAATTTTATTTTTAAACTTTAACTATGTGTTTTAATGCCATTTGTAAGCACAACAGTACAAATGATTCATGTACTTATTTTGTACGAAACAAGATTAAGGTTTACAACAAGAAGCATAATTAATGAACAATAGTAATATACAAGGGTGGGAACAATAGTAATATACAAGGGTGGGAAATTTTCAAAAATCTTACCAGACAAGTATTTATTTCATCAGCCAGCAAGATGCAAAACACACGCAATTGAAAATAGTTATGACAAAATCGCATGCAATTGCAGACAAATTTACTGTTACTACAATGAATTTTCATAATTCTTTTTTTCTATATTAAGAAATATATACAACAGAAATAAGCTTAATAAACCATAGAACTGAATAGCACTTAGTAATTGAAACTTAGTTATTTACACTGTAATAATTTGGAAAGTTAAAATATCTAGATTGAGAAAGAGTGTCTGATAATGTCTCTATTACCTACAGTTTTTCAAAAACTAAAAATGAACTCGCCTTGCCAGAAAATCCTTTGAAACTGGCGAGCAAAATGATGCATTTCCACATCCCTGGCAATACAATATTCATATGTAAGAACAAGAGTTATAAAATAAATAATTTATAAATGAAAATTATTTTGAAATAAATTTTACTAATATTCAAATCGTCATTTCATGTATATTTATCTTTTATCATTCAATAAAATAACAAAAAAAAAAATTAAAAAATTTATTTAGCTTTTAATACAAACTTGTCAATAGAAGGTGTAAAAATGAAAAATTTAGGAGCCAAGAAAAGTCCAACAAAAGAATTTATAACTGAGTAAACTAGTTAATATAGCTTTTCCCCACACTTATTTCACAATGCTACCTATTTCTGAACAATAATATTCATTTTATATAATTTACAATTAAATAATGTAAATGTTACAATTTGAAAACAACGTTACCATCCCAAGAACAGAAAAAAAATGCCAGTACTAAAGTTAATAAATAAAAGTGTATACAAAATTTAATTGTGTATGTCCCTGTTGTGTATGTATAGTAGACATTACCATTACCATGCAAGGCATAAAATTGTGCCAATGTGGTGCATATATGACATCTGTGCTCAAAATATGAATAAGAAAAGCACAAAAAAATATTTTAAAAAATGATTTATAATAAGGGAAAAGCATCAAATTCGACAAACGCTTGCAACCAAGCTGTATGAACCACTGTTTTACAGTACCTCATTTGTTTAAAATAAAATTACAAAATTTTTTTATCCTACTAGAACATAACATTTTAAACGTTGCTCTATGTGTTGCTGAAATGTGACATCACACATTTTGATTAAAATAAAAGCATTAAAATTCAGTAGATTAAATTATGATGTATGAAATTATTTGAAAATTGAAATATTTTGTACTCATAAAGATAAGATTTATAGCTAAATATGTTAAATTCCATAATACTCCAGTTTTTAATTGCTCTTTCAGATTAATTACTACTATGTTATATAAATTATTATTATTATTATTATTGTAAACCTTATTTCAAGCAAAATACGAATCATTTTTATCGTTCGGCTCACAAATGCCATTAAAACACATAGTTAAAATGTAAAAATAAAATTCTAAATGTGATCTAAAACGTAGTACTTTGTTTTTGAACTGCAAGTATATGTTTACCTAAGATAGTGTGACATGTGACAAGAGGGGCCAGAGGGGTAAAGTGAAGTAAGACACTTTGTGACAAAGGGGGGGGAGGGGAGTCAGAAATATGGAAAAATGTGTGAGATCATTTATGGACATTAATCCTAATGCCCTATGATTTAATTAAATATGAAAATTACTTCATTATTATATAAAATTACATATGCTAAAAATGATAACAGTACACTTAAAAAATTTACAAATACACTTTAATAAACGGATCTGCATGTTTCAACAACATTAATAAACTATTCTCGCAAAAACTGTATGGAAAAAAAAACTTATCACATATTTTTAAATAAATGTAATTTGTTGAAGGTCAAACTATTTTGATTTGTAACTCGTAAGAAAAGCTCGTATCAAATATGGTAAGGGGATCGTGGGTAAAACTTTCACAACATTTCCTTTATTTTTGATGATTTTAAGAAAAAAATTACAGACTTTTTAAAAATATGAAACGTAAAAGCAAACAAGTGCTTTTAATTACAAAAGGATCTCGATTATATTGTTGATAAAACATATTTAACACTGCAATCCTAAAAACTCTAAATTGTTCAGAAACAATGCTCCGTAAAAAGTTTTATGTATATCATATTTATAGAAATAATTGTAATTTTAAAATTTAGCATGCACAACAAAGTGAAACAGCTTTGATAATGAACAAAAGCAACCAAAATATATGATACATTTATGAAAAAGATCTGAATCAATAATAGAAAAGGCAATACAGAAGAAATATTTAAATAATAATAATATACTAATAATGAACTTACGGAATGTTTTGTAAATCTTTAATAAAACGATTTCACATGTGAATAAGTAACAGCAACCGAACTGCCATCTTTTCGGCAATACCAGCAGAAGCAGACTCTGCGCATGCGCTCAAGTCGATTCCTTTCGAATACTTACATCGATAATTTACGAAAAGTGGTTTCTACACGATTGTCATGCAAACCTAGTACTCAAAATATTCACTGTGCTCGTGGTATAAGGTAAGATAATCTAGCTTTGCAGGATAGTCAAGTAAAGAAAAAACGACCGTTTACGTAAGCTTGCATGCTATCTGAGATGTTTTTATTGAGGTCCAAAGGCCTTTTTTAAAGCATTTACTCATTTTTTATGCATTTCTTTAAAATATTATTTAACGAATAATTCATATCCTATGCTTAATTTTGACTAATTGTAGATCTAAAGTGTTAATTTTTTGCTTAAGGTTATCATAACGTGTCCCGGGCAATGCCGGATGGGTGAACAAGTCTATTAATAAATACATAAAATCGAAAAAAAATTATCACAATCCGTCTTTCAAAAGGTTTTTAAACAGAAACGCATGATTAAGTTACATATACTCAAAAATGAACCTAAATAAAATGCTCTTTAAAGTATTCAACCAATCAGAAGTCCGTATTTTCTTCCCTATGCTAACTTCAGTGGGATCGGCAAAAATGGCGTCGCAGCCAAGTGCCTGCCGAGTAGAGTTGTCCAATTCTACATTTTTTAGTAATTTTTGGGCTTATCATACTATGTATATTTAAACAACGGTGTGCGAGAAAAGAAACTATGCCCGGGGCAAAGTTTCAATTTGCCCTCCCTGGGGGCCCCCCGGAGGTTTTGCCCCAGGGCCCCCAAGTTTATAGTTACGGCCCTGGGTGTTTGATAATCATTCGGGTGATTTTAACGATTTCCGCTTTCCTCCTGTTCTTTGGGTTGATGCAAATCTTAAGTGTCAAGTTGTTGAAGCCTCCTCATCTTTCTGTAATTTAAACATTTGCCTGTTTTGCACCATCGAAGACTCAAGAATTATAATGTAGATTAGAAAAGAAAATAGAGATGCATGTACTAAGTGGGTAGAAAGTCCCTTTTTTACTCCTCTAAACTCTTAGAACACGATCAACTGTGTCATCAAAATTATGCATTTTCCAATAGTTTATATCGAAAATTAATTTGAATTTATGGTCAATAAATCACTATGAATTGAGATTTCTGTATTTTTTTATACATGAAGTAGTATTTGAAATTTGTTTATATAACGTTAGTAGTAAACAAATATTGATTACATTGATTCTGTTGGAGCTTAAAATTGCACGAATAATCCAAAGTTTGAATAATCCAAAGTTTCCAATGACATAGCCTTATTGTCTAAATATTGTTTTTACATTCGAAATATGTAAAAAATTCGGGTACAGACATATTGGTTTTATATATAAATACTTACAATCTAGGGCCTTGCTAAGACATTTTATTGGTGGTGGAGAAAGCCTTTAATTGCCAAGTCAAAATTCAGTATTTGCCAACTTAGTGAAATCAGATTTAAACAGTTCTCGGCGTTTGCCGACCACTTTTACAATTTTACCGAGATTACCCAATCAAAAAATGTAATATAGTTTTTTTTTTTTTTTTTTTTTTTTTTTTTTGCAAAAAGCTTAGTAATACAGTCCAGTCTCTATATAACGAAATCCACCGTTCCAGTAAAAAATTCGTTATATAGAGAAATTCGATGTACAGAGAATGATGTTAAAAATCGTATTTAATGTGTGAAATTTGAACAAATATTATTTTTGATCTTTTTAATTAAGAATTTGAAATGTTTAAAAGTAAATATTAACCTAACATTTTATTTCTTAATTATTTAAGCTGTTTCAAAAAAGAGAACATACATTTATTTGAAACCTTAATGAAAATAAAATAAGAAAGACTTGCATTAATTTCAGAAGAAGCAATCTGTAATTTTTTGTTGTTTTGATTTTAAAATTGTTACGCTCTCAAAAAAAGCTCAAATTTTAGCAAGGAATGAAAAATTGTAGTTAACATTTTCCTCCATTTGGAGGCCTCTCTTATGTGCCTCTCATCGATTCCTCTCTTACATGTGTATCAATCCAATTGACTCTGTTTTGAGAAGGATGTGGAAAGGTGTGTGGGAGGTGGGATGAATTCGTTGGATATAAAGAACAAGGAGAGAAGTAATAAAAATGAAAAATAAAAAAAAACTCAGCACTGACGATAAATTAAAAATAAGGGATGGAAAATTGATTCCAAATGATTTCAAAGCTTTTTTAAAACTGAATAAATTAAGACCAATTTATGAAAAATTTTGTTATATGGAGATAGATAATTCGCTGTATAGAGACTGTTTTCAATGTAATAATGCGAAAGGGGACCGTTCCGACTAAAAATTCGTTATATAGAGAATTTCGATGTATGGAGTTTTGTGATAGAGAGACTCGACTGTATTTCCAATTATGTTGGTAACTTACATCAATTCTTTCAGAAATTGAAAGTGTATTATAGTTTTTTATTAAAATTTTGAATTAATTTGAAAATTCAGTTCGCAAATTTGCCAACTGTAACAGCATGTGCGGGCGTTTGGGGGAGAGGCTCCCCCACAGCGATGCCTCTTATTACAGTACAAAGTCAGTATTGTAAATAAATTAACAATGGAAATTTCTACAAAGAAATGACAAATCATTTCTTTTCATTATTCATGGAATCATAAAGACACTTAAACTCATGTATTTAATTGTTAGTTCTCGATTTTGTCAAGAGTGGTATCGCCGAAAATGTATTGTCATGAGCGATGTATGCGAATGTATTTGCGAAGCCAATTTCTTTCGGGATGTCCTGCAAAACATATGAAAACGATGAATATTATAACTGAATTTTGTGTCTCGTTGCAGTCGTTCCATTTTAATATTTGATTGAGCCTAGGTTCTCGTTAGTTATTTAATGTTAATACCCATAGCAAAAACTTTTCAACGATACAATATTGAAGAAAGCAGGTCTCTTTTTTCATTTTTATGTGTGACGTCACAAAATAAAAATCAGTCTGTATTCCCTATACGATTGATTAAAACAAATAATTCCTAAAAGTTCTTTTTTTATCTTTATGGCAAGACCTTTCGAAGGAGACCCTCATTTACAAAATCAAATCCTTTTTTTGTGTATGATGCCGGAAAATAAATTGGACCGTAACTTGCGAACAGCAGAATATGGGACCGTATTTTCTTGTTCGTCGTAGAAAAATATTTTCAACAATCACATTTACAAGGGGACCACCAAACATTTTGCTTACAGATTTTGATGATTTCGAAGTATGTTGTAGAGGTCATACCACTAATTATTCTGATAAAAGAGTTCCTTCAAATGGGCCTTAGTTTTTGATAAATTGGGGGTTAAAGTTTATCGTATATTTTAAATTCCCATTAGTATCACATCCCAGCGTTGATCCGTGGCGCTGCGGTAGCCTATGCGTCTGCGGACCCGAAGTTTGTGAGTTCGAGCCTCTCTTGAAATTTTTTTACTTTTTTTTAAAAATAGTTTTTAGATGTTACAAATTTTAAGCAGAATCGGGAATTCTACAACTTTTGATATTTTCTTAGTAAATTACATTTTCGATTTTTTTCATGAAACTTTATTTTTTGTTATTGACAAAACTGTAAAACTAATTAATGCCTAGAACTTTTTTTTTATAATTATTACTTACATTTCATATTTTAAGCACAGTTTTGAAATAATAATTTTTCTTCTTCTAATGCTTTTTTTTATTTTGTAGAATTCGAAATAAAAATTTCAACCTATTTTTCTATAACAAATAAAAGTAATTTTGGGAGCGATTCCTCAAACGTATTTTGGATTAGGTATTTCAAGTAATGTATATCTTCAAAAGAGTAATAAAATATTAATGCAGTAATGCTAAAATGTAAGTTTTTACCAGTTATCCAAATTTTCAATAATCTGAAAATACGTTTATCTTCAAAGTTCAACCCTAACAACATTTATCATTTGCACAAAAAAAAAAAAAAAAAAAAAAAAAAAAAAAATGGCAGATTGTATTTATTTTTTATTTATTTATTTATTTTATAACAAATCAAAACATTATGTGATTCATAGATATTCAACTGGATTGGGAAAATCGTCTGTCAGTGAGATGAAATTTGTGATACTTATATATACATAATCGTCTGTTTTCCTTTCATCGGTTATATCAGAATAAAAGAAAAATTTTTTGTTGACCTTATATTTACTCTTATACAAATTATGATTAAACTTTTTCTGTTTCAATCTTTTAATGCATTTTTAAATGTATTTATCATGAATGAAATACTTAAGGAACATAAATTATGTAAATTGGTACATTTTTTTAAAAATTAAACTTCAGACATAAATTAATTCCGATTTGCGTTTGTATTGAAAATTTCTGAAAAAAAAATTCAAAAATGTAAAGTGTTTAAGGGGACAGTTTACATCAAAACTGATCAAAAAATCGATGTTTGTTTTTAAACATTAAATGAAAGCCTGTTTAATTGCGAATGTTGTAGAAACTCATTTTTACCCTTATGAATATATGCAGTATTGTCTATACACCAAGCGCAATTACCACACAACTGATAATTTTAAACGTTCCCCCCCTTTTTTTCTCTTCATGTTCATATTTTCTTCGCTTACGCATTTTAAAAATGCTAAGGCTTTTTTTTAAATTTAATATAGAGATTTAAAATTTTTTGTACACGTTCTTTATGGCATATGGGTTAAATATGTGCATGGAATTAGCTTTAAGGTTATTATTATTATTATTATTTTATATAACAGTATATATGAAGATGTGTTAGATTTCATCACTTTATACTACATATATCAGTAAAAAATATTATATTAAATGTAATATTACATTACCTAAAAAATCCATGCACATCTTGTATAATACACATTTGACAATCTAAAAAAAGTGATTGAGTAATCTAAAAATATTAATATTTAACGTAGTCTAGATTTAAAAATATTTAAATTTAATTATATTTTTAAAAAACTTTAATTAAATATGCAGTTTTATTTATTTATTTATTAAAAAATTTGCTATTAATTGATCACTGAATGCAATCTGTTCCCCATTTAAATCAAGGTTTTTTTTTAATAAAAAATTTTGTAAATGTAAACTGTCCCCTTAAGAAAATATCAAAAGGTTCAAAGCTGTAGAATTCCTGATTCTGCTTAAAATTTGTAACATTTAAAAACTATTAAAATAAATAAATAAATAAATAAAGCTCAAGAGATGCTCGAACTCACAAACTTCGGGTCCGCAGACGCATACGCTACCGCAGCGCCACGGATCAAAGCTGGGATTTGATACTAATAGGTATTTAAAATATAAGCTGAACTTTAACCCCCAATTTCTCAAAAACTAAGGCCCATTTGAAGGAATCCTTTTAACCAGAATAATTAGTGGTATGACCCCTACAACATATTTCGAAATCATCAAAATCTGTGAACACTATGTTTGGTGGTCCCCAGGTTAGTGAAATTCTGAACTAACAGTTAAGTATGTTCAAAAAGCCATGTTTAGAGAAGTGCAGCATGCGGGCTCCGATTAATCACGAAAGTCCAAAGATATGGGAAGCACAGTGTCATTTATGAGCTCCCTTTCATTTGAGAAGAATAATCTAAATGCAACATAATCGAAACTCCCCATAGTTACAAATATTATTCTAAAGAGTGACGCAATTGAGTTCACATACATTTTATAAACTACTGTTACGGCTTGCGTTAACGGTGGCTTTCGCGCGAGCCATCATGGGGCATTCTAGCATACTACAGTTATTTAGATTGTGCCGTTTGGGAACGTATGAGAATCGTCAGATGGTTGTTTATCGACGATCTTTTCAGACTAGGGTGCGTTCGCTGATTCCAAATTCTTTTCGTCAAAATGTAAACATAATTTGTAAATAATCTTGTATATAAAAAGAATTTTAGAGTAATAATAGTTGTAGAAATTGAACAAGCGACAAAATTAGTATTTTAAAAGACTCGCACCATTCGACTATTCAGTAGAATGGTCCGCTCACGAAGCACTTTTTTTTAAATTCGTCGTTAGTATTATAGTTCTTGTTTTATTTTAAACTGACATGACTACATTAGTTGGTTTATATAGAACGAGGGGATCATTAAAAGCTCAGCTTATAAGATTACAAAATATCATAAATGATAACACGGCAGAATGGTCGAAAATTAAAATTGAAACGAAAATAAAGACTCTTGAAAAAATATGTACAAATATTGATTACCTAAGATGAGATTATTATACTAGAGCTCCTGAGAATCACGATATAAGCGAAATTGATTCTTTGTTGATCGAGATGGAAGAACGAGTTGAATAGCTAGAGGTAAGTTCCAATCAATTATTGCAGCGGTTCCCAATCTATGGGTCACGACCTACTGGTGAGCCGCGGCAGTTGTTTTGGTGAGTTGCGGAACAATCAAGATTTGTCATAAACCTATATCTTTTATTTCATCTGTACAAAAAGATATGACAATTTCAACAGGAAATAATATTTTAAAGGAATTTTTTTTAATATCCTTTTAAATTAATATACTAAGAGAATATCCAGAAGTATTTAAATTAGCTTTAAGGTCCTTTATGAAATTCAACACTTCATGTTTTTTCTACTTGGCTGTTTTTGAAAAACAAGTACTGAGACAAACTGCATGTTATTATAAGTTCCCACGTTGGTAAACACCAGTACCAGAAATTTTATGGATTAAAAATTATGTTTTCATGATAATTAAAAGTATTTTTTACTTTCTTTTTAGTTTATGCATTGTTTTAATTACTATTCACTTACACACATTGAGATTACTGATTCTTGTTTTTGTTGATAATGTATCTTCCGGACGAAAATCTGCGTTTTTCGTAGGATAGCATAGCCGAGCGTATAGAAGTCTTACAAAATTGCTATATTGATATAAAACTTTTTACTAAAGGTGTCGCGAAATTTCTTTTTAATGAAAGGTGGGTCGTGAAATTTTTTTTCAGTGAAAGGTGGGTCGTGTACCAAGAAAGTTTGGGAACCGCTGAATTATTGTATTCTAATGAAAATGAAACTAAAAGTTCTGAATTTAAGATAAATAATTGTAAGATTAACCTACCTGAAATCCTATTACCTCAATTTAGTGGAAAATATGAGGATTAAAAAATGTTCAAAATAGAATTTAACAATCTTGTTACGAATAATGAAAAACTGACCGAGATTCAGAAATGACATTTTTTACATTTCGCATCAAGAAATGAGGCTAAATTATTAGAAATTCTATGACGATACATTTGATTCATTGTTTAAAGCGTTAGAAAATAGATTTGAGATTAACGAATCATTGAAATATTCATTTAAAGGCTATATTAGATTTGGAAAGAATTACATATGAGTAATCTAAAGAATTAAGGTGCCTATTAGATGCCATAAACAGAAATATCAATGCTCTAAACAACTTAGGATTTGAGAGAAGCAATGTGTCTGAAATTTTATTTACAACAATAATTTTAGAAAAATTCGAAAAGAAAACAAGAAAGCAATATTAACTGTCAATAAACATATCTGAAATTCCCAGTTTTGATAATTTAATGAACTTTTTAGGAAAAAGAAGCTAGTCGCTCGAAAGCATTAATAGAAACAATTTAAATAAATCAAAAATCCCTAGTGAAACAAAATCAAAATCCTTATTAGTAAATTCAATTCGTGAGAAGCAGTGTGTTATTTGTGACTCATTTATCCCTTTTATAAGTGAATAAATTCTTAAATATGAAATTTGGTGAACGATTTGCTATCGTTAAAAATCATAAACTTTGCTTTATATGCTTCTATAAATCACATTTTTCTGCTAACTGTGTGTCAAAACATGTGTACAAACATTGTAAATTAGCCCACAACAATTTATTACATAGAAATAAATCAATTGGATGTAATAATGAAAAGCATCAAGGCAGATGATGGCCAGACAATTTAGCAACTGGAAGCAAGTCTGGCGCCTATGGTTTCTCAAAATCTTTCTAATGGTTTATTTGCTTCGAATAGAAGCGTTATCTTGTGAACAGCAATAATTGAAATTAAAACAAAAAAAAGGAAATTTTATTCAGGGACGTAGTCTTTAATTCTTGTAGCCAAATAAAATGTGTGTCGTTTAATTTTGTGGAAAAAAGGGCTTAAACAGTTTAAAAGTTTTTGCTCCAATATCGGGTCTCAATAATGCAACCACGACACTAAATTATAAAATTAAAACTGTGATTTCAAATAAAAATGCAGATTTCACAAAGAAACTGTAATTTCTAGGACTATCAATAATTACAGAAGTAACCCCTTACACGTATTCATTTAGAAATTGCTGATATAATACCTACGAATATGTTGTTAACAGATGCTAAATTTAATATTCCTGGAAGTATTGACCTGTTATTATACAGAATGTGTTTATGATCTACCCATTTAGCACGGAAGCTACTCAATAACTATCCAGGAGCTCCAAGCTATCCCAAATTCCTCCTAATAGTAAACAGGGCCATCGCTAAGACTTTTTATTGGTGGGGGAGAAGACCTTAAATTGCCAAGTCAAATTTTCATATTTGCCAACTCGTTTTATAATTTTGCCAAGTTACCACACTTAGAAAATGTAATACAGTTCTTATTTGTAAAACGTTTAATAATATTTCCAATTAGAGTTGTAACTTTTGCAAATTCTATCAAAAATAGAAATTGTACTACAATTTTTATTAAAATTTTATTTAAATTTGCCAAGTGTAACAACATTTGTGAATGTTTGGGGGGGGAAGCTCCCCCCTGTCCCCCCCCCTTAGCGAGGCCCCTGATAGTAAAATGATAAGATCAGGAGGTCTTGGGGAAGGGTCTTCTACGATTTCCTCATGAATGGGCTCCCACCAACGTCCCATGGAGAAACTTCCGACGGACGCTACTCCTGAGGATGTACCTGGAAAACCATTCCTGGGGAAATACCTGGGTATTCATTCTTGAGGAAGTGCCGAAGAAATCACAGTGCTGGCGACATCTCGTGAGTAATTGTGGAGTACAATGTTCAATACTTTTTAATAAAATAAAGAATTTAATTTGATCGGGATCGATTTTAATGAGTTAGTTTTATTTTATTAATTATCCAATTGGCTATCTTTAGCAAATTAAATAATTGTTATTAAAATTTACTTACTGTTATAAAATTTTATCTTTTTAATTAAACTAAAATTTTTCATTTAATTCATATTTAAAATACTAATTACTATTATTTATATTTTAAACCAAATTTCGGTCATGTGTCAATATTTTATTAAATAACAAAATGCGTTTTTTTAATTATTATTACTTTATTAATTAAAACCTGGGGACAAGCGACAACTATACGTGCTGCAAAAGGCTTAAAAATCCTTGTTTATTTCCGCCAGTAAAATGTTACTGTAAAATTTGCCTTATTTAATCGGAGCATTTTCTCGATTTAATAAGGCACACATTTCTATTTTTAAAAATCGGTGACAAAACATTTAAAATTTCATAATAGGTTCCCGTCACGAAGGATTTAAGCAATTAATTTAACTTGTTTAAATTAATTGAATAATAAGTTTCTAAATTAATACCTATAATCTCTAAATATAATACAATTCTGGACCATATATTTTTTCTGATGTTTAGAGGTAAAGTATCAATACAAAGAAAAAAAATGAGATCTTTACAATGAGTTTGTAAGTAACTGCCTGAAACATTGTTGTGAAAATAGTCTAAATCGAGTACTGATACATCTTAATCTCAGATGTTTATTATTTTTTTAATAATTCGCTAACATACTTATAAAACCCTGCATTAAAAAATAGACAAAAGTGTCGTGAGAAGACTAGGCATTTTTATTACAGCATATAACACTAACTTATAGGTAATATAATTCACTTTAAAATTATAGTGTTGATTTCAGGAGTGGCCCGAAAGAGGACATTCCTCCGGAGCAATGAGATGTCCCCCTGCAAAATTTGAGATTTTATATTTCCAATGGTCAAGAGGTGCGATTCCCCGGAACTGTATAATATCTCATCCCGGAGCCATAAAGGTCTCCATAAAAGTAAAGTGTCTAAATTCAGCACTGCTTCAAAATGGTATATTTGTTTTTTTTAAATAAATTTTTAACCGCACCCACCCCCCTTTTCCCTCACACACAGATATGTGGTTTATTTGCAAACATTTTCTGTTATAAAAATATACATTCTTACAAAATCGGTTTAAAAATACATTGATGCAAATTTAAAGTTTAATTTAGGTTATTATCACTTACATGCCAAATACCGCCAACGTCACCCATTCTAGTTTGTATTGATACTGGAGGTCAGAAAATGTTAGCTAATTAGAGGTATCAATTTTAAGTGTTATTTCTGAAGGTTTAACCATACTTCCTTTTATTTTATTTTATCTTTAATTTACCTTTTAATTGTATGTTGGACTTATTAGCAAATTATTTTTCTAGTATCCTTATTAAAATATAAAGCATAATAATATATTTTTTAAATTCTCAATGATAAAATTAAGTCTTCCTTTAAAAAATTTCAGAAATATGGATAATATTATAGATAAATGTTTGTTTATAGCTCCTAAATAACAAATATTTTGGCAGAATTTTCAATTCATAAGTATTTTACATTACTTAAAACTTCCGTTTAACAAACCGATTTTCTGTACTAATTCCCCTCTTTCGGATATCTAAAAGGGACCATTCATAGGATTTCTTCATTTCTCTTTTACCATACATATGTACCAACTTAATTGTCACTAAAAATATTATAACATAACCAAATTGTTATAGTACTCTTGATAGACAGTCACAGTTCTAACAGTAGACTCCTAATAGAACTTATTCCCCATAATCAGTTTTGTCAGCTGAGAATGTCTGTACAATGTTTGGAAAAATCATTGAAAGATGAAAAAAGGAGTTATTCCAAGGATTACAAATCAGACCAGTTGTGAATATGAGAAAGTGTTACGAACAAATTTGTTTGTATAACCGAATTCAGAATTTTAAAAGAAGTCATCAAAACTTTCTGCAAAAGAAAAAAATATTTATTTACTTTAGGAATTTTAAATAAAATTATTAGTTCCTTTAGGCTTTTTAAATTGTCTGAAATTTTAGCTTTACTGACTAAAATTACATTTAAAAAAATTACTAAAAATATTTCGGATCATTAATTAAATAAAAATGGTTCGCAAAGCATTTCTTATACACGGAAAATTTTCATACGATTTTTAAAGACAGTTAAACAGAGATTTAAATGTAAATTAATTTTATTTGTAACAGTAAGAAAATAAAATAGTTTAATAAATTCATAAAATATGAGCGCTTTTCACCAAGCATAAAAGAGTCGAGTAAATTTTATGTTAACACAAAGTAACACAGTGAGAAAGTTTTATTTTTGAAAGGATTCACTTACAAAAAACCTTAATCGTTGTCAATTATAAAAGTTATTCATATTTTAAATAAAATTATCGGCTTTTTTTCTTTTTAATTATTGGAATTTATTTTTTTGTTAACTAAAATTAAATAAAATTAGAGGTACATACATCAAAAAGGTTTAGCATCATTAATTGTGTGAAATATATTATCTATTTTTCTAAGTGCAGAATTATTTACATGGATTTTAAATATTAAAATCTAAAAGAATATTGTTGTCATTTAAAAATATAACATTATGTAAAAATTTGAAAATTAGAAGACATTATACTATATTAAATAATTGATATTTTACATGGAATTATTAATTTTAATTTATATCAAATATATATATAGAATGCTGTGCATTTTGATCTGCAATTAAAGTTAGATAATTCAAGGCACAAAAAATGCAGATATATTCTTTTTTGAGTTTCAAAAGGAGAGAAAAAATGCAAGAATATATTAGAAACATTTATTGTTTATCTGCCTGACAGCGTAGCGTATAGAGCGCACGTCTTATGTACGAAAATACTTGGATTCAAATCTGGCAGGAGAATAAAAGTAAGAAATTCCCAAAAGCTGTCTGTTATATGTGAATCCGTTTGAGTAAAATGTAAAAAATGTGAGTGTTTTCTTCTAAAAAACAATTAAGTTAAATTATATCTTATATTTTTAAGCATATTAAGTGACCTTGGAGCTTTCCAATGTCACTTCCGAAAACCTTTCCCAGAACCTCCGTTTAAGATCTGGAAAACTCCCCAGGATTCTGTAAGGCGGAGATTTTCTGTTCCTGAGAATGTCTTGGTGAATATTTACTACATCCTCTGGTATGCCTGGGGGACAATGGTGTTTTATTAAATTCTCCTGGGGATGTACTGGGTAAACGACTGTGCTACATGGGTTAGAGAACAGACATTTGGGGAGACTATTCAATCAAAGTCTTAAATAATTTTCAAGCATGTTAGAAAGTTTCAAGAACTGACTGAATTCGATGAAGAAGCAAAATTTTAAAACATTTTGCCAACATTTATTAACATTTAAAAATCTCTCGATTTTTATTTCTTTATAAAAAAAAAAATCAGAATATGGGAGACATAGCCAATTCTTTGATACATAATATTTAATTTTCAATATCAAAAAGATTCATACATAGTAGCCCTTTAAAGAAAAATATATTTTCAGTTTGTAAGAAAGTCAATTTTACCGTCAAAGATTCTTTGTGTAAAATCCTATTTAACACGTCTTTTAACAGATATATCCTCAATTATGAGAGAATTACTTTTAAATATATAATATGAAAAACATAAAGAAAAAAGGTAAGACTTTTGAAAAGTATAAAACAAGATTAAAATAAAAATGTGTTTGCCATTGTTAATGTTGACCCGCCTGATCTGCAAATTTGTTAATTCAAATTTTAAAGAGAAAAAATTGTTGATCAGTATTTTTTGTGACTATAATTTTCCACATGAAATAACATTTTCATAATTATAGAATATGCCGTTGTTCCCATTAAAAAACTTAATTAAATAAAAATAAATTAACACTTAAATTACAATTTTGACTTTTTTTTATGTTTTACAGAAAATGTTTTTTACCAGCATGATTTAAAATATGTCTGCTTAAATCAAAGTTTTGAAAAAAATTCACTAAATATTTCTCATACAAAAGGATTTTTACCACCATGAGTTAACAGATGTCTGCTTAAATCACTCCTTCGAGAAAATCTTCTGTTGCATATTTCACATGCAAAAGGTTTCTCACCAGTATGAGCTAACAGATGCTGGCTTAAATGACCCTTTTGCGAGAATTTCTTGTTGCATATCTCGCATACAAAACCTTTTTCACCTGTATGAATTAACAAATGTTTGCTTAAATGCCTCTTATGATTAAATTTTTTGCTACATATCTCACACACAAAAGGTTTTTCACCAGTATGAATTAACAGATGTCCTTGTAAGCTACCCTTTACTGGAAATTTCTTGTTGCATACCTCACATTCAAAAGGTTTCTCAACAGAATGAACAAACATATGTCTTCTTAAACCAAGGTTTTGAGAAAATTTCTTATTGCATATTTCACATGCAAAAAGTTTCTCACCAGTATGAATTGACATATGCCTCTGTAAATGACTGTTTTGACCAAAAGGTGTCTTGCATATTTCACATACAAAAGGTTTCTCACCTGTATGAATTAACGAATGCTGGCTTAAATGATTCTTACGTGAAAATTTCTTGTTGCACAATTCACATACAAAAGATTTCTCACCAGTATGAATTAACAGATGTTGACTTAAATAGCTTTTACGTGAGAATTTCTTGCTGCATATATCACAAATAAAAGGTTTCTCACCAGTGTGAATTAACAGATGTTGTTTTAAAACAACATTTTGAGAGAATATCTTGTTGCATATCTCACATACAAAAGATTTTCCGCTTAAATCACTGTTTCTATGAATTCTTTCGCTGCTAATTGCACACGCAAATGGTTTTTCAGCCATTTGCATTAAAAAATGAATGCTTAAGTTATTCTTTTGGGAGAAATTCTTCTTACATAATTCACAAAAGAATGATATTTCTTGCTTTGAGCTAGAAGCTGTTGTTCCAAAAAAATCTCATCAAGAAATACTTTGGTGCATATTTTACACTTTTAAGATTACTTTGCGTGATGTGATGCATATCATTCATGTCCTTATGACACTGCAATTAAAAATGAATTATTAATAACTTTGTAATAAAAATTAATTATTAACAAAGTATCGCGGAAATTTAAAATCAATGTAGAAAATGAAACAAAAGAAAATTTCTACCATAGTATTAAAAATTATAGGAGACTCTCAATTATATGACATTAGTGAGATCGAAAGTATGTCTGATGCGTTTTCTAACAGAATAAAGATAAAATCATAACTAAAATAAATACAGTCCTCACCACTTAATCGGGTAACGGATAATCGAAATCCCCGCTTATTCGAATAGAACTCTCCGGAATCAAATTTATCGTCATTGGATCGATGTTATTTTTCCCCGCTTAAACCGAATAAATTTCGCGAACTTCTCCGCTTATTCGAATACCATCTGGGTGACCTATGTTTAAAAAAGGCGCGAAAAAAACGTTTCATCTTGAATTTTTCTTCACCTTTTGTCATTTTCAGCTTATTTACACTGAGTACAAATGATCAGTTCTTCCTGCAACGATTTCGGCCGGCAGGTGTATAATGGCCAGGTCAAATGATCTTCTCTCCTTTTTTGCGAATGGGAAAAATAAGTTGGCCAAAGTGGATTATTTTTGCCCTTTGTAAATTTAGTCACGTTTTTGTTATGAAAAAGGCGTTGCTATGAATTTTAAATGCAAAGCATTAAAGCTTACAGAAAAACTACAGTTTTTGAAGTGTTAAATAAGAAAACAGAAGTCCAGATCGCAGACATAAGTTTCCAATATAAAACACAATGCTAAAAAATCCAAAAAGAACAGAGTTTGGTTTATTTTTGTTGTCCGATTATCTACACTAGGGCTATAGGACCTGGGGGGGAGTGCCCTTCGTGGAGTCTTTCTAAGGGAACCTAACCCGTATTTACGCAAGGTTCAAAGAAAACCACAAACACTCCGAACGGTTAGGCCGACAGCCGCGATTGGGCTCGAACCCAGCACCTGCCGTCTACCAGTTGAGAGGTCCGAACCTCTCGGCCACTGGTGGGGCCCCAAAAGGAACAGAGATAAAATAGAAATTGGGATTGAAAGAGGGAACATAATCCCAGTTTTCATAATATTGGTCAATATGCGGTGGAAGAGGTTTAGAGAAAAAAACGAAATTTTTGTTAATAAATGACGCTATGATTGCAGAAAGCATGTGCTAACGCACAAAAACGTTTCCACGTTTTTTGTGCGTAATTCCAGTAAACGCGTAAATTCCACGTAAACAAATTACTTTAAACGATGTTTTTAAGCCTGTGTAAACAATGTAAATTACAAGTAGCAAAGTTTTAACCAAATTTCAATGAACTACATTAAGTATAATGTAAATCATACAATTATATTAACTGATATTGAATTATTAAGTAGTTACTTTATATTGGTATTTGTATTTATTTTACTAATTTATGTTACTATATTAACGATTTTATTATGCTATTAATTAATTATGCTGTAGATGGCTGTTTTACCTCTTATTACGCATTAAATATTACATTTCTGTATTCCTTGTTTAATCAAATACCCCGCTTAATGGAATATTTTTTTCTGGAACCATCAATATTCGTTTAACCTTTACGCAGGGGCTCGCTCAGTGCCTACCTGAGAATACATGTAAGCCCGGACAGATGCTGTCACAGCCCCTCCGTAAAGGTTAATCGGGGACGACTGTAGTAACAATTTTAAAATGAATAACTTATTGCAAGTAACAAAATAAAGAAATTTGAGGAGAAAATTCTATAATTTCAGATCATCAACTAAAACAATGATACATTATATAAGGAATAGAGAGAAAAAAAATTGTGTCAATGGAATTTTGGATATGTAAAAATCCTTAGTCAGAATTTTTCGAGATTTCAGAATTCTTTTATCGAATGCTAATGATTATTACTATAACACTGCATTATTTAATATTTAATGATTATGTTTAATATTTAATGATTTAAATAATAAAGCAACATTTCATATATTTATCAGCATTTTTACCATGTTTATACCTTTGAATTATGGATTATAGGTTTAAAATATGCATTTTCTTGTGCAATTTTAGAATACAACTAGAAACTTTCTTTGACCTGTCACGCAAATTCGATGATGAAACATCAGAAGAGTGTCATTAACCTGAGTTATTCTTCTTAGCAGAGTCTGTATAAAGGACAACAATTACACTAGAGCATTAGACGAGATGGGAAATTACACAATAATAGTAAAAAAACATGTGAATCACTAAAACATTTTGTATATTACATGAAAAACAGCAAAACAACAATATTTAATAGAATGCTGTTACAATTTACAATGCATCATTTGGAAACATCATACAAAAACCTTGTATAACAAAAAGACTACAAATTTTTTTTACAAAACTGAAGAAACAGATTTGGAATAATTAACTTATAATAGCTATTTGAAAGCATTAGAAGACACAAGTTGGTTTTAATTTTGCTAGTTTAGCATATTTTCAAGTGAGTCTTAAAATGAAAACTTTTCACAAAACTATTTTTACACAAAATAGTCATTGTTTAAGCGAAAAATATTGAGTTGTACTGCAGGTCTGAACTTTTTTTTTACTTACCTAAAAATATATCAATATGTATGATATCCTTACCAGAGTGTGATTGAGTTTAAAATAATATAAAATATGTTCATATCCTTCATTTAATGGCGCAGAGCAGATGCAGGTTTCAATAAGGTTGACTGAGTGAATTGTGTTGTCCCAGGAAGCTGAATAGGCAGATTGTTGACAATTTAATCTGAAGATCTTAAGTTTGATATTTGGCTTGAACACTTTTAACTAGCTGGAAAAACATTATTTCGTTGTAGTGGTTTTGCCAAGCATTCATTGCAAATGAACCAAAGAGTGACACAGTACTGAAATATCTTGCAAGTAAGTGTAATAAAAGAAGTTACCAATTGTTTTTAAGCATCACATTTTCTTTATAACAAGTACAGACTAGGCGGCCTATTATTAAAACAACTGCTTATAACATGTCCTTTAATGAAATAAGAAGATTTTTAATATTAAAATTTATCAGTAATTCAGTTAAAAGTTAGAAAAATATTTTGTACACTATTTACAAAGATTTTGCATTCATAACTATATAAAATACAGTATTTTACAAACAAAATAACTTATATCATAAACAATAAAATTATGTTCATTGTTCATAAATTACAATCAACAATCATTTATTTTCAATAAGTAGTTTCACTTATCTAGTCATATTCAATTATAAATAAGCAATAATAGTAGACTAAAGGTTATTAAAAAGTCATTTGAAGAAAAAAACATTTTAATAAAAATTATAATTTTACTTAAGAAAGGTGTTATAATAAAAATAAAAGACATTGACATGTTTCGGAACCGTCAAATAAGTTCCATAATCATAATCATTATGATTATTGAACTTATTTGACGGTTCCGAAACATGTCAATGTCTTTTATTTTTATTATAGCACCTTTCTTAAGTAAAATTAAAATTTTTATTAAAATGTTTATATAAAAGGTGAATGTTTTAAAATCTGGTTATTGAAAAAAAATATTATCCAGTTTAAAAATAGATCTACTTGTTTCAAATTTAACAAAATCATAAAAGCATTTATCTAAAGAAAAGTGAATAATTAAAGAGATAGACAGCCAACAGAAAGTAAATGTGACTCAATATTCATGAAGTCACTACAGAATTTTAATTTCAGAAGGTATAATTCAGCCAGCAACACCAAAAATTAACAAGAGTTAAGGTCTACTCTGAAATCAAGCCAACATCAATTTTCATTCTTATGTCTCAGGCCATGCTTTAAAGTTTTTTTTTTTTTTTTTTTTTTTTTTTTTTTTTTTTTTTTTTTAAGGCTGAGTCTGAAGTCAAGTCATCACTCTGTCCAATCTGTGCCAGATTATACTCTTTTTTCTTTAGGCTCAGAAAGGAAATGAATTTTTTATCAGGCTAAATCGATCCTGGAATTTATTCATCCTTAAACATGTATAAGCTGAAAATTTTTAGGTCCAGTATCCAATCAAGCCAGTATGAAAATTATTGGCCTTCTCCAAACAAAAATGTGTGAAATTTTGTTAGAAAAAATTCGCAAAATTTGTACAGATTTTTTAAATTGACATTACTTTTAAATTAAGTTTAAGAATTATTGCTTAAAAAAAAGTTCATATCTTTCTAAGCTATTCTAAATTAGAATAAAACCTATGAAAAGGAACCTGCACATGATGAAATCATGCTGAAACGGAAAATGTGTTGACCCATGAAAAATGAATCCAATATTGCGTGCAAAAACAGTGAAATTTATTTAGAACAGAATACAACTGCTAAGAAGGGATTCTGATCCATAATGGATCTTTTACCTCATGCATTAGGATTTTAAATATTTTTAGGTCTTCAAGTTATAGAATATGGATTAAGTACAACTTAGACATTTCCTATACAAATATAAATTCATTAAATAATATTGCCAAAACCAATCTAGGAAAGGTCAGTATTTTGGAATATGTATGCTATACTTTGCAGTCTGCAGTGCTTTTTTACTAAAGACTACAAACATTCAATTAAATATTTTTTGTGAGAAATCATAAAGTAATTTTTAGGCATAGAATGCAAAAAACTATTTTGGTAAAAATTTGTTTGGGACAAAATTTCAGCTTTTGTATTAGACCAAACTTTTAAAATGGGACGGGCCAAAAATTTTTTATGCTGATGAGACAGACTAAAAATGTTTTTATGCAATTCGGGATGGAAAATTTCAGCCACTGCACACCTCGAGGCAACATCACATTTTTAGTGCTAATGTTTCACATGATTATTTGTGTAATAAAGATAGAAAACCAAACCAGTAAGATTTTACAACAACAACAACTGAAACAGTTTTTTAAATCAAAATTAAATTTGCAATGCAGCTCAAATTTTTTTCATGAACTATTTAAAATGTATAATTTAAAAAAAAAACTTAGTCAACAGACTAGATTTTGCTGGTTATTAGTCATCTTCATGTGTAAAGCAATAAATTTAAATATAGTGGGAATGAGATATGCAGTTATACAGACGATTGCATGATAATGCTGTGTCATAAAAGAAGGAAGTCAAAGATGCAAAGGAGGAAATAATATTATTCAAATTACTCTATCTTTTTCACATCTTTATTCTGAAAGGTCTTAAATTTTTACACTTGTATGCAGAGCATGGAGATAGAATAGTAGAAGGAGAACAGAGAAGATAGGCTTTTCCCCACAGAACTTAGCTCCAAAGTATTGCCCGGTGCATGGCGTGGCGGTAGTGATGATTGACTGACTTTCGATCACATGACCTGTTTGACTAGTCTCTCGACTAATCTGCTAATCGTAGGGGGCGGGCACCAGATTTCATCTTCTCCCAAACCGCTGGAAATGCTAGCAAGACTCGGAAAGAATCTAGGGGGCGAAAGTGGAAGCACCGTCTTTGTTCTCCCTTCTACTATTTCTATCTTCATGATGCAGAGGTAAGTGCAATAGATTTTATTTCAATAAAAAATACCAATTGCAAAATATAATATTTCTGAGTTTCTTTTAATGTATATGTTATATGATCTATGAGAAAACAATAACACAAAACAAACTAGGTGGGATTTTTTTTGGTCAAAATATGAAATAATCTGTTTAATGTTTCATAAACACAGACAGTTGATATTTACACATACTATTTAACATACTGATCAGGCATTTTTTGAAAAATATATTGCAATTTTACAATTACAAGGAAAATTCCTAAAAATTAAAAAATCACTATTCCATAACTTTAAATCAAAATACTTTGCATCAAACTGCTTGTGTTTCTTTCAAAAAAATTTACAGTGTAAGCTGTAATTTCAATAACAAATTTATAAAATCTGAACTTTTATGCTATAAAATAAGTTACAATATACATACAGTGAAACCTCTGAATTGCGACCCCCACCAGGAGTAGGATTAAGTGACGGTACTTCGGAGGTTGCAATTATTGAGATGTTTCACATTTTTAAATCTCAAAATTACATTAAATTAAAATCGAAATAACCGACCACTTTTTTTTATACTTAAAAAATACAGACTATTGTTTTACACTAAAAAAATCAGTTATCCACAGATTTTTTTCATTTAGCATATGCTCTTTTTTAAAATGCATAATGATTTTCACAGATTTGTTATAGAATTTGTTATCGAGTGGAAAATTTTTGATCTCTCACACTATTAAAAATCTGAAGCTTTTGCTGCAAAGTCACTGTACTGATTTTATATAGTTCCTCTATTCCCGTAAAGCATGGTGACGTCACTGCAACGTTATTGTGAAGTCACACTGTGACTTTGTGACCATCGATTGTCGATGTGACGTCACAGGAACTAAAATGTGAAGTCATGTCCGTTTTAGAGCTCTTTTGTGACGTTTCACAAAGTGGTCACAATGTGACAAATTTGTGAAAAATGTGTCATTTGTGACTACTTTGACATTAACATTGTGACGAAACTGTGACAAAAGCGACGATATTTAAGTTGCCGGAAACATGTTTTTAAAAGTAAATAAGTAAATAACATGTTTTGAAGGATATTTATAAATTTCTAAAAATTTTTAAGAAAGTCACATCTCAATCACAATGTCACGTCACTGAGTGGTGGCATTTTGGTCACAGATGTGATGTGACCAAAGTGACCATGCATGCTATTAGGGTTTTGACGAGTGAGAATGCTCCATAACACAGTTAAGTGATTGTTTTCTATAAGAGTGGCAAACTGACTATGCATCGAAGCTTTAGGTTTTTAACAGTGCAGTTTCTGAGCAATTTATTAGGTACTTTTCTGCAACATTTGTCCAGAAGTTTGAAAATTTTTCTCTGAACGCTTTGAAAGCCAATCCAAAAGCAACTTATCAATTTCATCATAGCCAGCTCTTAAACACTAAGTTTGAGATTCCAATTTTACATTCTGAAATGTCTTTTTTAAGAAAAAAATAATTTTTTTCAGAATGTTATCTATTTGGATATTTCTACATTTGTATAAGTTCAGGTTATTTTTGTGCCCTTACAACATACACATTTTTAGCTATCCTGAATAACTTTCTACTTAACAATTAAAGTTAATCTTTTGCACTCATCTTTCTTTGCAAATTTTGCCTTTAAAACCAGTTACGAAAGAAAATAAAATTGTCGTATTTTATTATAGCATTTTTGATATACCGTATTTTCCTGCTTATAATCCGCACCGGCGTATAATCCGCGGATTATACGATGCTCATTTTTTCAACATTAAAAAATACTAATAAATAAAGTTTCTATTGATTTAGTTGCCCTATTTAAATGCTAATTGTAAATAAAATAAATAATTATAGGATAACTGCAAGTTAATCAATTGTATCAATAATATTTGATAATAGTTTAATATTTTTTTCCTTGTTCTTCTGCTATAATAAAAATTCGATTACGGTGATCGATTATATTCGATCTATTACCAATAATATTTGACAATTGTTTAATAATAGCAGGTAAACATAACATTTAATAATAATAATTTTTAGTATTTAATAATAAGTAAGAGACTCTTAATCCATGAATAATATATTTTCCCTTTTTCTTTTGCCATAATCGAACATTCGATTATGGCAATCGATTATATTCGATCTATTACAACCTCTACCAACATCCAGCTAAATTCATCTGTGCAGTTTCTTTTTCCAGGGGACAAATAAAAGAAGATTCAGCTAACAAATGATTAGATTGCAATTTTTGATCGAGATGAGTTGAGAAACTCTGTACTCTTCATAGAAGCATGTTGCAAAAAGACTAAACAAAGTCTTTAAAAATCGGAGGCCACTCTCACAAGAACATTCACGTCATATTTGAACCAATCACAAGTAGCTTCGCGAGCGGTTTCTCAAACAGAGAATCATTTGATATGTTTACATTTTATAATTACTGGTAGAAATGAAAAATCAGTTTAGCTTGAAAAAAAATTTCATCAGATTATCCGCACCGGCAGATAATCCGCACTTGAAATTTTCGAGGTTTTTTTAACAGATAATCCGCGGATTATACGAAGGAAAATACGGTAGTGTAATTATAAGTAACTTCTTTTTAAAATGTAAAGTCAACCAAATAAAATTGGTAAGGGACGATGAATCGAAAAGGTTAAAATTCTTCGCAATTTCAGCAGTAGCTAAAAAGAAAAAAATGGTGTAAGGTGGCCGTTATTCAGAATTCACTCTTGGGAGGTTTAGCGTAATGTTATTTCTATGGAAGAGATTTGGTAATACTTAAACATGGCCAGTATTTGGAGATTACTATTGCTCGGAGTGGCCGATGTAGGAGGTTTCACTGTACATATATATTTTGCATTATAAAATACAGAAGAAACATTTTACAATACATAAGGATTATCAATATATAGAATCAACTTACTAAAGATGATACATAAAAAGCTATTCAATCCTTTGCAATAATTTGGTACAACGTGCAATAGTAAAATAACTTTTTTTAAGGAAACTAGATTTGCAATTATTTTTTCTTTTAGCACAAGTTGTCAATTTTCTATAAAGAAAGACAGAATGTTAATGCTTCAGAGGGGAGTTCAGGAATGATTCTGAATAAATAAATAAAAAATAAAGAAAATGACAAATAATTAAAGTAAAATAAAATAAATTATCTGAAAGGTTACAGCAGAGGAGGGTTGAGTGGGATCCACTTTCATCACAAACCACATGCTTTTTTCCACAGTCCTTTTGACAAAACCTGCAGTTTCTTCATGATTTTTTAAAGAAATTTTAGGTTTTTTTTTCAGAATTTTTTATCCAAATTTGACGTTCCTTTGAAATTTTTATTTACAAAATTTGCAGTTTTTTCACTGTTTGTTGGCGAAATTTATTGTTTTTTTAGTTTTTTGACAAAGTTTCAGATTTTAGTTGTGATTTTTTGACAAAGTTTGTGGTTTTGTGATCTTTTAATAAAATTTGTGAGCTTTTTCATGCATCTTTGTCAAATTTTGCAGTTTTTCTTGCAATTCTTTGATGAAATTCTTGTTTTCTCTGCGACTATTTGTCAATTTTCAGAAAACGATTAGTAAAATTGTTTCTTTTTTATGAAGACCATTTGTTGAAAGTCCCAATATTTATTATGTCCAAATTTTTGGATTGATGACTGATTTTCTTTTCCTTTTTTGAGACATCTGTACAGGAGCACATCTTGGGAGGTCCTCGACCTCACTATCTTAAATCACGATCTAAAGAAGACTATTGAAAAATTCATTAAAACATTTTTAGTACTACTAAGGTTTGGAACACCACTGTGTGTTCAAATTGAGAAACTCTGCATTTCTGACTGAACAACAGAATTGCATTTCTAGTTTCCTAAATATTATTTTGTACTAATTTTATTTAATTGATGAAATATGTGATGATCTTTGTTTTAATTTTATCTAATTGATGAAATTTGTGATAATCTATTAATCTTTCTATTTTTAACTATTTTTAGTAGTTCAATTTTCAGAACTTTTGGCCTATTAAAGTGATAGAAGGTATCAAACAACAATTTTAAAATTCTGCAGAATTTTTAATGAAAGGAGTTCACGACTTTGCAACACTACTACTATAAGATTTTAGAAATTTTGATTTTTTTTTTTATACTCCCTAGTTGACATGAGTCAGTGAACTCCGGGGGTAAAAGGCTACTTCAGGAGGCACTAATAGGAGTTGAAAACTGTCGAAAATGGAGGAACTGCTTAAATCCTCCTTAGCACAAAAGAAAAAAGCCAGTGTTCAATGGACCTTATAATAAATTCAGCAACCAATGATTCAGAGATAGAAGTTATGATGGATATCAAGTTTAAACATAAAAATATTAAATAAATGTACTATGATATTATCCATAATAGAAAATGGCAATATCCTGTGACAAAAACTCACTTGAAAAACGAATATTGGGTTAGAAGAAGAGAATGGATGTTAACTATGGTACTCAAAAATAGGACCATGAGAAGGAATCCATAAATGAGAGGCTAAAATACTCCAAAGGGCCAGAAAGAAATGCATATGGAGAGATGTTCTTATGCTAAGGCAGACTGAATCATGACTATATAACCAGAAATATCACTTGAATAAAAAGCTGGGGTATCATGAAGAACAGCAAAAATTTTATCAATGAGAATTCTTCTGTAAGTCCCTAAAGCTGATATGAGTTCTGCAAACTATTCGACAGATATTAGCAAATATATTCATAGAGAAGATAAGTTTTGCAGTTGCTGCTTATAGTTTATCAGTGTGACAATCAATTGAAGACCATCTCGGTAATAGAATTTGACAACCAATCATTATTTTTAGTAATGCTATTACATTAAGTTATGCAAAATTTTAAGATAGAAATACCAACCGATCCACAACTATTCAGCTTGTATTTATTGATTTGTAATACTTATCTGTCATTTTTATTTTCTTCAAATTGATTGGTATTATCACTCATTACAGCAGATGAACGCCAGACTGAATGAAGATAAAGATGACATTAACATTAATAGACAGGAAACTAGCTATAGTCACTGAATAAATGATAATTACACTATCAAACAATTGATGATGACAGTTTGAAAGAAAATAAATTGTACATATTGAAATAGATAGACAAAAGCTGTACAGTTGTGGACCTATATTCCACCTTACTCATTATAATAGCATTATTAAAAAATAACTTTTGCTAAAGATAACAATTCATTATTAAATTCTACTACTGAGATGTTCTTCATTTGATTGTAATATCGATAAGCTAAAAGTATCATTTGCAAAATTAAGTGATGAAAAAAGCTGACTAGTTTTGCATTCACTGCTTTACATCACACGGATAAAAAACATGATATAACAGTTTTTCATTCTATCAATAAAAACTTTGTTTAGTGAATGACTGATTTTCTCAAAAAAAGTTGACAGGAAAGGTACAAGTAGCAATTATTTTTATCTGTCAATTGTTGAAAAATTCAGAATGACTTATTATTTTCTTTTCAGAAAAATAAAGAAGAAATTGTCAATTTCACATATAAAAAAAAGTGTCGGGAAATGGACCATTCTTGGGCTTTGCTTGCAAATTTCAACATCAGAATAGCATTTTGATATTATGTCTAAAATAAGTGAGAGTATTATTTAGAGGTTTTATTATACAGTAGACTCCCTCAAATCCACACAGCTTGGGACCAGAGGTTGTGCAGATTTTAGAATTTTGTAGATTCCTGGTGATTGCTTTGTTTACATTTTTTAAACAGCAATTTGAATGTAAATAATAATGCAATTGAAACTATTATAAATGCTTTCAATATAATAAAATATTAAAATACATAATAAATTAAAATAATAAAAATGTAAATAATTTTAAAAATGAATAAAATATTAAAGAAAAGTTCAAGTTAACAATCAATAATGTATGATTAAATATTCATTATAAAGATGAAATGTATTTTTCCTGAATTATTCAATGAAACTTGCCTCATAAAAGTACATTATTAATTCACATCAAAATCATAAAGTAAGGAAGTTTTATCTCAGGCTCAGTCATGCTTAATAACAAAAAATCTTGATAAAATACACACCGTAAAATATCGTTAATCCACACCTCACCTTAAAATGTGACGAAAAATCATAAAATAATCAGAGGGGGAGCTTACAAAGGATTTTTTACGATCGTTTCACAAAATTTGCATTTTTTGCAAGATATCTGTGGGATTTTTTCATGATATTTGACGAAATGAGCAGGATTTTATCACGATATTTGACGAAATTTGCATTTTATTATGCAATTCTTTGTGGAAATATGCGTTTCTTTCATGATTTTTTGATGAAATGTGCGTTTTTTCGAGATTTTTTAATGCAATTCGAGATTTTTTGACAGAATTTATGGTTTTTTTCACGATTTTTTGACTGTTTATTTATAGATACTACATATTTGCATTTTTTCTTACAATTTTTTGACAAAATGTGCGTTCTTTTTGGAGATCCTTTGAGAAATTCACGATTTTTCCGCGATCTTTTGCGTAATTTGTGTATTTTTAATAGATTTTTTTGATGTAATTCACGTTTTTTAAATGATCCTTTGATTGCATTTTTTTAAAGATCTGGCATAATTCACATTTTTATTGCAATCTTTCAATGAAACGTTTTTTGCCGATCCTTCGGCAAAATTCGATTTTTTCACAAACTTTTGAAGAAATTTGCGGTTATTTTTCGTGATTCTTTTTCGAAATTAGCATTTTTTCAACGATCATTTGATAAAATTTCCTTTCTTTTCATGATTTTTTGAAATAATTTATTTTTTTAGCCTTTTTTTTTTTTTTCAGGATTTTTTGAAAATTTCAATTTTTTTTTATAAAGTAGGGAGGTGGCGTTTATCGGGAGCGGCGGATTAACGGGATTTCATGGTGAATATATTTGGTAAGAAGATTGTGATACCAATAAAATCAGCAATATCTTTATTTTTTTCAGAAATAAATTTATGTTTCCTTCATGAAAAAACATGATTAACATGACAATATTAATAAGGTAATATTACCAAAAATTACAAATTAAAATATGTATGGAATTGATAAAAAACATAAAAAGTCAAATTTTGACGTATATCTGAATTGGATATTTCATTGTTTACATCCGTAAATTGTATGTGGATTTTAGTGAGTTGCAGATTTTAGGGTTGCGGATTTAAGGGAGCCCACTTAGTTTAAAGAAAAATAATGAATAGGCTCCCATTTCTACTAACTTTAGAAATGTAATTTAAAATCAACTGTTAACAAACTGAAAAAAAAAATGAAAATGCATTTAGTTGCCAAAAACCAGGCAATGAATGCTTGTCAACCTTAATAAATTATTGTAACCTTTTTCCTTTTTGTTTTTTGAAGAAGCACAGTAGTTTTTTGGGTGACAAACATAAAAAAAAATGTTAAAGAACATTTGATGATGTCAAGTGAAACATAAGATTGTTTTGAATTTCATTTGCTTATATATATTTGCAACGAACAAAGGCACTTACAATTTCAATTTCATTCAGTGTAGTATTACTATATATTTATTTTGCTGAAAAGAATGTAGAGATAATCAACACTTTAACATTATTTATGATGCATCAATTTTATAACCAAATATCCCCAGTAATCAATCAATATAGATGTTTAGGTTTTGTGAACTTTTAAAAAATATATTTCAGTGTGTACAATCACAGTTTTTCTATATTAGAAGCTTATAAATATCTGTTTGGTACTGTAAACTAGAGGTCTGCACGGGCCGGGCCGCGGCCCGAGCCCGGACCGGCCCGCGGGCCGGGTTCGGGCCGATTTCCAATAATGGCATTCGGGCCGGGCCGGGCTCGGGCCTTACTTCTGAAGACTCGGGCCAGGCCGGGCCGGGCCTAGTCACTAATCTTTCGGGCCGGGCCGGGCTCGGGCCTTAATTTTTTTGCTGGACGGGCCGGGTCTAACTTTTTTTTCCGTACGAAGCCGAGACTGATTCCATTCTTCCTAGTTTTCATGGACCAAAATAATCAGTTCCTATTGAATCTTCCTATATGAAAATCCTTTTCTCGACTTTTTATAAATCAGTAATATTTTGCTTTGTCCAAAAATGTTTGCAAAAAAGGCATATACTTTTAAGCCGTCATTATTCTACAATTAAACATTAGAATTTATTCCTTTTAAAGAATAGTAGATTACTAGGCGTTTTAAAATAGAATTAAACACACACACAAACACACACACACACAAAAAAAATGATTATCAAGGAATTTTTTTTAAAACTGAAAACTGAAAGTTTTTTTTAAAATGTTCATCCATGCAAAATGAATACACCAATACGGGAGAAAAAAATATATTAAACCTTTACATCTGTTAAGAAAGGAATGTTTTTTTTTTTTTTTTCTTTTCGTTCCAAGGCGATTTCGTCTTTGGAAATTTTACCATATACCGCTTTTTCGCCTTTTTGTCTCCGTTACAGGGAATATGGATTAATAATACTAGTGATAATTGAAACATTTACATACAATAAACAAAGATTCATTTAAAAGCGTAAATATCGCAGCCTACGGCACTTCTGCATAAATGGAGATTATAAACATGAAAAAAAAAAGACTAATATAATTTTTTTGGTCAGAACTCTTCCATAAGATTAAAGATCAATGTTCTGTACAAATTCACTTGAGCCGGGCCGGGTTCGGGCCGAATTTTAAACTTTTTTCCGGACCGGGCCGAGCTCGCGCCGAAATTTTAATTTTCGGACCGGGCCGGGCTCGGGCCGAAATTTTAACTTTCGGGCCGGGCCGGGTCGGGCCAATATTTCTTTCGTTCGGGCCGGGTCGGGCCCGGGCCGAAATTTTAACTTTCGGGCCGGGCTCGGGCCTGGAAATTTCGGCCCGTGCAGACCTCTACTGTAAACTGCCAATTTCTTACTGAATTTTTAACTAAGGCTCAATTTTTATGATTGAATGGGCTTTCTTCTGCCTGTTTAAAAATGATAAAAAATGTATAGTCAAAGGAAGGGAATAAAATTTCCCTCAGCAAGACAAAAAAAATTCATTTTAAAGTTCTGTAATACAAATGTAAAGCTACAATTTTTTAAATATTTCTTCTAATGCTATTATAAGGTAAAATTGCAATGGTGTTAAAGATTTTTTTTCTACTTTTTGCAGTGGTATCAGGATGTAATCAATAATTTTAGTAGTCCTAACATTTAGTATTTACAGTCAAGGATCAATAATCCGCACACCCATAATCCGCAATTTTCTATAATTTGCATTACTTTACGAATGTAAATAATGAAATAAACAACTAAGAAAATTTAAAAATTCATGATCCAAAAATGATTTTTTGAAACAAATAATAATAAAAAAAATTGAAAAAAATCATAATAAAAGGTCTCTTTTTAAGTGCGTTCGTAATTTTGTAAATACAAAGCACCTATAGTTGTCGTTCAGTCCGCCCGTCTGTCTGTCCATATATAACAATGCAAAAATTACCCAACCGAATAATTTACGATATATAATTATTACATAATTTTGTCAAGTCATTTCAAATTTTATGAAAATCGGATGCATAGATCAATTACAGGGATAATTAAAAGTATTCTGTTACATTATGGTCATTGGGGAAAATTCTTTCAAATGCATTTTAATGGTATTACACTCATTCGAACATTATAAAATTGACATGAACTTATGAAGTATATGTATATTAAAATATACATTTCATACAATCTGTGATGCAAAGAATATTTATTATTAAATTATAGAGCCACACTGAAGTATTCCACTACATAATGCTATAAGGGGAAACATTGTTTGGGGCGTGTTTTAATTATATTCAACTATTTTACATTTTATGAATATGATATATGTTGCTGAGGTATAATAAAAGTTAGTTCCTGTATATTTACAGGAACACAAAAAAGATTTCAACCACTATACTGTATCTGAAGTACTGTCTATTATAACAGGAAGATCTGAATATTTTTAAAACTTCGTTATCATACGAACGCACCTCATTTGCTACACTTCACGTGCAATTTCCAACTTGTTTATAACTCTTTTATTTTATTAACAATAAAAAAGAAACTGTATTATAGCACATATGTATTTATTTTTACATAAATACATGTATCAATGTTTTAATAAAAAAAACTTTAAAAAGGCATTTTTTGAGATAGCATATTAAATTATTAGATTTCATATTTATCTTTTCATATTATACTGATTATAGAATTAAAATGCTCTCTAGATTAATTAAATGACGTATAATCCATAATACTCTATAATCCACAATATCCCATAATCTGCACAACCTTTGGAGCCAGCTTGTGCAGATTATAGAACTTGGACTGTAGTTACATTTTTATAATTTAGGTTAGAATTTATTGATTTAAGGACAAATGTATGTATATACACACAATTTTTTCTGCATGAAAAAACTTTATCGATCCAAAAGGACATAGATCTAATTTTGATAATGTTTTGATTTCAGACTTGAATAAACAAAAAAGAAACTACTCATTGCTGTCTTGTTTTTTTTTTTTTTTTTTCCTCTGTAATGGGCTTTTTCTGTGGGATGCTGTAATTTTCTAATAGCTTATAATAGCTTAATAAAAAATTTTACACAGCCTATTTACTGTTACTGCAACTTCTTTAAAATAAGAATGAAATTAGTAAATTATCAATGCATATAGCAAATATATTTTTCAATAGTATGAAAAAAAAAAAAGAAAAGAAAAGAAACAAGCCTTGCTCTTCTTTTAGTAATTTTCTCCATTTATTTGCATCTAAATAATTTATTTTCCGGCTTAAAAACAGCTTAAACTTCCAGACACATTTAAAAAAGAGAATTTGAATAGTTTCTCTCTTTTTTGTTTATTAAAAAAATAAATAAATAAAGAACTAATTTTGCTTTAAATATTTAGTAAATGTACCTTATCAAGTACCAATTAACTTCTGCAAATGGGAATTAATGTTAAGAGTTGGTATTGAGGAAAATTTCCAGAAAATTCCATTTATAATCATTTTTCTCCACATTGACGATATTTCAAGTAGTCAAAGTTGAAGGGAGAGGGGGAGAAGCTTGAGACTTATGTTTCAATTTTCATAGTAATTTTATTTAAAACTTTAAATATGCCAGAAAAGTGTGAAAGAATAAAATATAAAATAAGATTCAAGGAATGAAAAAGAAAAAAATCATCCCATATTGTATCATATTTTATGAAGATTTTGATAAAATTTAAATAGGAACTTCTGTATGCGATCAGTTAATTAAAAAATGTTTAATTTCTATTGAACAGAATACAACCAAATTCAGTCTATAATCAACAAAATGTTTTAAAATTAACCTTAAAAAAGAAAAAAAAATTGTTCGTTGTTTTGAAATTTAAATTCGAATAATATTCATCTAAATAATTACAAATAAATAAATTAAATTATCTGTGTAAAACAAGATTTTGATAATGCTTTAAATGACTAACTATGGATAAAATGAAAGATGTGACATATAAAATTTTTTGTTGTCACTTTACCAAACAGCAAATTGTAAAATTTTTGTTGAAGATTAATCAAGAAACTAAATTGACATTAACATATTTTAGCAAAGAGAGTGAGATCAGTAAGCTAATGCTTTAAAAGTCTGATATTACAAATACGGCGAGATACCGACGCCAATGCAAGAAGGAATTATAGATTTTTACATGGTGATTCATTGAAAAAGAATCATTCATAGTGGGACCCCTGTGGGCAATTTCCGTTTAATAATCCCGTATGATTCATTATTCATGACAATTTATTATATCGTGATTCATTCAGTAATGTAGCGTCCCTCTACTTAGAACTCACCTTCCGTCAGTTCACCATCTGTTCTTCCCTAAAGCAGCTGCCTGGAAAATTAACATTAAACTCTTTTTATCATCATGATGACCTCAGCTTAAATCATCTCTTGTTCGATGGAAGTTAACGTGTAACACGCACGTATGTATTCCAATACCAATCGTCCTTTGAAATGAGTGTACTCTGAGTATAACAATATGGTTAATTTTTTAATTCAGTTTACTAACCTATTCTTTTTACTTAAAATAAATTAATGCTAAAATATTTTTTTTAGTTTTTCTTTTACTGAAAATTCTGAAACATCTTATTTTATCATATTAAAATGCAAAATATTATGTGTCTCAACTTTCATTTCTTGCCAAATAGTAACTATCATACCAAATTCTTTGATATTTTAGAATTCAAAAGTGTAAAAAAGTAAAATTTTACATAATATTTAAAAAAGATAGTGGAGATTGATGGAAACAGTAGTTAGGTACTTTAGATTAAAGTGATATTTATTTTATGAGTTAGACTAACCAATGTAAGATTGATTTTTTATAGTAATTATTTTGCAAGCTTTTATAAATTTAATCTAACAATGTTTTAATTATTTTCATCCATCGAATTTGACAGTTTCCCACTTGTTGAATGTATGAAAACATTCACTATGAGCAGTTACATAAGTAGGAAAGTTTGTGTCTCTTTTAAATCTCTAATTCTCATAGATCCTATTTATTTTTTTCACAAATCATCATGTAAAAGCATGACCTGCATCAATCAATTTAAATAATTTGTCTCCTACTTAATGTTATGCTTAAATTTTGCTCATGTACCTACATAATTTGTATGGAATGAGAGTTCAACTCTGATAATTTTTCAGTGAATATGTAAATACAAACCGAAATTAGAGCTTACAAATACTGTGCACCAGAATTTGTCATGTACAACATTGAAATACATTCCATATAAATATTGATTTATTAATATATATATTTTTACAAAGTAGCTTTTGAAATAAGTGTGATGTATAACCTGTGATATTTTAACCTCCTCAGTCCTGATGTCGTCGGGAAGGTGACACTAAAAAACCCCTTTAAATTAATTTAATTTCAACTAGAATTTTTAAATTTACATCTAGAATTTTTTAATAGATGTCTGCATGTTAGAAGCATCGATATATAAACTAATGCATGTTTGGAGATGTTTTATTAGAATTTTAAACTGTTTTTGGTTGTGCCACATAAAGTTTCTCTCAGGACTGAGGAAGTTAAACAGAAATAAATTCTGATATGCTTTGTGTAAGTGAAATCTGAAAATACAGTTCATGTTATCAAGCTGTTTTTGATTTATATTGAAACAACTAAGCAAATCACAATCAGTTTTGTGATTATTAAACATTACTTTTTCCAATCTTTAAATCTCCATTAATTCTTTAACTACTTGACTGAATAACTTCTGTTTATTATCCAAAGATAAAATTTAGTGTACAGTCTATATATTGTGTCAAAATCCGATAGAAGTTTGGAACATTTTAAATATTTTATGATTTCTGTATGCAGATAACTCCCTAAGTAAAATTTTGAAATAGAATTAATTAGTAGATATTATTAATAAATGAATGTTTTTAGTCACATTGATATAATGATTTGGTGGACAGTTAGCAGCATATAGCCTATTTGAAAAATGCGAAAAGTGCAGTTGTGGCCAAATGTTAGAAATTGTTTTGAAAATGCTACATCATGTAAAATGTTATTCATGTTTATGGATACAGAGTGATTCAAAAGAAAAAAAAATTCAGTAGTTGACAATATTGTAGATTAAAATACAATAGAATTATTTTTGTATAAGGAAACTAGAGTTATAATTTTCTTATGCAGTCAGATAAACAGGGTGTCTTAATCCAAATTGACCACAATATTTTGTTAATAATTTTAGCAATATACCGTCAAGGATCTATAATCTGCGCACCCATAATCCACATTTTTCTATAATTTGCATTACTTTACGAATCTAAACAATAAAATAAATAGTAAACAAAATTAACAAATTCATGATCCAAAAATAATTTTTTTAAAAATAAAAAATTTGAATAAAAAAATCGCAATAAACCAGCTATTTTTTAAATATAACTCTTTTATTTATTTTTTTAACATAAAAAACAAACTGTATTATGGAATCTACATAATTAATTTTTCGCACACATATATATACAGTCAAGGATCTATAATCCACGGACCCATAATCTGCAATTTTCCATAATCTGCGTTACTTTACGAATATAAACAATGAAATAAACAGTTAAGAAAATTTACAAATCCGTGATCCAAAAATGATTTTTTTAAACAAATAATAAAAAAATTAATAAAAATCATAATAAAACATGTATTTTTAAAAAAATTACTCTTTTATTTTATTAACAGTTAAAAACTAAACTGTACTATGGAACGCACCTAAGCTTACTGAATGTTCGAAATGCCGACTTTTCATTCGTAGCTATTTCAGTTTGTGTAAGTTCAGATGAGTAAATAACCCATGAAAACGCTCTATTTCATGTGTGTCGCGCATCCTAGCAGTAACACAGCACCAACTGAGAAATAGATATTATGGGTTGAAACGGTCCAATCAATGTATTTAATCATAGTGATAGATTGCCGAGGTTTCGCGAACGTCACGAAATGCAAACAAGAACCTTCAACTACAGACGAACTCTGATTGATTTCTCAAGATCCGATCTTTCTCGAAACTAAACTTTAGCCGGGGAGCTCTTTTTTTCATTCTATTTACGTTCTTAATTTGGCAACAAGCACATTTAATGAGTTGATGTTTATGAATTACGACTCACGTGTCGTCTAGTACTGATTTTATTTTTACTCTAATGCATATGCGAGGTGCAAAATGAATAACGGAGAGCGTAGTAATGATGCTTCAAGTTCTACAGCTGCTAAAAGATCCCACATATCGCTTATCTACTTTTTTAATATAGCTCTTTTATTTATTAACAGAAACAACAAACTGCATTACGGAACATATGTAATTATTTTTATTTAAGTGCACATGTATATCATTTTATAAAAGAAAAATAACTTTAAAATGCATTTTTTGAGATTACTTATTAAATTAATTTCTAGATTTCATACTTATCTTTCCATATTATACTGATTATAAAATTAAAATGCTGTCTAAGAATAATAAAATGATGCATAATCCTATTTACTCTATAATCCGCAAAATTCCATAATCTGCACAACCTTTGACCCCAGCTTGTGCGGATTATAGATCTTTGACTGTATCAATTTTTTAATAGAATAACTTTAAAAAGGCATTTTTTGAGATAGGCCATTAAATTAATTATTAGATTTTATATTTATATTTTCATATTATACTGATTATAGAATTAAAATTCTGTCTATGAATAATAAAATGATGTACAATTCATAATACAGTAGACTCCCTCAAATCCGCACAGCCTGGAACCAGAAGTTGTGCGGATTTTAGAATTTTGCAGATTTTTTGTCATTGCTTTGTTTACATTTTTTTAACAGACATTTGAATGTAATTAATACTAATGTAATCAAAATTATAGTGAATGCTTATGATATAGTAAAACATTAAAATAAGTAATGATCTATAATAATAAAAATTTAGATAATCTTTAAAACGATTAAAATCAAAGTTCAAATTAATAATGTACAGGGTTGGGGGAATTTTTAAAAAATCTTACAAGCCAAGGATTTTGTTTCACCAGCCAGCAAAATGCAATACAGTCGCAGTTGAAAATAATTATGACAAAATCGAATACAATTACAGACAAAATTACTATTACTGCAATGCATTTTCGTAATTCTTTTTTATCTATAATATTAAGAAATATGTACAAAAAAGGTAAGCTTAATATAAGATAGAACTTAGTACCATATTTACACTGTGATAATTTGGAAAATTAAAATATTTAGATTAAAATGTGTCTCTGATAATATCTCTATTGCCTACAGTTTTTAAAAAACCAAAAATGGGTTCGACTTGCCAAAAAATCCACTCACCACTGGCGAGCAAAATGATGCATTTCCCCACCCCTGATAATGTATGATTACATGTTCATTATAAAGATAAAATGAATCTTTCCTAAATTCTTCAATGAAAATTGCCTCATAAATAATGTACAGTACTAATTCACATCAAAGTTATTAAATAAGGATGTTTTATTCCAGGTTTAGCCAGACATAATGTCCAAAAAAAGCTTGATTAATACATATATTTGGAATGAAGATTATCAGTGATATCAGCAATATCTTGATTTTTTTTCTGAAATATATTCATTCTTCCTTCAAGAAAAAACAAGAATCCAGCAATAATAAAAAAAAATTACAAATTAAAACATATATGCTACAAATGTGAAATTTTTTTCCTGTATCTGAATTGAATGTTTCCTTGTTTACATCCGTAAATTATGTGCAGATTTTAGAGAGCTGCAGATTTTAGGTTTGCGGATTTAAGGGGGTCTACTGTAATCCATAATTTGTAATATTCCATAATCTGCACTACCGTTGGCCCCAACTTGTATGGATTATAGAACTTTGACTGTGTAATGACGATATTTTAATGAAGTTCTCAATAGAATTATTTCCATGATCAATTAAAATAGTGACTCAGAGAACCTTCACCCCCTGAAGCATTAATATTCTGTACTTTCTCACAGAAGTTTGAGATTTTTATGTTTTGTATTGATCTAAAACTGCTAATTCTCTGTATTTCTGCAATCCCATCTCTTTTTTGGAGCTACAGAATTTTCTTTCAGGAAGAAATATGTAAATACTACACCAATTATCACTTTTTGTCTTGCATGCAATAACTCAAAAAATACTGAAAGAGCTGAGTGATTTTAAGGATACTGTATATAATGTGAACTACATTCTAAAATCACGGATGTACTAGAGGGTATATAGGAGTATATGCCATATACTTTCATTATTTTTATAAGGAACACCATATATTCTCTGTTTCTCAAGAAAGCTATAGTATATACACTGTATTGATATACCCTTGCCTTGAGCATATACCCTCTGTTTTTTTACGTCTACACCACTGTCTAAAATGTATATTGTTTTGTTCAAGATATTGGCTGTTTCCACCTCTATAGTTCACAATGTTTGTCTCTGAATTTGAAGAATACACCCTGTGTTTTTGATTAAAAAAACAAGAATTGCAACACTAGTTTCCTGTACAAAAATAATTTTGCTGTTACATGCTTTACCAAATCATTGCAAGCAAATGAACTATTCAAACGCATCATCTTGAGTACATTCAATTGCTTCTAAAAGTTGCTAATCCTTCTGTATTCCAACCTGCTTTTCCTATACTTTATAAAATAAATTATTTATGTATTCTAGACTCCCTGAAATCCACAACCCTAAAATTTGCACATCATCACAGATATAAACAATGAAAATTTTATTTCAGATGTAGAGATGAAATGACAGACTTTTATGAATTTTTATGTCATTCTGTAGATATTTTAATATATAATTTTAATTAATGTGATTAAAGTCCATGCTTTTTCATGAAAAAAGTATACAGATCTAAAATAAAATTTAAGATATTGCTGATATCACTATACTGTAATCACAATATTTTTATCAAATATATTTAGGAAATCTGAAACAATTTTTTTTTTCATAACCTTGATGTGAATCAGTAAGGTATTTTAATGAAACAATTTTTACTCTATAATCAAGATAAATGTATCTCATATTTATTATGCATATTTAATTATGCATTTATAATTCTTAAATTGACCTTTTAATAGTTTTGTTATTTTAAAATTTACCTTAATTCTTATTATTTAAGTTTATTACTATAGCTATTTTAATATTTTTCTCTAATGTAAGCATTCATTATAATTTTGAATGCAGTATTATGTTGAAATTAATGTTTATAAATGCAACAAAAGCAATGATTATAAATCAGCGAAATTCTAAAATTCGCACAACCTCTGTTCCTAAGATGTGCTGACTTGAAAGAGTCTACTGTATTACCTTTCACAATTGATATTATTTTACTATAACATGAAACTATTTTACTTACCTCTGCATACAAGTATAAAAACTTAAAATCTTTCTGAACCAGGATGTAGAAGTGATAGAATACATTGAGTAAATTTATCTACTCTTTGCATCCTTTACCTTCCTATTTTATGAGAAGGAATACATGGCATACTCTAACAATCTCTTGAATAAAAACTACTTGTGGATTGATGAATATATTTTCACAAATACAGTTGACCAATATCTGTCTATAATTCATTCAATTGACTGTTTTTTTTTATTGTAAAAAAAAGTTGTGGCTGCATTACAGATGTGATTTTTATTAAAATATACTATTTCAGTAATTGTCATGGAAAAACCTGCTACTGATTTAATAACTGACTGGCAATTTCTTTGTAGGTGTAGTTTTTTCTAATTCCTATATAAAAGTAATCATGCAAAACACTGGTACAAAATGTGTCTTGGAGTGTACATCAGGCTGAAATTTTTTAGCTCAATCAGCATAATGAAACTTTTGGCCTGCCACGTTATAAAAATTAAAAGTTTGACCTAATCAAACAAGATAAAAGTTTCTCCCAAATTAATTTCTACAAAAGATAATTTCTACATTAGTATGTGTAAAATTTATTTTGGGTGGCAAGTTCTAATAAAGAATATTTATTTTAAAGTTTATATTGTTTATTAAAAAGCCTACAAACTACAGGCAGATATATTCGAAAATGCTGTCCTTTCCTAGCTTTGCTCAGGTCTTTGTCCATGTAAATTATATTTTAAAAATGAATTTTTATTTGTATAGGAAATGCTGAGGTATGTTTAATCTGTATTTTATGACTAGATGACCTAAGAACTTTTTAAAATGGTATGGAGCGAAATTTTCTTATACAGAATCGCATGAGGAGAAAAGATCATTATGGACCAGGATCCTTCCTTAGCAGGTCTGTTTTAAATTACATTTCATTCTTTTTTGCGTTTATTATTTCATTCTTTTGCATGGTTTAACATATTTTCCGTTTAAGACAGAATTCCATTTTAGACAGGTATCATCCCAGCAAACACAGAAAGTATGTGTCACTAATGCCTTTGTTAGCATTTGTCATGTTCATTGAAGGACCGCTATCTTTGACCTTACTTAATGGCAAGTTCTAAAAAATGTCATGCCAGCTTTATGAGCCACATTACAGTTGCCTGTAAATACACAATGATGACCACAGTCTTGTCATGAATTTTTTAATAAAAATGTATTGTTGCCTTAAACTAGCCACATTTTTTCTTTTAATGGCCATATTAGTCTTAAAACTAAAAGCTAACCAGAATTTTGCCTTTGCCCTGATGTCTGTGGTTATCATGAACTAAATTTAGATGAAACATGTCTACAAAAGAGCCTTTTATGTTTTTTTTTTAAATGTAAACTATCCTAAAGCTTGCCACTGTTGTGCCATAACGATTGTTCAGGTATAGATCAAAATTTATTTTATAAAAGAAAATACATTTTAGAAAGTTAATTAAATGATTTCATACTAAAAATATAAATTATCACTGATAAAAAATATATTGCTATTATCAGAGGTATTCACAATCTTTGTACCAAATATATTTATGTATTACTCAAGCTAAGCTTATTTGGATATTAAGGCTTGCTAAACCTGTGATAAATCTTCCTTACTTTCTGATTTTTATGTGAATGAATAGGATATTTTTCTGAGGAAAATTTCACTAAATGATTTTAAAAAATGTGCCTCATTTTTATTATGCATATTTAATTATACATCATAAATTATTTATTTAGCCTCAGGATGGACAAGCTTTTAACATGCGACTGTTTAAACCAATTTTAACTATGCTTAAAACAATCATGTCAAAAATGTAGTTTAAATAAGAATAATATCATAAGAATTATTTGGCAAAATTAGGTAGATTTTAATAAATAAGTTCTAAATAAAACTGCATAAATACATTAAAACTATTGGGTATTAACTGCAGAAATTTTTTTTTTTTAATCTATTTGCATAGGATATGGTAAAATGCAAATACTTGTTGTATTTGCATTGCATGAAAAAAACATGCAATGTTGTTGCATGTTTTTTTTCTATTTGTGAATAAAAAATGACCTAATGATTTAGTTTATCATTAATGCATGTCTTTAAGATAAATAGTTAATCGATCCCTAATTATTTGTAATCAATAAAACTAGACAGGTTTAATCCAAATTTTCCAGTGTTAGATAAATTATTTTTTTTTTCATTTTTTGTGGCTAAAAGCAAAAAGTAATCATCACAATTGGTATCTAATGAGCATATTTACTTTCTTTAAGTTAGAGCAAATTTTAAGATTCCCTTCCAGTACAAAACAGTATTGCTATTGCAACAAGACCAATTTTTCTTGCTTTTTCTTTATTATGTTATTATGAATGGGGTGTCTTAAGGTGCTGCAGACTAATGTGAAAACACCTGCCTACTAATCTTAATCCTACTGGAGAATTCTTTTTTAAAATATCTTCTTTGAAATTTCACACTTTTAAATGATTTTTTTCAAACTAAAATCGAAAACATAAAAAAAATTACTCTGCAGCCAACAGTTCTTGCTGTGGGCTTATACCAGACAGTTTTAATGTATTTATGCAGTTCTATTTAGGACTTACTGATTTAAATCTAACTCTGCTAAATAATACTTTTGATATTATTTTTATTAATATTAGATTTGGGACACTTTTTAACAGAAAAGTTTTTATATGATGGTTTTAAGCATGGTTAAAGTTTGTTTCAAGCCATCTGTTGGCATCAATATAAATGAAGAATTTTCCAATTGAAATAAAGTTTAAATAAATGAATAAAAAATGCAGGATATAATATTTGATGAGTTTCCCTCGTATAATTTTAAAATATCACCCAATTGGTATAAATTGAAGGAATGTTTTTTTAATGATTTCTTTGGTAGAATTTAAATTTTATTCCATTCATTTTTTAAGATGTTAATATTAATCAGTTTATTTTTAATTTTTTTTTCTATTATAAATAAAAAGTTTATTTTTTTGAAGATGTAATGGATATATGAGATGTTATCATGACTTCATTAGTAAGGCTGAAATTATTATTATTATTATTTTTTTTACTTTCTCTTATTAAATTACAATTTTGTTTGCTTTTCAAAGTTACATTCAAAAGTTACTATACTAAAGATCAAAATTTTATGTGCTTTGATGTAATTAAATATGTGTAGTACATGGTTATAAATTACTTACATTTTAATACATTTGATAAGAAATATAAATCTTGTTTGCAATGCTAGCACATACCAAATTGATATAAGTTAAAGTTTTAAAAAATGATGTAATTAAATTAAAATTTTAGGCAAGAAATAGTAATGACAATTTTGTTTTTCATTAATACGGAATGAAATTCTAAAGTTATATAGCTAAAGTTTTTATAATTTGATTTTGATTAATCAGTGTCTCCTGCTTCGGTATATTTTCTATAAAAAACTACAATTTTACCAAAAAAATCTTTTGTTTATATTAACTGCTGCTAAATGGCATTAAATCTGTATTTAAAAATAAACTATAAAGCTCCATTAATCGATGAACTAAGAATCTATCTTATATCCTTCTTATATCTATGACTAAAACCGTTGCCAAGTCATTGCTTTTTATAAAAATAATGCATTTAAAAATTTCAATATTTAATTTAAATATGTGAAATCTTCAAGAATTATGTGTTACTTAGCTGATTATTATTACTGTTGTAATTAATACTCCTGTTTGTCTTGCCCGATTGTCGAACTATTTCGAAAATTGAACATCAAGTAAAAAAAAAAAATCTTTGCCCGATTGTAGATTTATTTCAGAAATTGAAAAGCAAGTTAAAAAAATCATATCATTTGTTTTTGTAGAAAATTATTGGTGGTTTTAAAATATGATTTTCTAGAATACAATCTCTTGAACAGTAAAATCGTCATTCTACTTGTTTGTATGAAGTCTTATTTCATTTTTTACTTATTTAAGGCTCTATGTGAGAAACTGGAGTTTTCACAATCTTTTACTGTACCTTACCAGAAACAATCTAACAGGGCAGAGCCAGGGATGTAGCTTTAGGGGGGAGGGGGGAGCCTTCCTCCCAATAATGAATGTAGTAGGGTGCCAAAGAAGGTTTAAGGGCGCCGTTAGGCGCCCGGAAAAAAGGCTTTGTTAGTAGTAATAAGTAATTATAAAATAACTTAATTTGAAATGTAAAATTACAAAATAAATTACTATTCACTTACAAAACATGAAAAAGGCACTTAATTTTAGACTTGTTACTACCTCTATTCCCCCACTCCTATCCCGAAGAAAATTTATGCATCCAAAATAAAAAAAAATCAAAAACAGGTTTGTAAGGAATTCCAGGATAGATGTACAACTATTTCCTTCTTATAGTAGTTGTTGGTCACCCTTAGAAATAGATAAAAAGGGAAAAGAAGTGTAGAAACGACTGTAGTGCGTTTGAATGGTTCTATAATACAGTGTCTCACAAAAGTGATGGGACACTTGTGCTTTATAAAAAGAAACTGCAATAAAATAAATAAACAAACATGTGCAAAATTTTTTTGGGTGTGTTTCATATTTAAAGTTAGTAACAATTATTACATAACATACATTTTGTCAAAATATTAAAATATTAATTTAATAAAAATACAATTGTTCAGAATGGAGCAAAAAATGGCTCACATAAGTGATGGGACACTTACTTTTCTATCAAATATTTATCCAAAAATTTTTCTTTTTAAAAGGTTTTAATATTTTGTTGGATTTCCTTTTACTTTTAAAACATGATTTAATCTTTTTGGGATGGATTCGACTAATTTTTTTGTGATTTCTGGAGTGATTTTACCCCATTCTTCTTGAAGCACCGATTTTAGTTGTTTTGAAGAAATGGTGTGTTTGCGAATTCTTGATTCCAATTCTTGCAAAATATTCTCTATGGGATTTAAGTCTGGAGATTGTGGTGGTGTTTTTATTATTTCAGGACAGTTACATAGCAGCCAGAGTCTAACGTTCAGAGCAGTGTGCTTGGGGTCATTGTCCTGGTAGAATTTAAAATCGTTATGAAGGTTCAATTTTCGTGCTGAAGATTTCAAATTTTGCTTTAAAATATCAATATACTTGTACTGATCTATTATACTGTCAATAAAAACAAAATTAACAACTCCAGCGGATGACATACACCCCCATACCATAACTCCTTCTCCACCATGTTTTACTGTTGGTACCAAGTTCTGTTTGCGAAATTCTTCCCTGGGTTTTCTCCACACCAAGATTCTAACGTCAGAACCAAATATATTAAATTTACTCTCATCAGCAAATATAACTTTATTCCAGTAATCAGAATTCTTATTTATGCTGGATTTTGCGAAAGCTAGTCTGAGTTTTCTATTCTTTTCACTTATGAAGAATTTTTTCTTTGCTACTCTACCGTGATATCCAGCAGATCGAATTACCCTTCTAATAGTCTCAGGATTAACAATTATTCCATATAATGCTTGTAAATCAGCAGCAACTTTTGAAGCACTATTTATCGGATTTTTTTTAATATTTCGAACGATAATTCGCTTTATTCCATTGGATAGCTTTGATGGTCGACCAGGTCTTCTTTTATCCTGAATCATATGATTCTTTTTATATCGTTTAATGATATTGAAAACTGTTGAACGACTCAAGTTAACTGTTTCAGCAGTTTTTCTAATAGATTTTCCACGTTCAATATGCAAATTAATAACTCATTTTTGAATTTCAGGCGAAGTTTCTTTTCGTTTAGCATTCATGGCTACACAGAGCTAAAAAACACAAAAATTCCAAAACAAACTGGAGAGAAATACTGCAGACGATTTCATAAATTATTGCCAATTGCTTTTAAGTAAAAATAAAACCCCAAAAAATATTTTTATTGCTTATTTCAGACGATTTTTGTTTCATATATAATGGTGTCCCATCACTTATGTGAGCTATTTTTTGCTCCGTTCTAAACATTTGTATTTTTATTAAATTAATATTTTGACAAAATGCATGTTATGTAATAATCTTTACTAAATTTAAGTATGAAACACACCCACAAAAAATGTGTACATGTTTTTTTTAATTTATTTGATTAGTTTCCTTTTGTAAAGCACAAGTGTCCCATCACTTATGTGAGACACTATGTTTCAGTAGTAGGGCGCCACAGAAGGTTTAGAGGTGCAGTCAGGCACCTAAAAAAGAGGGTTTCAAAAAGGGCGCCATGGAAGGTTTAAAGGCGCCGTTTGGCACCTAAAATTTTTATTATTAATGTGGCATTCTTAGATTATTTTTTACACACACACACAAACACAAAAAAGGAAAAAGAAAAAAATAATGAAATAGCAGTAACGTGATTTTGAATTAATATTATTGTAAATTTACAAGAAAATAAATTATGGTTTAAAAAATATATAGGCAATCCATTACATTTGAGACATTTTTAGATTACTACCAGGCGCTATCCTCAGTGCGAAAACAAGAACACATTTCGGAAACGGACATTGTTCGATCACTATATGTAATGTGATTTTTTGGATTTTACTATGAGATTGGTTAAATATTGCTTTGAATGGATGCTATGCAAATACAATACAGTAGACTCCCTAAAATCCGCACAGCTTGGGACCAGATGTTTTGCGAATTTTAGAATTTTGCGGATTTCTGGTCATTGCTTTGTTTACATTTTTTAAACAGTAATTTTAATGTAATTAACGATAAAATCAAAGCTATTATGAAGGCTTTCAATATGCTTAAATATTAAAATAAGTAATAAACTAAAATAATAAAAATTTAGATAATTTTCAAAACGATTAAAATTCTAAAATCAAAGGTCAAGTTAATAATCAATAATGTAAAATTAAATATTCATTATAAAGATGAAATGTGTTAATTATTCAATGAAACCTGCCTCATAAAGATACATTACTAATTCACATCAAGATCATAAAATAATGAAACTTTATTTCAGGTTTAGCCAGACTTAATAACTAAAAAAGCTTGATTAATACAAAAATATATTTGGTAAGATTGTGATTACCAATAATATCGGCAATATCGTTATTTTTTCAGAAATAAATTATTCTTTCTTCATGAAAAAACATAAATTCAATAATCTTAACAAAAATTACAAATTAAAAAAAATATATAGAGAATTGATATAAAACTAAAAAAGTCAAATTTTACACCTACATCTGAACTGAATGTTTCATTGTTTACATCAGTAAAATATGTGCGGATTTTAGAGAGTTGTGGATTTTAGGAGTGCGGATTTGAGGGAGTCTACTGTACTATAAAAACGAGAATATAGTAATTATAGCTGTTGATTGAAAAAAAATGGCTTTTTGCTTAAATGTTTTAACTTGGATTTTGGCTTTGCAAAATTCTGGTGGCATCAACATCAACATTATGAAAATTTATCGTACCGTCGTCAACACTGACGACGGTACGCTAAATGCTACCGAAATCAGTCTGCTGTTTATATACAGTATTTGGTGCTTTTTAACGTCGCTTATTTTTGTATTCCATATAAGTGTTATGCTTTAAATAAAGGTTAAAATAAAATCATATGGCTGAACGTAATTTTCACCTTGTTTTAAACATAAAGTATATAATATAAATCAAAAAAATAGATTTATTTTTTGGCGACTTCTTTCTTCACTCTAAAAAAAGGTTTAAATTTACACACAAAAATGTGTAAATCGATGTTACAAAAACGATTTTTTATATGTGTAAATTTGTGTGTAAATTGCTAAAATACACGCCTAATGTGTAAATTTCAAAATACACATTTCAGTGTGTAATTTGATAATAACACTAAGCGTCTAAAAGTTATAATGATCACTCATGAAATACCCACATTAATGTGTAAATTACGCAAGAATACACATATATCTGTGTAATGTTCTTACTCATTTATCTGTGTAATCTTCTGTGATTACACGGATAAATGTGTATTATGCAAAAAACACACATTATTGCGTTATTGTAATTTACACAGCTCTTTGTGTAACATGTAAAATACGCATATTCGATGGAGGTTCAATAACTATTGTGACTAGAGTATTTAAAATATCTGTACTGCAATGGGCTGATGTATAATATCGAAGTCTAATGTCTTAGTTGATTTTATGCTTAGTTTCTGAACCGTAGCTGCAATATTCATATGGTTTTGGATGGAGGAGTGAAATGGGGGGGGGGTGTAGTTGAAATCTTTAATTTTAGCTTATGGGGCTAGATTTGTGACAGTGGATGAGATAAAAGTACTGTTGTTTGGACTCGGGATAATAGTGATGTACCCACTTCTCATTCACTGTCACAAATATAGCCTGATAATCTCCAAATCAGCTTATACACTACCCCCGACCCTCTTAAAAATTCTTTCTAAATAGGTTTTTAGAACTTTAACCCCTCCCTCTAAAACTGTGTTACTATAGCAGCTACGGTTCTAAAATTCTGCAGATAGCCATTTAAGACATTAGTTTTCGATATTCCTTATCAACCATCATAGTACAAATATTACTTCTCTGTTAATGGGAAAGTATGGGACACATTTTGAAACTTACTATTTCTTTAATTATAAAATTAATTCTTCAAATTATGTTTCTATACTGTTCAAGGACATTGGAAAGTGTTTCATTTTGTATTCTATAAATCAAAATTTTTGTATTTGTGTCAAATAAAGTTGATTTTATTATTTTTGTAAAAAGTGTCCCATTCCTTCCCATTCTCCTTTAAATATACACAAAAAAATGGCTGTTTTACTTTCTATATTCTTCCTTGCTTCTTAATTTTATATTTTACCCTCATTTAGATATTATTTAGTACATGCAATTAAAAATTAAGATAATAAAAAAATAATTAATTAATGATAGATTTTAGACTACTCAGATGGAATAATGATAGTTGGTAAACTTGCAATCTCCACACTTTTTATTTTCAGAGTTCAGACTCAATTTTTCATTTTTTATTTTTCTAATTTAATTTTTCTAATTTTTCAAAATTTCAAAGTTATACTAAAGATACTGTGTTACATACAGTTATTAAAGTAAAATTTAAAATACTATAAAAAATAGAAAAAGGTATGTAATTTTCATTTCACATACACACACGCACATATTACCTGCAAAAATTTTAGCTGATTTGTTTATACATACATAAATCACCTATATTATATGTCGAATTGTTTTCTTTTTGTAAATATTCATCATTACTAAGAATTTACCTTAAAAAGTTATCAAAACTATCAAAAAGGCAGTTGAATCATTAAAATAATATCTTTTGTATTTTAGATTACATTTAGAAATTTGTCTCTTTAAAAAAATACGAATATATTTTAACATTAATGAAATGACTCGTATTTTCATAAATGAAAATTTCAGATACTCTAATTAAAACTTTAAATGTCAAACTAATTATTATTTTTATTTATCAGCTATAGTAAAAAATAAAATAAGAAACACTGTTATATCCAAATATCAATTGACTCTTATAAATTTTCGAAATTAATGCTCGTAGAATTTATTTGACAATTACATTTGTGTCTTAAGTGTATGAAACTCATCCGGTGGGGAATATTTATTTACGGGAGGGGACTAATAAATTCGATTTTGAATATTCATTATGACAAAAATGTTATAATTTTTTTATATCCATACAATCACATGTTTTAGGTCATATAAATTCTGTAATAATAGGCAAAATCGGAATGGAAAAATGCTTATTTGAAGAAAAAGCCGTTACTTTAATATAAATTTTCTTCAGAATTTTTGGTGTGGGGTTATTTTAAATGAACGTATTTGCGCCCTTTTGCAATTTACTTCTGTGTATTTTTATTAAATCTACAATTAACAAGCAAAAATTATGTGTTCTTTACTATGATTATTTTAGTGGAACATAGTTCTTCTGATGTAATATTTTCAAATTAAAACACAGCTGAAAATGAAATGTAATTAAGATAAATAAATATTTCAAATTTCTCAAAATTGGAAAATGTAATATAGAAACTCAAAAACAACGCCATAGTTTTAATTGATGATAAACTTGGTTAACATTATAAGTTTCATAATTAAAAAAAACTTACAAAAAATTTTAATAAGTAAATAAAACTCAGATGAACTGTTTAACTTATCAATCAGAATATATAATTTATAGATATGACAAACATTTGTATAAGTCAAGGATCTATAATCCGCGGACCCATAATCCGCAATTTTCTATAATCCGCGTTACTTTACGAATGTAAACAATGAAATAAACAGTTAAGAAAACTTACAAATTCGTGATCGAAAAACGATTTTTTTAAACAAACAATAAAAGATTTTAAAAAATCATAATAAAACATGCATTTTTTTTTAATTTACTCTTTTATTTTATTAATAGTAAAAAACTAAACCGTATTACGGAACGCACCTAAGCTTACTGAACGTTCGAAACGCCAGTTTTTCATTCGTAGCTATTTCGGTTTGTGTAAGTTAAGAAGAGTAAATAATGAATGAAAACATACTATTTTGTGTGCTAGTTGCGGTTCCTAGCAGTAACACAGCACTACTTTAGAATTAGACAATAGGGGTTGGGAAGGTCGAATCAATGTAACCTATCATAGTGATCGATTGCAAAGGTTTCGCCAACGTCTCGAAAGGCAAACGGGAACCTTTAGCTACAGGCGAACTCTGATTGATTTCTCAAGATCCGATCTTTCGGGAAACTAAGCTTTAGCCGGGGAACTCTTTTTTTTTCATTCTATTTACGTTCTTAATTTGGCAACAAGCACAGTTGATCAGTTGATTTTTATGAATTTACGGCTCACGTGTCTTGGTTTTACTTTTTACTCTAATTCATATGCAAGGTGCTAAATGAATAACGGAAAATGTAGTAATTCGCGTTTGTAATGAAAGAAAGGTGGCGCTTTTTTCACTGCTAATGTTTGGAAATAGTCCCACGTGAGCGCGGTTACCACTGCCGGCTTCTGCTTGAGTTTGCCTCGTGTAAATTGGTTGCTTGTGTTTTTTAAGTCTTTCAATGAAAAATCGGCTTACTTTAGTACAAACTTTAAAATTCGTGGAGAGTTATAAGCGAAGTATATGTTTAGCTGAAGCGGTCTAAATTTTAGCTTCAAATTATTAAGAAATGTGCAGGATAAAGTGTAAATGTGAAAACGACATGTAGATAGAAGCGATTATATATAATTTTTTTAAATAACTTTTAAAATACATTTTTTGAAATTAATTATTAAATTAATTACTAGATTTCATATTTATCTTTCCATATTATACTGATTATAGAAATAAAATGCTGTCTAAGAATAATAAAATGACGCTTAATCCATTATTCTCTATAATCCGCAATATTCCATTATCCACGCAACCTTTGGCCCCAACTTGTGCGGATTATAGATCTTTGACTGTAGTTTATGAATAAACTATCATATCTTTCACACAACCGACCCAAAATTTAACTCCCCCTTCCCACAAAAACAGAAAAAAAAATTGATGTTCACGTTTATTTCGCTAATGTTAAAATACATTCATAAATTCTTTTTGAGATGAAAATTTTTCAAGAAATAAATTACCTTAGATACAACAGTTGTTATTTTAATAGACATTTATCTGGAGTTAGGTAATGTTGACATTTTAAGGCAAATAAATTATTCGTGTAAAAAAATCTTACATGTAAAAAAACAATCCAACATATAGCATATACATTTATACTTAAATATAAACAAATCAGATAAAAAGAATTGGGGGTAATACGAACGTATGAAATTGCATACCTTATATTTTATAGGAGAAAAACTTCTAAATTTTTCTCAACGCGAGCGCTTGCATTCAGCTTGGATCTTTGGCCACCACAATGTACGTGATTTGCTGCTCTCTACTCGTGCTCGGTTGTGAAGTTTCAATTTCAATCCCGGCGTGATCAAGGTCAAGTTACTGGACCCACCATTAGTTTTCAACTTAAACCTGATGAAGCCAAGTCGTCGATGATTACGATTTTAGTTTTCGATGCTAGTTCGCGTCTAACTCGGGGTCGAAGTAGTTTGTGAATAGGACCATAAATTTTACTGCGAACTGGAGTTAAACTAGAATTACAAATTAAACTTTGAAATGGGTAAAAAGTTACAAGCTAGGAGACCGCTAAATTAATTTACGGTAAAATCAAGCATACTAATATTCAATGTGCAAAATGTAAAAAATAACTCAGGATACGAATTTAGAATGATCTTAATTACGTGAATTTATGTTACATATTGAATGAATTCGAAATAGTTTTTTGATTCTACTGAAAGTTAAACTACTGTCCTTTAAATTAAGGAGGAGAGGGGAAGGCAGCGGAAAAATTACCAACAGCACTAAAAATATAATTTAAATTTATAAATAAGCATAGAGAAAAAATTATCCCTATTATAATGCTTCTTTATGAAGTCTTCCTAATTTCGCTTTAAGAAATCTAACACCATTACTGAAAATTACAAGTAAAATTGTGAAAAAAAGCGGTCTGCTAGACGGCCGAAAGAAATTACGATTTAATCAAAACCTAGAATTATAAAATCAAGCATTCTTATATTTGGTGTACATTTTCAAAAGGTAATTAGAAAAACGAAATTAAAATTAAGTAGTTAAATGAATAAAATTTTACGTTACATGTAACGAAATATTGTTACATGTGTCGAGATTAAAATTTGTTTTAAATTCTTTTAAATGTTCACTTGCTGCTGAAACGGGGAGGGTGGGACCCGGTGAAGGTGGGGAAGAGGTTTTACAGTCAATAAATTGGAAGCTTGCATGTGTGTGTGTATGGGGGGGTGATTAGATGTTTATTAGAGTAATGGATGTTTCAGAGAAATTTTTAAAATAAAGAGATTCAATGATTTAAATCTTTATGTTAAAAGAAAAAGGAAAAGTAACACATTTAGAAGTGGGGATATGATTTGTATATTATTCATTATCTCTTGTCTCTAAACAACAATAAAAATGCCAGAGGAATATTTTTTATATAACATTGATAGATTAAAATTATTTTTAAATAATTATATGCCGAGGGAGGCAGTATAAAAGAAGATTTAGCGTAAATTTGAAGGTTTAGATTAAATGATTATATTTGAAGTTAATTTAGATGAGTGTTTAAAAAAAGTAGCAATTTTTCTATCTGAACGAAAATGTCTTGGACTCGAATTCAGAATCTTTAGCTTTAATTGTCAGCACTCTTCCAACTGAGATATTCAGACGACTACCCAGCCAATACAATATTAGCTGAAAACACTATTATCATGAAAAGAATTGATTGTGTGAATAACTAAAAATGTGCATGATTGTATATTTATGCGACAGACTTTGCAGATTAGTTTTCTAAAGCACAAGAAATGTTCAAATCTCCAGGCTGGAGTAGCAAATTTGGTAATTTTGAGGAACAGGAGGATAATTTATATTAACCTCCTCAGCCCTGATGTTGCATGTAGGAAACACTAAAGAAACCATTTACATGAATTTAAATTTTTATTAAAAATGTTAAATTTATTTGTAGGCATTTTTATTTAATGTGTAGATATCGAAATCAGTGATATGTAGGTTTAAACTTTTTTGGAGAGGTTATATATTAATTTTACACATGTTTTTGTGGTCCCTCGCGTTAGTTATCTCATAACTGAGGAGGTTAATCGCTTTTTATTGTCACAAATAGGGTTTAATAAAGGCACCGCCCACAAATTAAAATTTGTGCAGAAAGAAAGAAGTATAAAGCGGAATTTTTTAAATATGAATAAAGTTTTTTATTTTTTTTCCATTCGATAGTACGGGGGAAAAGGAAAGAAAAACTGTACATTTGAGAAATTAGAGCTTAATTTATTTATTTATATCAGTGAACAACAAATGTTGCAGATTATTTTTTTCAAACTAAACTTTGAGAAATTTTATTTTATGTAAGCTATAGAGCTGTAATGCACAGGGAGAGGTGAAATTTTTGAGTCCCAAAGAATTTTTTTATGTAACTTACTGTTATTATGAATAAAGAGCATCAGAAATGGAGGATGTAAGATTATTTTCCTTAAAATTTAAAAAAATGGTATGTTTAATTTGTTTTTCTTTGTAGGAATGAGAAAAAGAGGAATTAGTATTGATGAAAAACCTTTTCTGTGTGAGATATGTGGTAAGAAATTCTCTGGTAAAACGCATTTAAAACAGCATTGGATAGTTCATACTGGGGAGAAACCTTTTGTATGTGAGATATGCAACAAGAAATTCTCACAAAAGGGCCATTTAAGCACACATCAATTAACTCATACAGGTGAGAAACCTTTTCCATGTGAAATATGCAACAAAAAATTCTCACAAAAGAGTGAATTTACCAGGCATCTGGTAAGTCATACTGGTGAGAAACCTTTTGTATGTGAAATATGTACTAAGAAATTCTCTCGAAAGGATGGTTTAAACAACCATCTCTTAAGTCATACTGGTGAGAAACTTTTTGCATGTGAGGTATGTAATAACAAATTCTCTCGTAAGGTTGCTTTAAGCAACCATCTGTTAAGTCATACTGGTGAGATACCGTTTGTATGTGAGATTTGCAACAGGAAATATTCTCAAAAGCATAGTTTAACGAAGCATATGTTAATTCATGCCAGTGAGAATCATTTTATGTGTGAATGTGGCAAGAAATTCTCTCATAAGAGCTATTTAAGTGAACATTTGTTAATTCATACTGGTGAGAAAACCTTTATATGTGTTTTATGCAACAAGAAATTCTCTAGCAAGGGTGGCTTAAGAAAACATATTTTAAGTCATACTGGTGAAAAACCTTTTGTATGTGAGATATGTGACAAGAAATTCTCTCAAAAGAGTGATTTAAGCAGGCATTTATTTATTCATACTGGTGAGAAACCTTTTGCATGTGAGGTATGCAACAAGAAATGCACTCGAAAGGCCGACTTAAACAAACATTTGTTAACTCATACTGGAGAGAAACCTTTTGCATGTGAAATATGCAACAAAAAATTTTCTCAAAAGTATAATTTAAGGAAACATTTGTTAATTGATTCTCATAAGAAACCTTCTGTATATAAGATATGAAACAAGAAATTTTCTCAAAGTCATGATTTAAGCAGGCATCTGTTATATCATACTGGTGAGAAACCTTTTGTATGTAAGATATAAATAAAAAAAAATTCTTGAAAGAGTTGCTTAAATATTCATCTGATAATTCATAAAGGTGGCAAACATGTTATATGATCTGAAAATAAACATGAAGTGTTGCATGTGATCTGTGCAATAAGAGATTTTTTTCGAAAGTGTGATTTATGCAATTATCTTTGAATTCATGCTGGTAAGAAACCTTTTGTATGTGAGATATGTAACAAGAAATTCTCTCAAAAGAGTGATTTATGCAGATATCTGTTAATTCATTAATGGTGAGAAATCTTAATATATGATATATGCAACAAAAAAATTCCTTTTTTTTCATAAAGGGGGATTTTGTGAATTCATGCTGGTGAGAAATTTTGTATGAGTGACATATGCAATTGAATGTTATCTCTGAATTATGTTTTTTGGAAGTATTTGTTAATTCATACTGGTGAGAAACCTTTTGTAGTATGTGAGATATGCAACAAGAAATTCTCTCGAAAAGATGATTTACGCAGGCATCTGTTAACTCATGATGGTGAGAGACCTTTTGAATGTTATTTATGCAACAATTTTTTTAACTCATTCTGTTGCGAAACTTTTTGTGTGTGTGATATGCAACAAGAAATTCTCAAATCGGTAATTTAAACAAACATCTGTTTGTACATACCGGTGATAAATCTCTTCTGTTGAACATACAATATTTTCTTTTTCAAAATAGTTGTATAAATATCTCTTTTCTACCATGATTTATTATTTATAATTATCTAATTTTTATAGTTTTTCTAATATAAAGAATCTTGGCATTTTACAGTACTCAGAGAATGAAAATTATTAGCAAATATCGCGATTATGAAATGAAACAGCAACATTAATTTATTTTTAATTTAACTTAGTAAATTAGCAGATGAGGAGCTTAAACACAAGCTGTAGGAAACAGATTTGTAGTTTGATCTTGCTTTATATTATGACAAAAATCCTCCATTTATCAATTTATTTTTATTTTATTATGAAGATTTATTGTGTTATAAGATTTTCTGATGATTGTAAAAATTTAAACTAAAAAATATGCATAATATAATTTCACGTTTTGAACTGCAAAACTGAATTTATTTTACTTTTGAAAGGAAAAGTGATTTTCTTAACAATATTGGTGCCACCAAAATCTTTGCATTAATAAAAATATTGAAAACGTTTTTGTGTGTTTGATACATTGATTCCATTTTTATAAAAGAATAACGACCTGATAATTAAAAAAAAGTTTCACCATCCAGTGAATCTGTTCTTAAATCTTTCCAACATATTTGAAAATATCTGCTTGTACTCCAGTACGGATTATTGGATTTGCAATGCTATTGACATACAATAGTAAGGTTTACTATGTCACATTCGCAGTCCAGTTCGAAATGTTCAGCTTTTATAAATTATTTGTTGGCACGCTGAAAATAATTCCCATTTATTATGTTCTATGGAAAAGTACCATTTGTTTACACATTAATTTTACATTTAATTTACATTTATTTTTATTTTACATTTTCATGGATTTATTGCATGAATCTATTATGAATATCTGGGATTCACTAAAATATTTCCCTATGGAATGCAAAAATATACAAAATGCAAAAATATTATATATCTATACTAATAAATTAACCAACCGCTCTGCCTGTCTGTCTGTGTGTGTGCGATGGTTGGTGAAATTTGCGGCATGTATGAGGCTCAAAAAATTGTTTACACCAGCCTAAAGTGTCCCATGATGCACCTGACATTCAGAATTTTAAAATTCTTATAACTAGTTATGAAATTAATTAGCAACTGAAACTCACTCGCATCAAAATTCATTAAATAACCCGATCAATAAAAGTATTTATTTTCGTAAAACCACACGCTAACATCTGGATCTTGATTGAGGCTAGCAAGACTGTCCAATCAAAAGGCTTCCCTTTAAATCTCAGAAATTATGAAACGAGGGTAGCATTTTGCAAAAGTGTCATTATGTCTACTTTGAAAAACATCTGTTTTCGTATGGCGATAAATGTACTGGGCTTTTTTTATAAAACGGTGTAACTTAAATTCTATATGAGCTAAAAACTCAAAAACTACACAGCTAGAAGCAGAATTTTTTTTTCCCTTTGAGAAATTTGAAAAATTATTCCGCTGTTGTTTCAGGAAATAAAGAAATCCACGAAAAATCGATTTATAAAAAAAGCTCTTTATTTATTTATTTATTGAAAAAAAGCTTGAAATTTCAGGCGTGGATGCAGGTTTTCATTGCAGACAAAGTGACGTATACATTACTGGGCATTTTCCGACGAACGGATTTAAAAATTTTAAAATATTAAATTTATAATTTCTATTTTTATGCATTCAGGTGTATAAATTTTCCCTGATTTCAGATATGTAAATTTATTTGCTGTAGCTCAGTTACAACTTTAGATATCAATTATTAATTGCTTATTGGGTGATTTAAACTTTCATTTTAAAAGCAAGTCTCCAAAATTGCAAGCGATTTTTATGCTAGAATGCTTTGGAACGCCATCATTTTTTTTATTCATCATCTACGGATTTAAAAATTGTGCATCTTTGTCTATCTTTTAATGCTGTTTAATAATATATTAATTTTATAAAAATCGATCCGCAATTTTTTGTTTTATAAAAATTTTGATTAAAAAAAAGATATATATTGGTGAAATAATTTTTTTGGACTAATGAAAACTAACGAATTGCTCGATTTGCAACTTTCAGATAATTTATAAGACATAATAAATATTTCAAAAAATACGGCGTATGAAAATTCAAGAGGAGGAGGGCACAATAAATCTTTTGAGAGGGAGCGATCAAATATTTAAAAAGGTACCGTTTTAATTGCGTATTTTTGACAGAGCATTGTGATAAATATTGCTTGTGTAATATAAAATTTTTACAAGGGTACAGTTAATCAGAATAACTTTGCACCAAATCAATGTAACTTTGTTCCACTTTTACGAAACTTTGATCCGTTCTGCCATGTTAGAATCTTAACAAATTATTTCCAGTGAGCATTCAGATTCACATTATTTCTGCTATCTGCATTTTGAGACCAAAACATTGCCGTTAACTTAAGTGATGTAGCAGATTTAATCTTGTTTTCTCTCTTGCTACCCTGATTCACTGTACTTAGCAGTATTTTCAAATATTATTTTCATTAATTACCTTAATTTTTGCTAATGTCCGCGATGTAGATTCAATCAAAATTGCACAGTGGAATCTGGATGCATTGGAAATGTAATCGTGGAAGACTTATTAAAAAGGCGTAAGTTTCAATAACAACAAACTTTAATGAAGAAACATGATATACAGCAAAAACTTCAGCAAACTATGCCAAAAAACAAAAGATTAAAAACATAAATAATTAAAGGCTTAAAACTCAAGCAGCATCATATTTCAACTAATTACATGCTGTCATGACCAGGCATAAACAGACCAGCTGCTATCAAAAAGACAAACGTGCTTCAAACATTCATAACGAAAAACAGAGGCGAAGAACAAAACTGTATTTCTTCATTATATACAAATCTGCTCTTGAATATTTACATATTTTCTACAAAGTCCAAGTTGCCACTATCCGAGGAGAAAAACCTCTGAAAATACCAAAAGAAACTACGTACGCCAAGCGCAATTGGCTCATTAACTATGACGTCAAACATCGACTGCGGCAAGGCCATGAATGGCGATTCACAGTGATCCAAAATCACAGTAAAACTAGCTTTATAGGATCACTCTATTTACTTCAGAACGACGATTGGAGCAATGGCGCCGTGCGTACTTTTCAAAACATTGTTTTGACTTGGGGATGATAAAAACACAGGTATGTCATGTTAAACAAAATTTAATAAAACTTCTAAGTCAAATATAACATGACATAACAAACAGCCCCCTTTTTAGCATCCCAAGGCTTTACAAAACTTCAAAAAGACAGACATACAAATATTTCAACTTCAAAAATACATACTTAATTCAAAAAGGGTCTGTCTAATCCATGTCGGGGAAAATTCACCGACTAAGTACTGACCAAAGTGACCAAAAATTGTATAAATCTTATTTACCCCCCAAAAATTCTAACTTACAGAAATATTTAAATAAAAAAATATATATCAGTCTCCTCAATGTCATGTCAAGATATGGCAAGGAAGAGAGTGACCAAAATGTAATACAATTTAGATTTAAAAAATTTCTCTACAAAACTTCATTAACTGCTCTCTGACCTGAGGTTTAGTAAAAGGATCGGCTAAATTTAGTTTACTTGAGATATACTTTAATTTAAACATTTTATCATAGACTAAATTTCTTAAAAACAAATATTTAATATGAATATGTTTAGTTCTTTAATTTTCTACAGGAGAATTTGAAAAGGCTATTGCAGCTTGATTATCACAAAATAATAAACTTTCTGTTAAATTTAAATTCAAACTTTTATTTTCCAAAACATTTTTTATCCATATTAATTCTTTTGCAGCTTCAGTGAGGGTTACATACTCGGCTTCCATAATTGAGAGGCTGATACATTTTTGTTTAAAAGTTTTCCAGGAAATTGGTGACTTATCTAAAAACAAAATAAAACCTCCTATGGAAACACGATCATCTCTATTAGCTGCAAAATCCGAGTCAGAATAACAAGAAAGTTTTAAATTATTAACTTTAGATAATTCTAGTTTAAAATTTTTAGTATATTGTAAGTAGCCAAGTAATCACAGTAAACTTTGCCAATGTTTCATATGTTACAGGCCAAACCCGATTTTAGGCCAAACTAGATTGGTCTAGGCCAAACCGGTCTATCCTAACGCCCATCGGATAAACTAGTTTTCCTAGGCCAAACCGGTCTATCCTAATGCCCATCGGATAAACTAGTTTTTCCTAGGCCAAACCGGTTTATCCTAACGCCCATCGGATAAACTAGTTTTTCCTAGGCCAAACTAGTCTATCCTAAGGCCCATAGGAAAAACTAGATTTTCCTAGGCCAAACTAGTTTGGCCTAACTCTTATAGGATAAACTAGTTTAGACTGCTGTTTATTGGTCTGAACTAGTTTATCCTAGGCCAATTCAATTTGGCGTGATTTTATTGAATTCAATGACCGCCTCAACGCCAAAATTTTTGTTTGTCCTAGGCTGATCTAGTTTATCCTAGGCCAATGTAGTTTTACGTGTTTTTAGCTCACGGGCGTCAAAGCCAGAGAAATAATGGGCTCACAGGTTCTGTACGTATGTATGTAAGCATCTATGTACACATGTATGTACGTATGTACGTACGTATGTGCGTAACGCGATAACTCTTGATAGAAATAATGTAATTTGACATGTTTTTAACCTATAAGGCTACCAAAGCCTGAGAACAAATGTGCCCGTAGGTTATGTATCTATGTATGTACATAAGTACGTAATGCAATTATTCTTGATAGAAATAATCGATTTGCATCAAACTTTAAATATAGGTTTATTCTTATAAGGAGATTTTTGATTACTTTTGGAGGTCATTGGTGAAGAATAAGTGTGGGGGGTGGACGAGAGGCTGATTCGCCCCTTCCCTTAATGCAAATAAATGGGTTTCCATGCATTATTCGCATATTTTATTCAAATTTTAGGTATTGGAGCATTCTCTTGAGGGGCCTCCATGATTACTTGTGAGTGTTCATTGTTTAATTATAAAGGGAGGGGGAATATGAGTGACGCCCATAATTTATGTAAATGCTTTTTTCACGCAGAATTTACTGATTTGCTTCAAATTTTAGAAATAAATCCATTCTGGTAAAGCGCTTCCCTAATCAGTTTTGGGAGTTAATTGAATAAAAACAACGAGAATAATGCGGGGATCCCGCCTAATTTCGGCAAATGTGTTTTTCATGCAGAATTAACAGATTTTCTGCAAATCTTGGATTTGTTCATTCTAATGAAGCGCTTCACTGACTAATTTTGATGTTTCTTCGGTTAAATATAAGGGGGAAACTTACAATTTATTTCTTTCCTTAACTTAGATAAATTGGTTATAATACAAAATTATCCAATTTGCTTAAAATTTTGGACATGAATTCATTTGATCAGGCGCTTCTTTAATTAATTTGAGTTTTTCTTTTGTTTAAGTATAATGGGGTAGTGGACGTTTTATCACCTTCCTTAAATTAGATAAAAAGGTTTTTATGCAAATGTATCCGATTTGCCGTAAATTTTGAATATAGTTTTTTAAGGCAAATCCCTGAATTGTTTCGAGGGTTTAATGATTAAGTATAAAGGGAGGTATGGGGGATTACCCTCCTTAAATCAGATTAATTGCTTTTTGTGTAGAATTATCTGATTTACTTCAAATTTTGGATAATTGTTTAATTTCATAAAGATTATGTGTAATTAGTTTTGGGAGTTCAATGGTTAAGTATTATTAGGGGAAATAGGAAAAAGTAATCCAACTTACTTTATTTTTCGAGGGTGTTATTCTTTAAAAAAATAAGGCAGTAATACACAAATAGTGTTAACAGCCTGTGAATGCAAAGCCATCACTTTAATTGGGCAATATTCTTTTTAATATTGATCCCGACTACTGCTCCATAGCTAACCTTGTGCAAACTGGTTTTGTTATCACCCTTATATAATGTATTTTATTCGAAGGGTTGTAGAATACTGTCAGAGGTTTGCACGGGCCGGAATTTCCAGGCCAGGGCCCCGCCTGACCGGGCCGCCAGGACTCTAGATTATGTTGTGTTACCTACATTGCCCTTTTTTTAGAGTTGTGGATTTTTATTGTTTAAGTCTAAAATTTAGACTTAAACAATAAACACCCACAACTAATCACGGTAGCGCTTTGCCACAATGATCCGATATCTAAAATTTAAAATGAAAAGTGATAATTCTGCATGTTAAATCCATTTCTCTAAATTAAAGGTGGGGGATTAGCCTCCCGTTCGTCCCCCTTTATTCCTATCCAATAAATTCCCAAAATTAATCAGATAAGTACCTTATCAGAATGAACCTACATCCAACATTTGAACCAAATCGAATATCTCTATCAAGAGTTATCGCGTTACGTACATACGTACGCACATCCGTACATACATGCGTACATACATACACACAGAGCCTGTGAGCCCATTATTTCTCTGGCTTTGACGCCCGTGAGCTAAAAACACGTAAAACTACATTGGCCTAGGATAAACTCGATCAGCCTAAGACAAACAAGAATTTTGGCGTTGAGGCGGTCATTGAATTCAATAAAATCACGCCAAATTGAATTGGCCTAGGATAAATTAGTTCAGACCAATAAACAGCAGTCCAAACTAGTCTATCCTATAAGAGTTAGGCCAAACTAGTTTGGCCTAGGGAAATCTAGTTTTTCCTATGGGCCTTAGGATAGACTAGTTTGGCCTAGGAAAAACTAGTTTATCCGATGGGCGTTAGGATAAACCGGTTTGGCCTAGGAAAAACTAGTTTATCCGATGGGCATTAGGATAGACCGGTTTGGCCTAGGAAAAACTAGTTTATCCGATGGGCGTTAGGATAGACCGGTTTGGCCTAGGCCAATCTAGTTTGGCCTAAAATCGGGTTTGGCCTGTAACACATACATGGATTTTCTTGGAATTGTGATAACAAGTTTACAGCATACATAATGTCAGGTCGAGTACGACCAGCAATGAAATTTAAACAACCTTTTAAATTTCTATAAGGAAATTTGGACATTTCATCCATTTCAGTTTGATTACTAGGAGAGTCCATTTTTGACAAAACTAACCCTTTAGGTATTGGTACATTACTCATACGAAAATTATATTTTGAATACAAGCTACAAACTTTTTCAGTGTAAGTACTTTGATGAATATACAGCTTATCATTTATTTCCTCGAACTCAATACCCAAGAGCTTCTTTGTTTTTCCTAAAATTTTCAGGTTGAAAAATTTCTTTAACAGGTTTATTCCAAACTCTAAATCCTTTTCTGTTTTTCCAAATGTTACTATATCATCTACATACAATAAAAGCGCAAGTTTGTTTTCATATACATAAACAAAGTTACACCAGTTAAGCTTACAAAAATTCAATTTTAAAAGTACATCATCTATTTCAAAAAACCATTGCCTACCACTTTGGTGGGGGCCATATAAAGATTTATTCAATTTACAAACTTTACCTTCATCACCAATGAAACCCTCCGGCTGCTGCACATAAATTACTTTATCTAAATCTGCATATAAATAAGCATTATTGATATCTACTTGTACATTTAACCATTTAAAAAGACATACAAAAATTGTGAAAAACAATCTTATAATTGAAAAACTTACTACTAGACTAAATACCTCTTCATAACTTAAACCTTTTATTTGACTAAATCCCTGTGCAACAAGGCGTGCTTTAAATCTTACAATTTCATCTTTTTCGTTTTTTTTAGTTGTGTAAACCCATCTATTTCCTAAAATTTGAGCATCTTTAGGTGGTTCAACAAGATCCCACACTTTGCGGTCATACATGACCTGCATTTCTTGTTTCATTGCTTCTTCCCACTCTGATGCTTCGGGTGTTTTTAAAGCTTCTTTGTAATTTTTAGGGATTTTTATTTCTATTAAATTTACTTCAGAATTCGAAAAATTTTAAACTTTACCTGTTTGAGTATTATGTCTACTAAAATCAAAAAAATCATAATCGTATTTTATATTGTTATCTGCACAGTATTTAATTGTATCATTTAAAGATCTTAATCTAACTTTAGTTCCCTCAATTCCATAGTAAATATCAGTCCTGGGCTCATTTTTTCTAGGAACAGCAGACCTGACCCAATTAATGGTTTGCAAGGAATTTGATCCGAATCATTTAAATTTTACTAGTTTCTACAGGACCGATTTGAACTTTTGTTTTAGATGGGCTATCACTTCTACTTTCTGACTCTATTAGGTAATCAATCATAGGAAAGATATCACCATATGCTGGGAAATTTAAACAAGAAAAAGACCGAAAATTTTGATTTGAATTTACTATGTCAACCCCCCTTTTACTTTCGTCAAATCTTACATTTATGGTTTCAATTATTCGTTGCTCATCCAAAACCCAAATACGGTACCTCTTAGTTAATTGTGCATAACCGCACATAATTCCAAGTTTGGCTCTATTATCGAGCTTTTTCCTTTTCTGTTTTGGTATACCTACGTAGGCTAAACAGCCGAACATCTTCAGATGAGCAACCGACGGCTTTCTACCAGAATACAACTCCATGGGAGTTTTCCTAAAACCCTTATGACAAACCCTGTTCCACACGTATGTGAAACATAACAAGGCTTCAGCCCAAAATTTCTGCGATAAGCCACTTGAATTTAAAAGAGTTTTGACACCATCAAGGGAGGTTAAATTAAAACGTTCCGCAGTCCCGTTCATCTCAGGGGAATACGGGTTCGTTCTTTCATGAGAAATGCCTTGACTTTCTAGAAATTTATCAAACTCTTCATTACAAAATTCTAGCCACCCATCTGTCCTAACAGAGACTACTTTCTTGTCCAAGAACCTTTCGGCTCTTTTTTGAAATCTCAGAAAAGTCTCAAAAGTGTCAGATTTGTTTTTAAGGGCAAAAACAGTTACTTTTCTAGAAAAGTCATCAATAATAGATAAAAAATACCGACTTCCACCATGAGATGAAACAGGTAAAGGGCCACAAAGGTCCATATGCAGCAGCTGGAGAGGAACATTAGAAGGAATTTGACCTATTGGTTTAAAGGAAATTCTTTTTGATTTAGCCAATTTACATGAAATGCAATCATCGGTCAACTTTGACAGCTCTGGAAGACCTATAACACAATTTAGTTTACTGGTGTTCACCAAATATTCACTGTTAATGTGACAAAATCTGTCATATCATAATTCGTTTACATTAAATTTATCTACTTGATTAGCTGAAAAGTTGACCCGATTGTTATTTTCATTACTCTTAGTTACATATTTAGATGGCTTTAAAAAATATAAATCATTTTTACGTAAAGCATAAAAAAGCTCGTTTCCTTCTTTATCAAAAACATGTACTTTTCCATTTTTGCCCACAAAATTTATCCCCAACCTTTCAAGTTTAACACCAGATAATAAATTTCTTCTCAAGTTAGGATTGTATAAAACATCTTTTAAAATAATACGATTAAATTTATCATTTTTACAGCGTATCAAAAACTGAACTGTTCCTTTCCCTTCAACCGGACATTCTTTCTCCCCAACTGCGAGAGACATGTGCAAGTCAGATACTGGCTCAAAAGTGAAAAATAATTTTCGATTGCTACAAAAATGTGCTGTAGCGGCAGTGTTAAAAACCCATTGGGTATTACCGAAGCCCAGATCTGATGAGTTCGCCTCGCACAGTTCGGGAGAAATTTCAATTAAACTGCATTCCAGTTCAGAAAAGGTACAGTTAAAAAGATGTTTACATTCAACATTACTTTTTTCCAAAGGCCCTGAAAAATTTTTATTTTTACTTTTGAAATTAGTTTTAGAACTTTTAGACTTATTAAAATTACTTTTAGCATTATCAAAATTACTTCTAGAATTATCAAATTTACTTTTAGAATTGTCAAAATTAGTTCTGGAATTATCAAATTTACTTTTATCATTAACTTCATTACTAGATTTACTCATTTTAAATTTACAATTAGAAATTAAATGGCCATAATTTTTACAAAAATAACAAGGGCCAATTTTACTTTTACTTTTTTCAAAACCTTCGGATTTAAATTTACCTGGAGAAAATTTCACAGACGATTCGCTGGCAAAAGCAACATTGGCAAGGTCTCTCTGGGACAACTTCAGCCGGTTTTCTTCCAGTAATAATTCAGCCTCTATTTTATCCGGTACGAATTCAGCATCACTCCAGCGGTAAATAGCTTGGACAGTTGCCTGGAACTCTTCTGGTAGACTCCGGATTAGCTGATAGCCTTGGTACAAAGGTTGTAGCTCATGTCCCACTTCACGAAGACGCTCTGCTGCCTGCTTCACTCTGCACAAAAAAAGTCCTAGATCTTCTCCCGGTATATATCTGGTATTAAAGAAAACATCAAGGAGCTGGATTATCCTTGCTCGGGTAGTGGGCTGAAAATGTTCATGTAAAATTTTCCAAGCTGTCGCACCATCTGTTGTACTCGAAACCAGGGGCTTGAATTCAGGGCTCAGAGATTGGTAGATAATCGTATAAGCGCGATTTTTCCTTAGATTTATATCTTGCCTTTCTCTCCATGTCAAATCAGTCACAGTAGCAGGAACCTCTGTAGCAGCAGGAACTTCTTTACCATCATTGTTTACTGGTGTGCCGGTCGTAACTTCCTCAGACTTCTCGATAAATTCCCAAGCATTGTAGTGGAGCAGGAGAACCTTTACCTCATGTTTCCAAACTTCCCGATTGGCGCCGGTCAGCAGGGTGATATTCTGATTAATTTCCAACAGCCCCCTTCTTTTATTGACGGCAACACAAACTTCTTGAAAAAAACTCTAAACAAACTTCGGCAAACACAGTTCTATGCAGCAACACTAACTTTCTGAACGGCAACTACGGCAAGCAAAAGTTCCATGCAATAACACCAACTTCGGCAAAAAGAAAGTTCTATTCAATCAATAAGCAGAAAGTCCTTGGGAAAAACAGGAACTACAACTATCTTCACTTCCACATTTCCATAATAAAAAGCTTAATCTTCGGGGTTACGAGCCTGGGCCCATAACCCACTGATGTAGATTCAATCAAAATAGCACAGTGCAATCTTAATGTATTGGAATTGTAATCGTGGAAGACTTATTGAAAAGGCGTAAATTTCAATAACAACAAACTTTAATGAAGAAACATAATATACAGCAAAACTTCAGTAAACTATGCCGAAAAATAAAAGATTAAAAACATAAATAATTAAAGTCTTAAAACTCAAGCAGCAGCATCATATTTTTAACTAATTACATGCCGTCATGACAAGGCATTAACAGACCAGCTGCTATCAAAAAGGCAAACCTGCTTCAAACAAACTTAACGAAAAACAATGGGCGAAGAACAAAGCTGCATCTCTTCATTATATACAGATCTGTTCTTGAATATTTACATATTTTCCACAAAGTCCAAGTTGCCACTATCCGAGGAGAAAAACCTCTGAAAATAACAAAAGAAAAACTACGTACGCCAAGCGCCATTGGCTCATTAACTATGACGTCAATCATCGACCGCGGCAAGGCCGTGAACGGCGATTCACAGTGATCCAAAATCACAGTAGAACTAACTTTATAGGATCACTAGTTACTTCACAACGACGTTTGAAGCAATGGCGCCGTGCGTACTTTTCAAAACATTGTTTTGACTTGGGGCTGATAAAAACACAGGTATGTCATGTTAAACAAAATTTAATAAACTTTCAAGTTAAATATAACATGACATAACAGATGTAAACAAGGGCGCCATGATTTCAGAAACATGATATTAGTTAGTTTTTTTTTAGGTTATTTTTACAGAGGTATTGAAAAAGTCTGATCAAGGGCGCCACGTTTCCAAAACACGTTATTAGTTTCTTGAAAGATATTTTTAAAAGAGGTGCTGAAAAAAGTTGACCAAGGCCACCATAATTACAAAAACATGATATTAGTTTTTTGAAAGTTATTTTTAAAGAGCACTGAAAAAGAACTAAGTAAGGGTGCCATGATTACAATTCACGATATTAGATTTTTTCAGGGTTTTTTTTACAAAGGTGTTGAAAAACTCTGACTAAGGGCGCCATGTTTCCCAAAATATGATATTAGTTTTTTAAAAGTTATTTTTACAAGAGGTGCTGAAAAAAAACTGAACAAAGGCGCCATTATTACAAAAACACGATATTAGTTATATTTTTAACAAGGCGCTGAAAAAATCTGAACAAGGGCGCCTCTGACAATGTGACCAATTAAAATAAAAATCTCTTTTTTTAAGCTGGCATTCCACCTTCTTTTCCCATCGTTTGCATTTCCACAAAAAGCAGAATAAGTATAAAACTACAGCGCAGCCACCTATGACTCTAAATGTTTGATAGTAAATATACTAAATATATCATTACCTTTTATTTGCCTAATGAAAATATTTGAAATTTTATGCCTTTCAGAATGCACAAATTAAAAAAAAAAATACTTTCGTTAAAAAAAAAATCGACGAGGAGCGCACCAGGCATTTGCCTCGTTGCCCGGTGGGCCAGTACGACCTTGGTTGCTATATATTAATTCAGCTGCAGAAGTATTTATTATGTGACTAATTAATGATGTAGCCTTCTGTTTTGTTGTTGTTGTTTGTTTGTTTGTTTTTTTTTTGCTACTTGGTTATCTTCTCAATTTTGTCAAATTATGCAAATCACCAAATTGTTTGCCAATTTATAGAAATTGGCATAATTTTTATTTAAAATAACTGAAGATCAAATAAATTATTAAAACACAATCAAAATACAAATATAAAACTGAATTAAAAATAACTTGATGATGTAACAAACATGTAAATTGTAGTTAATGCTCAGTAAATATACAATCATCCATTATTGTCAAGTAATCTTGTAATTTGGTGATAGTTTTTTGGTCGACGGGATAACCAAGTAATACTTTTTTTTTTCAGTAAGAACAAATACAAAAACTTATATATGATATTCTGTCTTGTTTCTTTGTCACACTTATTAAATGTATTCATAAATTAAAATTTGCTATTGAAAAAACGTTGCACCCAAACTTGTAATAAGCATGGAGTACGGGAATAGAAAACACATTGCTTAACCTACAAGTCAACCATAAAAATAAAGTTTTTAAGTATTTTCCACCAAGATAGGGATTGGCAAACAAATTGTGTTTGAAAATGTGAATCGAGTTTTAACTAATCCACAAATATTAACTGTGAATTTGATGAGGTGATTGTTTTTGTTGCTGCTTCCCAAACATTTTAAGATTCCTGAACTTTGCTGAGCTATACTTTGTTATCGATTCGGTAATAATTACTGATAATTTTAAATTTTCCATTTCATATGTTAGTTTCAATCCTGCATAAAAAAGAACAAGAAGTAGGTTAAGATTGTAATTTTTGTATTCATTCTCAGAATCAATCACTTCAAATTAAAAGGGAGAAGATGGCACCTTTGAACACTCTAACTATTTTCCTTCAAGTGAATTATTTTTTTAAAAATGTCTATGGCAATACATTACTACTGCTTCAGTGCAATAAGTATATATAGCTGTATCATTATTTTATGCACCATAATGTCTAAGCAAAATATGTATTTTTCTCCCCCTTGAATCTGAACTTAAGAAAATAAAGCTGTAAGATTTTTGTTGACAATTTTTCATCCCTAAAATTTTGGTTTATTGTTCAACACTTAAATAAAGAGGTAATCTTTAGTTTACAAGCTTTGTTTTATTCAAATTCTTCAGCCGAATTGAGTAAACTGTTGTAATGTTAAACTCCTTCTAGTGGGGTACCATAGAACATCTAAAACTATGAAGTAAAGAGTTGTTGATGTACCTAAATATTATTATTTTTGGAATTTTTTTATGTGAAAAGAGGTTAATTAAGAATATCAAAGAAAGTGGACAAAAACTGTTAATAATCCCTCCTTACTGACATGTATTACAATCCCTGGATGTATCAGTGATGTAAAGTTTAAATTGATGATGGCATTCATTTATTTGATAATTGCAAATCCCAGATACACAATAAAGTTTCATGATTTAGCAGGTTTTTCTGACAAAACCTATACTCTTTCATTTACTCTTTCTCAAATCATATTATTGGTTTTTGTACTAGATAAAACGAATTTAAGTCAGGTTTTTGTTCATAAAAAGAGTGAATGAAAAAATTAATTTCCAGAAGCATCAGATATCATATTGGTGCATTTAAAGGATATTGTAAAAAAGTTTTCACACAATCAAACATAACTGGAGGGACACTCTGCACTGTTTCAATAATAATTTTTGACATCAACTTTGATGGATATAAGTTTGGTTGAATAATAGAAAAAAAATAAGTTTCAATAAAATATAGTTATTTAATTTTATTTATATTAATTTATATTTCTGAAACATATGCAGCTTTTTATGAAAACTCTCAATATTTTCATACTTTAATCATTTGTTCAAAGATGTCCCTTACTTGTTCAAAGATACCTCCACATGGGGCAGGTTTGAACAGAAAAATTTCAACTTTTTAAATCCTCACAACTTTTTTTATTTACATGGAAAACTTTTAATTTCTGGTTCATATGATCAAGAAATGCATTATTTTTATTATGTAATACTTAAAATACAAAAAATATAATTCAACTAAGAAATGTATTGATTAAAAAAATGTTCAAATATGCCCTCTTCTCCCCTACATAGTCACAGGTTCAAAATATTTTTAAGAATCTGTAATGAAAAATTTCTATTCACAAATTCTTACTTTTTTAATATATAGATGTTACAGGCCAAGCCCGATTTTAGGCCAAACTAGTCTACCCTAATGCCCATCGGATAAACTAGTTTTTCCTAGGCCAAATTAGTCTATCCTAACGCCCATCGGATAAACTAGTTTTTCCTAGGCCAAACTAGTCTATCCTAACGCCTATCGGATAAACTAGTTTTTCCTAGGCCAAACTAGTCTATCCGAACGCCCATCGGATAAACTAGATTTTCCTAGGCCAAACTAGTTTGGCCGAACGGTCATTAGGACAAATTAGTTTAGCCTGTTATTCATTGGTTTGAACTAGTTTATCCTAGGCCAATGTAGATTATCCTAGGCCAATTCAATTTGGCGTGATTTTATTGAATCTAAAGACTTCTAGTTTTTACTTTCTAGTCTCTAACTTTCTAGTTTTGATCTAATTTATGCTAGGCCGATGCAATTTGACGCAATTTTAGCTCACAGACTATCAAAGCCTGAGAGCTAACGTGCTCGCAGATGTTGTGTGTGTATATGTAACCATGTACGTATGTATGTACGTACGTATTTACGTAATGCGATAACTCCTGATAGAAATATCCAATTTGCTTCAAATTTTGGACATAGATTTATCCTGATAACGAACTTCCCTAATTAGTTTCAAGAGTTCATTGGATAAGAATAAGGGAGAAGAACAAAAGGCTAATCCGCTACCCCCCCCCCCTCCTCCTTAATTTAGTTACGTCAGTTTTTCATGCAAAAGTATCAAATTTTATTAAAATTTTAGGTATAAGATAATTTTGATAAGACACTTTCATGATTCAACGTCTTTCAAATTCTAACTATATCGGAAATTTGATGAAAATCTACGTATTAGTACTATTTGAGATAGAATTATCACAGAAATCATAAAAGAAACTGGATAGAAGCGCTACCTATTCAGGCATTTACTCTAAAAACAAAAGAATATTAATTTATATCAGGGACTAACTTAATATGAATTTTGATGAAAATCCGTGCATTAGTTCTTGAGATAGAACTATTGCAAAAATCATGAATAATGCCACATAGCGGCGCTACCTGTTGCTTGATTTACTCCAAAAGCTAAAAAGGACTTATTTATATCAAGTTCTAACCGAATCTGGAGTTTGACGAAAATTCCTGCATTAGGTCCTGAGGTAGAGATATTGCAATAATCACGAATAATACCGTATAGCAGCGCCACCTTTCAAGAGATTTATTACAAAAACTACAGAATACTAATTTATTTCAGGGACTTACTGAATATGAGTTTGATGAAAATTCGTGCATTAATTCTTGCGACAGAGCTATTTCAGATATCGATAAAATTGAGCACAACAGCGCCACATTTTGGGCAATTAATATGAAAACGTAAACAGAATTAGCTTATATCAGGGATTTACTGAATTCCGAAGTTTGATGAAAATCCGTAAATTAGTTATTGAAATAGTGTTGTTGCAAATCGGGGGGTACGGATTAGCCTTTTGTCCCCCTCCCCTTATTCTTATCCAATGAACTCCCGAAACTAATCAGAGAAGTTCCTTATCAACATAAATATATGTGCAAAATTTGAAGCAAATTGGATACTTCTATCAGGATTTATCGCATTACGTACATACGTATGTATATACGAACGTACATACGTACATACATACGTACATGGTTACATACACACACACGGAAGCTGCGAGCACATTAGCTCTCAGACTTTGATAATTTGTTAGCTAAAATTGCGTAAATTGCATCGGCCTAGGATAAATTTGATCAAAACTAGAAAGTTGGCACCATGGTGGTCTTTAGATAAAATAAAATCCCGCCAAATTGAATTGGCCTAGGACAATCTAAATCGGCCTAGGATAAACTAGTTCAAACCAATGAATAGCAGGCTAAACTAGTTTATCCTAATAAAGGTTCGGCCAAATTAGTTTGACCTAGGAAAATCTAGTTTATCCGATGCGCGTTCGGATAGACTAGTTTGGCCTAGGAAAAACTAGTTTATCCGATGGGCGTTAGGATAGACTAGTTTGGCCTAGGCTGATCTAGTTTGGCCTGAAATCGGGTTTGGCCTATAACATATATACAGTAAACTTCCTAAAATCTGCGCTTTTTTTCAGATGCAGTTAATGCAATACAAATAATTCTTTAAATATATATATATTTAAATCCTTTTCAACTTATTCCTTTTTTTAAAATGTCTGTCAATTTAAATTGTGCAGTGTTAAATAATACATTTGTTAGATGCACGATGATCGATATTTAATTGAATTAATCATTGTATCGTAGTTGCAGCATAATATAACTTGCAATGGCAGTTTGGTAGTGTTTGCAATTCACAAGGCAGGATAATTTTTCTATATAAAATTATTATTTGTATGGTTCTATTCATGGAGTAGGAAACAGGAGGGGAAACGTAATGCGCATGACTCTTCGAAAATACAAAGTGAAATTTTGGTAAATAATGAGGGGGCTGCGATACGATGTAGGCTGGTTTTTTAGCAGTATTTCAGTATGCTTTAGGAGTTGGTTTTTTAGGAGACGTTCAGTATGATTGTATGCCTAATTTGCATAGGTTCGAATTAAAAGACATTTTATTTTATTCGTTTATGTCTTATATTGATATTTCATAAAATAAATTAAGATGGGATGTAAATGCTCTATTCCTAGATGTAAAACAGGTTATGATAGTCAAAAATAAGTCGAAGGGAACAAAAAATTAAGTTTAGTCTGTGCTCCACAAGTGAGTGATTGAGTGATATTTTTAAGGCTTTAATATAAAGCTATTTGCTTGTAATTATATTTAAATTCAGAATTTTTTATTGTTAATAGATCTTAGTGTATATGTTTTTTAAATGTTATGTGAATAATAAAGCACAGACTGTTTTGTGTCTAAATACAAAGTTATTTAATGTGCAAAAGACTTGTACAATTTACAAAACATTAATTAGTCAAAAAGTTTTTATAGCATTTAAAAGTAATATTTATTATTTCTTTATCTACTGTTTATGGATTATGCACCATAGCATCATTACCAGTTGAGCAATTTGAACCATAACATAATCAGCACCATGTTATATCAAGTATTAACTGAATACAAAATTTTATGAAAATCCATGCATTAGTTCTTGAGATATGGCTGTTGTGAAAATTGTAAATAATGGAGCATAGCAGCGCCACCTGTTGAGTCAAAATGTTAATCAGCTTTAATTTATATCAAGACTACCTGAGTATCATTTTTTTTATTAAAATCTGTGCATTAGTTCTTGGGATACAGCTCTTGCATAAATCATAAAAAATGCAATATAACAGCGACACTTATTAAGCAATTTACACCAAAACTAATCATCAATTTATATCAGGGACTACCTAAATATAAATTTTTATTAAAATCCGTGCATAGTTCTTGAGATACAGATATAGCGTAAACCGTAAAATAATGCAGCATAACAGCGCCACCTGTTGAGCTATTTACACCAAAAACTGATCAGCATAAGTTTAAATAAGAGACAACCTAATTAATAAAAATTTATTGCAATCCCGGCGTAGTTCTTGAGATACAGATATTGCGTAAACCATAAAGCAATGCAGTATAAGAGCGCCACCTGTTGAGCGATTTACACCGAAAACTGGTCAGCATCAATTTATATCAAGGACTAACTAAATATAAATTTTTATTACAATCCGTGCATAGTTCTTGAATACAGCTGTTGCGTAAACCGTAAAAAATGCAGCATAGAAGCGCCGCCTGTTAAGCGACTTACACCAAAAATTGATCTGCATCAATTTATATCAGGAACTACCTAAAACTAAATTTTTATTAGAATCCGTGCGCTAGTTTTTGAGATTCAACTGTTGCGTAAATCATTAAAAATGAAGCATAGCAGTGCCACCTGTTGAGTGATTTACGCCAAAAACTAATAAGCAATAATTTATATCAGGGTCTTTCCTAAATATCAATTTTTATTAAATTCCATGAATTTTTTCTTTAGATTGAGCACCCACAAAATACCTGTCACAGAGATATTTTATAAAAGCATGTTTTATGGAATCTCTGACCCCTAAAACATGTACAATCCATCGAAAACCAGAATTTGAAAATTTATAGAAATCCAATACTTTCTTCTTGTAGAGATAGAAGGAAAAAAATGGTGCTCGTAGAATAAATTTGGTACTCTGCCAATCTCCTCGGATAGGGCGACCCCCCCCCTTCCCCTTTCACATGGGTCTGAATGTCCGGATAGAAAAGATGGGGATTTAAAAGCAAAAATTCCTGAATGAGCTAAGAAAAATTTAGGTTAATAGATTTATTTTTACTGCACAGTCACAAATAAAAGATAGAAACAAAGTTAAAAAAATAATTAATAAAAAAAAAAAACCAATGTTTAAATTTTTTTAAATGTGTATTCTGGAGATCCTATATTTTACACAATTTTTTCCCTCCAAATAATTAAAATAAAAATTTGCTTTAATTCTACATGCATTAATTGCATAAATATCCAAATTTATGGATTATTAAAATATTCTAAGGTTATAAAAACTATACTCGAAATTAAAATTTACTCCAAAATATTTGATTAATACTTAATTTCTAAAAATCATAAGTCTATTTCTTTGCGACATTCAACTTACTTACAACAGTCATTTTAATCCGCGATATTCAATGTTTTTAAATGGCCTGCCCTTTGGTTTTTGTCAGAATGATACTTTAAATGGCTTAAAAACGAAAATGAAGCGCCAAATACATATAAAAAAATATGTATATTGTGAAGAAAACTTCAATTAACCAGATATTCATTTCTACAACTTTCTAAAAATTCAGATCTTACGTTTTAAAAATGACCATTATTTCCATTGAAAAGCATTGCAGAAGCATCGATCGACAGCCCACATGCAGCGGTGTCGCCCCCTATCGTCGAAAAATCTGCATGGCAAAATTTCAACACTACTTTCCACTCCTGCTTCTTACTCCGTGGTTCTATTCTCTGCTAGTTATGAAACTACGAAACGAATTTGGAATCTACATCCGGTTTACTAATTAGGATGATCAACATTTAATCGAAATAATCATTATCGTATCGTATTTGCAGGATAATATAACTTTCAGTGACCTTTAGGTAGTGTTTGTAATTCGAGGGGCATGATAATTTTTGCTTTATAGTAAGAATATTTTTTAATTAACCAAGCATTTTTTGTTTATTAACAAAGGCAAATAATTTTCTTTATAAAAAAGATTGATTTTTCCTCATCATTATTTATATTTAGTATTGCAATCTTAATTATTTACTTTATTTTAATATTTTTTGAAAATTTTATTTTACTTTTTTTTGTAATAATAACTTGCTTTTTAACTATTTATTTATTTAAATATTTTATTTAATTATTTTAATGTTTCAGTTTATTATATGCATTGATTACAACGCTTAACTACCAATCAAATAAATGTTTCAAAAATGTAAATAAATCAATAACCAGAAATCTGTAAAATTCTAAAATCTGCACAATCTGTGGCAACTTGATAGCTTTTAAGGGGTTCAGTTTTATTAGGTTTTATTACATAAGATATTGTTTGTACCCATGTTCAGGTTAAAAAATTTGGGCACCCCCCCCCGTTCAAAAGGTTGCCTACGTCCGAGATATTGGATCAATAACTTCAGATATTCCTGGTGATAATGAAGGAGAAAAAACTTTACGAGACAATCGATTGCAAATTTGTAATTACATAGATGGTTTTCGGGATTCTTTTTCCCACTTTTTTTGCCAAAATTAACCTTACACTATATTAATTTCCTTTTAACAATATTCTGTATTTAAATTAAAATCATGCTATTAGATCTAATCTATTAATCTTCATAGAAACGATATAAATTCTTAACTCGCCTTAAAAAAGGTTTAATCCTATATGCGTAAATTTGTAAAATGGCTCTAAATTAAAAATATTCTTAATTGAAATTTATTCCTTAACATTCCTTATAAAATTAACCTTTTAACTGTTTTTATCTGTTTTTCCCTTTTTTTAAAATTTATTCCAAAAATATACTTATTTAAAAATATCATTCTTTTTAATTTTTTTCTCTTCGCGTTCTATATTTATTGCTTATCAATAAATTAATTTCTTTTCTTTTTTTTGTGCTAAATTATCGTCTGTGGAATATGTACGAATTTTGATTACTTATGATTATAAATTTGTTAAATAATAATCTTTAAAATAAAACTATCGTTTGCAAATCGAGTATGCTACTTTTAATCTTGACACTTGATATTAATTTCTGTTTACATAAAAGAATCGTGATTAAAAATTATGGAAAGTTTTAGAAACTTTTTCTTTTTTACTTAAGCTAGAGAGGCCTAAATGTGGAAGAAATTTTATTCTACATTTAGGGTTTGAGCGACTTGCGAGGAGCATTTAGGAATGTTTTCTTTTAGATGGAATGTTTGCTTCTGAAGGGGAAAGCATTTCTCTTTCCGCATGGCTGTATTTAAATAAAATGTTTTGGAGCTGCCAATGTTTAGTTTTCTATGATGCCTACATTCTTTTATTTATTTTTTAATCGCTTGCCACGAATCCTGTGCTATAAATTGGGGAGAGTCGCGTGTAATACTACTGGCTCCCAATCTCAAAATGTCACATACATTTTTTAAGTGTATGAGTAACTGTGTATTTTCTGCAAGCAAGAATCAAAATAACTTCTTGAATGTTCCAGAAAGTTGCCGATCCTTATCAAATACAAAAAGTGTGGCAGTCGGGGACTGCCGCAGTAAAGCTATTGCACAGCATTTTTTATCAACTATGCAATTACAATTATTTATTTATTTTTTATTCATGCAGTTTTTTTGCCTTTGATATTAATTCAAGTTTTTTCTTTTCCTTTGATATTACTTCAAGTTACACTTTTTGAGCGTGATGACCGATAAGAAAACATTTTTTTATTGAATAAATGAGAAGTCTGCTGCACTAAAACGACGTTAGCCGGAGTGTTAATTTTTTTTTCTCGTTACGGAATTTCTAGATTCGGTCGCCGCGCTCAAAGCCCGCGATAAAAGTTATGCAATAGCTTAAAATTGCATTAAACAAGAAAATTATTTTGAATTTATTTGATATCTTTGAAAAAGGGCGAAGGGGGCGGTCGCCCTGGGCGCTGAAATTTAGAGCGAGCCAAATTAATTCTACCAATATCATTTTTGGCCTGTCGCAAGCAAAAGTTGGGGCTGTGGGGCAACAAATTGCAACTTTGCCCCGGGCGCAGTTTTTTCTTCGTAAGCCTCAATAAATGTGGCCGAAAGGCCTACAGTATTCGGCCACTAAAAAATTCACCAAACAGGCCGAATAGACCAGATGCTGAAGAGTGGCCGAATATTCACCCCATGTCTAATTTAAAAAAAGAGAAAACTTCATAAAATTTTACTAATTTCTATATCATATATAACAGTTACTACTTAAAAGTATTTATTAAGAGTTTTTTGTTACAAAATGGATTCTACAGTCATTTGGTGTTCTTGCAGTGACCTTTAATAAGCCTTATTATAAATAAAAAAGAAAGACAATATTATGCCCCATACTTCACCAGTAAGCTTTTTAAATATCTTTTCGAATTATGTTCCTCTAACAACAAAATGTATATGTGGTAGGGAAATAGAAATGGAAAATTTGGGATATTCTATATTTTAAAGTAAAATACTTTTATAATCATTTAATAGTTTTAATAATAACTTTGTATTCAAATTAAAATGAATAACAGACGAGAAAAATGCAGGATTAAGAACAATTTTGGTGTGATGAAAAACTAAAATAATATCAAAAGAAAAAATTCACCGACCAACCTTTTCCTCCTAAAGTGAAAACATTGCATGTGTACAGCAGGATAGACATTTCAACTTTTAGGTACACGTATGTATCTGTACTCAAGTCCAGTCACATGTCTAAGAGCATATAATGCGGAAATTTAATGAATGAATTTCGCGCCGTTTAACAAAATGAAACTTGTAAAATCCGATACTTAATTAACAGTAAAAATTTAGTGCAGTTTATATAAAAATGTCTTGTTTATTATTTTTTCCTGTTTTTAGATTTAATGGTTGATAAAACCAGTTTCGTTGAAGTTCAGTAAGTCATTCCCTTCGATGAAAATGGCCAAAATGTGATAAACAGTGATTCCTTGAAGACGTTCCTGTTATCACCTGAAACAAAATTTTTTCACGTACAAAAATGTCATCATTTCCAGAAGAAAATTTTTGCTCCAGTGAACAGCATATTGTTCCTCAAAATAGAGATAAAGAAAAACATTGTTCCATTGATACAGGAGAAAAAGGTTTTATTTGTCAAGTATGTTCTAGAACATTTCCTCAGAGTAATAATCTAAGAAGGCATCTTTTGATTCATACAGGTGAAAAACCTTATGTTTGTGAAATATGTTTCAAAGGATTTTCTCAGAATGCAGATCTAAAAAAGCATCTTCTGACACATACAGGAGAAAAACCTTTTGTTTGTGAAGTATGTTCCAAGAGATTTTCTCAGGATGGTAATCTAAGAACCCATCTCTTGACACATACAGGAGAAAACCTTTTTATTTTTGAAGTATGTTCCAAAGGATTTTCTCAGAATAGTGATTTAAGAACCCATCTCTTGACACATACAGAAGAAAAACCTTTTGTTTGTGAAGTATGTTTTAAAGGGTTTTCTGGTAAAAGAAATTTAAGAACCCATCACTTGATGCATACGGTAGAAAAGCCTTTTGCTTGTGAAGTATGTCCAAAGAGATTTTCTCAGAGTAGTAGTCTAAGAAGGCATCGCTTGACTCATACAGGAGAAAAACGTTTTAGTTGTGAAGTATGTTCTAAAGGATTTTCTCAGACAAGTGATTTAAGAACCCATCTATTCACACATACAGGAGAAAAACCTTTTGCTTGTGAAGTATGTCCAAAGAGATTTTCTAAGAGTGGTAGTCTAAGAGGGCATCTTTTGATTCATACTGGTGAAAAGCCTTGTGCTTGTGAAAAATGTACCAAAGGTTTCCCTCGGGATACTGACATAAGAAAGCCTGTCTTGACACATACAGGAGTAAAACCTTTTGCTTGTGAAGTATGTTCCAAGAGATTTTCTCTGAATGTTGATTTAAGAACACATCTCTTGGTGCATGCAGAAGAAAAACCTTTTGTTTGTTAAGTATGTTCCAAAGGTTTTTCTAAGAATACTGACGTAAGAAAGCATCTCTTGATACACACAGTGGAAAAACCTTTTGTTTGTAAAGTATGCTTTAAAAAATTTTCTGATAAAAGTACTTTAAGAACCCATCTTGATTTACACAGGAAAAAAATTATTTATAAAATATGATCCAAAGGATTTTCTAAGTGTAGTAATTTAAAATATCATCTCTTGATGCATATAGGAGAAAACCTTTTGTTTGTGAAATGTTTCCCAAAGGATTTTCTGATAGTGGTCATCTAAGAAGGCATCTCTTGAGGAATACAGGTACAGTGTGAAGTCCTTGTGTTTCAGAAATGTCTTCCAAAAGATTTTCTACACATCGCCAACTACAAAGACATCTCATAATTGATATATGAGAAAATGTTTTGTTTGCGTAACATATTTTCAAAAGGATTATCTGATAACTATTATTTTAAAAATATCTCATACTAAATAGATAACTCTTAAAAATCTCGTTTTTTTTTTTTTTTTTTTTTTTTTTTTTTTTTTTGTTCTGTTAAAATTCAGTATGAACCATATATGTGTTGTTACATTTACTGTTATTACATCTCTTCTGTTTTAGCAATTAGTAATAAAATAAAAAAATTGTAAAATTTTTCCATATATTTCACAGTTATTGCACTGATAAAAAGCAAACAATTCCTGACCTGTTCATTAGTTTTCAGTAAAACTTTATGATAGTTTTATTTTTTGTTATTTCACTGTAAAGTAACTCTCCCCTAAATTTAAAACTTAATCTGATCTGAAAAGTATAAATTGTACCTTAATATGTTACGCGATAGCAAAGGCTTTATTGAAATAATGCTTTTAAAGACAGAAGAAGAATATGCTAAAATTATTTTTTGTGCAAAAGTAAAAAATCTTAATTGCTAATTTTTTTTCTTAAAAGCCATTCAAAGATTTAGATGAACCATGTCTCATTATCATGTATTCTTTTAACCCAGCATGATTTTGACATTTTCAAAAAATTTATACACAATTAATTAGATATTGAATTATCATGTTTACTCATTTCATAAATAATAGTTTGATAAGCTAATCAGAATATGAACTTTGTTTCTAAGGTCTTGTTTCTTTTGCTTGATGTTTACAAATACAAAAACTTTTTATGACATGGCAGTATTGCCTCCTATCATCTCTATAATGATAACCCAATCATGTGATTGTCATCAATAGTTCCAGGCTGACTTCTTCGGTTTTTTAAATGTCAGTTGGACATTTTTGTATTACATCGAAGCTAAGGGTATAAATCGCCAAACACTGTTCCATAGCTATTATTTCTTTTATATTATAATACTCCAAACCATGTGACTTTCGTATACATCTTCAATTTTTATATGAAAAGTTTCCTTTTGCTTAAAAATTCTAAAAAAATTGAATAAAACTACACAAAAGTTCCCATGATTGAAAAGAATTTTTGGTACTTTTTTGTTAGACAAGCATAATTCTCGCTAATAGCATTTTTTATTTTTCGCATGGTAAATTAAAACAATGTTTTGATGTTGAAATTAAATGTCATGGGTTCCAGTATTATTAATTTTCTTTCGTTTTTCTTTTAAGAAAAAATCAAAAATCGCGAATTTTAAATGTTTCAGTTTTAAATGTGTCTTATATTTGAAATAAAAATGAGTGTAAGGATTGCATTAAACCAATAAATGTAATATGGAAAAATACGATAGGAATAATGCTTGATGATTTTTACCCTGTGCCTGTCTATCATAAAATTACCAGGTTCTCCCATACACCAATTTTGTCAAATTATACAATTTAGCAAAATTGGTCGATCGGCAAACTGCTTATCAGGTTACACAAATTAATATATTTTTTATCTTAATAACTGTAGAAAAATATCTTAACAAAATATTAATAAAAATACAAATAAAACATTGACTTAAATATCACTTACTGACGCAACAAATAGCGCAGTTTCGTATGACGTCACAAATGAACCGTTGAAAGTCAAACTATCCTTGAATGGCAGCAGTGATTGGTAGCTCTGACGATTATGGGTGCAGCTGGAGGTCAGACAGCAAGATTTGATCGACGAATGATAAGTAAATCAGCTTATTCCAACTGTCTTATATGAAGAGAATATAGCATTTACGATCAGCCATTATTGGCATTTAATCTTATAGTTTAGCGATAGTTTTTTGGTCGACGAGTTAATCAAGTAATACCGATTTCTTGATTTCTCTATCAGAATTTTCTGATTTGGTAAAGGATATAGCAAGAAAATGTCAATTAATTTAGGAATGAAAGTAGCACGATGCAATGCTCAGCTTGCAGTTAAAGGAGACTAAACTGGCTGCCAAGGGAAGCTAGTGATCTTTTTTAATATAGCTAAATCTAGCGTGTTTGCAAATTTTATCTGAAAAACATCTCTCATGGACTAAATTTTTTATCATACCATTTTGAGATATGAGTAGATGAATGGGATATAATAGATATTAATTATAAATAGAAGCTTTCTAATACGTCCAGTAAAACATTTCAAAAATATACTAAAATATTTAATTGCTAGAACGGACGTCAAATACTAGTAACATACATTAAAAGATCTTAATAATTTGACATGTTTCGATGATTGAGTAATATCAATCGAAACATGTCAAATTATTAAGATCTTTTAATGTATTTTATTAGTATTTGACGTCCGTTTTAGCAATTAAATATTTTAATATATTTTTGAAACGGGATATGATAGGTCACATGACTGAAAAAAATCAATTTTTTATTATTTTGTTTTTACTATGTGTCATTGTATTTTAATGGAAATGAAGATTGAAACAGTTATTAATTTGTTGAAAAGTTTGGAGAAATCGACGTTGGAAATTTTGGAAGACTAAAGTGAGCAACGATACATACAGTTAAGGATCGACAATCCGCGCACTCATAATCCGCAATTTTCTACGAATGTAAACAATAAAATGAACTGCTAAGAAAATTTAGAAATTCGTGGTCCAAAAAGAATTTTTTAAAACGAATAATAATTTTTTTTTCAAAATCATACTAAACCATCTGTTTTTAGGTGCGTTCGTAATTATGTAGATACGTATCACCTATTGTTGTCGCTCAGTCCGTCCGTCTGTCCGTCTGTCTGTCCGTCTGTCCGTCTGTCTGTCCGCATATAACAACGCAAAAACTACCCAACCGAATCGTTTGAAATTTAAAATACATAATTATTACATAAATTTGTCGAGTCATTTCAAATTTTATGAAAATTGGATGCATAGATCAATTACAGGGACAATCAAAAGTATTCCGTTACATTACGGTCAATGGGGAAAAAAGTTTCAAATGCATTTTAATCGTTTGAAATTTAAAATACATAGTTATTACATAATTTTGTCGAGTTATTTCAAATTTTTTGATAATCGGGTGCATAGATCAATTACAGAGACAATCAAAAGTATTCAATTACATTATAGTCAATGGGGAAAAAGTTTCAAATGTATTTTATACGTTTGAAATTTAAAATACATAGTTATTACATAATTTTGTCGAGTTTTTTTCAAATTTTATGAAATTCGGATGCATAGATCAATTACAGGGGCAGTCAAAAGTATTCCGTTACATTACGGTCAATGGGGAAAAAAGTTTCAAATTCATTTTAATCGTTTGAAATTTAAAATACATAGTTATTACATAATTTTGTCGAGTTATTTCAAATTTTATGAAAATCGTATGCATAGATCACTTACAGGGACAATCAAAAGTTTCCGTTACATTACGGTCAATGGGGAAAATGTTTCAAATGCATTTTAATGGTGTTGCACTCATTCGAACTTAATAAAATTTATATACAATATAAAGTACATATTATAATATGCATCTTACATAATTTGTGATGCAAAGAACATTTGTTATTGATTTACAAGGCCACACAAAAGTATTCCATTACATAATGGTATAGGGAGAACATTGTTTGATGAACGTTTTAATTGCAATTCACTATTTGCAATTTTATGAGATTGATATATGAGAGTAATATTTTTAAAACTTCATTATCGTACGAACGCACCTCGTTTGCTACGCTTCACGTGCAATTTCCAACTTGTTTATTAATATAATTCTTTTATCTTATTAACAGTAAAGAACAGACTGTAATAACATATGTAACATATAACATACGGAACACATGTAATTATTTAATTTTAAATGCACACACACACATATATATATATATATTAATAAAATAACTTTAAAAAAGCATTTTTTGAGATAGCCTATTAAATTAATTATTAGACTTCATATTTATTTTTCCATATTATACTGATTATAGAATAAAAACATCATCTTTGTATTTTCGTCTGGTTTTCTAGCCTGATGTAACTTATGTTTGTTTCAGCTATCTTTACTGAAATTTATGTGGTTATTCATTCAGATGCATATGAAATTTACAGTGTACGTTATACACGAGATTATAAAAAATCGCCATTTTTTCTTTTTAAGTATGGGGTGCGCGTTATACACGAGTAAATACTGTACTACCGAAAGTTGGCGTTTTAAGCCGAATTTTTGCACCACTTTGCGAGAAAGAAGAAAAAAGTCGTTGTATTACCACATTTGCTTATAACTGAATAAGTAACTTATTTATAAAAAAAAAAAAAAATACATTTTGATTTCAAATCCCATCAGTTATCAGACCTGTCAATTTTATGTTTTTGCGTTCGAAAATGAGGTAAAACAATTCCGCGTTATTACGCAGGGTATTTGATAATCTCCTTAAATATTTAATAGTTTTATTGGTTTAAAATGCTAAAGTAGCAAACAGCTAATTAATCCCGTGACTACGTACGAAAGCAGGCGCAAAAAAAAAAAACGATAAAAGGGTGTATTGTGAAAAAAGTTTTGAAAATTTATAAATCTTATCCTTTACTTTTAAACTTTGTTCAGAAAAAAGTTCTTAATAATCTTAGCCGAAATTTATCATGTGTTGTCCTTAACCTCTGGCTGTGAAGAAGTAGCGTAGCTAGCGGGGGCGGGGGCAGTCTTTAATTGCAAATACAAAATATAATCTTATAAGATTTTGGAAAGGAATTCTGAAATAAAATGAAATTTTTAGCGTACGACACAATACAGTTAGTTTTCTTTTCTTTTAGAATCCGAAATTTTATACAGAATGGTGTATCTAAATATCTTATCTTTTACATATAGATACGGCATTGACTTATGCGGATTATGAGTTGAGTGATTATGTCGCCCCTGTGGATTTTTTATGGAGGTGGACAAAAGGTAAATAAGGAATGGTATGGTCATTTGTTATAATAACAATTGAATTGTGATTGAAAAAATATGACGGATCGAAAGGGGGGGTGACACCATGATGGCTGCGGTCGATACCATTTATATCCGCCCCGGGTGTCTCCCATCCTAGCTACGCCACTGCTGTGAAGTAAGATTTACAGGCGTTCCTATAGACGCTTTCAGTCGTTCAGTCAGATATGACGTTTCACATGGATACCGACTCCAAACAGACCGTTTCTAAGCTGTGTTTTATATTTTTATTATATTTTATCGCTGTATCTTGCAGCTATATCTAAAGATATATGTATTAATACTAAATGAATATTTCCAACTGAGCGAAAAATTGTGCAGGCCGGGAATCGAACCGATATACTTGGCGTACAAGGCCAAAGCTTTTAACTGTAAATTTAACTGGGTGATAGCCGGCTGGGAATTTTCGCTCAGCTAACTTTATTGGTCTTAACCTCTGGTCTGTCATTTATACTAAACCGCAGAATAAACCGCTGGTAATGGAACTCCATATAACGATGGATACGTAGATATACTATTATTTTGACACAATTAAACTGATTGGTAAATTTATCATGCGAATTGAATATTTCCAACTGAGCGAAAAATTCGCCCAGTTAGCTTAACAGTTGAAGGCATTGGCCATGTACGCCAAGTATCTGGGTTCGATTCCCGGCCTGGGCAATTTTTCGCTCAGTTGGAAAATTCAATTCGTATGATAAATTTGCCAATCAGTTTGATTGTATTAAAATAATAGCATATGTATTAATACTTAAATTGCAGTGGTAAATTTTTCCACGATTTATATTTAATAAGAAAGTAAACATAGCGACTGTTTGTTTGGAGTCAGTTTTCAGGCAAAACGTTATCACTGACATCACTTTGAAATCATCTATTTTTTTCTGCATTTCTTCAAAAATAGTTCAAGAGCCGACCGCACAAAACCCTATGTCATCGAGCACAAGAAATCAATCCTTTATTTTATGGAGGTCTAGTGATAAGGGGAATCTAATCATCCATATAACGATGTCATCCGGAAACGAAGTGGTGCATAAGACAAAAATAAATACCACTAGTGGTTGACTCGTAGGCTTAGCACTGTTTTTCTTACACCTAGTTTTCAATGTTTTCAAACATTTGATTGTAGGACCATCACACTACAACACACAAATACAATCAAAGATCGATAATTTGCGCATCCATAATCCACAATTTTCTGTAATTCGCGTTACTTTACGCATATAAACAGAGAAATAAATATTTTAGACAATTTACATATTCGTGATCCAAAAATGATTTTTTAAAACAAATAATTAAAAAATTGAAAGAAAATCATAAAAACATTATTTTTTTAAACATAACTCTTTTATTTTATTAATAGTAAAAAAATGGATTGCAGCATTACGAAACATATGCATTTATTTAAATGCACATATATGTAAATTTTTTAATAAAATAACTTTAAAAAGGCATTTTTTGAGATAGCAAATTAAATTAATAATTAAATTTCATAGTTATCTTTTCATATTATAATGATTAAAAATTTAAAATGCTGTCTTGGAATAATAAAATGATGTATAATCCATAATAATCTGTAATCCTCAATATTCCGTAATCCGCACAACCTTTGGACACAACGTGTGCGGATTATAGAATTTCGACTGAAGTGGTTTCAATTTTTGGCTTATGCACCATTTCACTTTCGGCAGACATGGATCATTAGATTCCTCTATTGCAACTCTTAAATAAAATAAAGGATTTTTTTCTTCGGTTTGATGACATAGGGTTTCGTGCGGTCGGCTCTTGGGCTAAAAGATTTAAGAAAAGTCTTCATTGTAGTTTCTAATACCATCTGCAATAGATATGTCCAGTAAATTTATTGCTTTTGTTGCGTAATCTTCCTATTTTTATCTCCTCTCCGGAGTGGGGAGAACACGTGATATGGTTTTTACATTATTATTTTTGTATTTCTTTGCATAAAAAATGACTTTTTTCATTCATTTTATTTTACTTATTATCACAATTCCTTTTTGTAAAATGGCAACAGTTTTTATTGAACTTTCTGTTTATTAAAATATATAAGAATGTTCTCATCAGTTGACTGAAATTATTAAAATGTTGAACATGTACGGAAAAAATGTACATTGTCTAAGAAGTTTTTTTTTTTTTTGGTTACAATAAATGTTTTTAGTCCGTTTTGCTAATAGAAGAAATTCTTTAGGAATTTTTATTCAAACAATAGCAATAGCATCGGGTAGATACTTCGAATTCAACAATGGCTTCTGTTTATTTATTTTTAATCGAGTTCGATGAACTTTTGATTTTTCTGCATCAGTTTTAAAAAAATGGTAATTAAAAGCGTAAGAAAATTTTAGAAAGCTGCGAGCCATAAATGCATCAATGAATACGATGTCTGCTAGGCGAATAAAATGACATCCATTTTAATTGTATCTTGTATTTGCATGCGTCTTCTGCTTTGATTGTATTGAGCCACCAAAAAAATACTTTTTGTGTTAGAATTTCTTCTATATAGGCATGAATAAGTTTATTTTTGTTTTTCTTATTTAATAAGTATAGATAAAAAAAATTCATCATAGTAGGTAAATAAAATTGGTACTTACCAAATTCATAGGCTTCTGTTAGATGTATCCACTTTAGATGCGAATTAATTTATCCAACTTTGTATTTGGGGCTTCTTGTTTCACACTGATATTTATTTCTGTATGCACCTTAAGAATATATATATGTATTTTAAATTACAGTAGACTCCCTCAAATCCACAACTCTCTAAAATCCGCACATAATTTACAGGTGCAAACAATGAAACATTCAGTTTTGATGTAGGGTGAAAATTTGACTTTTTTATTTTTATATCAATTTCATTTATATTTTAATTTGTAATTTTCATTAATATTACTAAATTAATATGTTTTCATGAAGGAAGAATAAATTTACTTTGGAATAAAATAAGTTATTGTTAATATCATTGGTAATAACAATCTTTTAACCAAATATATTTATGTATTAACCAAACATTTTTCTTTATTAAGTCTGGCTAAACTTGAAATAAAACTTCCTTATTTTATCATTTTTATGTGAATTAGTAATGTATTTTTATAAAGCAAATTTCACATGAAAATTGCATCTTATCTTCATAATAAATATTTAATCATACATTATTGATTATTAACTTGACCTTTGCTTTTAATATTTCAATCATGTTAAAAATTATCTAAATTTTTATTACTTTAGTTTATTATTTATTTTAAAGTTTTATTATATTTAGTCCAGTCATTTTAGCACCTTTTTTTGCAAATAGCGGAAAAAATTAGAACATAGCTGGATTTTTGCATAGGAGCTAGTTGGGGTATGTAGTTTAACATACTAAAAGTCCCCATTGATCCGATGTGAGCTTTCGCCTCCAGGATGCACTAAAGAGCTTGAAAATCGGTTTTCTGTGAATATCTCACGAACAATGGCATCTAGACAAAAAAGTAAAAATGTAGATAATTTAATTTCCTACAAAAAGTGTCATTAACATTTCTTTGTCACACCAACCCTTCCCTGCCAAAAATTGAGATAAAGTAAACGTTATTGAAAAAGAATGTGCAAGCACATTCATAACGCGGCGAAGAGGCAGAACAAATACTAAAAACTTTGGATTCTACACCCCCCCCTCTTCATCTCTCCCCTATTGTTTGTATGTCGTTTTCGTGCACATGTGCAATACGCCACCTGAAAATAATAAGGTTCTATCTGCGTTTCTGAAAAAATCGACTTATCGATATAGAAATGTTCTATTTGTATCTATGAAGGCATTTCTGGATTAAAATAATGTCAGAACATAATTGTAAGGTTATATGTAAATTATATATATCATCATTGTGATGCAAAAAATGCCTTCATAGTTACGAGTAGAGCCTTTCTATATAGATAAGTCAATATTTTCAAAAACACAGATAGAAATTTATTATTCTCAGGTGACGAATAGTCAATGCCCAATACCCTATCTCTCTTTGCATTTGTCGAAATGTACCGCTCGCAAGTACTTTCCAGTGTTTTATTTTCATTTGGTGCTCATTTTGGTAGTATGAAATGACGCTAATTTACTGAACGAAGTATTTATTCTTTATAAGATTTTAGGAAGGGAATAATTTTATTGTCAACGCATGCTGTAGAAAGTTTTAAATTAGTTATGACAGTTTAAAATGACTCTTTCTTAATTGCTGATTCTGAGCGAAAAATGGAGATTGACAAAATAGTTTATCTTGCATGAGATGAGGACTGCATTTCGAAAGATTTTGTAAAAATAGTAAAAAAGTGACTGAAGTCCCTTGTGACAGCAAGTTCGGAAAGAGATGATGATAACTGCGAAATATTTGAAGAAATGGCTAAAAACAATAATGAATTTACAGTTCATTCAAAGAGTAAGAAAAATTATTCTCGAAAGAATTCTATTAAATCATACAATAAATCTATTACAGAAAAACGATCAATATCCGCACAAATTAATCATATATTGAAGGAAAATTTGAGAAATGAGAGTCCGTTGTTTTGAATTTAAGGGAAAATGTTTGTTATGTTCTGATATATTAGACGAAGATTTTTTACAGAAGGAAAAAAAGCAAGCTCTAAAGTATCGCAAAAAAGATTTTTTTATCTAATCATTAAAATAAAACGCGTCTCATATCTATTCTTATGGAGCAATTTATGGAGAATGGTTTCGAAGCGAAAAAAGCAGAAGATGATGCAGACACACTAATTGTTAACACAACTAGTGGCTATTGAAGTGGCAAAGTCTGGTGCGCTTATTGCTGTTGATGGCGATGATGTTGACTTGCTCGTATTGTTGACTGCTTTAGCACTTCCAGAGATAGAGATATTTTTTATTATGCTTGGAAGAGGACGAATTGTAACCACCCTGTATTCATCGCACAGTCTTAACAATGATGCTGTTCTAAAAGATAATTCCTTCACGCTTTTTCAGATTGTGACTCGACATCAGCAATGTTTGGGAAAGGTAAAATGACGTTAGCAAAATTTTTGAAAAAGGAAGAAGATCATAACATACAAGCTGCCAGCATTTTTAAAAATGATCAAGTATCTTAATTTGGAGTTTCCGAGGCTGGAAAAACTATTATTCTTGCTTTATACGGTAGTAAAGCGGAAATTTCTCTGAACAAGTACCGTTATGTGTGTTTCAAGAAAAGAGTTGCTGTTGGTAAAAAAAGCCTTTTATCGTTGCCACCTACCGAAGATGCAGCTAGATTTTACAGTTTACATATTTATCATCAAGTACAATACTGATTGAGGACTGGGGCTGGCAAAATACACCTAATTTGTTTCCAATTCCTGCTACCTTACCGCCGGCACCAAAAAATATTATTGAATCTATTTTTTGTACTTGCCCCAAAGTATGTGGAAAAGCATGCGAATGCCGAAAAATTGGATTGAAATGTTCTCATATTTGCATAAATTGCTGCAGAGTTTCATTTCATAATGCAAGTAAAATTGAATTTGAAAACGAGGAAAATATTGACAGCATCCTATCCACTGCAAGGGAGGAGGGAAGCACTATTTCTGAATTCAGTGATGATATCGAAAGGCAAAAAAAAAAAAAAAAAAATATTGAAAGCTGCACAATAACGAAAGAAATATATACAGATAATTACGAATCTGAATCGAGTGTAGAAATTGAAGCTATGCAAAGAACTACTAAGCAGTTAAGCGACTGAAATTGGATTAAGCCATTCACTGTGGAATATGCCTACGGGGGAAACGACAATAAAAAAAAAACGCACTAAGTGCTTTACCTCAAGGATGGTGTGGAAATAAGCATAACTGTATATTATATATTCACTTTCCCCATTCAAAGGTGAGAGTTATAGATCTGTTTACATATTTTTTTTAAAGTAGCAGCAGATTTTTTGTATTTTTATAATTTTACTTTCAAATATGTTCACTTTTTTATATTTTTGACAGGGAAGGGTTAATGTGGCAAACAAATGTTAATGACACTTTTTATAGGAAATTAAATAATCTACAACTTTGTAATTCAACTTTTTTTCTCTAAATGCCATTGTTCGTGAGATATTCACAAAAAACTGATTTTCAAGCTCTTTAGCGCCCTCTGGTGGCGAAAGCTCACATCGGATCGATGGAGATTTTTAGTATGTTTAACTACATAACTTAACTAGCACCTATGCAAAAATCCAGCTTTGTTCTAATTTTTTCCCTTATTTTTGCTAAAATGACTGGGCTATTTCTCATTCTATAAAATTTTTAAACATTAATATTTATGCATATTTTTTCTTTTTTATTATGAAATTGAATTTTTTCTTGCCTCTTTCGACACTTTCCCCTCCCCTCCCCCTTCCCAGTCGCGGGTCCCGGATGTCCAGAAATGTTTTTCTCATTTTATAACAGTTTTAAACATTAATATTTATGTATTTTTTTAATTTTTTTTATTGTGAAATTGAATTTTTTTCTTGCTCCTTTCGATCTTTTCTCCTCTCCCTCCCCCGTCGCGGGTCCCAGATGTCCACAAATGTTTTTCTCTTTCTATAAAAGTTTTAAACATTAATATTTATACATATTTTTTCTTTTTATTGTGAAATTGAATTTTTTTTCCTTTCCCCTTTCGACCCTTTCCCCTCCCCAGTCAGGCGTCACGGATGTCCACAAATGTTTTTCTCATTTTATAAAAGTTTTAATCATTAATATTTATACATATTTTTTCTTTTTTATAGTGAAATTGATTTTTTTTTCTTGCCCATTTCATCCCTTCCCCAGTCGCGGGTCCAGGATGTCCACCATCGCTTTTCTTAGTCTACAATACACAAGGGAAAAAAATGAGACCACTCACGATACTTAATCATAAAATTGCACACGAGATATAAATAGAAAACCGACTACAAGGGACAAACATAAAACATTCATAGAGTGATCACTAAACTTGGACATTTTGCGGTTATTTTCATATATCAATCATATTGGTAAGTATAATATTTTCGAATAAATCAGGTTTCGAAAAGGAATCATTCTTTTATGTTAATCATGTGCATGTAACTCAGATATGAATGTGGCAAAACTGCAAAAATTTCATAATGATTGTTTTTCCCACATATTCTTAGAAATTATCTTCTCCTAGTTTGTTGAGAAAGGGTAAAGCAAAAGTTTGAATCTGGAGGAGGATTTTAGATAAATCACCATACTGCAAAAGAAAAAACTAAGCAGAATTTCTCAGAAAATTAACATTTAAAATCTTAAATTGTGTTCTGTGTGGAAAGAAAGAAATGAAGGTGAAAACCTGTTAGAAAGGAGGCTAAGTTACATGCTGTTTATTCCTTTATTCATACTTGAGAGCAGCAGACTGTTTTAAAATAAAGTTTTAGATATTTAGAATTTAGGATATGTGTGTGTGTGAAGGGGAATCATGCATTTTTATGTTAAAGAGATATTTATTGTATATTTATTTTTACCGGAAAACAATAAGCAGGACAGAATTTGTTTGTGTGTAGACTGAAATTAATTTGTCGCGCTCGGATCGGTGTATGGTCTGTTGCAATTTTTTCTGGTTCTGGTCGAGTTATGGTTCAATAAGCCTAAACTGATTCCCCCTTATTGGAAAATAAGTAATCATTTTCAAATTAGCCTAACTTTGTTAAGGAAAATTGCAATAAACCTAAAAAATACCAGGCTGATTGAGAAAACCAGTGGTCAATTTTCAATTAGCTTAATGCTCTTTTCAAAATTCCGGAAAAATCTCAGCTAATTGAAAAAGGAAGATGATTCTAAAACGAACTCGGCTCTTTTCAAATTGCTCAGCTTTTTTTTTCAAAGAGTTTAATTTCTCAATTAGCGTGCAACATATGCATGTATATATATGTATATACACTCATGAGCCAAAACATTATGACCACCTATCTAAATACCTGTTGGCCCAACTTTGATTCGCGAAACAGATGAAAATCGCCTTCGCATGGATTTCACAAATTCTATGTAGATAACCGAAGATAAATTGTATTAGTTGATCAAACAGTGGTCATACATATACGGAATATTCCAAATGGTTGTTTTTGAGCTATGGGCTGAGCTCACCGTTGAATGGCACCCGAAATGTGCTCTTTTGGATTAAAATCGTCGATTTAAGCAACCAGGATGTTAACTGCAATTCAATATTATGTTTCTGGAACCAATCAAGGCATAATTTCAGTCATGTGGCATGAAGCGTTGCTTTCCACAAAGACTCCATTTTTATTTCGAAAGATAGATAACATGTAATGGTGCAAATGATCCTTAGTGACTTTGAAATAGTCCGTGGCGTTCATGGTCTGTTCGACGACAATCACAGGTACCAGAAAGGACCATGAGAACATTTCCCAAAACTTTATATCACCACACTTGGCCTGTGTATGGTCTGTTGTATAACGGAGAGTAACAGTTCGCGTAGAAGACGGCGTTTCTAAACACTGCTATTAAAGTGTTCAAGAATAAATCGTGTTTCATCCGACGAGGCAACTATCTCCCTATGTTCCATAGTCCAGTCATAATGTTCCCTGGGCTTGTGTAGGAGTATTTGTCGATGATGCTTGGTTAACAAGGGTACGTAAATGGGATGATGGTACTGTATTTTCCATTCAACAGTATCCGCTGAACTATATGGTCCGAAAGAATTCTACTTGAACCTGTATTGTCTTGGAGTGTAAAATTGAGCCAATCTCTGGTGCCAATGTTGCTTTACAAAGTGTGTATGGGACGGGGGGGGGGTCAAAGTCCTTAGTTTGATAGCGTTTGGGCGTCTAACTCGATAGCTTCTGCTGATGTTTTCATCGTCATTCAACCACTTTGTACAAGTACTAATAATTATGTGTCCCGAACAACCCATGAGACGTGAGGTTTCGAAGTTACTCGTTTTGGGTCATCGGGTGACTGAATTCTGTCTTCTATAAAAGTGGCTTCGATCAGCAGCCTTTACCTTCATAAGCAGACATAAACGCAAAAACGATTCCTAAAACTCCCTAACAGCATTTAAATACCATTCCTAACGGATTATCTGCCTTCCATGTCCTCCAGGCAAATTTATTGAAAAATTTGCGGGTGGTCAACTCTTGTATGCATATTATGGAGCCTCCCCACTGGTTTTGCAAAGTTATATAGCAGTTTTTTAGGAATACAAATTATTAAAATTTGTAAATCGCATATCAGACATGAAATAAATATAATATAAGTTAAACGAGTTTAGTTTTGTATTATAGTCATTATTTATAAATTTTTCATTTGAATTCTATTTTTAGCTAGAATTTATAGTTCACTTTTTATTAGCTCACAAGCTATCAAAGCCTGAGAGTTTATGTGCCCGTCCGTTCCGTATGTATGTATGTACGTACGTAACGCGATAACTCATGATAAAAATATCCGATTTACATGAAATTTAGGATTTAGGCTTATTATGATAAGACGCTTCCCTGATTAGTTTTCAGAGTTCATTCGATAACTAAAAGAAGGGGAAAGGGGGCTATTGCTCCACCCTTTAATTTATATAAATGGGTTTTCTTGCAGAATTAGTAGATTTCGTTCAAATCTCAGATGTAGGATCATTCTAATGAGGTGTCTTCGTGATTGGTATTGGGTGTTCATTGAATAAGTTTAAAGAGGGGGAATGGGGGGGTAATCCCCCTCTCTTAATTGAGGTTTTCACGCAAAATTTATCGATTTGCTTCAAATTTTGTATAAAGGTTTATTTTGAAATAGAGCTTCCTTGATTTGTTTTTGGTATTCACTGGATAAGTATAAAGGGAGGATAGGGGAAACTACTCCTCGTAATTTATGTAAATGGTTTTTCATACAGAATTAACCGATTTGTTTCAATTTTTGGATACAGGTTCATAGTAGTAAGAAGTTTCGCTCATTTGTTGTGGTATTCTTTTGTTAGTTATAAAGAGAGTACGGGTGATTACTCCCCCCCTTAAGTTAGCTAAATAGGGTTTTATGCAGAATTATTATCCTATTTGCTTTAAATTTTGGATGTAGGTTCTTTATGATAAGTTGAATTTCTGAACAGCTTTGGAGGTTTAATGATTATTTATAAAGGAGGGAACGGCGGACAATGTTTCTTAAATTACATAAATGGATTTTATGCAGAATTATTCTACTTGCTTCGAATTTTGGATACAGGTTTATTATATGATAAGTGGTATCCCTGATTAGTTTTGGGGCTTCAATGTTAAGTATAAAGAAAGAAAATTGGGGGGGGGATACTTCCTTCCTTATTTTCATTCGAAGGGCATTATTATATAAGGCTGTAGTATACAATTAGTCTGCATAGCCTGTGAGCTCAATGCCATCAGTTTAACTGGGCATTATTCTTTTTATCAATTGTTTCTCTTTTTTGGTAATAAACAGCAAAATTTCAATTGTTTTTACAATTATTTTAAAGACTTGTAAATTTATATCATAAATAAAACTTCATTGACATATCCCGAACATGGAATTGCTTCTACAAAACTTATAAATGTAACAAAAATTCTACAAAAATTCTTATAAATATAAATAAAAGTAATATGTAGAACAAATAAAAATTATTTCTCACAAAAAGGAATTAAAATGATTCTTTTATTTACAAATTATTATCACTCATAATTATAAATATAATAGAAAAAAAATCAACAAGTCATTTATTTCTTGTCCATCTGTTCATTTTTTCCCTTTTGCAAATAAAGAATTTTCATCTTAAGAAGCTAATTTTTTAAGCATTTTTTCAATGAAGCTAAAGATAGTATGTCTTCTTTAAACTCCAATTCAACTCTTGATAGACAAGTACAATGTGTCGAAATCACAATCAGGCTAAATAAATACTCGCTGAAACAATTAATAATTTGCTATAGTTTACTTAATCTGTTTATAAAATTTTATAAATACTAATAAATGTGAGACTTGAATTTGTTCAACAAAAGTTCTAACTGAAATTTGAAAACTAAATATTTTTACAACATTGAAAATTTTAAAGGACTCATATTATTTTTTCATCTATGATATGCACTCATGTTACATGCGGCCCACCCTTATTTTGAAGAGAGAAAAAAAAAGATTTAATTATATTAAAATCTAAATAGTTAAAATTACACAGTATTTACAAAGAACTGTTTAATAGATTTGTAATTTGTAAATAGTATGAAAAAATTTCAAAATTGCTTTCGAAATATTCTATACAATAATCAGTTACACTGCAATAATAGTCGTTAATGACACTGCAGTAATAGCCATTAATATTTTTGATTGGTGACACACTTTATTATAAGAATCAGAATTACAATATTAAAATTCATTTCACCTTTTTTCCTGGTTACAAAATTTGAACATAAAAATTAAAAAGACAAATTCCAATTATAGTGATTTTTTTTAAATTGCCCAATTTAGTCCGTTGATAACACTAAAATCATGCACTTTTATAAGAATTCAATGTTTATTTTCAAAACCTCACCAACACTTTGTTTCACATTAACTTGATAGTGCTAATTACTTTATATTAGCTGAATTGTAGCCATTGCCGCAGAAATCATGAGTTGCTCGAAGAACGGAAAATTACTAAGAAACAAAGAAAAGTACCACTTCAGCCGAAAAATATAATGGGCATGCAAAAATCAGCACTTTTTTGTTCCTACGAAATTAATTTTATTATATAATCATTTATTAAAATAACGAACAAAATTATTATTCGTTTCACATTTTTTAAATAGATTTCAGTGCTATTTTATTGTTTAGGCTTGACCCGACCGAAGTTGTCTGGCCCGCAAAATGCGAAAAAGTATTTAAAAATTATGAAAAATTTCCAAAACGTTGCTCAAATTAAAAAAAAGCTTTATTGAAAAGATGGAAGAATTCAATGTATTAAACTAAAATTTCAAATCGCATTGCATGCACAAATGTTAAAAAAATCCCATTGGAACGGCGAAATAAATAAATAAATTTTGTGATGGCAAAATTTTCTGTATTTAAGCTTCAAGTTTAAAACCAAATACCTCTTACAAATGTTAAAAAAAAAGAAAAAAGAAAGAAAAAAGAAAGAAAAAAAAGAAGAAAAAAAGCCCGCAAATAACAAAATATTCTAAATATCGCATTAAAAAACTGAGAAATTTTTTTTATCGCTCTACGAATGCTGAAGGAATTTTACGGAAAACATGATAGCATCATCGATATTGGATAAACACTCTGTCGATCGCAGTAGGCATGACAAACGCAGCATAATTATTTCTGATCTCTTCTCCGGCCCCAAGAGGGCGCAGTGCATCCTCTTTCCAGACAATCGCGTTTTTTCAGGGGCGCTTGTAACACACCTATCCAGTTTAATCGCTATCGCGCGGAGTAGAGTTCTAACCATAGACTTCTCATATAACTGGATTCAGAAATAACAATCCTTTCTTGAAGCATTCATCAGCCTCCTCACCATCACGTGATTGTGGGGAGAATGCGCGCCAAACCGGTTTCTCCCGCCGTTCCCACCAGCCACGAAGACTTATACCAGTCTGCGTTACATTTCTTTTATTACGAGAATGAAAAAAAAAAAAAAAAAGCCAAGAAAGGTACCCGGCCAAAAAAGACAATTTTTTGGTGATGAAATCTCGCAATCGTTTCGAGGATCGGCTGATGGAACAAAGGGGTTCTTTATCTACTCTATTTCTTATCTAAGGATCTAATCTTAATGGCCTATAAGGCCAATTGAGACCTAACTCGTCCGTTTTTTGAAAGCTCTTATATTATCTTCTTTATCATGATAATTGTTTATTTCGCTTACTTCATGAATGAAAATTGTAGAAGTTGTGGATATTTTGTGAATATATATAAGTTTGAATTTATTTTCGTGTGCAATAATGGTAATGTTCTGTTTTTCTACATCCCCCGCGAAAAGATAAACGTCATTCTTGTTACCTCTTTAGTAATGTAGCAAAAGTGATTACTTTCTATAACGCAGCCAAAAATGAGGTTGATACTGCATATCAAATATGCGCTATATACAAAGTAAGCTTTAAAATCAAGCATTGGTCAATGGCCATTTTCTTTACAATGCTCACTGTGTGTGGCATCCGCAATCAAATTATTTATCTTGGCAATCAACTTGAACTACTGCGCAGACGAGTATACTTAAAAAGTTGGTCCATGAATCGATAGTTGAAAAGCTGTCTCGAAGAATTTTAACAATAAATTAATTTCCAAGCAGTTTGCAAATAAACGTGAAAAGATATCGTCCCATCGATGATCCGAAGAAATACTCTTCCCCTATAAGGAAAGGGCAGCTGACGTCACTGTGGGAAAACTTACTGTGGATCCACAGTAATTTCCTGCCCATCTTTAAGACTCCTACTGTAGACAAGAAGTCAAGGCGATCTGATTGGTCTACGATTGGATTGATTTGGCTGCGATTAAAAGCTCTGTTGTATTATTGGTCAACTTCACCATGATGATTCCTGTAATGATCGCTAAAGCAAAAATATAATTGGTAGATTGGTTGACGTAAGCGTTTGTTTGCAAATATGCCCTTTCCTTATCCTTACCCAAATGATTTAGATGCATCACCTGTACTGCAGAAAAAGGCTACAAAAGAATGTCGGACTAGAAATGCTATAAATGTCACCATGCAATCTGCCTGTCCAATGCAATTATGATATGCCAAAGATGCACTTTAACCCTTTTTCGGCGTGGTATCTCTAAAAAAGTACACCTAATTTTAATTTTACTGGCACTAAGAATATAAATTTTTCCCTTTATAACATAGTTGAAAATAAGCAAGTTCGTATTTTCTAATAAATTCGTGGATTAATTCTGATTATTGATTAATTAATTTATAAGCTAATTAATTCAAACAGATTTACTCCGCGCAGGACAGAATTAACAGATCAATGCACCTCCACTGTTCACTAGTTTTGGCAGTTAACCTAACAAAAGATGACTGTTTTATACCTCTGTTTTCAGTTTTGTCTATAACTGTAACGTTTTTGTAAAGAAAACTGAAAGCAATTTGGCGCTGGGTTTGAAATTTCAGTCGTTTTTGCATTACTTACTTTAAGTGTAATAAACAAGATTGTTTTCATTCAAATTTGAAATGTGCTCTCTTTGAACATCCCAATAAATGTCACTTATCACTTGAAGAGCGTTAAAGTTGCATCAATTATTAGCTAACGACGGTTTTAAGTAAGGCATATTGCGGCTGAACTTGGAAGTCTCAGAATAGCGACCAACGGAAGGTTAATTAAAATTTGTAATGTCACACTTCTTCTTAACCCCTCCCTGTCTCTCGTTAAAATGTCCTCATCCCCTCCAAGCGTGGCATCATTTGTAGGCAGCCTCTATGGAAGATTATGATAAAAAGGCTACTTCACTAATGCTACCACTACTCACTAATACTAATCCTATGAAAAAAATCTTAAGATATCGCGTTTGTAATTCAATATTTATAATTTGTTTCGCTGTATAAGCTAAAGTTGATCTCTACAAAGTCTTTTTTTTACTGAATATTTAATAGTTGACTATCACATTGCTTATCACAAGTCGTACAACCAACATACTGAAAAAATGTCGAAGCCCGAACCCTTGGAATACCGCTCCAAGTGCTCTACCATTAAAGCTACGAGGACGATGCCCAGCTTGTCATTTCTCACTTACATGTTGTTGGCTGCGACTGCAGCACAAGATCTGCGTGATGCAACGTCTGCATTGGCACACAAACCTGTGGTGTAACATGAGAAACAAATTGGGAACTAAAACGGCCTATAGAAGCGCTGCTCGCAGCCTTCGATACTGGATAACTGTCCCTTTAACTAATGTTAAAGTCCCATTGAAACAATTCTTAATTAAAAATGTATTTAAAAGTTTTAGATATTCAAATTCGTATAATATTTACTTCGTCATATAAGACAGAAAACAAATGTCACAGGGAATCTGAAATTGTGCAAAAGGATAATTATTCTAATCAAATTTAAAACGCATGTAATGCAATAAGCTTACACGGCGTTATCCTGAATGGAGAAGTTACATCTTTACGTCCAGCATCGGCGAATATATGATTTAATTATAATTAATTTTTCAATTCATTTTCAGCAGCTTTTTTTACTTTTTGATTTTGTTTGAAGATTCTTTATATTAGGATACTTTCATATTCAGAATTAAGTTTAAAAAGTAAAAGCATTCTCATAAAATTTTTTTAAACAAAATTGAAGGTGTAAAAAAGAAACCCAGCTGTACAATGAAAAAAAAAAATCTTTGGAGTTAAAAAAAGTAGCTCGTAATAAATCCACTGTTTTCGATTCAAAGAAATTGAAGAAAAATTACACGCACTATTTCACTAGATCAGTTTCAACCGCGTGATCACCCGCTCACCAAGTTTTATCCAATCATTCATAATCGACAGTTTATAGCCTGTATTTTTAGCCAACCAATCATAATCGGCCAAACAGTGGGGAGGGGGCAAACAAAAACACACCTGGTTGCTAAGGCTGTTGCTAGGATATGACGTCAGTTGAAGCTGGTCCATTGATGAACAACAATTTTTATTTTTTAACTGTAACATAATTTCAATCTAACACAATTTAAAAATTTTTAAATAAAAGAAGATCGTACGTACAAATGATCGATCTACTCAGAAATTGAAAAAAAACGTACAGTATTAATAAAAATGTTTAAAAGTATTCATACATTATTAAAAACAATATTCAATTGTTAGGCTTTGAAACTTTTTTTTTCTTAATTGATTTTTTTAAGTACTGGTGAAATTGAAAAAAAAAAGATATTTTTTACAATAGAATACACTTCAAACATTTCACAACACAATTGGAGTTTTATTTAATGTATATCATTCTTTTGAAACTTAAAAACAAATTTTACAGCCTAGTAATACTTACAATGGAGAATTACAGGGTGGGAAATAATAATATATATATATTCTCTCTTTACAAAATTTCACCTTGTTTACGTTGAACAATAATTTTCTAAAGAAATATACTGAAGTTTAAAGAAATGACAAAAACAATGCATTTTCCACAGATGTGCACAGGAAAACTTCAAGAGCATTTTTTTTTTCAGAATATAACTTTTGCTAACAACTTGTTACAATTTCTCCGCCCCGTTTAAATCTTAGTCTTCTAAACAGATACACTTAATGGATGTAAATGAAAATCGCGCGGAGACATTGATTTTCTGATGAGTAAGGGGACACTGGACCTTTATTTGAGCAAAATCGTCGCAAAAAAGGTCTATTTTTGTGATATAAAAGTACTAAAACAGTTTTTTCTTATGAAAATATCATCTATGAAGGTTTTAAGAAGACAATATTAAAGGTAAGTGCATTTATATACTTATTTGTTCCTTTTTATATTACTTTTTATTATTTTTTACTTTTTATTTTACTTACTATTACTTTTTTTATAATCTGTTTTTCTCAAAACTAATTTTTCAGCGTTTTTAGATTTTTTAAATGTTCCTTGCGACGTAATTTTTGATCAATATTTATGAAATTGATAAAGAAGTACCATGATATTGTTTTGAAAGAAATTGTGTAAGCTTTCTAGAATTCGTCTTTATTAAGATAGTCAAATTTGATTTTTTACTTATTAAAAGGCAAAATTTTGATGAAAATCGATATGGAATTTAGAAAAAAATCTGAAAAATATTAACTATTCAAGAGATTTAAAAAATCTTACACAAATTTATTTATAATAGAGTTTTAAATGATAAAAATGAAAAAAAAAAAAAAAAAAAAAAAAAAAAAAAAAAAAAAAAGAGAGACAGAAGGAGCAATTTAAAATTTCCTTTGAAAATTTAATAAGATAAGAAATTTTTTTGACGATGTTCTATAGGCTTTTGGTAAAATGTATATATGCATTAAATTTCAAATTCCTATGATGAAAATGAAAAATTTTAACGTCCACCGTCCCCTTAAAGACAAACGAGAATGGCAACAGTTTTCCTTCAAGGTATTCAGCATTAAACATACATAATTTTATTTTATCAATCGAGATATAATCATTATATAGTTATCAGGATTTTGTTTAAATTGCTTATCTTGAAACTAATCAATGCCCTTTTTGTTAGCCCTTTACCTCACAAATTATGAAATCATGAAAATTTCATCCTCTAAAGCAGCGGTTCCCAATCTATGGGTCGCGACCCACTGGTGGCCCGCGGCAGTTGTTTTGGTGGGTCGCGGAGCAATCGAGGTTTGTCATCAAAATACATCCTTTGTTTCATCTATTTAAAAAGATATGACAATTTCAACAGAAAATAATATCTGAAGGAAAAATCCTTAATTTTCTTCTAAATTAATGTAGATACGAACAGAATATCCAGAAATATTTAAATCAGCTTTGAGGTCCTTGATGAAATTAAACACTTCGTGTTTATGAGAACATGCTTTTTCTACATTGCTGCTTTTGAAAGACAAGTAAGACAAATGGCGAGTTAATATATATTCCACACATTGAAAAACACCAGTAGCAGAAATCTCATTGATTATAAATTTATGTTTTCATAATAATTAAACGTATTTTTAGCTTTCTTTGTAGTTTGTGTATCATTTTAATTTTAATTGCATTCATTTACACACAGAGAGATTACCAGTTCTTGTTTTTGTTGATAATGTACGAAAATTTGCGTTTTTCCATAGGATAGAATAGTTGAATGTATACAGATCGTAAAATAAATGCTATACTGATATACACCTTTATCTTGGGTAGTTCGCGAAATTTTGTTTATTGAAAGGTGGGTCGCGAAATTATTTTTCACTGAAAGGTGGGCCGTGTACCGAGAAAGTTTGGGAACCGCTGCTCTTTAGAGCAGCGGTTCCCAAATTCATGCATTCATGAATCGTCAACTAAAATTCAGTTTGAATGTATAGGAATTTTGTGGCATATCTATATTTCCTCTCAAATTTTTTATTTAAAACTTTTTTCTTTGCATTTTATATAATTAAAAAATGTACAAATGTAATAGAAGTATAACAGAAATATTTCTTAACTAAAAATTTTCCCTTCCAATACTTCAAAACCAAGAAAGCTACAAAGATGCAAAGGCAGAAGAAATCATCGAGCTAAAAATATTTTTGTTTTGCGCAGCCAATAATGCAATTGGAACAAGATAAAGTAATATTTGTATAAATTATTCTAAAAAATATTTTTACTAATCGATGTATTAAATGAATTGGTACTTACGTATTAACGCCACCGCAGCAGAAGTTATGCTAATGCTTATTCGCACGCAGTTAACTTTTGGATTTTTTGTTGCCTTGTTCTTTGCTGATTTTCGACGCCATTTTTTAGTGCTACGAAAATGCGTGTTTGGGATTTGACAGAAACAGAACAAGATGCAATTTTATTTTGAATCTATGTTAAACTCTATATCGGATAATTTTCCACCGAAATCCGATTGACTACTTTGTTTTTAAATAAAGTGTTTTAAATTTTAAAACTGTTTTGATTTTAAATAACATGTTTTATTTTATGATTTGTCACAAAAATTTTAGGTGTAGTTGGCGGTACTTAAAAACTGCCAAATCTGTAGCTGCGGTGGCTTTCATACGTAAGTACCAATGAATTTTATAACAAGTTATTTTAATGAAACTTCAAAATATCGTCAGGGTATAATAGGTTAAGCTATCACTGACAAAACTTATGTTGCATGTAGGTTTGTAAAATTATGCTTATGTTTGTAAAATTAACTTCGAATTATGCTTAAAAGTTATTTTTTGTGTGTGTGCTGTTCCTGTTGTTTATATGATTTAATAATAATTATTCGGCTGTGAGATCCTTCTTAAATTATGTTTTTCAACAGAAACAGTAATGCAATAGGTTCATGAACCCGGACCCAAACCCACCTAAAAAAAAAAGGCAAAATTGAAAATAACATCAGAATTTTAACACTCATATCAAATACAATTCACTTTTAAATACCTTTAAAATTATAAAAAATATTCAATAACCTAAAATAATATATAATATAAAAATAATGCACAGAAATAATTAAAAACACACAAAAAATCAAGTTTGGAGGGGATGGAGAATGATTAAGTTAAAATACATTCCAGCAAGTTCTATTATCATTTCACAAAAGCATAAAAATAAGCAGTCATCCTCCTATTTCTTCATGGTATGTTTATGGCTGTTCATTACAATTTTGCAATAAGTAGCTTTAAACAAAAATTTTCAACTACTTAATAACTATTTCAACTTACATTTCCACTGATTCTTATCGCTGTGACTTATGGCCTTCTCTTCGAATTTCGTCAAAGGTTTGGCCTTTTAATACTCCAAAATGGCAGGATACAAAATTTACTCACAATAATTAGAATTATTTTTTAGATAAAATTTGCATATACATCTTTTACTCGTATTATAACATAACAACAAGAAAGACCAGGCTCAGCCCAGTCAAAATTTGAATTTAGTCCAACTTGATGAAACAATACATTCTATTTTTTGCAAAACAACAATTATATATCAGTGCCAAATTCAACATTTTTTCATCTGACGAAGCAAGATACAAATATTTTGGGATTTTGATAATATTTAAATTAGATTTCCCTGCTAAATCTGCAAAATGTGGTCAGCTTTCCAACAACTGCATAACTGTTTGTACCTTCATTCCCATGATAATACAATGATCAAGAGTGATACCAAAAATGACCCATTCATTGAAATTTCTCAGTTATGTGACTTGTCCCAATGGTTTTTTTCGTACCTCAATACGGTAGGACACAAAAAGATGAGATCATTAGAGATGTTTATTAGGGTAAATTTCTAACATACAAGATTTGCACCAATTATAATGTAGGATGGTTGGATGCAATATTGCTGTGCTGATAAAATTTCTGAATTCGATGGTAAAAGACGCAAATCAGATGCAAAAAAAGAAAAAGAAATCATATTAAGAAAGTGCATGACTGATTAGCTTATACAACCATTATTTATGAATTGAGTAAACATGCCAAATAAATATTAAATTCATTAATTATATAGTTTTAAAAAATACTTGCCCAAAAAAGTCTTTACTATTGCATAAGATATTGAGGTACAATTTATATTTTTTATGTCAATTTCATTTTTAGGGGAAAATTATAGTGCAATAAAAAATAGTAAGCAATTACCAAAAAGTTTTACATAAAGGTTTCTTAAAAAGTGATAATAGTACAGACAATCACGTATACAGAGTTCAGGTTACTATTCTAAGAAAATCCTTTAAATCATATTTCACAAACAAAGTGTTTTTTGTTGCAGTATGGTTATGAGTGAACAGATAAGTTCTTAGATAGCTATTCTGAAAAATTCCCCTGAAACATATTTCGCAAACATAAGGTTTTTCCTCGATCAGTCAAGAAATATCTTTCGAAGCCTAGAAATTCTTTTAGAACAGATTTAACAATCACAAGGATTTTAACTTGACATGCGTCAAGAGATGTGTTCTTAGATTGCTATTCTGAGAAAATCCTTTGGAACATATTTCACAAACAAAGGGTTTCTCTCCAGTATGAGTCAAGAGATGGTTTTTCAAATTACCATTCCGCGAAAATTGTTTGGAACATATTTCACAAGCAAAGGGTTTTTCACTTGTATGTGTCAAGAGATGGGCTCTAAGATTACTATTATCAGAAAATCCTTTGGAACATGTTTCACAAATAAAAGGTTTTTTACCTGTATGTATCAAGAGATGTCTTCTCAAAGCACTCTTACCACTAAATGCTTTGGAACACACTTCACAAACAAAGGATTTTTCACCTGTATGTATTGAGAGATGCCTTCTTAGAGCATGATTACTGGAAAATCCTTTGAAACATGTTTCACAAACAAAACGTTTTTCACCTGTATGCATCGAGAGATGCTTTCTTAGATGACCATTCTGAGTAAATCTTTTAAAACATATTTCGCAAACAAAGGGTTTCTCTCCAGTATGAGTCAAGACATGGCTTCTTAGAATACTATTCTTAGAAAATCTTTTGGAACATACTTCACAAATAAATGGTTTTTTTCTTACATCAATGAAGGTATGCTTTTCTTTTTCACCATTTTGAGAAAGAAAGTGCTGTTTAGCAGAGGAAGAAATTTCTTCTGTAATCGATGACATTTTCTGAAGTGAAAAAGTTTTGTTTTTGATGATAACAAAACGACTTTAAACTACCAGTATAAAGAAATTTGTTGCCATTTTCATCTAGGGATATAACTTCTTAAACTTCAGTAAAAAAGTTTTATCGATCTTTGAATCTAAAAACAGAAAGAAAAAAAGATAAAACAACACATTTTTAATAAACTGCATTAAATTTTAATCACGGAATTATCAGACTGAGAAATTTCATTCCCTTAGATAGTACGAAAATTTACACATACCATCAAATTACATATTCTTAGGCACAATAGAACTTGAGTATTTTTTCATAGATACACATACATATCGTGCAGTGTACATGAAATACTGCATACATTAATATATCCTGCCCTATTCGACAAAATTAGTATCTGCCAATATATGAGTAATACTGAAAGTTTGGCAATTGATTTTATTTATACAGCTGGACTAAAATGAACAGTAACCACTTGTGATAATAGCAGATCAGGCCCGTAGCTAAAATGAAAAATAGGGAGGGCTCAAGAGAATTTAGGAGGGGCTTATATAAATATTTTGCACTCTCTATGATTCAGAATGATAAATTAGTGCATGTTCAAAATGTAGGTACTATATTTATTATTAAATTGTTGCAATAACTTCATTTTATGCTAAGAAAAGTATATGACGATGAAAATTTCAGTGTATAACTAGTTCAAAATTAAACATAATGTTATTTTCATATCTGCAAATAGGATAAGCGAATGTTGAAACACTTATTTTAGATGTAATTCAGTATTTTTGCAAAACTGTGAAAGGGTTTCCAAACCAAATTAGATTTTTGAACAGCATTTCCTTTGAATTTTCGGAACAGAAATTCATTGAGTGACCTTGGAATCTTTTCAAGGGAAGGCTCAAAATATTTTACGGGGGGGGGGCTGAGCCGCCCATAGCGCCCTCTTAGCTAAGGCCCTGGAGCAGATCCTTTTAAATTTTCAATAAAAATGAAATATCCAAGATTTGAAGTCATTTTAAATTAAAATCGATTTTAATTTAAAAATCACATATCATTTCTATGTCATATCTACATTATTTCATAGTTAAAATAAGATGTCCTGCAATAATAATGCCTTATTAAGGTTCTTAATATTTTGGCTTAATTATATATATTTTTTGAAAGCAAATGTAGATTTTAAAACAACAACCTGTTAATTATGTATATAAGAAAGAATATTTTACCACATATTTATTCATAAAAAATGGTGACTAGAACTTGATTAAGGTGGAGCCGGGCCCAAGGCCCAGCACTTTTTTGGGGCCACTCCCAGTGAAGTAGTTAATATTTTTATATTTTTTAGGGATAGGGGGTGGCAGGGGAAGGGCCGAGTATTGAGGGGACATTATTAGATATTATGATACAGTTGCAAATTCAACCAAAATATATTTTGATTTTTAGAAAATAATTGCAGAAACTAATTTTAAGGCTTTTTTTTTTCAAAATCATTTTATGCGATTTGGGGCCCCCAGCAGCAGTGGGGCCAAGTTTATGGCATAGTTGGCCTGTGCATTAATCAGACCCTAATGGTGGAGTGATTTCTTGACCAATGCTATTTGGCGTTGTGTAGATTAATTTTTTTCACCAGTAATTTGAAAAATATCCAACATTTGGAATTGCCGAGGTCTGGAGGGCTTCGGAATTAGGATTTTATATTGCATAAGCGTGATGGAAGTACAGTAGTACTTCCTTTAGCTAGCAAAGTGTTTTGCAGTATTTTATTTATTTTTTCTTGGGTCATGTGAATAATTCTATCCCCTTCCCTTTTACAGATTTTTTTTGTTTGTCTAAAATTTTGTTGTTTACATGCGGATATACAGTAGACTCCCTCAAATCCGCAACTCTGTAAAATCCGCACATATTTTATGGATGTAAACAATGAAACTTTCAGATAGGATATAGGGACAAAATTTGATTTTTTAAGTTTTGTATCAAGTCCATATATTTTTTAATTTGTAATTTTCTCAATAATACTCTATTCATGTTTTTTTCATGAAGGAAGAATAATTTTTTTGGAAAAAATTCAAGATTTTGCTGATATCAGGGGTAATCACAATCTTCTTACCAAATAAATTTATGCATTAATTCACATTTTTTGGTTACTAAGCTAATAAGGCTAAACTTGAAAAAAGAAATCCTTATTTTATGATTTTGATGTGAATGAGTAATGTACTTTTATGAGGCAAGTTTTGTTGAATAATTTTGGAAAAATACATTTATTCTTTAAAATGAATATTTAATCATACACTATTGATTATTAATTTGACCTTTGCTATTAGCACTTTAATCATCTAAAAAATTATCTAAATTTTTATTATTTTAGTTTAGTTTATTACTTATTTTAATATATTGTAAGCATTCATTTTAGTCCTGAATGCACTATTAATTGCACTCGAATTACTGTTTAAAAAATGTAAACAAAGCAATGACCAGAAATCTGCAAAATTCTAAAATCCACACTACCTCTGGTCCCAAGCTGTGCGGATTTGAGGGAGCCTACTGTATATGATAAGCAAATTAAAAGGATCATTGATAACAAATTCTGATTGTTAGAAAAAAAAAAATTTACATAAAATTTTATGTTGTAAAAATAGATTTAGCTTCACTAAGTGTTTTGTAATTTTTTTAAAATTAAATTTATCACTTTGTTAAGAAAATTCATAAACTAATGCATTATTTTTTAATAACAAAAAATAGTTAAAATAAGAAGCTTTATCAGGAATAAAAGATGCATTTTTAAACTTTGAATTTAAAAAATGCTTTTCCCAAATTTTAAGATTATTTCTAACACATTAGAGGGCTGGATTTTTTGATAAATGTATGACATTTTTGTCGTATGAGGACTGTTTTTGAATCACCACATTTAAAAAAACTGTTATAAATACGAATTTCAACAGTCTTTTCTCATGGTATTCTATATTTTATCCAGGAATGAAAAATATAATTCAATTCAGTTTTTAAGAAATTCAGTAGACTCCCTAAAATCTGCACAGCTTGGAACCAGAGATCGTGTGGAATATATAAATTTGCAGATTTCTGATCATTGCTTTGTTTACATTTTCAAACAGTAATTTGAATTTAATTACTAATGCAATCAAAACTATGATGAATACTTACAATATAATAAAATATTAAAATAAGTAGTAAACTAAAATAATAAAAATTTAAATAATTGTTAAAATGATTAAAATACTAAAAGGAAAAGTCAAGTTAATAATCAATAATATACAATTAAATATTCATTGTGAAGATGAAACATGTTTTTCCTAACTTATTCAATGAAACTTGCATCATAAAGTTACATTGCTAATTCACATCAGGATCATAAAATAACAAAGCTTTATTTCAGATTTAGCCAGACTTAGTAACTAAAAAAGCTTGATTCATACATAAATATATTTGGTAAGATTCTGATTTCCAATAATATCAGCAATATCTTGACTTTTATCAGAAATAAATTATTCTTTCGTCGTGAAAAAACATGAATTCAATAACCTTACAAAAGTTACAAATTAAAAAATGTATGGAATTGACCTAAAACTAAAAAAGACAAATTCTGCATCTACATCTAAACTGAATGTTTCTTTGGTCACATCTGTAAATTATATGCGGGTTTTAGGAGTGCGGATTTGAGGGAGTCTATTGTATACTATATATATGCCAATCAAATGTATAACGTTCGAAAGAGTGTAACATCATTAAAATGCACTTGAAACTATTTTTTCCCATTGTTGTAATGTAATGGACTATATTTGATTGTCCCTGTCATTAAAACTATATACATTCGATTTTCATAAAATTTGAAATGACTCAACAAACTACTCAACAAATATAAATTTTAAATTTCACACGATTCAATTGGATAGTTTTTGTGTTGTTATATTTAAACAGACAGACAGATCGATGGAAGGATTGAATGATGACTATAGATGCTACATATTTACATAATTATGAATTTATCGAAAAAAAAGGGCAACAGCCATTTTGTATTAGATTTTCTATATTTAGATTTCCTACATTTTTGTCTAAATTTGTTGAGAAAAATTAAAAATCGGTGGCTTCCGATTTTTCTCTTACATTTGATTAGGCTTTTGACAACACATTTCTATGAAGAATAAAACATTTCTCTACTCTTGTCTTTCAAAAACTGCAATCTAAATTATTTAGCTGAAACAATGAAGAAAGTTATAATGTTACCTAAGAGAAAATATGTTATTTAACACAGCGGAATTTAAACTGAAAATTATTTAAAAAGCTGAAGATGACTTTAAAACACCAATTATTACAGAATTTTGTGCACTTACAATACATTTTATATTTTAGATAGGGGAAAATGGGGATGAATGGAACAGGTAAAAAATAATAATAATAATCGAAACATATTTTATTTGAAAACTGAGCAATATATTTTATTTTACTACATATTGACTGAAGCTAATATCAATTGACAACAGTCCTTTGGTTCTGGTAGTTCCCAGAGGTCTGGGCTTCGGTAATTTCATAACAATATCCTCCAGATTAACAAAATAAATTTTTGGTGGATCGGTATATTAAAATACAGAATTATTACCCTTTTTTCTCAAGAATTGTACTTGAAGGTTATTATTATTGTTCTTTAAAACCCTAGCAATATAATGATAAATATTTTTTCCCACTTATCTTTGTTAGGAGAAAGTCCTCTTCTATTATATTATCCAAGCTGCAAACTTGGTGGTCCATATCATTTGAAATCATGTTCAAATCACTTTCATCTTTATCATGAAGTAATAAGTTGTCAGATTCACCACTAATGTCCATACCTTTACTAAAAATATTTCTTGAATACAGGCAATTTATTTTTCTTATTAGTTTCTGTTTTTTTTTTTCAATTTCCTTGTCCAAATATTTTTTTTCTGGTGTATCGGTTAGAACACGACAGTGTTTTTGTTTTCTCCTCTTAACATCTGGTTTCTAGGTAATGACAAAATGTAATTTTACCTGTTATTTGATATCCCTGAGGATGAATGTGACAGTTCCATTCGCCCCCATAAACACTGTCCCGTTCATCCTTATAGCCACATGGTTATATAAAACAGTGATTAGGCTTAGCAAGCACTGTCAATATTGTTCATTTGCATCATAGGTATGACAAGAGATTATATAATTTTAACATTAAAAAAATTATAAGATTTTGAGAAAGTTAACTATCACTTAAATACAGAAATGATTAAACAGATAAATTTACTTTGGTTCTTGAAAAATACACTTTGTACAATAGCTAATCTTCTATTATGGATATTGCTTAAAAACTATGTTTGTTGAGTTACCTCAATACTACCATCTATCAGGTAAATTATCAAATTATTTAACATATATACATTTATGTTGTCCCATTCATCCCCACTCTCCCCTACAAGATTCAATGGAAAAAAAAGTTTTTTGTATTTTTAACTTCTAAATACATTATAATTTTTATTTAATTTATTTATCTTTTTTGCAAATATTTTATTACAATTATCATTTAAAAAGAGCAACTAAATGAATAGGGAGTATTTTGGAATGTGGAAAACGGTGAGTAATCTTTGTATAATTAGACATATAATCTGCAGTTATCTGCCGGTGAGGATTATTTGTTAAAAATTTTTGTAAAGGGTGAAAATTGCTGCTGTGGTTTAATAGCTAGAAATTATGGCTTAAAACACACTTCACGAATGTGTTAGGAAGTTGCGAGATTAGATTTGAAATTTGTTTTGATAACAACAACGACAAGAAGAAATACATGTTAGGTATTTCTAAAATATACACTAGACTATCTTTCTTTATGAAATTTTTTTTCTTTATGAAAAAAGTATTTTGTTTACTTTAGGTACTCACAAATGCAGGAAAAATAATAAAAAAATTCTGACTTCATATATATAACACATATGTGCCATATGTGTCCCAAAGCACACAATGCGATAATTACATATGTATACCAAATGTGGCATGGAGCTCACAATACTGGTGTGTTATACATACAAAAAGAGTGTAATATGTATTAAAATTTTATTGCAGGTATTTAACCCTTTGAGGGGCAAGTAATTGTTTTTCTTCAATGTTGAATTCGCACCGTAATATTCGAAAAAAAATATTTTAAAATAAAGAAATCAATTTTGATTTTTTTTTATTTAAAGTTAAAAATATAAAATTTAATTAAAAGCTTCTGTTGCGAATCTTGATTCAAATAAGGTGGTATATAATATATCCCTTTGCCCTGATACACTCTATTAGAGACCTTAATTCAAAAAGTTTATCATGGTTCTTCATGCTTTTAGGAATTTCTTTTGTATTATCATTAAAATGTGAAAATTGTCAGATTTTTTTCAAATTCTTTGAAAGACATCGTCTCTTTAATTGTTAAGTTAACTAAAATATCACTCCAGTTATATCCGCAATGGAAACTTGTAAAGGTTGAGAAAAATCCTTTTGTATGCTGTATCTATGTGTCTCTTCTGAAATAAGATTCAAAAGTTAAGGATTTAAAAAAAAAAAAGAAAAAATGATAGGGAGTCTCCAGAGCCATAATATCAGCTTTTAAGGAGTTACTTTCTCGATATTTTACTTGCGCTTCAGGAATAACTCTTTCATTTGTGACTTTTTTCTATCAACACTGGTCAACAGTGATGTTTGCAACATCTGAAAGAATAAGTAATATTCCTTTAAATTGATGCTTCTCATTACATATAACCAGTGTTGAATTGAGAGTGTCCGGGAGTAGGGCATTCGTCAAGAACGTTTACATGTACTACACAGATAATTTGTAAATTTCTTTAGTTTAGAGATTGAATCCCCCCCCCCCCCCCGACAAATACACACAGACTCCCGTCACATAACAGTTCCCTCCTGCGGAAAAAGTCTGGCTTCAATATTGTTGAATTCATTTATTGATTTTAATTTTTATATAGTATTTTTAGTGAAATTTTAAATTACTTTAATATTTAATACGAAAATTTATCTCCTGTGACAGTTGAATCCATTTCTTGGATCACATCTGTTGTTATTGTGCAGTCTGATTCACATAAAGAAATAGCATTTTCAGTTCTAATTTTAGCTGGAATGTATGTTGAATCTTCTCGGCTATCATCAGAAACTCCAAAAGACTTATTATCATTATCAAAACCAAAAAATATTGCATTAATTTAATATTGCGTTTGCCCTTTGCACTCCATTTTTCATTAGAATGTTTAATGAGCTTTATGCTCTATGTTTCATATCTGGCAAAAACACAAAAACAAGATTTCAAGCAGATGTACTGAAATATTTTAGTTTTAAGCAACCTTAATAACCTAATATGTGATTTACTTGAATGTCTAAAATTTTATCCTGCGATACTTTCAATATTTTTGGGTGAAAAAGTTGAAGTAATTCTACTATTGTATACGTTGCAGACTGGAAATATTGTTTTGAAATAAAAATTCAATATCTTGAAAGGTATTGCCATCAAGCGAGTAAAACTGGTACGAAACTCTTTGTTTAAATGTTCTCAATATAGCACAAAGCTCAGATAACCTAAATTTAAGATACTTTGAAAAATAAAAGGGTTTTATCGGTATGTTCCATATATAGCACACTGTGCAGTGAAGGATTAAATCTACACAGCTTGGGACCAGAGGTTATGCGGATTTCTGCTCATTGCTTTTTTTTTACATTTTTAAACAGTAATTTGAATGTAATTAATAATGCAATCAAAACGATAATAAATGCTTACAATGTAAAAAATGCTTACAATGTATTAAAAGAAGTAATAAACGAAATAATAAATCTTTAGCTAATTTTTTAAATGATTAACATTTTGAATGGCAAAATTTCAAGTTAATTATCAATGTATGATTAATAAATCATTATATAGATGAAATGTATTTTTCTTAAATTATCCAATGAATCTTGCTTCATACAGGTACATTACTAATTCACATCGAAATCATAAAATAAGAAAATTTTTCAGATTTAGCCAGACTTAACAACCAAAAAAGCTTGATCAATACATAAATATATTTTGTAAGAAGATTGTAATTACCAATAATATCAGCAATATCTTGGATTTTTTTCAAAAACAAATTTATTCTTACTTCGCGAAAAAAACATGAGTTCAAATATATTAATAAAAATTACAAATTAAAATATACATGGTATTGATATTAAGGATGCACCGAATAGTGATTTTGGCCGAATACCAAATACTCTGCCAACACCTAAACTGAATGCCGAATAGTAATTGTTGAGCCGAATACCAAATATTCGGTATTACTTTTTATATTTCAAAGTTTAAAGGTATTAAAATGTTACTTTTTAAAACAATTTTACATAATATTTAATAAGAGAAACTTATATATTGATAAACAAGAGCTTTTTATAAGAACATTCAGTATTGAAAAAAATCTGCCTTTTATTATGAAGCATAATTATGAGACTTTTTCAATTAGTAAAATTTAAAATTTCATTTCTTGTATGAATTGAAACAAACATTTTGAAATCAAAAAGAAATAATGAAAAAATAGTTGAATAAAAACTGTACAGTCTCTTTCTTTATTTGTTCTTTTTAAATAACTCAAGGCAGATTTTTTTTCAATATAAAGTATAAATACTTCCAATTTAATTCTGAATAAAGGAATGTTTAGCTCATAGTTCTTTTCTTATGAATAGTGGCATTTTCCATCCTTCCCATCATATCATATTTTACAGAAATGTAAGCATGTGAGTGAAAATATAGTTATGGTATCTTATTTATTGTTAATGCAACAAACGAAAACACAAATTTGACCTAGAGTGAGATGAAATACAATGCATTTATAATTTAATAAGTTGATTATGATTATTGTTTCATAAACAAAAAAATTTGTCTGCCTTGATAGCTATTACTAATCTCAAATGTTTTCCTTTCTTGTTTAAGGACTTTTGGGAAAAGCAAGAAACAGATTATTTACTTAATAGAATTTAGGAACTTGCATCTGCACTCGCATCATTTATTCCTAAGGAGAATCCTAATAAATCATAATTTTAATCCTTCTCATGGTTAATTTTCCTAAGTTAAACTTTACAATCAGCAAATAAATAATGCAAAACCATTCTATATTATTTAAATATGATTTTATTTCTAATTATTTTAAATATATTAATAAATTGACAGTTAAAAGTAGAAATTGTGAAAAGTTTTTTAAAAGTCTTTATTAAGTATTGGATTCGGCCGAATAGTTTGATATTCGATAACATGGCCAAATAGGACAAATATCGAATAGATACAGAATATTCGGTGCATCTCTAATTGATATAAAACTAAAAAGCCAAATTCTGCCCTTATATCTTAACTGAATATTACATTGTTTACATCCATACAGTAAATGCAAATTTTAGAGAGTTGCGGAGTTTAGGTTTGCATAATTTGAAGGAGTCTACTGTATTTCTTATTTTTTTGGCCAAAATGAGGATTTGCATGTACCATTTGTTTTCCATTAAAAATAATGAACTATCTAATTTTTTAGTAATGTCTCACCCTGTTCCCATAAAGAAACAGATCTCAAGGTATGGTAAAGGCAAGGGACAGCAAAGGAGAAATTATCAGCTCTGTTATTTCCTTGTTTTTCCTCTAGCGTAGATTGGAGAATGAAAAATGTATACAGTAGACTCCCTCAAATCCACACAGCATGGAACCAGAGGTTGTGTGGATTTTAGAATTTTGTGGATTTCTGGTCAATGCTTTGTTTACATTTTTAAAACAATAGTTTGAATATCATTAATAATGCAGTCGAAACTATAATGGATGCTTACAATATAATAAAATATTAAAATAAGTAATAAACCAAAATAATAAATTTTTAGACAATTTAATGATTAAAATACAGTAGACTCCCTTAAATCCGCAAACCAGAAATCCGCAACTCTCTAAAATCCGCACATATTTTATGGATGTAAACAATGAAACTTTCAGATTGGATATTGGAACAAAATTTGATTTTTTTTAGTTTTATATCAATTCCATATATTTTTTAATTTGTAATTTTCTCAATAATACTCTATTCATGTTTTTTTCATGAAGGAATTTTTTTTTTTTGGAAAAAATTCAAGATATTGCTGATATCACTGGTAATCACTATCTTCTTACCAAATATATTTATGCATTAATTAAGATTTTTTGTTTATTAAGCCTGACTAAATTTAAAAAAAAATCCTTATTTTATGATTTTGATGTGAATTAGTAATGTACTTTCATGAGGCAAGTTTTGTTGAATAATTTTGGAAAAATACATTTAATCTTTTTAATGAATATTTAATCATACACCATTAATTATTAACTTGACCTTTGCTATTAGTACTTTAATCATTTGAAAAATTATTTCAATTTTTATTATTTTAGTTTATTACTTATTTTTATATTTAATACATTATAAGTATTCATTATAGTCCCTAATGCACTATTAATTGCACTCAAATCAGTGTTTAAAAAATGTAACAAAGCAATGACCAGAAATCCACAAAATTCTAAAATCCGCACAACCTCTGGTCCCAAGCTGTGCAGATTTGAGGGAGTCTACTGTATATTTATATATTAATCAAGCTTTTTTGGTTATTAAGTCTAGCTAAACCTAAAATAAAAACAACGTTATTTATGATTTTGATATTAGTGTACTTCTATGAAGCAAGTTTCATTAAATGATTCAGAAAAATGCATCTCACCTTTGAAATGAATATTTTAACTATACATAATTGATTATTAACTTGATCTTTGCTTTTAATACAGTAGACTCCCTCAAATCCACACAGCTTGGGACCAGAGATTTTGCAGATTTTAGAATTTTGCGGATTTCTGGTCATTGCTTTGTTTACAATTTTTAAACAGTAATTTGAATGTAATTAATAATGCAATCAAAAGTATAATGAATGCTTACAATATACTAAAATATTAAAATAAGTAATAAACTAAAATAATAAAAATTTAGATAATTTTTAAAATTATTAAAATACTAAAAGCAAAGGTCAAGTTAATAATCATTAATGTACAATTAAATATTCATTATATAAATATGAAATGTGTTTTTCCTAAATAATTCAATAAAACTTGCCTCATAAAAGTAAATTTATTAATTCACATCAGGATCATAAAATAATGAAGCTTTATTTCAGATTTTGCCAGACTTAATAACTAAAAAAGCTTGATTATAATACATAAGTATATTGTGGTAAGATTGTGATTACCAATGATATCAGCAATATCTTTATTTTTTCAGAAATAAATTATTCTTTCATCATGGAAAAACATCAATTCAATAACCTTAACAAAAATTACAAATTAAAAAATATATGGAATTGATATAAAACTAAAAAAGTGAATTTTTGCACCTACATCTGAACTGACTGTTTCATTGTTTACATCTGTAAAATATGTGCAGATTTTAGAGAGTTGCGGATTTTAGGAGTGCGGATTTGAGGGAGTCTATTGTACTTATATCGTGTTATCAATAAAATCTCAGTTTCTTCCGTTAATATCATTATTTCAAACAAACAAAATAAGTATGATACGAATCTTATTAAAATATTTTCATTATTGATAAAGATGTAAACGAAAATCCAGTTTCATATTGTAGTGACATATTCTGTACTGTGATTGAATAATATGATGGAATATGTAGATTTAAATGCTGTTTATTGTACAAAAGAGATTTGTATGGGCCACATTATCGGTTTGTATCAAAATTTTAGAAACAACTTGTACTATTATAATCACAGAAAATGATTCTCCACTCCAGACACTACTATTTGTATCATTAAAATCTGCCATGCTAAAACAAAAAGAAAATGGAACATTAGTCTTTGTGAGATGCCTTAAATGAAAAAATTGCTTTATATTTTTACTCTAATCTGACAAATAAGTAGTACATGGCTGTCATTTTTTTTTCCGGATTCATTCAAAATTTTTCTTTGATTTAAAAATATTTCTTTTACTCTAAAGCAAAATTTCATTAATTTGTTTTAACTCAAAGAAGAAACCATGAAATTAAAATGTGACAACGTAAAAAAAATGTTTTTAAACAACCCTATTTGTAAAATAGCTTAAAGCAAACAATTCTTGTAAAACACATTTTTATTTGTAAAAATTTCACATTTATAAAAAGCAACAAGAACATCATTTGATACTTACACATTATCTGGGCTCTTGAAAACTTCATTTTGATTTCAAAATATTTGTTTTAGGATATCAGAAAATTATGCTCACAACTATGAAATTAAAATCTTTATTCATTAATTTTTCTTAAGTAATAACTGAAAGAATAGTTTTTATAATGTACTTTATTTACAGTGTATGTTAGTTACTTACCTGATAGTTGCTATTCGACTAGCCAAGCATTCAGTTTAAATGTGAGCCGAATATTTTATATCACTATAAATATTAGCAAAAATGAAAGTTGCGACACATAAAATTTTGTGTCATCCAACGATCAAGTTCTAGAATTTTTAGTAGGAGAATAACTAAAGAAACATATATTATTTATTTTTGTAAAGAAGATTTATTTTTGTAAAGAAGAACATTCAGAAAAGTGATTTAAAAATTAGCTACTGTTACAATCAGAGTACACTTTTACTTTTTTTTCATCCATTTTTACACAGACGCCAACACGAAGAATGAATCACCAAAAGAAGAATTCATTCGTGGTTATTGAATCAATCAATAAAACTCATTCAATTGACATGTTCAAATAATTTTAAATTAACAAAACAGGATATTTATTAATAATAAAGAAATATTATTACTAATAAAGAAATATTATTAATAACAAGAAATATGCGAATCTAGCACTTAAATATTTTATGGGGTTAATAAATGGATGCAATTTAATTATGCAATAACTGGAGAAAACTCAACTAAGTTTGAGTGGTGAAGTTTGTTTCTTTTAATGGCTGTTTAGTAACCAGTACTACAACCAGGTATTAAAAAAAATTATTCTAGTCATATCGCCATTACAGCAGTTTAATTAATAAATACTATTAGAATGCATGAATCATTTTTAGTGAATCATGTTGTGAATCACAATTCATTCTTTTATTGGCGTCCCATTTCTTCCGTTGTTTGTTATATGTGGTAAGTCTGAAGGAGTTCGTTGTCTCCAATTCGATTATTATACCTGTGCAATTTGGGTTTCGGCCCAAGCATTCGACTCAATACCAGCTTTGGAGAGTAACGGAACTCATTCATGAGGGTTTTAATCGTAATCATAATACTGGAGTTCTATTCATAGACATCGCTAAAGCCTTTGACCGAGTCTGGCATTATGGACTTATTTTTAAGTTAATTTTATACAGAGTTCCTCCCCAACTTATTTTTATTATCTGGAATTACCTTCGTGGTAGATCCTTTTGTGTTAAAGTCAATAATTCTCTTTCTACTACTCGCATCATCGAGGCTGGTGTCCCTCAGGGGAGCCTTATCAGCACTTGGTTGTTCAACCTTTACATCAACGATATCCCACGCTGGATTCCCAACGTCCTCTTAGCATTATATGCGGACGACACGGCCATCTTGACTTCCAACATTTCACTTCAGACTGTGTTACTTAAACTCCAAACTTATCTTTTGGCACTTAATAATTGGCTTAGGAAATGGCGTATTAAAGTCAATGCAGCAAAAAGTGTCGCCATGATTTTTTCAAAGAAAGCTATCTCCCCAGACACTAATCTTTCTCTCAATGGTGACAGCATACCCTGGGTCACCAACTATAAATACCTAGGCATTCACCTAGATTCCAAATTAAACTGGGCTAGACAGATTCAGGATGTACTTCTCAAATCTAACAAAGCCCAAGGTTCCCTCAATTCTCTGTTGGCTTATCACAGCCGTCTGTCAATTTCAAATAAATTATTACTTTATAAGTCCTTTATCAGATCAACCATGACTTATGGGTCAGTTGTTTGGGGATCGATCTGTGAAACTCAGATGCAGAAAATTCAAATCTTTCAAAATGCAGTTTTGCGTAGGATTTGTAAGGCGACTACGTTTGTTCGGAATGACGTCATACATGCTGATCTTAATATCAAGCCCATTGCTCAAGTTATCAAAAAACTTGCAATAAATTTTCATAGAGATCGCATGCTTATACCCAATGATGCGTTGCGATCCATCCAACCTTACAGTGTCAACGACACTCAGGGAAAGAAAAGACCGCTGGTCATCCTTAGTAGAGATGACGGATTTGCACCTCCATCGAAAAGAAGGAGGCGTGAACCCCCTTAAACGCATTATTGTGGACTTTCCAAATTCCAAAATTCATTTTCTTTTTGTTTTATTTGGCATCCTCCCACTAATTTAGCTAATGACGTCTTCCTGCCTCGCTTTTGGCACCGGGTAATATTTACCTTCCTAACTTGTTCCTAGTTACCTTGGGGATTAAAAAATTTAAATACTTGATTAATTTGTGTGATAGATAAAGTTTTGTAATCCTTTTTTAACTTGTTTAATTTTGTACATAGAAATTTATTTTATTAATTGAAATTGCTTGCATCATTATGTTTATCTGTTTGCATCGTGTTTTCTATTTCTATCATTTGCATTGTGTTACCCTTACACTTGTCACTAATTTCAATATTTCATTTGGTAAATTCACACTACTGTGATTTAAAATAATTGAAATTTGAAAATTAAAATTACTTATATTATTGTTCTGGTCAGCCCTTTCCCCCTCCCTGCCCTGGCGTGTCTCTAAAACTCAACTGCTCAAAGACCATCTATCGACAGTACATCATCTGTTCTTCACCACCGCAGCTGCCTGCGAGATGAACATTAGACTCTTTTTATCATCATGATGAACTATGCTTAGATTGTCTCTTGTTCGATGGAAGTAAACATGAGCATCACGCCCATGTAGGTATTCCAATACCAATCGCCTTTGAGCCTTTGAGCCTTTGTAAATAGATGGCAAATTTTTGAAATATCATCACCTATAGCGATATAATGAAAAAGCGTTTTTAAAATTTAATGAACTCCTTACTGAAATTAGTTAATGGTGAGATTTTTTTTTTTGCTTACTGTTACTGTACTATTAAACATTCTGTATTTTGTGATAAAAGTATTCTGAATTATTAATGATTATTAACTGGTGAAAACTGTTACTATTTGTTCAGACTTGTTCTGGAACATCTTAAGAACTGATCTACATATAAAGGAAAGAATAAATTTTAGAATTCTATTTATTAGGATTTTATTTTCTGAGGCATGGCTAACCTTAGCCTAACAAGGAAGGTCTCCATACGGGCATACTCAGAAAAATCTGAAAAAATTACAGAATGTTCTTCTCATATAGTTATATATGTTTATAAAAAAATTTCGGCGGAACCTCCTTATAACGTCCGTAAAAAAATAATAAAAATTTCGTTTAGTTGGCGGTTTATCTCCGGTTGGCGAAAAAATGAAATTTTGAAAAACACGCTTTTATGCTTCGAATACTTTTTAAAGAAAAAACTTTCTATGTTCAATTTATTTAAATAAGTTTAGTTTAAGTAATTTTAGTTTTGCATTTTTACTTTACTTTAAGTGTAATTTTGTCATATATGTTTATATGAACTTATAACAAAATGAAATTAATATACTTTATCATTTAAAACACAATTTAAATTGATTAAAATTGTTCCAAATTGAAAAATACACTGTTAAAATCTGCTGCATTTTGTTGCAACGCACTCCCTTGCTTGTATAGAAAACGGTTACTTGGCCATGAAATGGAGCTTTCTCATTGGTTGAAATAGAGATATTATATACAAGCGGTGGAGTGCGTTGCAACAAAATGCAGCAGATTTTTAACAGTGCATGACACGGTCAATTCGCCGTGCTATGGAGCATTCTCATTGGTCAGAAGAGAGATATTCTATAAAAGTAGTGGAGTGACGTTGCAGTAAATGCTGCAGATTTTTAACAGTGATGTCAATTAAAATCAATTTTCAGATTCGTTAAAATCGTCTGCTTTTGGCGAGGAAATGCACTGCTTGCCAAATCCCGCGTCGCTTTCAGCTTTTCACGCCAATTATTCCAAACTATTTTATTTTTTTACATATCTAATAATGTAATTCCGCCGCTAATTTTCACTGATCCTTTATTACCTACATGAGTAGTTTAATTCGTATTTTTTTCAAAAAATTCTGAGTATGCCCCCAATGGAGACCTTCCTTGTAAGTATTATATGATAGACAAATTTTCTATTTCTGTATTAACTTTCGTATATGTCTATTGCTTTATATTTTATAATTAAATGATATAAAAAAATATTTATAACATTAGGAAGTGTAATTTTAACTCGGAAAAAGAATTTATTTTATATTTTATTTTCTAAATTTAGTTTAAAAAGACAAGAATGATTTAAAAAAAAAGTGTTATAAGTGATAATAACAAATATAAGAAACGCAGTAGAAATTGAACAAGAAAAAAAATTTCAAGAAAAGAAAAGGCAGAACATCCAAAATGCTATGTGATTATGAAAACAGACAGTATAAAATTCGATTTTAAAGAAATAAAGCAAGGTTCATGAATGGAAGTTAAATACTGTTCAAAAAATTAAAAATTATTAAAATTAGCATTAAAAAATATTCGTGTTAAATTTGTTAAAAAAATATTTCTTTAATTTAATTAATATGTTTAATTTAATTTATATGCTAATTTATTTAATTAATATGTAAAAATTATTTTTTATGGATTTGTACAATCGGAAAAAAAAGTAAACACCTTCTATTAACTTCTTAACTAATTATCACAAAAGAAAGCTATTGATTCCGAATGATTTGAAATAAAGTCTACTTTTAAACAGTGTATATAAAATTTGCTTAGGTGTGATATACATATTAAAATGTACCCTATTTTTCTCTATAGAAACACCAAATTCTGACAGTATAAATGAACTCAATACCATTCAATTAGCCAAAAAACATATTTTCATGCAATTCATACAATAGATTTCTAAGAAATTATTTATTTTAAAACAAGTGTACTTTAGAGGTTCTATCCAAATTGAAGCTTAGTACATGATTGTTGGCCGATAGAGCACACTTCTTAATCAAGGAATATTAGGCACCACTCAAGCAGTCATTGAAGACTGCCAGGTTATAGGATAGCATAAGAAATTTCGACATATGTGGTCAATTCTATCATGGATGACATCTTAAACCATCATTTTGTATTGTTTAAGCATAATTTGAAAATTACTTGGAAGAAAATATTTTTATTTTGGATTTCCCAATTTTATTTTGGATTTTTCAATTTTTAATGAATCTAAATCCATAAAAAAAATTGTAGGTTGCAATTCATAGTTTTTTCAAATACTAATTTCATAATTCATATCAAATTATGGAAAATGCAAATTCAACATTTTTATGTTTGCATATTTCAGTATTAGTGCTACATAAAAAATGAGCACATTAGGAGCATAATTTCAAGAGATGTTAATAAAAGTATGAAAATGTAATTTAACACGAGAAACGCTAAATTTTGAATGTTCATAACTCAAAAACTTATCATTCAAATGACTTGACATTTGGTGTCTAGGCATTGTTTGAATCAAAGATTTGAAATATCTTGATGAAATTGAGTATTTCCATTAAAAAAGGTTTTGTTTTGTTTTAACATGCATATGGTCTGTAAGAAAACTTTATTTACATCATTACAATCATTCGATTCCAGTTATTTTGTTCTATGATAATTTGTTAAGGAGTTGAGTCATTAGGGAGTGTTTACTTTTTCTTCCACGGTTGTATTTTAAAATATAATAAAGATACATTCATTTTAATAGGGTCGATGTGCCAGTAATGGACCACCTTCCAGTAAAGGGCCACCTCGCACTTTTTTGTTTATAAAAAATAATAAATAATAGTTTAGCTTTTATTATTTTTTTCTGAACTCCACCTTGCATGCTTTATAAGCTGGATTAATTTTTTACATTTTTCGTCAAAACAATTAGGAAGCAGAAAATAAAGTTTCACAGTTTTTCTGTTTTTCACTGAAAATCTTAATGAACATGCTAAGAGCAGACTTTACTTACTTAGTTTATAACTTTTTTATTTTTCTGTAAAAATTGAATGTTTTTGTTTGGTTAGCAATATAAAACATTGAATTTAATGTACCAATGGCCATTAACAAAATTTTACTTATTTTTAAGATTTTAGGAGGGGTGGTCCCTTACTGGATTGCTTATTTCACGATTTTCCAGCAATGGACCACCCAAGTGACCAGTACAAAAAGTGTTATTTCAGTAGAGATAAAATATTTTGATTTAACTGAAAAGCTAAATAATCAATTTTAATACTTAAATTTTACCTATTAGAATTTAATAAATTCAATTTCTTTATAAATAGTTGTTTTTAAAAAGTCATCTAAAATTGGTATAAAACACAAGCAGAACATTTGACAAAATCTAGATGTGCCGTTACAAAAGAAGTTGGTTCAGAAATGTAAAATCATATTTGGAAGAAGATATTATTAATATTTTCTTCCGAATTCTAAAGCATACAGAGAGAATTTTCAATAAGGTTAAAACAAGGTTTCTTTTGTGCTCTTAAAACAAGGAAAATTTTGGGACCAAAATCAGTTAAAGATGTGTATTATGTAGTACCAAATAACGAAAAAGACCAAATCACTGTTATGGGATGTTTTTCAGCAAATAATGAGATTGTTCCATTGGTGATAATATATCCATATAAGCATCTCTGAAGGGAAATTGTGGAATCAATCTGTACCAAATTGGTGGGCTATATGATTATCTGAAAATGGTTGGATAGTGCAAGAACATTTATAATTTTAAATGCATTCTAAAATTCCATATTGAGCAGTTTGCACTATCGAAAGGGAAGATAAAATTGAAGATCTGTTATTTATATTTCACAGTTGCAAAGCACACAACTTAGATAATGATATGAATAAACATTGGAGACTTTTTTTAATGCCTTATTTTATCTAAACTTGATTTCAGTAAAACATTGTCTTTATCTTGTAAATCCTTTAAATTTAAATATTTTGTTGTATATCTTTACAATATAAATCCGTTAATATTAGTTAATAATAAACAGTTAATAATATCATTAATATTTTGTTTTATATCCACATTATAAATCCTTGATTATAATAAATTCATAACTTAAATATTTAGTTTTATGTTTTTTCATTATAAATCCTTTAATGCAGCGGTTCCCAAACTTTTGAACTCGCGGAGCCCTTTTTAGGAAGAATTTCTACCACGGAGCCCCTGAACCCAGCGATACTCTGTGGTTTACAAATTAATGTTTTTTTGTGCCTATGGAACAGAAAAAAATCTGCTGGATAAAAATCCGAGCCAATTCGGCTCTTTCTTGAAATTCTGAATTCATAATAGAAATTTAAAAAATCAGATTTTCTATTATATAAATCTTTAACAGTTTTATTTAATATTACTATTATTGGATACAATAAAATAAAAATAAGGATTAAAGTGCACTCTTTTCTGTAATAAAATATCTAACTTGTATAATCGAGAAATTTCCTTCAAATAAGCAAAAATTATAGTTAAAAATTTTTGATTTATGAAAGCTTTTAGTGCCGAGAAAAACAAACTCTCTTTTTTTTTTCCCGAGCGATGTTCAAGCAATAATGCAAAGGGGTTAATGACATCCACTTTTAAAATAAGAAATATTCTTTCGGGATTTCCAATAAGAATTCGAAATTAACCCTCTCACTGACAAACCCGTCTATAGACGTTCCCTAAGCTCCAGGTTTCACTGCAATGCAAGCAATAATTAAAATGATATAACTCAGTTGATTTAATGGATTTTTAATACATTGTGCAATGATTAACACACTCAAGGATAACATTCATATTCGTAAATAAGATTTTTCTATAATTTTGAAAGAATCATATTTTTTTAGCAATTAAAACAAAATGCTGAGAAAACAAAAGACCAAAATGGTAACCATGTTTGGATTATGCATTGCATTTGCGCTTCTATAAAACTATTATTATTTATGGGTAGAACCACACACAGAGAGAAAAAAAGTTAAGTTGTACAGTTTTTGTTTGCTGAGAGATACTTCTGTATAATTCCAGTTGGCTACTCGCAAAAAAGGAGAAAATGAGTAGTTCCAGTCACTCATGAGTAATTTTGTAATACGTTTTCGCTTGTCCCGCCTACCCGTAATAGAATAATGCGATTATGGAATATTTTTTCGTTCTTCTTTAAGTTTCTAGTACTTCTAAACATGCAACGAAAATGAATTGCCTCTCAGATTCTTTTTTTGAGCCATAAAAAAAAGCAGGTCATTGTTTTAGTGTTTTAGTGAGTGGGGCAAAATCTATAAGCTGTATTGCACAATTGCACATGTTAAACGAACTCCAACTAGTAGAATAACTTTACTAATCTAATGGGATTAAATTTATACCATGGCGGGTACTCATTGACAAAATGTCTAAGCAAGGGGTTGAGCTGTGCAAAATTTTAAATTCTTAGTGTGATGACAAATGTAAAAAAAAAATGTTTTTTAAGTTGCTACAGACTTATTTCTGATTGGAAAATCTGACAGAGACCAATTAAAAGAAAATTTTAAAGAGGGGCTGTAAAGTGATACAAGATGCTAAAAAAAACGTGTTGTCAGCAATATAAATTGCTTATAAAATTAAGTACAATTAAGTAAAACAGCACAGAAAATTTAAATATATTCAGAAATTTCTAAAATAAAATAAACAGATTAAAGAAATTAAAGTTAGAAAAGAAAAAAAAGACTAGATGAATGTAACAAGGGGTTTATTAAATGATACAAGATATTACAAAAAACAGGCATTTTAGTCGACAAACAATGTTGTAGTTTGAAAAAAGTATAGAAAACTTAAATATACAAATAACATAAACAAATTAAAGAATCTAAATTTATATGTAAATATATATATATATATATATATACAATTTACATAAATGTAATATGAATCTAAAGAGAGAGTTTAAGTTTATATGATAGAAGATGCAATAAAAAATATGTGATTAGCGACAAACATCATTTTACTATAAAAAACAGTATAAAAAACTTAAATAACTAAAAATTAATACAAATAATATAAACAGATTTTAAAAAATCAAAGATAAAAAGAAATATATGCACACATTACACACAAATGAATCCGTTGAGGGATTTTAAATGCTACAAGACTTTCTTAAAAAAAGACGTTTTAAGCCAAAGACATTGTTTTAAAAATTAAACACAAATTTGAAAACTAGGAAAGAAGATTGGAATAAGTAAAATTTAGTAAAAATAAAATAAACAGCTTAAGGAAATTAAAACTCCAAAAATAAAAAAAATACAATATGCAATATATACAAATATTAAATACCGATATTTTTTTATTCATTCTGCTTAAAGTTTGACGATCAATACTATATAAAGTTTAGTATGAAAAATGTGCCTGAATCGTTTTGAACAGTTGTTTTTTTTATATCTGGTGCAATTTTCGACATTTGTAGGCGAATGTCTGGTTCTGCATTTAATCGGTTACTGTATTTCGTTTTGATACTTGTGTTAGTAGAGAATCCAGCTTCACACAGGTATGTCTTTGAAAACGGGAGTAAAATTAATATTGCTTCGCCTGTCAAGATTTTGTATTCATCTGTCAAATGACACCAAAATTCACTGATCGCTTGCTTTGAAAAGAGATTACTAGATCGCTTTGAAATTTTAAATCAATGAGAACTTCGTATTCTTCAGATCTTAAGCTGTGTGACTTTGTTTTTACACTGAATGCATTTAGTATCCATTTAAAGTCGTCTAACATCTTGAGCGGCTGGGAAGTAATACTCAAATAAATCTCTCAGAGTTTCGAGATGATCTTGAATACGTTTCTGATTTTTTTTCAGAAACTTAGTTATTAAGCAAAAATGAATTAAGTATAAACAAATGAATGGGCGAAGCTTAAAAAAAAAAATATTTTCTCCCGTTTATTCGGCAAGCAGAGTTAACAGTTCTGGTGGGCCTTTTATTTTTCGATTCACGTTGTGCATTCTATTCAGAATTATATTTCTTATTTCTTGTAATTTATTTTAAATCGAAATTTTAAAACACATTAAATGCAGAAACATAAAATAAAACAATTCAAATCATAAATATTATACAGAAAATAGGTAGATCTGTAATTCAAATGCTTAAACAGTTTTGAAGTGTATTGAATCGTTTCAACCCACTCATAGATATATTATTTTTGACTCACACACACAAAAATTCCTACAAACTTTTGAAAATTTTTCACTTGAAATATGCTAATTTCTTTCATGTTTTATTTTCCTTCAACGCCACGGAGCCCCTGGAAAGTTCAGGCGGAGCCCCAAGTGCTCCGCGGAGCACACTTTGGGAACCTCTGCTTTAATGTAACGAATTTTTAACTTAAGTTTTAATATATTTTTATTATTATTATGCTTTCATTAAGTTCTAGAGCAAAATACAATTGAAACCAGTTTGAAATTGCACGTGAAGCGTAGCAAATGAGGTTCGTACGTACGACAACGAAGTTTTAAAAATATCTTCCTGATATAGTAGACAATACTTCGGATACAGTACAGTGGTTGAACTCTTTGTGTTCCTATAAACACACATGAAGTAATTTTCATTACACCACAGCAACGTATATCATATTCATAAAATGTGGCACAGTTTAATATAATTAAAACATGTCTCAAACAATGTTTCCCCGTATAGCATTGTGTAGTGGAATACTTTTGTGTGGCCCTGTAATTTAATAATAAATATTCTTTGCATCTCAGATTGTACAGAATTTATATTTGAGTATATATATACGTCATAGGTTCATGTCAATTTTATTATGTTCGAATGAGTGTAACACCATTAAAATGTATTTGCAACTTTTTTTTCCTTTGACTGTAATGTAATGGAATACTTTTGATTTTCCCTGTAATTGATCTATTCATCCGATTTTCATGAAATTTGAAATGACTTGACAAAATTATGTAATAATTATGTATTTTAAATTTCTACCGATTCGGTTGGATAGTTTTTGCGTTGTTATATGCGGACAGACAAACGGACAGATAGATGGACAAACAAACGGACAGACAGACGAACGGACTGAACGACAACTATAGGTGCTACGTATTTACATAATTACGAACGCACCTAAAAGCAATTATCTGTTATTTTTTGTAGGGTGGCCCATTACTGGAACATAGGTGGTCCATTACTGGGCTTTTGGGTGTTTAGACGTATTTCTATTATTTAAAATTACATTTTTATTTCTATTGGGAAATGTAACTATGGGATTAGTTAAACATTGTTGAAAGATTAATATAATACGAAAAAAAAAATTGGAATACAATAATTAAAACTATTAATAAAAAATTATTTGTTAGAGAAATTCCTTAAGGGGGTCCATTACTGGCACATCTACCCTATAATCTTATTTCTATAACAGTATTTAAATATACACTAATTTTAAAACTAACCCCACTTTAACCATCATGAAGACTTAATGAAAAAAATTAACTACCCTCTGAGCATAAGTCTTCAATGATTGCTTGAGTGGTGTCTAATGTGCCTGATTAAGAACGGGGCTCTCTTGGTGAAAAATTGACTACTGAACTTCAGTTTGGATACAGCTGCTAAAATATGCTAATTATAAAATACTTTATTTCTCAGGAAATAATGAATTTATCGTACAAATTGCTCAAAAAAATGGTTTTTAGATTAACAGAAAAGTGTGTAGAGTTCATGTGTGTTGCCAAAATTAGGTACTGCGATAGAAAAAAACAACGTTTGGGTTTGTTTTAACATGTATATGACCCCTTAAGTAAATTTTATATACATCATTTAAAAGTAGACTTTATTTCCAATTGTTTTAAATTAGTAATTTTCTTCTATGGATAATTTGTTGAGGGGTTAGTAGAGGGTGTTCAATTTTTTCATGTACTCAAGCAATCATTGAAGACTGCTAGATTACAGGATAGCATAAGAAGTTTCAACATTTCTATCATAGGCGAGCCTTCAAACCATCATTTTGTCATTTTTAAAAGATATTTTGGAAACTACTTGGAAGAAATTTTTTTTTTATTTTGCATAAAGCAAATCTTAATGAATCTAAATCTATAAAAAAAATTGTAGGTTGCAATTCATAATATTTTCGAATACTAATTTCATAATTCATATCAAATTATAAAAAAAATACAGATTTAGTGTTTTTATGTTTGTGTATTTCAGTATTATTGCTATATAAAAAATGAGAACATTAGGAGTATATTTTCGAGATATTAATAAAAGTATAAAAATTTAATTTAACATCAGAAGCACTAAATTTTGAATATTCATAATTCAAAAACTTATCATTAAAATGACTTGAAATTTGATGCCTAGGCATAGTTAAGTTTGAATCGTAGATTTGAAATAAAATTGAGTATTTCCTTTGAAAAAAAAAAAAAAAAAGGTTTGGTTTCGTTTTAATATGTATATAGTCCTTAAGAGAATTTTATTTACATAATTTAAGAGCAGACTTCATAAAAAAATGGTTGTATGGACCACCAGATACTGTTGTATAAATAGGCTGGTCAATAGCCTTTATTACTTCAGCTTTGTTTGAACTTTCCTTATACCATAATTTATGAGTAAAATGGCTATTACAGACAGTCAGAAGAATGATATTTTAATGGTTCTGTTTTTACTTTTTTAGTATAAAGATAACAACAAAACGACTTCATCAGACTGGTTTTCTATTTATAACTCTCATTCTATACTTATTCCCCATGTTGGTATTACTTAGTATATAAATGCACACATGTAAATATATATACTGTATACTTAAGTATTTTTATTATTTTATATTTTTACTATTTTATACTTTTATAATTTTTTATATTTAATATTTTATATATTTATTATACATGTGAAATTATAAGATAATATTACATTACAAATGTTTAAACATGTATATAAAACTAAAGCACAATAAAACCTATAAAAGGGGAATCTTTCTATAGCGTAATCCTGTCTTAAATGGAAAAGCTTCAAAATACTGGCAAAATGAACAAAGTCTTAGAAATATTGATTACACTTCTTCAAATGGAAATCTAAAATGGTATTTTTCCCCCAGCTCCTTTCAATCACATGACATGATTGACTATGTGTGTACATTGGTAGTTGAAGTATTTCGAGTAACTTTAAAAATTTACATTTATCTTTATTTTTTTTCTTAATTAAAAAAATAGCATGTATAAAATAAAGTTAGAATGCAATGAAGTTACATTATGATATACCAGAGATTTTACAAACACTATGGTCTAAATAATTGAGCTCATACTCAAAAGTTAAAGGTATTTTAATCAAGTTTCATACAACATAATCATTTGTTTACATTAAAACTAGGGTTGAAAGGTTAAGTTTAACCCTAGAACTACTTAAAATGTTATTCAAGTCTTATTAAAATATTCTATATCAGAATTTTTATTTAAAACTATTCAACTTATTATAGGTGAGTTTATAAATTTTGTTTATTTAAAGACATTTTTGATTTGTATTTAATTATTATCTGATTAATTTTTAAGAGAAATGTATTCAATTTCGACTCGAGAAACTAGTGATATAACAAGAACACTCGACAAATATAGTTTATGTTGTAAAAAATAGTCTGGGTCCAATTGTCTAAAGCAATCTTAATTCTTCTGGGTTTCTCTGTATTTTTTTGGTATTGTATTTTTTGTATTATTTTTGGCATTATATTTGGCTTCAATAATTTCTTTCAATATATAATCATGAACTTTAAGAATGTTAATTTTTCTTTAAGTTTTATTTCTGATTTATTAATTTTTTATAACATTGGTTTCTATTATTTTATTTCAAAGGCAATTTATTTTAGGTAATTCAAAACAGTTTTAGAGCATTCTCTAATTTGAGCAGTAAGTTCTTGGAGTTTGGTAATTTACTTAGATTCAATTTAAGCTTTAGACTTCTCATTGCTAAAAACAGAGCCTCTCTCACGACTTTCTTCATACACAATTCTCCTTTCCAGAGCCGTGTTTAGGGGTGTGCGACAGGTGCGGCCGCACAGAGCCTCCCGCCTAGAGAGGTCTCACCACGACACAAAATATTTTTTCTCTAATAAAAAAAGAAGGTATAATAGAAAATCTTTATTATAAATTTATGATTTTAGTATAAAAAAAGACAGTGGTTTTGACACAAAATATAGCCTATGTTGGAAGAGGGACTTTCACCATTAATTTGCCACCATTACTTTTGAAATTGGTTCATTTTCTGCTAGAAATTACCCCTACAAACACACAAACGTTACTCCTTTATAATAGCTAAGGGATCGAACCCTGGCTCCCTGGGTCACAGTACATAAGTGAAAGTCATTCTTTTTTACCGGTTATGTTCATTACTGATTATGTTCATGTTTATTTTTAGGTAAGATTATGTTAAGTCTGTGAAAGGAAAGGGCCTCGCAAAATCCTTGCACCGGGCCTCGCTTTAAGTCACCCTCCGTAAGGACGGCTCTGCTCCTTCCATTCATGAATTTTTTGTAAGTAATGTTAAATTAGGTATTCACAAGTCGTAATTCTTATAATTCAGACGATTGAGAAATTTTTCTGCGGGAGAGTTTTTTGCAACTCTGGAAAGAGCACTTTGAAATTACCATTTCTAGACGATTAACAAGCATAAAATCCTAAATGCTCTAGGAGATATTTCGATGCTTTGAAAGGGGCACCCCCTAAATTTTTGACTTTGTAGTGTAATCAGTGTAAAAACTGTTTCCGATGTTTTTCGTATTATTTTGAATTCGTACAAAAATGATGAACTTTCCTTTCAAAACCCATTCTCATCTTAGCAGGTATACTTGTATAGCTAATTTTTGGGACTGTCAAATGTTTCCCTTAATTGGATGATTCCGTGTTCACCAAAAACCTGCCAAGAAGGAAACACGCTTACAAAATATCCCATTTTAGATACGAGGGGTGATCCAAAAAAAAAGTTTACAAGGTAATGGAAAAAGTATTTATTAACAACAGAAGCAAAATACAAATGGCAATCAAGAGGCACATCTGGTCTTTACTTTTCCACATAGTCGCCAAACTTGTTTAGGCATTTGTCAGAACATTCGACCAACTTATTTATTCCGTCTTGGTAGTAATCAGGCCCTGCTCAATGAGCCATTTCTCGGCAGTTGTTTTCACTGCATCGTCTAATTTGAACCGTGTTCCGGATAAGTTTCGCTTCAACGCCGGAAAAAAGAAATAGTCACTTGGAGCCAAATCGGGGCTATATGAAGTTGATTCCAGACCTTCCATTTGAACCTTTGCAGCAATTCCTGAGTCTGGCGAGCTATATGGGGCCTGGCATTGTCATGCAGAAGAATAACTGTGAATTTCTCTGTGAATTTCGGATGCTGCCACATTCTTGGCCCATAAGAATCGAATTACGGTTCGCACCTCTATGCGAGACCACTTTTCTAGACGTCGTGTCATTACTGTCGCTCTTAAGTGTCTGCGTACTGACGCTACTTACTCGTAGAACCGCTGTAGAACAACTAGCGCCAGCTGTCAACCACCCTGAGTGGAAATATTCGCTCCACAATTATTACGTTTCAAATGCTTCTTCTTGTAAACTTTTTTTTGGATCAACCTACGTAGGTTTCAAGTTTTAGGAACTATAAATATATTATATTGTTTTCGCGTAATTCTGATATTTTTCTCCTTTCAGATTGGTCACCTTTACAGAATTCATTGTGATATATTTATATTCTTCACAAATGCACTACAAAGAGAATATATTACAATACTTTCTGAGGTTGCAATTAAAACAAAACATGTTTATGTTGAAAATTTGCCTAAAACAGAAAAGTTCATTGCCTTGGCAAAAGGTATAATATTGAATTATGCCTTTTAAGATTATACCACTTAACACCTGTCTAAAATGGAATATTTCATGTGTTCTTTTTTTATTCTGTCTTAGTAGTTTTGAGAGTTGTTGAATGCATAATTCAGAAATCCACATATTCGTCTCGGTGGAGTAGTCCATGACGTCCAATCGGCTAAACTGCTTACATTATTTAATTACTATGTAAATTATATTAAATGATACGGTATGTTTTAGCAATCAGCATTGACATTTAATTAAAAAATTTGGAATCCGGAGAATTTCATACTAAACACATTTGCATATTAAAATTCCATCACCACAAAAATAATTTTTATATCTATTCTTTGAAAAATGTGTCTTCGTTTCTTTAGATGATATAAGTTATAGAATTTCCTACTTAAATTTACTTGTATTTTATTTATAATAAGTTATTTAATTTTTAAATTGTTGCTATTTATTTTATTTATAATTTATCATGTTAGGATAATATATAAATATAATACTAATAATATAATAATAAATAATCTAATATAATAATATAATATAATATATATATAATATAATATAATAATAAATAATCTTTATAATGTTAGGAAAGGCATCTCACACACCTTTGGTAGTTGGGAATGTATTGTAATTTTTGATACTAAGGTAGAAATTTTATTTCAATTTATTTTCCACATTGATTTTAAATTTTCGCGATAAGTTCTTTTTTTATTTTTACTAAAATGTAAAAACTCATATTCATTAATTTTATTTTATTGCAGATGAATAAAGCCATTAATCTAACGCATCACATCACACAACATATCTTCAATGTGTGAAACAAATGCAGAAAAATATTTTTTATGAGAACTTTTTGAAAAAGCAGCATCTAACTCACAGCCAGGAAAAACTTTTATTTGTAAGTTATGGAAGAATTTCTTCCAAAACAGTCTTTTTTGTGTGAGGTATGCAACAAAGAATTCTCCCATAAGTTCCATTTAAGCAGCCATCTGTTGATTCATACTGGTGAGAAACCTTTTGTATGTGAGTTATGTAATAAGAAATTCTCTCAAAAGAATAATTTAACCAAACATCTATTGATTCATACTGGTGAGAAACCTTTTGTATGTGAGGTATGTAATAAGAAATTCTCTCAAAAAAATAATGTAACCAAACATCTGTTGATTCATACTGGTGAAAAACCTTTTGTATGTGAAGTATGTAATAAGAAATTCTCTCAAAAGAATAATTTAACCAAACATCTATTGATTCATACTGGTGAAAAACCTTTTGTATGTGAAGTATGTAATAAGAAATTCTCTCAAAAGAATAATTTAACCAAACATCTATTAATTCATACTGGTGAGAAAACTTTAGAATGTGAGATATGCAACAAAAAATTTGCTAGAAAGTCTGATTTAACAAAACATTTGTTAATTCATACTGGTGAGAAAACTTTTGTATGTGAGATATGCAATAAGAAATTTACTCATAATAATTATTTAAGAGAACATCTGTTAATTCATACTGGTGAGAAAACTTTTGTATGTAAAGTATGCAACAAGAAATTCTCGCGAAAGAGCTATTTAAGCAAACATCTGTTAACTCATACTGGACAGAAACCGTTTGTGTGTGACATATGCAACAAGAAATTCTCTCAGAAGTGCCTTTTAAGCAGCCATCTCTTAATTCATACCGGAGAGAGAACTTTTATGTGTGAGATATGCAGCAAGAACTTTTCTAAGAACAGTAGTTTAACGAGGCATCTGTTAATTCATACTGGTGAGAAAACTTTTGCATGTGAGATATGCAAAAATAAGTTCACTCGAAAAGATGATTTAAGGAAGCATCTTTTAATTCATACTAGTGAGAAATCTTTTGTATGTAACGTATGCAGCAAAAAATTTTCTAAAAAGAGTGATTTAACCAAGCATGTATGTGAGATATGGAACAATGAATTCTCACAAAAATATGAATAAAGCATCTGTTATTTCATAATGGTGAGAAACCTTTTGAGTGTGAGAAATACAACAAAACATTATCTCACAAGGAAGGTTTCCATACTAGGCATACTCAGAATTTTATGAAAAAAAAAAATACTAATTAAAGTACTTATGTATGTAATAAAGGATCCGTCAAAATTAGCGGCGGAATCACATTAGAATTTATGTAAAAAATGAAATAGTTTCGAATATTTGGCATGAAAAGACGAAAGATTCACTCGATTTGGCGGACAGCTCTTTTCCTCGCCAAAAGCAAACGATTATTATGCAACTCAAAATTGTTGGATATTTAAAATGCGTGTAAATCGTATTTAATGAATTTAAACATAAACAATGAAAGACTTTAATATATTATATACATATATATATACACATTATATTGCATATATATATATTACTTGTTGAAGTAGCTATTTAATTAATCACAGGAAAAATGTTTTCATAAAAAAAAATCATATTCAGAAAAATCATCTTCATAAATTTAAGCGTATTAAAAAATAAAAGCCGCATGTTTCCATAGCAACAAAATCTAATCGACAATTCTCAAATGGACTTTGAGCAGGAAATAAATTTAATTAATTTAAATTATGAATTTCGTTTTAAATCTCAAATTTTGGTGATTAAATTTGAATATAAATACATATAAATATCGATATAACAAAATTATACTTAAAACTTATAAAACTAAAGTTATTTAAATTAAATTTATCAAAACAAGTTCAACATGAAACTTTTTTTTCCTTGAAATATATTTGACACAGTTTTTTTTTTTTTTTTTTTTTTTTTTTGAAATTACATTCTTTTGCCAACCGGCGATAAATCGCCAAATGACGAAATTTTCATTATTTTTTACGAATACTGAATGAAGGTTCCGCCGAATTTTTTTTTATAAACGTATATATCCACACGAGAAGAACATTCTGTATTTTTTTCAGATTTTTCGGGGTATGCCCGTATGTAGACCTTCCTTGTCAGATGTATGGTTTAAGCAAACGTCTTTTAATTCATTTTGGGGAGAAGCCTTTTGTGTGAGAGAAATGTGTGAAAATATTCTTTCAAAAAATCGGTTCAAGGAAGAATCTGTGAATTCATAGTGGTGAGAAAACTTTTTTGTGGGATATACAAAATAAATTCCCAAAAAGCTATGTAAATGTTAAATTTTGATTCTAAAACTTCTAAATTGAAGTTATTTTACCGTGGTATATTCCAGGAAAAAATAGTTTTTTCTATTTATTACAGTATGCCAAAAAAAAAAAAAAAGACTGCCCAACGAAAATTTGCCTATTTAGACCATTAAGCTTTATCATGAGCTCTGGTAAACGCATTTTTATTTTTATCATGCTTTATATTATTTGAAAATATGACAAATCTGTATTTTTTTACATTTACAAACCTGTAAAATTTTATAATATTTAATAGTATTTAGTTTAAAAACCTTTGGTTGAACCTGATTTCTCACAATTAAGTTTTTTGATGAAAAAATTAATTTCTTATAAATATTTAAGCTGAAAATCAAAATGTTAGTTTCGAAAAGGGTATGGCCTCCCGACTTACCCGTAATATTGGAAAAAAATAGGTGTGTTTGAAAAACTGATTGTTATTTTTGAAGATAGAAACAGACTGATGACATTTCAAATGTAAGTAAGGTTTGTAAAATTGTTTTTAAACTATGCTTTTCTCATCAGGATTCTGTTAAAAGAAAGTATTTTAATTTAATGGTCACTTCATTACTGATATTTGTAGTAATCTTTTAAGTTCCTTAATTTCAAAATTATTCTGACTGTTTATTTATAAGGGAATAACAGTCTGGTGTTTTTTTTAATGTCAATAAATTTTGGAAAATAAACAATGAAATATTGCTTACCTTAGTCAATTCAGTGTCTAAAACTTTCCATCATATTTAGAAAATGTTTGTGACTTCGATATAGTTCATGCCCATCTGACTATGAGTTTACTCTTTCGAATTGCACAGATTACCATGTAATTGATGTAAGATACATAGGTTTATTATGCCACATTCCTTATTGAAAATGAATTATGTACAGTAAGTCAGGGTAATTTTGCCCCACTTTTACGAAACTTTGATTCATTATACCGTGGTAAAACCTTGACGAATTATTTCCAATAAATTTCCAAACTCACACTAGTGTATCTATCTATATTTTGAAACTAAAACATTACCGTTAACTCAAGTGATGTAGCAGATTTAACCTTTTTTCATTCTTGGTCCAAAGTTACTCTGCTAGATTCAAAGTCAACCTGATTGACTTTAAGTCTACATGTTACATACTATACATACATAAGAACATATATTTCCCATAGACTTAACATTATGGATGTAAATTTGGAAGCTGAGTAACCAGTACCTTTAAATTTAAGACGATGACAAGTTAGAAAGTTTCTACAGGTATTTTGACTTATGAAAATTTGACTTTATATTTGACCATGTTATAATATGGTCTATGTGGAAAATCGTTTGAGGTTTTACTTTGCATTATTTGAAGAAATAATTGAATGAAATGAGTATGAATTTCTGAGTTTTCCTGAAATATGCTTTCTGTAGAATAAGAGATGCGAAGTATTTCTTATATGTTTACATTTCGTAATTTTCGATTGCAGGCCTACTTTATTTCAAAACTAAAAAAAAAGCTTAATTTTCATGGGGAGCTTATAATTGAGATTTAGAAAAATCAATAAAAAAACCTATTTTTATCTTTAATGTAGAAGGAAAGAAGGTGGATAGAGATATGAGAATCTTCAGCTTTTCACTTGATCCCTGAATAAAAAAGGAATCTTTTGAATTCTCTCTTTAAAAATCCCCCATTTTTTAGCACACAGAATTTGAAATCTTTTTTTTTTTAATTCGTTAAAAAACATTTTAACTATAAATAATCTCTTATTTAATTTTTCCCCTTGAAATTGCTTCCACCTCCTTTGTCAACTCTATCAACAAACATACACTGTTTAATCTTTATAACTCTTTATTTTTTAATTCATTATTTTTTTGATTTACTTAATAAATAAATAATAATGTGAAATAAATAATAATATGTTTGTAACAGTGTTTATGTATACAGGGTGTCCCATAAGTAATGGGACAAACTTTAAGGGGAGGTAGGGCACATCATAACGATTCAGAATTACATAGGAACCTATGTCCCCAAACGTCATTTTAACCATGTAAAATTTAACTGTGTTTGGCTATTTTTTGACACATGTGGGCGTGGTTTATGTATGTTAAATTTAAAAAAGATATTCTATGATAATAGTTTGACGAAAAAATTGTGAAGTATAATATCGCTGCATCTATTCGAATATTTAGAGCGCTGATTGTATTAGTAAGAATAATAACCATGAAAATGTAAAATATTAGAATGTAGAAACAACTTATAATAGGCGGAGTTTTAAATAAATCAAAAATACTTAAAGAAAGAGACACAAGACTGAGATCATCTCAAATATTTATTGGTCATAAATATTATACGTACTTTGGTAAGTGACATGTAAGAATGTCATAAAAGGTGTTCAAAGTTTCCACCATTACTAGTGATGCAAGCGTTACAACGTCGGACCATGGACTGGCGGACTCGCTCAAACACACCTGGATTTTCTTTAATATCTGCAGCAGCGCAGGCGATTCTCGCAACCAGATCCATGTCTGTATCAATCGGTGTTGCGTAAACAGCACCTTTCAATGCACCCCACAGAAAGAAATCGATGCTGCTTAAATCAGGAGAGCGTGGTGGCCAGATAACCGGTCCACCACGCCCAATCCATCGATGACCAAACGCCTGATTCAAATGCTGACGAACACATCTTCCATAATGCGGAGGTGCCCCATCATGTTGAAACCACATATCACGTGGTACTGGGTCAAGTAACCTTGGTAGCATCTCTTGCAAAAAAATAAGGTAATCTCTAGATGTCAGAGGCGCTGGCAACAAATAAGGCCCAACTAAGAAGTCGCCAACAATACCAGCCCAAACATTCACTGAAAAACGATGTTGGGCAGCATGTGGTCTCATTCCTTGGGGATTCTCATCAGACCATAAATGCGTATTGTGATGGTTGAATACACCATCTCGAGTGAAATATGCCTCATCCGTAAATAAAACTTTGGATGGGAAATGAGGATCTAGACGACATTGGTCGAGATACCAACTTGCAAAACTTTTACGTGCAGGATAATCTGTAGGAAGCAATGATGGTACTCTTTGCAGATGGTACGGGTGTAATCCTTCAAGTCGCAAAACACGATGAACTGTACTTCGAGATCCTCGTATGGCAGCAGCGATGTTTCGTACGCTGGTACTTGGATTGCTACCAACGATATCCAACACATTTTGTTCCATACTTGGAGTTCGAGACAGTCGTGGCCGTCCCACATTACTCCTATCACCTCGAAGTGAACCATAATTACTTAAATTGTAATGTAAATAAGCAAATATTCGGCGGTCCGGTGCAACTCTCTGTGGAAACCTTTCGCAATATAATCTTTGTGCAGCCCTTGCATTTCCCTCGGCCAAGCCATATATGAAGTGCATATCCGCCAGTTCATTATTGGTGAAACGTTGCATACTCTTCAGCGGGTGGTGACAATTCCAATCAGCGTAATTTCTGCAAGGCTACTGTGGAAAGAAAAGCAAAGTCTAAAGATTAAACGCATTATAAATTTCCTGTCCTACAAATTCTGGAATACAATTTCCGGTGTGGATACTTATTTCTTAAAGTATTTATTCTCGCCTTCCTATGATAACTCCGCCTACTGTACATTTTTAAAATCTTCTATGTTCCGACATTTTAAAATTCTATACTTAATTGTATATTAATACAATCGGTGTGTTAAATACGTCGAGTAGAAGCAGCATTTTCATTTTTTATATTCTTTTTGTTTAACTATTAGCATATAAAATACACTTGTTGAAAATTCGACATTCAAAAGCCACGCCCACATATGTGGAAAAATCGACAAATAAAACTGACTCTTAAAGGGTTAAAATGACGTTTGGGAACATGGGTTCCTATGTAATTCTGAATCGTTATGATGTGCCCTACCTCCCCTTAAAGTTTGTCCCATTACTTATGGGACACCCTGTATATGTAATAATAAGTAAATATTTTCAATAAAATCACCTCCTGTTGCTAAAATCTTTGCTTTTCTGTTTTCTCCCCTACTCTTCCATCATATCAGGAAGATCCGTTTTTTGCTACCAACAAATTTCATAAAATTTTAAATTAAAAAATTCTTTATTCTTTTTGCACTATTTGTGATTTTTTTTCTAACGATATTTAATTTATAATTTATATTCCCTCGCTCAACTCCTTTCAAAAGTCCCTTTTTTTTCATACTCTCCATAAACATGGTTTTAAAGCTTTTTTTATAATTTATTTGTAACTATCTTGTTACAATTGTAAAAGGATCTTTTAAATTACTTATTCCCTCTATCCAAAAAAAGTTCTCTTTCTCTCTCATACAAACTTTTAAATTCTTCTTTAAAGATCTTTATACTGTATTGTTATTTAATAGCAAAAATAAATAAATAATAATGTCACTCTTCATTAAATTTTCACTCAAATTCCCCAAAATAAAGGGTGAATTTCTATATATGAGGGGGGGAGGCAAATAATTTTAATCTTGTGTTGTTTGGTAATTCTCACCCTTGATAATATACAGTGGCTCTCAAAAGTTTCCTGTCAGCAAAAATTTTTTAGTTAATTTGTAAGTATATCCATATGAAGAGGAATCTCAAAGTGATACTTATATATTTTATTGACATAATAGTTAGGAATTTATTTATGGATTAACACATAAATATCAATAAATTTAATCGACAAAATTAAGTACAAAACAAAACGCATATTCTCAAAAGTTTCGCCACCTTTGCAAGTTTAGGAAAAAATGGTATTGTAAAAGAAAATTACAGTGATCAGCAACGTTTACAATTAGGGTTTTATCATCATACATTTAGTAATAAGTACTGCGGAGCAGCAACCTGATATTCATACAAACAACGGTTAAAGATGGTCTACAGTACGTTTTTACCACATTTCTTGCAATTTTTTGGAAATTTCCGCTGAGTTGGAATAATTATAGTCAGGGTTGTTATGTTTAAAACATTTCGTTTAAAACAGCTGTTTAAAACGCGTTTAAAACATTACATTTAAAACAATGTTTAAAACATGATTATTGCTAATAATGTCACAAATTAAAATTTATGAAATAAAATTGTATTAAAAATTTCTAATTAGCTGTATGTACTAAAAGACATTAAAATTTTATTAAAATTATAAATTGGTTATTTAATTTTAATTAAGTATTTAAAGTAAATTTATTTCCTCTAAAATTGGAAATACATAATTTTTTTTAAATATCTCAATTATGATTTTTTATATAATATCAAAGTTCTATAATATATTAATTTTCGAAGATTAAAAGTAAAACTGAAAGAGCATTTTTCGGATATACAATACAACAAGACAAGTACAGCCTTATCTAGAATGCAACAAAAAGAAAATATTTTGATAAATTTCGACAAAGCTAAAATAATCTTTTCAACATCAAACCACATTACTCTTCAACTATCCGTGAATCCCTCAAAATTTTGCTTAACAATGATACTGTTTGTAATGACATCATTTCTTAATATTCGGCACTCTGGTACAGTATCCTTGGTGTTTTGATGAATTCATAGCGACTTTGTTTGTACACGCAGACTGTTTTTGTTTTGTTTTTACATTTCTAATGAATTATCTTCTTTTATACTCCTTTGAAAATGGATGCGAGGGCATCCAAAAGATCTGAGGTAAATAATAATTAAATAATATCTATTTTTACAACACTTTTTAAGTATTTATTTGTATATTTTGAGAGATCTATTTCTCCGTTTTAGGGAATAAATTCAGCAGTTGGTGCACAGAGAACATAATATTGAGTAAAAAATCTGGGCTAAAGGCCTTCTTAATATACTATAAATAATACTTTCTCCTATCAATAGATAATGCTATAATACTTTATAGATATTTGTTTAGTAGTTAAAAAAAGATTTTTTATTGTTTTTTTTTCTCTTTCTTTATTAAAATTATAATGACTTCAGTTTAAAATATTCATATATAAAAAAATTCAACATTAATTTAAATTTCTTTTAATAGCATTTCCTTTTTAATAATTCATTTATGAAAATAAACTGAAATGAAAAAAAAAAAAACTTATCTACTTTCAGTTCCTTTTAAATTCTAATTGTTTAAATTTGCTTTTCTGTCCTCAGAGTTATAAAAGTATGCTACCTACCAACCAATCTATCTATTTTGATTTTCAGTTTGAATATGTTCTCAAAATAATAATAATAATAATTTAATAATAAAAAATGGACATGTTTAAAAAATATTTATTTCTTAACTATTTTTTTACGTACTTCATATTTTTTTACACATTTATTACATATTTTTTACATATTTCATTACGCTTTAAAGGAGAATCACTTGCAATTGATGAGACTGAAAAAGGCTTGCTGCCAAATTATGTCCTGAACTAATTCCAATAATTATAAAGTTAAGTCAGCTCCATTCTCTGATTATATGTTTGATGCAGTTGCCAATCATAAATTTGCCATTGGAAAATCAGATAAAGTGGAAATAACATTTATTGTGGTGGTTCAGCCTTGAAAAACATTGATAAAAATGCCATGAATATCATAAAACAGTTACATACAGCTGTATGTTCTACTGCTGGATTAGAAAGAGTTTTCTCTACTTTTGGTTTTGTGCAAAGCAAAACCAGAAATCGTTTGGGTGTTGATAAGGCTGTTGTAAAGGTATTGACAAACTAGTTACCATTTTTAAAGAACTGAACAATTAAATGTTTTAGTTTAGAATAAAAATAAAATTGCTAATTAATGTTTGGTATTTGTTATATACTTTTTTCCTTCCTTACTGCCGTTTGAAAATATTTTCATTCTTTATATTTAATAATTTTTGTTCACTTTAATCAAAATTGTGCTGTGTGAGAAAAAAACGTTTTAAACGTTTAAAACATGTTTTAAACAAAAAAAACATGTTTTTTGTTTTTTTTAATAAAAAACATGTTTTTTTCCAACCCTGATTATAGTTCCACACACGTTTACAAATTTCTTTCCAAAAATTTTCTATTGGATTCATGTGAGGCGTTTGGACTAGCCATTTCAAAATCGAAATTTTTTTGTGTAAAAGCTAATGATTGTCGAGGTTTGCATACACTCTTTAAATCGTTATTATGTTAAAACAAATAGTTACGACCACAATTTTTCCTCAAATAAAGCAACAAATTACCTTGCAAGATATCCTTATACATTGCATCCTTCATCTTCCCGTGGATTTCAAATAACGGAGGGACACTTTTTGGAAAAAATACTCTCCACAGCATAAGGTGTCCTCTGACATGCTTTATTGTAGGAGCAACATAGGTCGAATCATATCTTTTTTCTTAGGTCATCGGATGTGATGTCTGACATCACTCCCAAAAATGTTTGAAATTCGATTGATGGAAAAAAATACATTTGCCCAGCTTTCATTTGACCAGACTGTATTTTTTGGAAAACATCAGTCGGGTACGTTATTTTGTTTGTCTATGAAAAATTTTTGAACACCGATTCTTGCATAATGTTCCAAATCGTATCAGAATCTCATTACGCTAGACCGAATTATTTCAGTAGTATTTTCATTCCGTAAATCGCGGGAGATTGCAATGGAATTTTTATGCGGGTCAAGAATTGTTTTTCTCCAGATAATTCTATCCACAATAATGGTCATTTTCCGGAGTCTCCTGGACCTCAGAAAGTCCTGAAGGCCATGGCCATCTTTATATGATTTTTAAAATGTCGCTCACAGTCGATTACCGATCAAAAACTTTGCCACAATATCTCAAGATTTTTGAACTTTTCAATTTTGAATTTAAACTATACTATTCACGTTGATTCATTTGCAAACATGACACAAAAACCCTTTACCGATAGAAAAAACAAAGGAATGATGAGTGGTCGGAAACTTTTGTAAATGTGAACTTCGAATTCTACTCCTTTGCATGAAGCATCTTCAGTATCCAATCAAAGTGATCACGTGGTCAGAGGTCATTCACATATTCTTAACATTTAAAGTAACTGTGCTTCTTCTTCGCTGAAATCTTCTGATAAATAAATCAAAGAAACTAACTGCCGGAAACTTTTGACCGCCACTGTACATTGTAAAGAAGGGTGGGGACATTATTTTAAAATCTAAAATATACAGGGTTACTATAAAAGAATCACTAGCTTAGAAAAATTGATTTTTTCAAAAGTATTATATATCCAAATATTATTAATAATTGAAAATAACCACAAAATATGCAAGTTTGTACACCAGGTTGAAGATTGTAAACCAGGTGACGTTGTAGCGCTAGCTCATGTTTGTAAACCAGGTAATGTGGCAGTACTAGTTGAGCATTTGTAACGAGTTCAGTTCAGTTTCTCCCGAAACAGAGGTAAAGCGAGAAAAGAGTTTCTGCGTCTTAGAGCATGCGAAATGTTCGTCTGTCACAGCAGTGCTATTTTCTTCTAAAAAGCAACAGTACAAATAATAATCGCATTATATCACACTACAAAATGTGCAGATAGAATTGAACTACTGCCAGGACGAGTGTCGTATGGCCTAGGGGGCACAGGCACACATAAAACATTCGTAGAGTGAGCATGAAACTTGGATCTTTTGCAGTTATTTTCATATATCAATCATATTTGTAAGTATAATACTTTTGAATAAATCAGGTTTTGAAAGTAGATTATTCTTTTATAGTAATCCTATACATGTGATTCAGATATGAGAGTGGGAAAACTGCAAAAATTTCAAAATGATTGTTTTTTCCACATTTTCTTAGAAATCGTCTCCTCTCTGTTTGTTGAGGAAGGGTAAAGCCAAAATTTGAATCTCGATGAGGATTTTAGATAAGTCACTTTACAACAAAATAAGAAAGAGCATAATTTTTTAGAAAATTACCATTAAAAATCTTAAGATATGTTCTGTGTGGAAGGACAGAAGGGGAAGTGAAAACTTGGGATAAAGGTGGGTAATTTTCATGCTGTTAATTCCTTTATTTTTACCTGAGATTACCAGATTGTTTTAAAGTTTTTGAGATTTTTAATATAAGATATGTGTGTGTTTGTGTGAAAGGGGCTCGTGCATTTTAATGTTAAAGAGATAATTTAAGTGGCAGATTGTTTATTTATTTTTTACCGGAGAATAATAAACAGGACAGAATTTGTTTGTGTATAGACAGAAATTCATTTGTCGCGCTCGGATCGGTATAAGGTCTCTTGTATTTTTTTTCTGGTTCGGGTCTGGTTATGATTCAATAAGCCTAAAATAATCCCCCCCCCACTAATTGCAAAATAAATGATCATTTTCAAATTAGCCTAACTTAGTCAAGGCAGATTGCAAGAAGCCTAAAAAATACCAGGCTGTTTGAGAAAAACAGTGGTCAGTTTTCAAATAGCTTATGCCCTTTAGGCTCTTTGCAAAATGCCGGGAAAATGTCAAGCTAATTGAAAAAGAGAGATGATTCTCCAAATATCCCTGCTCTTTGCAAATAGCTTAAGATCTTTTCAAAGAGTCTAATTTCTCAATTAGCGTACAACATATTATACATACATATGTACATCCATGAGCCAAAACATTATGACCAACAAGCTAAAAACGTGTTGGCCCAACTTTGTTCGTAAAACAGATGCAAATCTCCTTGGAATGTATAGTCACAACTTCTAATTAGATGACTGAAGGTAAATTGTATTAGTTGCTCAAACAGTGGTCATGCATATTTGGGATATTCCTAAATGGTGGTCTTAGAGTTCCGATGAATGACTCTCGAAATGTGCTCTGTCGGATTAAAATCCTCGAGTTAGGCGACTGGAATTCAGTATTATGTTCCTAAATCCACTCGAGCACTACCGACCCACTAATTATTTTCAATGTCTTCAATTTGTGTAAGCCAACCGCCGTCCCAGACAAATATATTCGGGATGTAGACAGGGGTGATCGCTAGTTTCATCGCCCCACTTACTCGCTAACCATTATTTAGTGTCTTTAACTTGTCTATTTTTTCTTTTAAATTTGTCCGGTTTCAATTTCTCTTATTTTTTTCCCTTATTTATTTAGAGTCCAAAGCATTCGGGTCGTAAGTAAAGAATTTTGACTCTATTCGTGGTCGCGTATCAGCGACAGCGCTGTCGCGCAAGAGAATAGGACTGTTCGGGACTTAGGTAGGGGTTGCCGACGAAGATGGGCCGCTCATCGCGGCGTTTACACCTGGTAACCCATTCGAGTTAGGTTACCAGGATGTTAACTGGAATTTAGTATTATGTTTCTGAAACCAATCGAGCACAATTTGAGTCATGTGACATGGAACGTTGTCATGCACGAAGATTTCATTTCTGTTTCGGAAGACAGATATATCATGTAATGATGCAAATGATCTGCAGTGATGTTAAGATAGTCCGTGGCATACATGGTCAGTTCTACAACATTCACAGGTCCCAGGGAGGTCCCATGAGGACATTTCCCAAAGCTTAATATCGCCACAACTCGCATGTGTGTGATATGTTGGATAAAGGGGAATAACAATTCGTAAGGAAAACGCTTAAGAATGCTTAATATCGTCATAACTAGTAGGGTGGTGTGAAAAAAACAAAAGTTTTTATTTCCGAATCGATATAGTGCGGAAAATTTGTGATTGGTAAATACAAGAGAAACTAAAAAAATAATTTTGAAATCGACTTTATCTTTCGATCGTGCAAACCACCTAAAAGTTCAAAGAAATTGAAAATGTCCGATTTTTTTAGAATTTTTAACCCTTTTGGGTCCGGTGTACTATTAATAGTACATGACTTTTAATGGTGTATTATTATGTTTTAAGAAATACTTTTGCTACTATTTATATGTAGTAATATTAGTGCATGTCTATCGATTTATTATCTAATTCAATTATGTTTAGGTATTTAGAAGTAACAATAATTATTATTATTTGCTTCATTCTCTTTGCGTCGTTTGCGATTCTTTTATTTTAAACATACATTTCAAATTTCAAATTAAACTAAATTTCCTGAAAAAAGCATGTGTAACAAAGCGTAAAAAGTACTAGAAAGTTGTAATATAAATTAAATCTTGTAGTAATACAATATTTTCTAATCACCTTTAAAAATTCTTCCTCAGCCTAATTTCATATGAATATTAATTGAATAGTTTGCAAAACAACGACATTCGTTATCTTTCAGACAATAAAATATCATTGATTGATCTAGTTGGATAGCTAGTGTTAATATTATTAACGTAAAAGTAATTTTTCCTGAATAAAAAAAAAAAATTAATAAAAAAACGGACCCGAAAAGTTAAAAAAAATATTACATATACATATATTTTATCACTATAATGAAAAATATTTGCATATTGTAATGTTTAATAATAATAAAAAAATAAATTGCGTTTAGAGAATATCTTTCGATCGTGCGTGCTCATTAAAATCGGGAAAAATGGAATTTTCAATGATTTTGATGTATGAAAAAAATACTTAAATAAGTTCAGTTTTCGGTCTCATGTTAAAATTTAAATGTAAATTAATACAATTGAGCATATTATGCAATTTTCCATTGTTTTAGTAATCTTAAAACCATGAAGTCAGAAAAGTCCCCACCTTAAAGGAGTTCCTTCACACCTGCCCCTAAGTTAATCCAGTGGAAGAACCTTTGAAAAAAAATCATATTTATGTTTCATTTTCAAACGTCTTAGAAAAAAAATAAAATACTAGTTTATCAGGTGACAAAAATCCAATGCTTATTAACCTACATCCTTCTTGGAAGAAAAGAAAAAAAATCTCATAATAACTCCATTGTTTGCCATTCAAAGAAATAGATAACAAAAATGAAAAAGCACATTCACTTGATAAACAACTTTTATTTTTTAATTCCAATATGGTTTGAAACTAAAAAAAATTAAATTTTGTAAAAAAGAAGATTATATGTACAAACGACCAATCTACTTTGGTTTTTTATAAAAGTACATTTGTAAAAGTTTTTTTTAAAGAATTCATACATAAACTAAAAGCAAACTTCAGTAGCCAGGATTTGAACTTTCTTTTTTAGGTGTTGGCAAAATTGAAAAAAGCAATTTTAACAGGAGACTACAGTTCAAACGTTACATAACACAATCAGGGTTTTCATCAAACGTGTGATATTTTTTTTTTAATTTTAAAACTAATTTTACAGCCTAGTAACACCTATAATAGAAAACAACAGTATGAATTCAAAAAATCAATTATTCTTTCTTTACAAATTTCAACTTGTTTACACTGAAGAATATTTTCTTAAAGGAATATGCTGAAGTTTAAAGAAATGACAAATAGTTCATTCACTATTAGTCTGCAAGTAACAGGAAAAATACATTTTTTAAACCCTCATGCAGTGCTCATTTCGAATGTACATTAATTAAACATGCAGAGCTTCCAAGTTTCTTATCAATGTTTTAATTCAGAAATCGTTCTTTTATTTAATTGCAACATTTGAACAAATAAGATGAATAACAATTTCTCTAAATAACAGTGGCGTGCAAAAACCCACAGACTCAAAAATTCTGAATATGGCTTTTAGGTTGAAATAGATCCAAACATCTGAGCAAAAATAACTAAATGTACACGTTTTTTTAATATAATTATTTGTCACAATTTTGCTAGCCTCTTTAAAAATATACTCTTAAAAGAAACCTTAGAATATAAATAAAATTCACTGAGACATTACTTTTCTGATGATTATTAACAAAGGCAGAATGGCACTAGACTGATTTCAAAGTATTCAGTATCAAACAAAAATAAAATGTTGATATAATCATTCTACAGTTAACAGCATTTTCTAATGCATTTTGTTTAAATTATTATTAAAGTTATCAGTACCCTTTTTGTTAATCCTTTATTCCCTAAATTATAAAATCATAAAAATCTGATCTTCTGTAACATTTTCGTGAATTTTTTTAAATGCATTAAAAGATTTGCACAATGATTTCACAAATATCAGAAGGATTTTGATCAAATAAAATTAAGTTTGGATTGGTAGGGATTTTGTGGCATATACTTCACATTCAAAAGGTTTCTCACCAGTATGAATTAACAAATGATTCCTTAAAGCACTCTTTTCAGAGAATTTCTTGTTGCATATATCACACAAAAACGATTTCTCACCACCAGTATGAATTACCAGATGCTTCATTAAAGTACTCTTTCGAGAGAATTTTTTGTTGCATATATCACACAAAAACGTTTTCTCACCACTATGAGTTAACAGATGGCTACTTAAATGGCCCTTTTGAGAGAATTTCTTGTTGCATACCTCACACACAAATGGTTTCTCACCAGTGTGAATTAGCAGATGCCTGCTTAAATCACTCTTTCGAGAGAATTTCTTGTTGCATATATGACAAACAAACGGTTTCTCACTACTATGAGTTAACATATGGCTGCTTAAATGGCTCTTGTGAGAGAATTCTTTGTTGCATACCACACACAAAAAAGACTGTTTTGGCAAACATTTTTGCATAACTCTGAAATAAGAGGTTTTCCTGGCTGTGAGTTAATAGCTGCTTTTTCAAAAAGTTATGATAAAAAATATTTTGCTGCGTATTTTTCACACTTTGAAGTTGTTTTGAATGATGCAATGTGTTAGATTAATGGTTTTATACATCTGCAATTAAATAAAATGAATTAATACAAGTTTTAACGATTTATTAAAGAACAAATAAAAAATCAACTTATCACAAAATTTTAAAATTAACATAGAAAATAAATTTCAATAAAATTTCTATCTTAGTATTAAAAACCACAGTAGATTTCAAATTGTCTGAATTAGCGGAACTGAAGTTCTGCCAGATGTCTTTCCTAACAGTATAAAGATTAACTTATAAATAAAATAAATAGCAACAATTTAAAAAATAAAAGCTTATTATAAATAAAATATAAAGTAAATTTAAAGAGAAAATTCCATTAGTTAATATCATCTAAAGAAACGATGACATATTTGACAAAGAATAGAGAGAAAATGAATTATTTTTGTGGTGATGGAACTTTAATACGTAAATGTGTTTAGTAAGGAATTCTTCGGATTTCAGATTTTTTTTATCTAATGTTAATGCTTATTGCTAAAACATTCTGTATCATTTAATATAATTTACACTGCAATTAAATAATGTAACCACTTAAATAGCCAAGTGGATGCAGTATGGGATGTTAAGGATGGATTCTCCCATCCCAGACAAATATGTCGGTTTCTGAATCATGCATAGAACAACACTCAAAATTACTAAAACGGAATCATAATGAACCCATGAAAAATTCCATTTTAGGCAGGTGTTTGTCTTAAATAGTGTAATTCAAAGTCATGTCTTTTGCAAGGGCTATTAATTTTTCTGTTTTAAGCAAATTTATAACATAAACATGTTCCGTTTTAATTGTATCCTCTAAAACTAATGTGATGTATTTACTCTGTAGCACACTTATGAAGAGTATAAATATATTACAATGAAATCTATGAAGGTGATTTATCTTAAAGGTAAAGAAAATCAGGATTACACAAAAACAATACCGTATATTTAGAGTTCTAAAAACTTATCTAAAATGGAACATTTTTCAAGCGTGTTTCTTTTTGGCAGGTTTTTGGTGAACAGGAATCATAATGTAAATGAAGACATTTGACAGAAATAAGTGTCGAACGAAGAATAAGTATGAAAGTATACCTACTAAGATATATATTGGTTTTGATAGGACCAACTGTTACAAACACTTAAGGAAAAAGATCAGTTTATACAAATGCAATAACGGCACACTGATTGAGTTTCCAGTTTCTCATCCTTGTTTATTTTATAATTTTATATCAAACAATATTATAAAGTCATGTGCTACCTGGAATTAATAAAATTAGCTCTACTTTTGAACTGGTTATTGGTGAACTTTTATAGCCATTTTTAAAATACCTTAAGAAGTCAGAATATGATTTATCTTCTGTTCTAAAACATGCTAAGGAAGTCTTTTCATCTCCAAAAGAGTTTTTGTCAATCAATAAGCAAGAAATAAGAAACTGTTGCTTAAAATTTAGTTGACAAATTCAAAAGAGCAGAATTTCTTGCTACAGAAAAATTTTGACATATATTTTTTAATCATAGAGATTCCTTGTCAAGTTGGCCATTCAATGCACAGAGATAATGCATCTCATGATAAATCTAAAAAATATTTCAAGTGATCAATGTTTCTTTCTCGCTTGAATTCTTTATTATTTCGAGTCTCGTTGATATTTAGGGAAAGAGCAAAGGAATATTTTGATGCTCTTGTGGATTTTTACAAAATAATGGCAATTTTTTAAATTGAACTTTTCAACCGGAGACATTTTTAAGTAAATTAATGGATTTTGGAAGGGCAGATTTTTGATGTATTTATTTAGTATTGTAATTTTGTTTCTATTCATTGACCCTACGGCCGTGAGCGGTCATTTTGACTGAAACCATATAAATATAATTCAGTTTGTTCCAACCAGAATTCTATTATTTAATAAGTTTAAAATATACAAAGAGGAAAAACATAAAATAGAAAAATTAAACGATTAAAAAAATGGTGTAAATTGTTTTTGTAAAAGTTGACTAAAAATTACGGCTTTTCTAGTGTTAATGCAGTTACAGAACTATGGCAAGATTCGTAATTTTTCTACGAACTCAAAATTATTGGAAAAACATCGGAAACGGCTTTTACACTGATTACACTACAGCGTCAAATTTATGGGTCGAGCTTCCCCCCCCCCCCCTCTGGGAGCATCGTAATGTCTTCTCCAGAACACTATTTTATGCTTATTAATCATCCAGAAGAGCTACTTCTCTCCAGAATTTCAAAGTGTTCTTTTCAGAGTTGCAAAAATCCCTCCCGCAGAAAAATGTCTAAAATGAACCATGAATGAAGCATCTAAAATGACCATAATTCGACTTGTGAATACCCAGTTTAATATTGCTTACATAAATTTTTTGGATGGAAGAAGATTTGTGTACGAAGAAGGTCGTGGTGAAGTTCTGTTTTTAATAATGAAAAATCTAAAGCTTAAATTGAACTTAATTCACATATCAAATTCTGAGAACTTACTGCTAAACTTCAAGAATGCTTTAAAACTATTTGAACTATCTGAAATAAATTGCTTTTGAAGTAAAATAACAGAAACAAATTTTATTTTTTTTTAAGTAAATATTTCCAAAAAAAATTTTATTCACAAATAAAATTGTTTTAAAAAAATTGACATCCTTTGAGTTCTTTATCAGAGATCAGAAGAGACTATTGAAGCCAAATATGGAATAAAAAAAGGCGAAATATGAAAGAGAGAAACCCAGAAGATTATGGCTGATTTAGACAATTCTAACTAGACTTTTTTTTCCTAGCATAATACATTTGTTGTGCATGGTTGTTGTATCACTAATTTCTTTAGCTAAAATAGAATGTCTTTTTCTTAAATATTAGCCAGATAATAGTTAAATATAAATCAGAAAATTCTTAAAAATAAACTAAATTTATAAACCAGAAAAAAATAAGTTAAATAGTTTTAAATATTTCGGATGTAGAATATTAAAAAAAACTTGTATAACATTTTCGGTAGTTCTAGATTTAAATTACCCATTTAATTTTAATTTTAATGTAGGAAAATGTTTATATTGTACGAAGCTTGACTGAAATTCATTTAACTTTTCAGTATGTATTCAATTTTTTAGATCATAGAGTTTGTAAAATTTTAGTATATCATCATGTAATTTCATTGTATTACTAGCTATAATAGATAAATCAAACTTTATTTTATATATGCTATATTTTTAATTAAGAAATAAAATAGAAATACTTAAATTCTTAAAGTTACTTGAAATACTTCTATTACCCATACACACATAGTCAATCTTGTCAAGATGTGATTAGAAGGAGATGGGAAAAAATACCACTTTAGACTTCCATTTAAAGAAGTGTAATCAATTATATATCTAAGATACTCTATCTAAATGAGATATTTTGTTAGTTTTGTCGGTATTTTGAAACTCTTCCATTTATGACAGGATTACGTTGTAGAAAGATTCTGCTTTTACTGTACCTGTATAAGTACCTGTTAAAATCTTTTACGATGGAGCTCTTAATAAGTGACAAAAAATCACTTTCAGCAAATTTAATTGTATGGTAATCCACATCCGAACCATGTAATGCTTCTGTTTAAGGCTTTCTGTTAAAGATAATTACCATTTTAACAGGTTTTATTAAAGAGTAGACTGGTACAAAGTGGACAATTCTTGCAGTTCATAATTTTTTTCTCTTTCATGGAATGTCCATTCTACCTGAAAATATTCTTGAACATTCCTTAAGCAATTTTATATGCCACAGAGTTTTTTCAGAAAATAGTTTCAACTACCTTTAAAGAAAAAAAAATATTTGTATACCTTCATATAGTAGGCTGGTGTACCCCAGAAGCGGGGTACACTGGTCCACCCAAAAATATCCAAATTTTCAAAATCCTTTTTATCGATTTTCTTTTAAAGATAAACTTTTCTGTAATGTACACGCCAGTAACACATATTATTGGCTATAGATTAGGCTTTTTGGTAGAAAGTAGTGTCTTGTTACTGGGTCATTCCACGTGAAATCAACCAATTTAAAGAAAACTTGTTGCATCATAGTCACAGATTTTTTTAAAATTTTTATCATAGACAGACAAAGTAGTGAAATCCTCAAATCTGAAATTTAAAAGTAATATTCGCAATATTGGCTGAGATATAGACATTTGAAAACTGACCATTTTTACTAAATGGTGGCCATCTTGGAATTTCATCAGTGTCTAAAAATGCTCATAACTTGATAACTAATGGCTCAAATTTTATATATCTGGTATCAATTTGAAGCTATTTGTACAAAGAATGCATATTTTACATTAAAATAATAGTTAATTTTTATTTATTTACTTTTTATTATGTGCAAACTGAAAATATCACACAAAAAAGGGCTGATTGTAATTGCCCATAAAAAAATGAATCATCATGAATTTTTCTGAAACTTGGTAAAAACATTGCTCCATGTGTGTGCTTTAAATAATAAAAAAATTGGAGAGGTAAAATCTGTTGTTTAAAAATAAATGATTTTTTACACTTAAGGTAATGTGTCACTAACCAAATAATGATCATTTTAGAATTTGTAAGTATTCCTAATTTAACAAATAATGGTTAAAATAAAATTTTCTAACATTTAAATTAATATATTGTGAGTATATTATATAATTCAATAAAGGAATATCAATTTGCAGCTATTTATGCTAAATATTCATATATTAAAATGCAAGTAAATTTTCATTTCTACAATATTTTTTATTTCATTTAAAATATGAGAATATAATTCTCAAAACATATTTACATAAACATTAAATACCTTACTATAATGAACTACATAAAAAAAGGCCACATAATATTTTCCCCTGAAATATTGGAGAAATACTAGCTCTAAATCACAGTTGAATTCATTCACTTGTGTAATTTAAATGAAATAAAATAAAAAACATATAAAAAAATATATTTAAATTTGACCACATAAATTTCATTTTTTGAGTGAAAAAAATGCCTTAAATAGGCTCTATGTATAGGGGAGAGTGGGGAGAAATGGTATACTTTTTACAAAATTTTGAAAATCATTTTTGTTTGACACAAAAACAAAAATTTTGTTTTGAATACATAATAAAACACTTTTTAATGTTCTTGAGCAATATAGCTAAACAATTTTATAATTAAAGAAATTGTAAATTTCAAAATGTGTCCCATACCTCCCCACTAACAGGCAGGAATGAGACAACTATAAAACAATATATTATACGAAACAACGAAACAAATTATTCTAGAGTGGGCTATATTTACAATCTAAAAAAGTAAAAAATAAAAGATAAAGTCTGTGCTACAACATCAAATTCCAGTATCTTCATCAATGGAAGGATAATTCAGGATTGTTAGAGATTATAATTACTCGTTCAATTTATTTATATTTTGAAGTAAATTAATATATTTTCAATGCTATAATTAATATACTACTCTTTAAAAGTATTTGCATATTAGCAATTTATACTCATCTTATGAAAAAGTAAGAATTAGACATTTTCCATTCTCCCCTCTTTTCCTGGCATGTCCCATTATTCTCTCTACCTTCTTTTATTATAAACAGAAATAATGCTTTTAAGCATAGTTTAAATTATAGTTAATATACAATATAATGTTATATAAATAGGAGAACTATTACATCTATGCATAAACAAATCATTAATATACAGAAAGCACAAAATTTATATGAAGTAAATTTACTTTTGATTCTTGAAATAATCTTTTCTTTATACAACTGCAAGCTTACGTCAACCAGCTACTTTTTTCAACTGAAGATTGGGATACTATTGCTTCATGTATTGTGTGATTGATGAAATTTTCAGAATTATAGATAAAGAGAAAAACCTACTGTCCCATTCCACCCCACTCTCCTCTATATGTAACGTAAATCCTCATTTATATGTATTGCATTTATAAGTATTTTATAATTATACAATATATTCCTTAATTATTTCCATATATTTTTCAGTGTAAAAGTTTTTCCCATAGTATACATTTTTTGGGGAGAAGGGTGAGGTTGAGAGAGAATTTCTACAAAATTAGTGCAAAAGAATTTTTGAATATACATTTACATTAATTTAGATTTTAGAAAATTTTATTTTAACCATTATTTTTTAAATTAGGAATACTTACAGATTCTAAAATGGTCATTATTTGGTTAATGACCCCTTAAGTGTAAAAAATCATTTATTTTTAAACAACAGAGTTTACCTCTCCAATTTTTTAATTATTTAAAGCACGCACATAGAGCAATGTTTTGACCAAGTTTTAAAAAAATTCATGATGATTCATTTTTTTTATGGGCAATTACAATCGGCTCTTTTTTGGGGTGATATTTTCAGTTTGCACACAATATAAAGTAAATAAATGAAAAGTTACTATTGTTTTGATGTAAAATATGCATTCTTTGTACAAATAGCTTCAAATCGGTACCAGATACATAAAATTTGAGCCATTAGTTGTCAAGTTATAGGCACTTTTAGACACTGATGAAATTCCAAGATGGCCGCCATTTAGTAAAACTGGTCAGTTTTCAAATGTCTATATCTCAGCCAATATTGCGAATATTACTTTTAAATTTCAGATTTGAGGGTTTCATTACTATGTCTGTCTATGATAAAAAATTTAAAAAAATCTGTGACTATGATGCAACACCCATTGGTTGAATTCATGTGGAATGACCCTACTTGCATAATCAATATTAAGATTTTCTTCAGCGACATTCAGAAAGTTTCATTTTTATGGAATTCTCGATAAACAACTGAATGTTGCATTGGAGAATAAATGTGAATTTTTAAAAGACAAGGTGCAAAATAACTTAGATAATAATAATAATGACAGTGACATGGGTGAGAAACAGAAGAATCGCATATTCGAAAAAGAAAGACATATTTTCAAAATTTATCATTATTAAATCTATGCATTTATAAAAGAGAAGTATCATTTACCTACAGTAAAAATATTGCAGCCAAAGTTCCATAATCCGCACATGTTGGGCCCAAAGGATGTGCGGATTATGGAATATTGTCGATTATAGAGTACTATGGATTATGCGTTATTTATTATTGTTAGACAGCATTTTAATTCTATAATCAGTATAATATGAAAGAATAAATACGAAATCCGATAATTAATTTAATATGCTATCTCAAAAAATGCCTTTTTAAAATTATTTTATTATAAAAATTGATATAACAATTTTACTATAAAAATTGATTGCATTTAAATAAAAATAATCACATACATAATACAGTTTGTTTTTTACTGTTAATACAGTCAAAGATCGATAATCTGCGCACCTATAATCCGCAATTTTCTATAATTCTCCTTATTTTACGAATGTAAACAATGAAATAAACAACTAAGAAAATTTACAAATTCATGATCCAAAAATGACTTTTTAAAGCAATTAATAAAAAAATTGAAAAAAATCGCAATAAAACATCTATATTTTTATAATATAACTCTTTTAAATTTTATTAACAGTAAAAAATAAAATGTATTACGGAACATATGTAATTATTTTTATTTAAATGCACATATATATTAGTTTTTTAATCAAATAACTTTGAAAAGGCATTTTTCTAGATAACATTTTAAATTAACTATTAGATTTCATATTTATCTTTTCATATATACTCATTATAAAATTAAAATGCTGTCTAAAATAATAAAAGCACATATAAATCATATAATACTCTATAATCTACAATATTCCATAATCCACACATCGTTTGGCCCTAGCTTGTGCGGATTATAGAACTTTGACTGTATAATCAAAGATTTATATTGAAAAAAGTAGATGTTTTGTTATGACTTTTTTCAATAATTTTATTTGTTTAAAAAAAAATAATTTTTAGATCACAAATGTTTACATTTTCTTAACTGTTTCTTTCATTGTTTACATTCATAAAGTGGTGCGAATTATGGAAAGTTGCAGATTATGGGTGCGCGGATTATCGATCTTCGACTGTACTTTCCCCAGTTTTAACAAACCACTTGCATTTGAATATATATTTATTTCTCCGCCTTTCAGTTTCAAGCCAATGATTACTTAAATGCCATTTTTTAACTAATGCTTTGGAAATAAGGGCTTTGTTTGGAAAAGCTGAATTTTCAGAATGGCTTCATAATCTAGATGTTGTCGTTTTTGGTTGCATACATTTCATGTTCAATTTGGTTTTTGGATGTCAAAGGCAATTCCAGTCAACTATTAATAATGATGACTCGTGACGAGCCATCAGATTTTGATACGAATTCTAATTTTTAAAAATTACAATCTTTAATATAGAGTTTTAAAATTATATATTATATGATAGAAATTTCTATGAGATTTTATAAACATGCAAACCATGAGAAATACCTAAATAACCAACCAATACAGTAGACTCTCTCAAATCTGCACAGCTTTGGACTAGAGGTTGTGCAGATTTAGGACTTTGCGGGTTTCTGGTCATTGCTTTGTTTATGTTCTTCAAAAAGTAATTTGAATGTAATTAATAATGAAATCAAACAATAATGAATGCTTACAATATACTAAAATAATAAAATAAGTAATAAACTAAAATAATAAAAATTGAGATAATTTTTTAAGTGATTAAAATATTAAAATCAAAGTTCGAGTTAATAATTAATAATGTACAGTTAAATATTCATTATAAAGATTATATGTCTGTTTCTAAATTAGTCAATGAAACTTACCTCATAAAGATACATTATTAATTCACATCAGGATCATAAAATAAAGGAGCTTTATTTCAAATTTAGCCAGACTTAATAACTATAAAAGCTTGATTAATACATAAATATATTTGGTAATATTGTGATTACCAATGATATTACAGAATGGAACCATTTATCGGGAAACCAGTTAACCTGAAAACCAGCTATCTGGATTGATATTTCTAATAGACTGATGTTAAAATTTTTGTAGAAAAAAGTGTCATACACTGCCACTTTGACATATACATTGTTTGAAACAATTGAATAGTTTGATTACATCATCTAGTATTTGAAATACGAGCATATATAGTTATATTATAGATTTTTCATTTTTATGCAGAGAAAAAAGAAGAAATTTTGTTCAAAAGGGATTCCCATAAATTACCTTCTTTTAAACTCTAACATTTGATCTTACTTGCATCTGATTCTTAGTTCAAGTATTCTAATAATTAATTTGAAATTAGAAGTAATACCACAACCACATACGTTCTATAAAACTTATCAAATAGATGTTGCTTTAATGCCCAACCAGTTAACCAAAAAAAAAAAAAAAAAAAAAAAACAGTTATCAGGAATACACCTGACCCGCATAACCTATTCCGGATAAATGGCTCTATACTGTAATTCTAAAAAAGGGTAAATAACATTAATTGAGTAAAATTAACAAACAGTAAATCATATAAAGATAAAACAAATACTATAAAAAATGGTAAATATAACAATTTTAAAACTGTAATTAAATACACATTCACTAAGTGCCAGTTGGAAAATTATAACAATGCAATACACCAATAATCAGGACTGCAGGGTCAGAGTCTGGCCCATTTTTGAGCAAAAGAGTCAAAGTCGCTAAAAGACAAGCCAAATCCAACTCAGGCTTGTTAGTTAGACAGTTTGATATGAAATTAAATCCATAAAAAGAATTATTACTATTGCAATTTATGATTATTTCAGACTACCAAGTTAGAGATTCCCACTATATTGTTGGGCATCTGTTGTCGATGAAAACTGCTATCAATTAAAAACTGTGATAGATTCCCAATTATTTCTGAACTACCGTATTTTCCGAGAATAACGCCGCGGCGTTAAACTATATTTTTTTGTTTTGTAAACAAAAGTGCGGACAATAACTAGGTGCGGCTTGTAAATAGGACTAATTAATTTAAAATTTTCGAAAACAGATCGGCAAATCTAAACTTTCGTTGCTTTCGCTGTAGTTATACACATGCACATGGAATTATATTTTTAAGGTTAAAGAATCTGATGCTTAAAATTGATTTTAATTTTCTGATATGCCGTAAAATCCCGTTAATCCGCCCCCTCCCAACTTTATAAAAAATTTTAAAATTTCAAAATATCCCGAGAAAGCACCCTCCCTTCCAAAATAATAGCTGAAAAAACGCCAATTTCTCCAAACAATCATGAAAAATAGCCGCAAATTTCTTTAAAGGATCGCGAAAAAATCATGAATTTCGCCGAAGTATCGCCAAAAAACGCACATTTCGACGAAAGATTGCAATGAAAACGCAAATTACGTGAAAAAATATCTAAAAAAGTACAAATTATGTCAAAAGAACGGTTGAGAAAGGAATGAATCATGATGAAATGAATAAATCCTGAATCTTTAGAAATGTGCGTTTTTTCGAATTTTTTAATTAATTTCATGCTTTTTTTTTTTTTTTTTTTTTTTTTTTTTTTTACAATTTTCTTCTTTTTTCTGCGGTTTTTCGACAGAATTTTCGTTTAAAAAAAAAAAAAAAAAAAAAAAAAAAAAAAAAAAAAAAAAAAACGCAAATTTTTTGAAGTATTGCTTTAAGTATCAAAATTCATTATTCATCCAAAGATTCACGATTCATTCAATTTATCATGATTCATCCCTGCAAATTTTACGGGGGAAACGGGATCGCGGAAAAATCCCGTGTAAGCGCCCCCTCTAATTATTTTACGATTTATTGTCACGTTTGGGTAGGGGCAGATTAACGGTATTTTATGGTAAGTTTTATCTTAAATATGTCTTCAGATGTGAGTTGTAAGCGCCGCAGTTACCCTGCAAAGTTTAAGCTGAATGTTATCAATTTAGCAAAAGTTAACGGGAATCGTGGCACAGCGAATGGATGAGGTTCCGGTTTCATTGAAATAACTGTACAACAAAAAAAGATAAGTTATTTATTTAAGATCAAAATGTTTTACTTATCAGTTAATAATTTTATTTCATTGCTCTAATAATGAATATGGGAATATACCCGGCAGGGCGTTAACCCGGTGCGGCGTTACACTCGGTGCGGCCTTATACCCGGTGTGGCGTTAAACTAGTTTTTTTTATTTTTAACCAAGTGCGGCGTTATTCCCGGATAATACGGTAGTAAAATTTATGTCTTTATTTTTCTTTCCATTCCACTGAAATTTTTCTGTTTGAGAAGACCAATTAACATCAACATTGTAATGCTTGCCACTTTTCAAGTCCATGGATCCAAAATAGAAAAATTTCTATTTTGTTTCCTTCTTGAGATTCAATAGTGGATTTTTCTGGTTTGTGAAAAATTAATAAAACACTAAATACTTTTTTTTTCTTCCAAAGCTCTAAGAACTAAATTAATATCAAAATAGTGAAAATTACACTTTCTTTTTTCTTGCGTTCACTGATAATTTTAACCAACAGCAACAGTAATATAATAGTCAGCCTGGAATCGGTGTTGTTAAAATTTCTGGAGTCAGCCATTTTTCCCAATGATGCTGCAACCCTGTTTATAATATTAAAAATAAAAGATGTATGAGTATTATTGACATATTTGTATCTGACCAGTATTGTCCAATATGTAAGTACAGTTTTCTCTTTAGCTTTATTTTTCAGTTTTAAATACTATAAAATAAATAAATGATAAGCAACATACTAAGATAAAGATACTAGATAAAAAAATCAGTTAGAATAAAAATGTTTTTAAAAAGGTAATAGTATTTGTGAGTAGAAATTTTTGTTATAGATATAAAAATATTTTGACCCTGTGACTTGTGTAAATTTGAAGTGACCCATTCAGAGAACAAATACAAAAATTAAAATGTCAACTTTTTTCCTTTTTTATGCAGTGTTAAAATTATCATATGAACTGAAAAATTTTAAAATTGTCAATATTTGGTACTGAATTTATAATAAAGTATAACTTAACAAAGTTCAGGAGACTCAAAATGTTTATCATTACGATGGTCATAGACTGGGAGAGCAACAACACAAATAGTCACCTCATGGAGGTCAGAGCTGATGTCCAAGAATTAGTTTAAGATTCATTAGCATGCTATAATGCAATTAGTTTGCAGGATCTTATCTTGGTGGAAAACATTTGACAATATGATTCTAACAGTTATCTCTTAGATTTACCTTTGTGTTTTAATGCTCCCAGTCCTACATGTTTATGAAATCTCTGGGTGTAATATTTTAACAGGAAATTTTACTTAATGAATGCAATGAAATAAATATGGAATAAAAAAGGCATATTATAATATCCAAATTTTCTGTGTTTATTCCAACTGGGAAAAAAAAAAAACACAGAAGATTACATCATATTAAATAATTTAATTCTCATAATAAATATTTCTGCAACTGACTTTAATATGGCAACTATAAAACAGTAAAGATGAAATTGCAAAGAAAAAAAATGTTGTAAGTCATAAACATTATTGGTATAGTGTACCGTATAATCTGCAGATTATCTGTTAAAAAACCTCGAAAATTTCAAGTGCAGATTATTTGCCAGTGTGGATAATCTGATGAAATTATTTTCACGCAGAACTGATTTCCCATTTCTACTGGCAATATAAAATATAAACATATCAAATGTTTGTCCGTTTGGGAGACCACTCGCAGAGCTGTTTGTGATTGGTTCACATATGACATGTACATTCTACTAGGAGTGGCCTCCGATTTTTTAAGAATATTTGTCTAGTCTTTTAGTAACACGATTCTATGAAGAATACAGAGTTTTCCAACTCATCTCAATCAAAAACTTCAATCTAATTATTTGTTGCTAATCTTCTTTTACTTGTCACCTGGAATATATATAAGTTATGTCTAAAAGAAAATGTGCAAGTTACACAGCTGAATTTAAGTTGGATGTAATAGAAAAGGCAGAAGAAACTGCTAATAGATTAAATATAATCAATTGCCATAATTGAATGTTTGATTGAAGCAGAAGACCAGTAGAATTACACAAGAACTTGATAATTCTATGCAACAAGTTCTTGATGAATGAGATTCTTGATGAATGTCTACAAGAAGAACAAGGAAAACATTATTATTAAACTATTGTCTAATATTATTAGTAATAGATCAAATATAATCGATCGCCATAATCGAATGTTATATTATGGCAGAAAAACAAGAAAAAAATTATTAAACTATTATCAAATATTATTGAAAATATCGATTATTATTTTAACATGCATTTATCCCATAATTATTTATTTTATTTCTATTATCATTTAAATAGGACAACTAAGAGAATAAAAACTTAATTTAATAGTATTTTGGAATGCTGAAAACAATGAGCAATCATCGTATAATCCACAGGTTATAAGCCAGTGTGGATTATCTGCTGAATTTTTTTTTTTTTAAAGCTAAAATTTACGGCCGCGGATTATATGCCGGTGCACGTTATACGCAGGAAAATATGGTATATACCTTGCATGAGAATAGATAAGTCAAATTTTCTAAATGTGAGAAAACTATAAAACACTCTTTTTTTTCTGTCAGTGCAACCATAACACTTATTAGCAATAGATCGAAGATAATGAAGATATTGGAATTTGAAATTCTTGGTTTTTCAAATTGTTTTAATATTTTATGTAAATTTTGATAAAAATTATATAGAAACTTTCATATGCTATCAGTCATATAAAAAATATTTACATTCTATAGAAAAAAAATAAAGTCAAATACAGTCTATTAGCAACACTATGCTTTAAATTTAAAGGAGAATCAAACAAATTTCGAATTGATATAGTATGATAAAGAATTAATCTGATCCATTGGAATACACATATAGTTTCACTATTTATTGTGTGTTCATATATTATATATAATATTGGATTAATATAGGGAAAAGTGGGGCGGAATGAGACAGTGTGATTTTCTCTTTATGTAACATTTTAAACGTTTCAACACACATTAGATAAAACAATGGTAGCCCAGTCTTCAGATAAAACAAGTTTCTGATCTGTATAGCATCAATAAAGGTAATATTTTGACACTTATTTTATTTGTAGCTCTATTCCAGATTGTTTCACATTAGAAAGTTTGGAGGGTTAAAATGCACACACAAAACAATTTTTTACAAACACACCCAATGTCGCCAAAAAGAATAATTAAAATAACCTCAAACTATTCAAATACCCTATAGTTGGGTACAAAAACTTTTCAATAGCAAAATCTCAAAATTATGTAGCATTATTTGTTCACTACAAAGAATAAGCACTTTTTTTAAAGTCATTGACCAACATAATCCAACAAGGACAAAAAAAGAAAAAGATTGACTGTAAAAGTTTTCTTCCAAATGAGATTTTTAAAATTTTTAAATTTATTTAAAAATATTTGTTCTAGAATATAAGGAAAATATGTTCACATGCATGACATTTCAAAATTTATTTTAAAAGTTTTCTTAAATAATAACTCAGAACATAGTTTTCATAGTGTAAAATAACTTGTAAAAAAATCGCGAGGAAAGTATTTGCTTTAAATATTACATAAATTTTAATTTTAACACCTTTAAATTATAAAATATTCGGTTTAATTGTTTCTACTCCGTTTACCGAGTTTAATTGATTATCCCCGCAAAAACGAAAATTTTGTGCCAACCCCACGATCAAATCAAAATGTATAGATTTTTATTAAAAGAATTACTAACAAAAATTACGTCTTACCATCAATTTATTTTAGTAAAGAATATGGATCAGTAAACTTTTTTTAAAAATTAGCGATTGTTACAAAGTAAAATGTTAACAAAAGTACAGACGCCAACATAATGAATGAATCACGACGATCGAAACTTTTCATAAATAATGGATAACGATAGACGAATTCATTCATGAATAGTAAATCAATCCATGAATAATTTTAATAAAGAAAATAAAACATTTATTTATATAAAAAAAGGAGTAAAAAGCAATAGTCAAAATTCGTGAATATGATACTTAAATATTTTCTCGGCTATAAAATTTGACACAATTTTGAATGACTCATGAAAATTAAGGTTAGATTCTTTGGAAAAGTTTGTGTCAGTTTTTTAACAAGGAATAGAAAAAAGGGTATTAGTCATATCGCCATTTCAACAGTTGTATTAATAAATATGTAATTTGTCAACTACACTGGATGGTATCAATGGAATAATTCAATCTTTCTGCAAAACGTCCTTTTCGATGTAATGAATGATTCATTTTCAATATGGCACGACTAAAGATCCGAGATTCACTCTTGCACTGGCGTCTTGTGTCTTGCCTTGATTGTAATATCAGGTAACTTTTAAAAGCGTCAGTTTATTAATCTTACTTTCTTTACTGAAGTAAGTGGTAATACTAACATCGTTTCTTTGGTTAATCTTCAACTAAAATTATACAATTTGTGGTATGATAGTGTAAAATGTAATTTGATAACACACAAAATTTCATGTATTGCAACTTTCATTTTGCAGATAGTCATTTAAAGCATCATTAAAATCTTTTATTCATAGCAGATAATATTATTTATTTGTTTATTTTTAATTAGTTCAGCAAAAATTATCCTAATTTAAATTTTAAATTCGCAAATTGGTTTTTTTTTTTTTTTTAATTTAAATTTAAAACATAGTGTTGATCAAAGACGGAATTTGGTTGTATTTTATTCTAGAGAATGTAAAGATTTTTTATATAATTGTTAGCATACTGAAATTCTTACATAGATTTTATCAAAATTAACATAAAATAATAAAACAAGTTAAGAAACCATGAATTTGAATTCCAATATCTTCATAATATTAAATCTCTTGCCAATAAATGTAGTTGTTGCACAGATTAAAAAATAATAAATAAATAGAAAAGTGTTATGTTGTTTTCTGTTTAGAAAATGGCATTTGTCTATTCTCATGCTAGAAAAATACACTGTACCAACAGTGTTTATTACTTACAACATTTTATTTTCTTTGAGATTGCATACTTAATCTTATATTATTGCCATATTGAATTCAGTTGCAGCAGTATTTAATATGTGACAGAAATAATTTGATATGATTTAGCCTTCTGATTTTATTTGTTTTCAATTGGAATAAACATTTGAAATTTGTGTATTATAATGTGTCATGTTTATATGTTATACTTATTTCATTGCATTCATTAAGTAAAATTTACTTTAGAAAAAATGTTACACTCAAAGATATGATAAACATAGAGGACTGAGAGCAGTAAAAAAAAAATGATAAATCTATGAGTCAATCACTAAATTCAAGTTTTTTTCTACCAAGATAGGACTTGGCAAACCATCTGCGTTTTAACATGCAAATCAAGCTTTAACTAATTCTCGACTATCTGGCATGAACTCGATGAGGTGATTGTTTGTGTTACTGCTTCCCAGTATGACCATCATAATGTTAAATATTTTGAGACTCCTGAACTTTGCTAAGTTGTACTTTGTTATCAGTTCGGTACCAATTATTCATAATTTTGATGTCTTTGATTTCATATGATAATTTTAACACTGTATGAAAAAAAATAAAAGATTAAAATTTTAATTTCTGTATTTATTTTCTGAAATCATATCAAAAATGACATATTCTTCTTTATATTATTTACTATTTATTCATTTTACTCATTGGATGTTATTTACCATTTTTAAAAAATATGTGTAAACATATGTCAAACTGCTGTTTTGAGTTTGAGCGACAAACGAGACTGGCAACTGTCACTTATTTTTAAGAACCAATCTCATGGCTGCAAGAAGTACAAAAGCATCTTTTGTACTTATGCTGCTTCTGGTAGGAATGACTTCATGACTACATATTTTATAAGATGTCGTTGCATAAATCTTTAATGTATGCATCTGAAGAGGTTTTTTTCACTTACACAAAAGAACTACCTTGCTTAGGTTAATCCTATGGGAGAGTTTTTTACATGTCATTTGCTTTTCTATATATTTTTACATGATTTTTTCCCTTTGCATTGGATAGATGAAGTTGATATCTGTACAAAGGCTACTGTTTAGTCTTTTGTTATGTTTTTTATACTTTTATTTTTTGAACCAATTTAGAAAGTCAAAGTATCCTCACATTGAAACCTGCAGCCAAACTGTAAAAAAAAGTTTAAAATGACTTTTGTAGGGCAAAGCAAGAAAATATTTTTCAAAAATACTGAAATGCAAATGAGATATTTTATTAAAACATGTCCCATACGATTAATATTAGCATTGCGATGTGTATGTGTAAGTGAAATACCTTTATATGATGTCAGTAGATTTCTTTAACCATACTTCTTCATAATAATGTTCTAGCTTACATTATTTAAACATTTCTGTTATTGACTTAGCTTCATCTTGAATGGAGATGATAAGACATACCATTTTCTTGTTTCTTTGATAGGTTTGTGTTTACATATTTTATCATTATTTTTTGGATAATTCTATAAAGAGATTAACAAAAATTAATGAATTTTCAATAATTAATCTTACCTGTTCGTTGTCAAAATATTTTAATTGCATCATTCAAGCACAAAGAGTTATATCTGTCTGTCATTGCAGTGCTTATTTGTTATTGGCTAGTGTTATAAGATTGGCAAGGAAAAGTGTTGGCAAGATGCAAAATATTTTGCCTATCATTAGTCCCCATGTAACATAAAAGTATCCACCTTTTTTCACATTCGCGGGTATAACTTTCATTAGACTGCCCAGTCATTGCAAAACTTAAAAATGTTTAAAATGTAATTTTTTTAAAATAGCATGTATAGTTTTTTTTTTTTTTTTTTCAGGGAGACTTTAAAAAGCTGCCTGCATTGTTGAATTCAGACACTTTTTTCCCAGAGGGATTTCTATGGCTCCTGCGGGGGGATCTTATAGTGTTTTTGGAGGGGCAGGATTTGCACCTTTCAACCATTGAAAACACACCATCTCAAATTTTCCATAAAAAGGACATCTCACTGTTTTTTTTTTTTTTTTTTTTTTTTTTTTTTTTTTTTTTTTTTTGAGGGGGAGGGATATGGAATGTCCTTCTCTGGACCATCCCCTGAATTAACAGTGAATTTTTGTTCAAATGTTTCAGTCGGCAATACATTTAATTTAAAATATGAATATTCTAGATAATTTGAATCACTATCTTATATTTAAAGTTAATTTACATTTAAAAATACATGTTTATCTCATTTATTTGTTTATTTATTATTATTTTTTTAAGGTTCAAAATGTATAATGTCTTAAATTATTTTATTTCAACACTAAAGCTTTATTTCTATGTTGCACATGCAAAAATAAAAGTTTTTATGGGTGAGAACTGCCTAAAATGGTAATAATTAATTTACTATCTGAAAATAATGCATACTAATGCAGTAGATTCCCTCAAATTCACACAGCTTGAAAACACAAGTTGTGTAGTTTTTAGAATTTTGCAGATTTCTGGTAAATGTTTTGTTTAAAATTTTATAAGCATAATTTGAATGTAATAATGTAATCAAAATTATATTGAATGCTTTCTGTAGGGTAAAATATTTAAATAATTAACAAATTAAAAGGATAAAAATTTAGGTAATTTTAAAACTGGTTTATTTTTTTAAAGTAAGGGTCAAGTAAATATCTAATAGTGTATAATTAAATAAACATCAGAAAGATCGGATACATTTTTCTGGAACTATTTAATGGAATTTTACTTATAAAGGTACATTATAAATTTGCATAAAATCAAAAATTTCCATCAAAACACAAATTGTAGGTCCTTCATAAACTGTTGATATTTTTTTGAAAGTCCTTGATTATAGGAAAGTTGTTTTTAGCTTTAGAATGATTAATACTTGTATTTAGGAGGCATTATTTCCACTCATTCAAACTGCTGATGAGTGCAAGACCTCTCTGTTTTTTCATTATTCTTGTCGAAATAATCTAATTTGGGGAGATTACATTGTTTTTGTTTTAAAACTTAATCTGGTGTTTTTTCCATTATATATTAGATTTTGAATGAAGAAAAAGCTTGGTATAAAAACTGTTCATTTTTTCAAATGCATAAAAAATTTAGATTTGTAATGTAATCCAAACCAATTTCTTCATATTAATTCTTTGATGGCAGTTATTTCATGAATCATTCTTGAAAAAATCTGCAGGACGATTAAAGGCTTATATGCTTCTGCTCTTCCATAAAATGTATTTTTTTTTAAACTTCCATCAAAACACAAACTGTAGTTGTTTTTTTATTGACCTTTAATCGAATCATGCATTTCATCAAACTATTTTTTTCTATCCTTTTGAAAACTTTTTATTGAAAATTTTAACTTGAAAATGAACAACAACAAAAAAAATTCTACTTGAAATGAGTAAATTTATGATTTTTTTTTCAAAAACTGTGCCTTTTAAACAAAGAATTTTTTTTTTTTTTTTTTTTTTTTTTTTTGCCATTTGCAAAGGTTTCTTTCCTTTAATTCTACTGTCTCACTTACAGACCCAGAAAGAAATCAAAAGCATTATTCTGTGAGCCTTAGATTAATAAATTATGAAATATTGGATAGAATAATATTTTCCTGTGTTTAAATCAAGATTAGGTTTACCTCATGATTGAACTAATGTGAGCTGGAGCAATCTGCTATACGAAAAATTCAGATACAAAAGAGGAGTGGGGGGTGCTATTTTTTTTTTTAATTTATAAAAATATTTACATTCACTTTTCATTATATTTGCATATTGTTTTTGTAACTACAATTTGAAGAATGTAATTTTTTTTTCAAACGTTACATTATGTTTGTCTATTTTGCTTTTTACTTGATTTACTACTAGGAATGGCATCATTAATATGACTTGAGAACAAAGAGAGTTGATTTGCTATGTTGTTCTATGAATAACAAGGCAACTTTTATAAAACCAAACTCAAAATATGTAATTGTATATATAAATATGTAATGTAAAATATAATACCTCTATATTAATAGCCTAAATCATGTGACTGTCATCAACAGTTCCAGGCTGGCTGCTTTACTTTTTCTATACCATAAGGCTTTTTTATACTTTGTGCAATCGATAAATTTCCAAATACATCTCAATAGCCACAATTTCATTTTTATTATAATAGTGTAATTCATGTGACTGCCATAAACAATTAGGCTTTCTATGAGCAAACATAATAGACCATTTACAACCAAAAATATTTTTTTGAATACAACTGCATAAAATTTGCTATGATCATATAAACATTTCTTAGTAGCTATCTAGATTCTATTAGCCGAGTAAAAATCTTTCCAACTTTTTATTTCTGTGGGATAAATTAAAATAATTTTTTTGATGTTAAAATTAAATATCATGGTTTATTATTATTTTTCATTTCATTTCTTTCTTTTTTTTAAGAAATATGTAAACGTCATGAATTTAAAATGCTTCAATTTTAAATGAAAGTTGTGTATTTTATATAAAATGAATGAATGAATTCTTGATTTCTCTATGAGAATTTTCTGATTTGGCAAAAGCTTGTACAAGTAAGTAAAATTATGACATCATAAAATACTTAGCATTACATTGAGGATGATTAAATGGATCACCAGAGGCAGGGAGAATTATATGAATGTATGTAAATATTCAGTGTCAACTTTAAAGTTTAAAGAAGTTTTGAAAAAGAATGCATAACTGTGAAGCTTAAAAATATGAATAACTATTTGTATTACTTATAAGAAATTGTTATGAAATTAAGTTAAGGCTGAATATATGAACAGTAAAGATGGAAAAAATTTGTTTGGATAAATTTTGTGAATATGCTGAAAAAGTAGGCGGAATTTTAAAAGTAAAAAAACAAATTTACAAGTGTGTAATGAAATAAAATTTCAGCTTTTATCTGTATGGATATGAGAGAGCTATTGTCTGGATGTGCGATTGTCTACTGTATTGCAGGCACATCTACACATATGTATGTATGAAAAAATACTCATGTTCTGTTATACTTAAGAATACATAATGTATAATTTGATATTTTAATGTATATATTTTTTAATGGTTAAAGAAATGAAACTTATCATATGTGATAACTTAATTCAGAATTTAAATTTACTGCCATTTATTAAAAAATGTTTTATTTTATTTTATTTATTTATTTATTTTATTTTGTTCTTAGATTGAAAGAATGATTAAACTCTCTCATTGAAGTTCAATAAGATATTTCCTTTGATGTAAATTACTATAATCTCTACATACTGATAATTTAAAGAAAAATCTCTTATCATCCGAAAGAAAACTTATGAGCCAATGTCATCGATTACAGAAGAAAAGTATTCCTCTGATAAACATCACTTAGTTCCTCAAGATGGTGGTAAGAAAAAACATTCCTCCATTGGTACACGAAAAAAACCTTTTATTTGTGAAGTATGTGTCAAAACATTTTCTAATAAGAGTAATCTAACAAAACATATTTTGACTCATACTGGAGAGAAATCACATGTTTGTGGAACATGTTCCAAAGCATTTTCTCATAAGAGTACTCTAAGACAACATCTCTTGACTCATTCTGGAGAGAAACCACATGTTTGTGAAACATGTTCCAAAGCATTTTCTCAGAAGAGTAATCTAAGAAGCCACCTCTCGATTCATACTGGAGATAAACACTATGTTTGTGAAACATGTTCCAAAGCATTTTCTCATAACAGTACTCTAAGACATCATCTCTTGACTCATTCTGGAGAGAAACCACATGTTTGTGAAACATGTTCCAAAGCATTTTCTCAGACGAATACTCTAAGAAAACATCTCTTGACTCATACAGGAAAGAAACACAAATGTTTAACAGAACTTAAATTTGTTTCTATAGTCTGAAAGATTTAATTGCACCTGCCTTGTATAAACACCTTCTGATAAAGGCAGGGTAATGTTCGTCAGTATGAAAGCAGATGTTTTGAAATCAATTTAATAAAATTATTGTCATTCTGTTGTTTCTTATCATAGAAGAATGATCTAACTTTTTCTGTGCTACTAAAAATATAATCTGATTGTTACATACTTTATAGTTTATGATATGTATAAATATTTTTTTGCTTTATTGTTTTAATATGCAACTTGATATTAAACCTTCTACTAGTCTTCAGGCTTGCAGTATTGTAATATTAACTGGTTTAGAATGTCACAAATCTAGCTATAGAAATAACAGAGAAATAGACTACATTTATAATCTCTGTAATTCAGAAAAATAACTTTTATTAGTTAGGACTATTGCATTTATAAAACAAAAAATAAGTGAAAAGCGTTTGATTAATATATGTGAGCATCACAGAATTTCGCTCTTAATAAAATATGAATTATATAAATGCGGAGATCCATTTAAGCGGCATAAAAAGCAAGTGAAAAAAGCAATTAGGGCAGTTAATAGAGATTTATATACGGCCGAAAAAGTAAACCAAAGTTGAAAGTTATTATTATTTTTCCAAATTTTATGACTTAATGAAAAAGTCTCTACACAAAAAGGCAAATGAAATTTCCAATTTGTTTTTGTATCAAATAACATTAATTTCAGTAACTCATAGAAACTCCAGTAGTTATTTAAGTACCACAGCTAAACTTAGTCAGATTTTTTCCCCCTTAATTAGTGCAGATTTTCAAAACAAGTTTAAATTTGGTACTTTTCGGTTAGATGGGCACCAGTGTTATACATATATATATCAATATACTGTATATATACATATATATGTACATGTATAATACATCTGTATTTATATAGATCTATACATATGTACATATGTAAAAATAAAACATGCATCCGGCTAACTGGAAAGTACCCAAAATTTTTGTATAAGCCATGTGAAAGACATCATTTTTATTTCACAGATAGAAAGCCCAAAGTGTAAACTTTTATTTAAAATAAAAAGAAATTGGAAATTTCATTTGCTTTTTTGTGTGCATATGTAATATATAAAAATAAAGCACTTATCCGGCTATGGAAAGTACCCAAAATTTTTGCATAAGCCATGCGAAAGACATCATTTTTATTTCATAGATAGAAAGCCCAAAGTGTAAACTTTTATTTAAAACAAAAAGAAATGGGAAATTTCATTTGCTTTTTTAAGTGCATATGTAATATATAAAAATAAAGCAATTATCCGGCTAATTGGAAAGTACCCAAAATTTTTGCATAAGCCATGCGAAACACATCATTTTTATTTCATAGATAGAAAGCCCAGAGTGTAAACTTTTATTTAAAACAAAAAGAAATTGGAAATTTAATTTGCCTTTTTGTGTACAGCCTTTTTCGTGAAGTCACAAAAATTTGGTAAAATAACCATAACTCTCAACTTTGGCTGAGTTTTTTAATCCTAAATATTACAAGTAAATTTTTTAAATATTTTTTGTTAAAATCTGCATCTTTTTATCTTCTTACAGTGATATTTTTAGGATGATTCATGTTTTAGATCCAGAGGAACAATTTTTTGAAGATGGAACTGCAATCTCAGAATACAGACTAAGAAATGTGAGATTTGAGAAACCCCCAAGAATTGGACCCCCATATCTCACAAACCATGAGGTCTAGGAAGGAAAAATTTCTGATGGAATCATTTCACGATAGAATTAGTGTGTACACAAAGTTTCATCCAAATCCCTGTCGGTCGGGTTACAAATGGGGGAAAATTTGGTTGAATTGACATGGAATGACCCCTATGTGAAAATAATTTTTTTTCAGAATATTACAATTAAAAAAATAATTAAAAATCAAGATATTTATTAAATTGATGACTAAAATGTAATCATTGTCCTTTCTCTTATTTATTTATGTTTTTACATAAAACTGTTGTATAAGCCCAAAAGATGAATAGAAAGAAAACACAAAAACATCCCTCTAAAAACACTTCATTAAATTATTATATAGAAATGTATTGCCTACAAATCAATTAGTAGGAGAGAGGGGGGCACGCTTGAACTTGGGGCACTTTTGAACACTCTAAATTTTTTTCTTTCAAATAACTTTTTTTTAAATGTATATGGCAGTATATTACTACTACTTTAAAGCAATAAGTATACAAAGCTACACCATTTTGTATGAACAATACTGTCTAAGCAATGTATGCATTTTCTCCCTCTTGAATCTAAACTTAAGAAAATAAAGTTGAAAGACTTTTGTTGACGATTTTGTATTCCTAAAATTTTAATTTATTGTTTGTTACTTAAATAAAGATGTTAGTTTTAGTTTATAAGCTTTGCTTTATTCAAATTCTTTAGTTGACTTGAATAAACAGTTTTAATGTGGAGCTCCATGTGATGGGGCACTATTCAACATTTAAAACTATTAAGTAAAGAATTGTAGATGTATATAAAAGTTATTATTTTTGGAATCTTTTTTTATGTGAAGAGAAGTTAATTAAGAATGTCAACGAACATGGACTTATACTATTAACGCAGCCCCTTATTGCACACATAGATTATAAAATCCGAATTTATCAGCGATGGGAAGGTTCAAATCTAAATTGATGATGGCATTTTTTTATTGGATATTGCAAATCATGGATATACAATAATGATTCATGATTTAGGAGGTTTGTCTAACAAATGCTATGCTTTTTCATTTACTGTTTCCCAAACATCATTTCTGTTTTTTGTAACTGATAAAACATAAATGTCAGATTTCTTCATAAAATAGTGAATGGATTTTTTTTATTTCTTAGATGTATCAGTATATTTCAAGGATATTGTAAAAAAGTTTTCATAATCAAAGATAACTGGAGGGACATTCTGAGTTGTTTCAATAATGAGTTTTGATATCAACTTTGATAGATTTAAATTTGGTTAAATAAAAAAAAGAGTAATTTCAATAAAATACAGTTATTTAATTTTATTCACATTAGTATTTATTTCTGAAACATATACAGCCTTTTATAAAAACTCAACATTTTCATACTTTGTTCATTTGTTCAAAGGTGCCCTTTACTTGTTCAAAGGTACTCCTAAATGGAGCAGGTTTGAACAGAAATCTTTCAGCTTTTTAAATCCTCACAACTTGTTTAATTTACTTGGAAAACTTTTATTTTCTTCTTCATATGATGGAGAAATGCATTGTTTTTACTATGCAATATTTAAAACGCAATAAATATATTTCATGTAAGAAATGCATTGATTTTCTAATAAGAATGTTCAAACGTGCCCTCCTCTCCCCCACAGATGGCAGTCATAATGCAATAAATGAGGAATAAAAAAAAAGTTTTTACGTCAAAACAGCAGTGAATTCTTCCACAGACTCCTCTACAGTATACAAATGAGATGTGCTGCAGTTTTGTAGTAAATACGATGACTGTTAATACCCGGTTTCTGAACAGTGACAAATTCTTTCTAATGGATAGCGAATTCGAAAGTAACGATATGATAGGAGTATTCATTTTGTAGTTACTTTTACAGCAGTAACTATTGTTAATTTCTTTTTCAATTCAGTTTTCTGCTTTAATTTAAATTTTCATGATATGATTATTTTTATGAAAGTTAATAATTGTTGTTTTTTGTAAGCAATAGTAAACCTCAGTGATATACACCAATTACATAGAATATAAGAGCACAGATATATTGAAGAAAATTCATACAAAGTCTTAAAATGTATCAAAAAATATTTAAAAGACTCAATTGAACGAAGAAATTTTTTTAAATACATTTAATCAACATTTTTTGACAGTTTAAAACCTTATTGAATTATTATTAATTTATACAAGAACAATTAAATTATCAAAGACACAAGCAGTTTTTTCATATAGTAAATTATATTTTATTATCGATTTTATGCACAATTTGGAGGAAATCTGCAAGAAAAAATATTCTTCAATTGGTAAAAAATCAGTTTATCAGTCAAAGAATTGATTGTGTGAAATCCTGTTTAACATGAGTTTTTAAGTAAAATGTTTTCAATCATGAGAAAATATTACTTAATTTAAGTCTGTATTATGTAAATGATATAGACGAATTGTAAGATTTCTGACAAAATATAATATAAGATCAAAATGAAAATGGTTTTGCCAAAGCATATGTTGGCATTCCTAATCTGCGGATTGACTACTGTGAATTTCAAATATTTTCATTGGTCGGTGTTTCATTTAAGTGACTGTAATATTTGCCATGAAATTCTAGATTGTACTATTAAAAAATCAGTTAAAAGCAAATACCAATGAACATTTAGATTACATTTAAGATTTTTTTTTCACACAAAACAATTCTCACTTATATGAATTAACACATGTTTACTTAAATGGTTCTTACATGAGCATTTCTTCCTTTTTTCAAAACCAAAATCTTCCTCAAAAGTATAAGTAAAAGATATTTGCTCAAATCAGACATTTCATAGAATTTTTTGTTGCACATCTAAATTAAAAAAGTTTTTTAGCCATTATGAATTAATATATGCTTGCTTAAATTATCTTTTTCAGAGAATTTTTTGTTACATATCTCACATACAAAAGATTTCTTACCAGTATGAACTAATACATGCCTGCTTAAATTACACTTTTGAACGAATTTTTTGTTACATATATTACACACAAAATGTTTTTCATTGGTATGAATTAAAAGATGCCTGCTTAATTGACTCTTTTGGGAGAATTTCTTGCTGTACATGTCACACACAAAAGGTTTTTCACCAGTATGAATTAACAGGTGCTTATTTAAATTGCTCTTTTGAGAGAATTTTTTGTTGCATAACTTACAAACAAAAGATTTCTCACCAGTATGAACTAAAAGATGCTTGTCTAAATAGCTCTTATGTGAGAATTTCTTCTTGCATATCTCACATACAAAAGCTTTCTTACCAGTATGAATTAACAGATGCTTGCTTAAAGCACTATTTTTAGAGAATTTGTTGTTGCATATCTCACACACAAACGGTTTTTCACCAGTATGAATTAACAGATGGCCGTTTAAATGGCTCTTTTGAGAAAATTTCTTGTTGCATATCCCACAAATAAAAGATTTCTCACCAGTATGAATTAACAAATGCTTGCTTAAATAGCTCTTATGTGAGAATTTCTTGTTACATACACCGCATACAAATGATTTCTCACCAGAGTGAATTAATTGGTGTGCACTTAAGTGATTCCTTTGAGAGAATCTTTTGTTGCACACCTCACACATAAAAGGTTTTTCACCAGTATGAATTAGCAGATGCTTGCTTAAATCACCCTTTTGAGAGAATTTGCTGTCGCATATTTCACATACAAAAGGTTTATCCCCTGAATGAATTAACAAATGCCTGTTTAAATGAAAAATTTGAGAGAATTTCTTGTTGCATAATTCACACACAAAAGGTTTCTTCCCTCTTTGAATTACAGATGCTGGCTTAAATTCCTCATTCGAAAGAATTTCTTGTTGCATATTTCACATATGGAAAGATTTTTTACCAGTATGAACGTCTACTGTTTTGAAAGAATTTATTTTTATATATGTATTCTTTTTGCATAACTCATAAGTAAATGTTTTTCTAATGCTTGAGACAGAAGTTGCTTTTCCAATATGCCCTCGTGAAGAAATATTACTTATATGATGCACATCTACATTAATGGCTATACGCATCTGCAAAAAATTTAAATTAATCAATTAAGCAAGAAAATAAAACTATCATAAAAAATTTAAATCAATATAAAAAAATAAAAATGTTTCAGACTAATATGAACTAACAGATGTCTGCTTAAAGCATTTTCGAGATTACTTCTTACTGCATAACTCACACACAAAAAGTTTCGCATTAGTGTGAATTAAGAGATGTTTGCTTAAATCATTCTTAAGAAATCATCTCTTAAAGCATATCTGACACGGATAAGTTTACCAGTATGAATTAACTGGTCATTAATTAAATCAAACTTTTGACACATATCTTTGTGCATATCTCACTCATAAAAGTATGAATTAACAGATTATTGTTAAAATGAACAAATTAACAACACCGAAGCAAATGGGCTAATTGTTCACAAAAATAAAATTCAAGAGCAACTGCAATGACAGGGCAGCATCAAGCTGGTGTTTTGACACTTTAAATGCAAAAAATAATCTATAATATTCCAGAAAATCATTGTACCCCATTCTGCCCCTTGCATGAAGTAGAAGGGGGTTAACTTTTAATTTAATTTTTAAACAATTACATCTTAACTTCTTTTACAACTTTGTATACTAATGTTTATTTTAAAATATATAAAGAAATTTCTTAATATAGCATAAGTATTTTTTTAATATTTAAGACTTAAAAACTTATTTTAAACTTTAAGTACTCCATTCAGTTCCGGTGTCAACTGTGCATTTTTTGCATTTTCCTTTTATCTAAGCATTATATACTAGACCATAATAAAGGTTTCTATGAAAATTCTTTGTGTTGTTGTGTTTTCTTTTGACACATTTTGCAGAGAAATAACAAATAGCAAAAATTCTAGCAATGAGACTCCTTCTTGATTACTATGGTGACCTGTATTTCGCTGATTCTAGTCTGACGCAAGCAAATGTCCCCATGGAGAGGAAAGGTAGTATGGTATTATGTTAAATAGAGTTGGAAGTTTTAAATGCAGCCAGACCACAAGTATTGAGCTTCTTTCTATTGATAAAATATTTACAATTAATCTTTTTATCAGTATACAATATGTTATATAGTTACATAGTATGCACTTCTGTCTTATCATAGGGGTCCATCCCAACAAAGAACTCTTTCTTTTCTTTTCTTTTTTTTTTTTTTTTAGTCTTTATTGGGTTTTATTTTTGGTTTTGCTAATTAGATGTACCCCTCACTCCAATTCCCATTTTTAGTTTGCTGTCTGCAACTTTAGACACTATTTCGGTACCTAGAATTTTTAAATGTAATATTAGATATATAGAATCGTCTAATTCTAAACTATTGGGTCAATTTTTTTTTTTTTTTGGGGGGGGGTGGGTTAGGATTTTTAATTTCACTGCAATGGAAGGTTTTAACAGCTTTTACATTTTAAGCAGAATTTCAGTCCTTTTTAACCCTTTCTATAGGCTTATGAAATATATTTTTAATTTTCTAATACCATCGTATACCGACGCATGTCTACTATTAACCTTGAATTTATCATATATTTATTTTAAATGGAATTTGACATTGTTTATCATTTTCTCCTCATTATTGCATCTTCCAACTTTTTCTGTCATAATGGCTTGGCTTTTTTTAAATTCTATGTAAATTTATTAAAAATTTGGATTTCTTTCATTTATTTTGAACATTTCTCCCATCTACTATGCGGCATAGCGTTCATTTTTTAAATTCAATATCTCAGGTTATATGGCTCTGATCCTCACACAATTTAGAATATTCTTCTAGGTTTGTCCCTTTTTTCACCCCACCATTTTAGTTCTAGTTATCGCCACAAAAAGGGGTTGTAATTTATTCTTTTTGTTTCTAAATTGTCTCCTGCTGCTGATTGTAACATATTTTTGGCTGAAAAATCATTTCTTGTGCAATTGAACTACAATCAGTTCTTCAAACCTTAAATAATATATCTATTGTAAGAGATGATGTGAAACAGTTAATGCAAAACTAGTTCATCTTACAGCAAAAGTGATTTTATTTTATTTTATTTTTTACTGATCCTTAATAAAATTTGATTTAATAGTGCATATGAATAGAAATTTATTCCCCAGCGACATTGATAATAAGCTTTACACGACGGGAATCAAAAGAAGCGATAAAAAATATCGTTATTACCCATCACTATTTTTGGTAAGTGACTATTTTTAACAGAAAAAATTTGACAAAAAATATACAAGCAGCAATTGTTTTTATCTGTCAATTATTTTTAAATTTAGAGTGACTACTTAACTTTTTTCATTGCAGAGATGGATAAAAAAAGTGCCATTTAAATAATATAAAACAAATCATCAAGAAACAGATAATTCAAAAACGCGACATTTGAAAATATTTACATTAGAATAGCATTTTCATAATATGTCTGGAATAAAATAACATTTAGAGCTTTTATCACTTGTTATAGATAAATAGAGAATCGATCCATGAAATGTACCAGAGCAAGCTGGAACAACATTCTAATGTGCAAAATTATAAAAAATATATATTTTCTAAAAGTATAAAAAAGTTTTCTAAAAGTATAGTAAATAATAGTTTCTTTCACAAGCGAATTACTCACAAGGCAGATGATATTGAACTTTAGTGCGTAAATAAAAATGAAAGGCAACAAACACATCCAAGTTTTTTATTTTTAAATAAACATTTTCTATAACTTGAGAGGTGTTACATTATAAATTTTAAAAAATCATTTTTAACATATTTTTGTTCCATTGAGCACTGTTGCCAGATGGACTACTTTTTTTTAATTCAAATTCTTCATTGGCACTACTTTTTCAAAATGATAAAACAAGCCTTATTTGATTACATCTTAATTAAGGCAAAAATAGAGAAATTCTACCGTTTCAAAAAAGTGGTGCCAATCAAGAAATCTAAAATTTAAAAAAGTAGCCCAGTGGCAACTCTGCCATTGACATTTTTGGCATATTTTGGTTGATTATGGTTATTATCTTGATTGGAACCAAAACTTTTCAAAATTAATTATTTTTAATATATTGTGTAACACCTTTCTTAAATAGAAAATGTTTATCAAAAGGTAATATCTTTTAAATCTTATGATTAAAAAAAATCCAACTGATTTTTGAAATCTTCTTATAACCAAGTTTTTAAATTTTAAACATTTGACATAATGAAGATGGCAGCAGTCTGGTTTTAGACACTGTATAGTTTATTGTAATCTCTGTAATATTTTAAAAACTATTATATAGAATTTTGCATAAATATTCAAAATTACTTTTTTTAAAGTTAGAAATAAATTTGTCTATACTTGCCAAAAAAAAAAAAAAAAAAAAAAAAAAATAGCAAACAATAATTTTGAAATATACTGCAATTTCATGAATTTCTGGATTCTGAGCATTGTAATGGATATGCTCACAATTTTGCCAAATATATATAAGAAGTATAATAACTTGAAATATGTTGTTCGATAGCATACGTCTCAGTACTTGCCAACCAACCAATGTTGTTCGAAGACAACAAAAAAGTAAAAAATTATCTAATTGCCAAAACCAGGCCACAAATGACATTTCTAGCAATCCTGGTAAATTATTGCAACCTATTTCCTTCTTGATTTACAAAGAGGCAGAGTGATTTTTGTTTGTCTAGGTATTAAACAAATGTTCAAGAACTTTTCATCATGTCTCAAGTGAAATATAACTAAATATTGCTTTTAGGTATTTAATCTGTGACCTTTTTCAATATTTCTAGATGCTATATATTTAATTTTTTATGACGTTAGCCTTACATCACTATTTTAAATTTATTAACGTAATTGAAAAGTTTTTTTTAAAATAATTGTAAGGCTTATTAAAATTCCTCACAATGCTTTTTTTTAAGAATTTATTTATAAAGTATTTTTTAAGATATGTCTGTTATTGTTATTTGTATTATTTATTGAGTATGTATAAATTTGAAATCATACTTTTTTAAAAATCATGCAATTACTGATTTTTAACACTTTTCAACAAAGTTGAAAAGTGTTTATGCTTTCAGTTTGTCTGTCCGTCTGTTCGTGCTCTAACTCTCGTAAATAAACTTGGATTGCTATGAAATATTTAGATATTATTGACGTTTACTCTAGCACAAACTGTAATGAAAATGAAGTTTCTACCATGATCAGGTTACTTACAGGGATAGTCAAAATTTTTCCATTTGATTAGGGCCTCTGGGAAAGAATCGTTTCAAGTAAATTTTAAAGGTCTTAGATCATGCCAAACAAATTGAAATTTATATGCATTTGTGAAGCGAACTAAAATATGCAGTGAAAATAATAGTTACTGTTCAATTAGAGCCACACAAAAGAATGTCATTAAACAATTATAAAGGGGGGAATTGTTTGCAACATATTTTAATTATGTTAAACGATTTCATATATAATAAAACATATATACCGCTCAGCCTTAATATTTCATTCATAATATGAAGTACATAGTATTTAGAGGGATACACAAGAGATTTCAAATACTATATTTTATCTAAAGAACTGTATATTATTGATGATGGCTGATGGAATGAATTTTTAATTATAATATGCCCTTTTAAGTTTCACCAAATGTATGCATATTATATAGTGTGTATAAATGCTACAGTTGATATGCAGTGATACACAAAAGGGCTTATAAACATTACTGAATATGAGTGTAAATTACTTAAAGGTGGTTTTTTAATTAGTTATGCATTTTTCTGTTGAGCTGCTTTCAGTTTACTAAGAAATGTTTGCAGAATATAGATAAAATGATACACAGAATTATACAAAGAATTGGCTCCATGGTCACCTATGGATCACAATTTCTGGAAATGTGATTTAAGTAGTTTTAAGAATTCTTTTGCTTGAACTAAATTTTAACAAAATACTGGCATGTAATAAAGGTACTAGGTAAACTACAGGGCTGAATAAAAGTATTCAAGTATGTTTCCATCTATTAATATAAATTGCTAAAAGAGAAATTTCAACCATTTAGGTGTTTTCTTGCTCAACTAAATTTTCCATTACTATAGTATACTAGCGGACCCGACAGACGTTGTCCTGTCACAGACAGACGTTGTCCTTCTTGGCACCGACACCAGAAAATCAAATAAATGTATTTAAATATAGTAATACGCACGATAAACACTACGCTCTTAATTTAATTTCTTATTACAATCATGCAAGGAAATTATTTTTCACTCTTCAGTATTTTTTGAAGTCGGTTAAATTTTTGAAAGAAAAAATTATTTTTCTCTTTTTTGTTAAAAGTTAACGATTTTCAGAAGTCAGTTAATCAAAATTATAATAGAGGCTATATTACTGTAAAGCATACACGTTTGACAGGAGCGGGGTTCGAACACGGGATCTCTTTCTTCGAGAAACAGAGCTTATATCTGGCGCCTTAGACCGCTCGGGCATTCCGTCCGCACTCTATTCATCGAACTTATTCAACACTTTTAATTAGCGAAAAATCACTAACTATTAGTTTTTGCCTAGTTTGTTTAGGAGGAGTTCAATTACATACACACGCACAGAAGATTCTTATATATAAAGATGAGCATTGAAAATGTCAGGTTTTTCCGCCGAAGACATCGCCAAATTAGGAAAATGTGAATTATCTCACGAACTACTGGATTTAAACAAATTTGCTTAGTACCATTCGATTCAGAATGAAAAAATGCATTAAAATATGTTATCAGTTGAAAAATAAATACAAAAGCCGATTTTTAAGGAATTTTTTAAAAGTTCGCTCTTTTTTCTACTCCTCATAGAGGTGGAATTTTCGAAAATCCCTTTTTAGCGGCACTCGATGTTATAAGAAGTAGTTTTAACCCAATTTTCAAGATTTTTGGTTCGGTAGATATTTTTTGTGCTGTTATTAATACGAAATCCTGACTTTCTTTTATATATATAAATAAGGATTGAAAATTTCAGGTTTTTGCGCCGAAGACATCGCCAAATTCGGAAAATATGAATTATTTCACGAACTACTGGATTTAAACGAATTTGATTCGACCATTCGATTCAGCATGAAAAAATGCACTAAAATATATTTTCAGTTGAAAAATAAATACAAAAGCCGATTTTTAAGGAATTTTTTAAAAGATCGCTCTTTTTTCTACTCCTCATAGAGGTGGAATTTTCGAAAATCCCTTTTTAGAGGCACTCGATGTTATAAGAAGTATTTTTACCCCAATTTTCAAGATTTTTGGTTCCGTAGATTTTTTTTGTGCTGTGATTAATATGAAATCCAGATTTTCTTTAATATATATAGCACTTTTAATTAGCGAAAAATCACTAACTATTAGTTTTTGCCTCATTACTAAAAAAGTACTGAATCAATTTCGACGAAATGTGAATCTAAACCATTCTCGAATCTACTGGAACATACACACAAAATTTCATCAAAATCGGTCCAGTTGTTTAGGAGGAGTTCAATTACATACACACGCACAGAAGATTTTTATATATAAAGATGAGCATTGAAAATTTCAGGTTTTTCCGCCGAAGACATCGCCAAATTAGGAAAATGTGAATTATCTCACGAACTACTGAACTTAAAAGAATTTACTTGGTACCATTCGATTCAGAATGAAAAAATGCATTAAAATATGTTATCAGTTGAAAAATAAATACAAAAGCCGATTTTTAAGGAATTTTTTAAAAGTTCGCTCTTTTTTCTACTCCTCATAGAGGTGGAATTTTCGAAAATCCCTTTTTAGCGGCACTCGATGTTATAAGAAGTAGTTTTACCCCAATTTTCAAGATTTTTGTTTCGGTAGATTTTTTTTGTGCTGTTATTAATACGAAATCCTGACTTTCTTTTATATATATAGATAAGGATTGAAAATTTCAGGTTTTTGCGCCGGAGACATCGCCAAATTTGGAAAATATGAATTATCTCACGAACTACTGGATTTAAACGAATTTGATTCGACCATTCGATTCAGAATGAAAAAATGCACTAAAATATGTTATCAGTTGGAAAATATCTACAAAAGCCGATTTTAAAGGAATTTTTTTTAAGTTCGTTCTTTTTTTTACCCTCCTTAGGGGTGGATTTTTCGAAAATCCCTTTTTAGCGGCACTCGATGTTATAAGAAGTATTTTTAACCCAATTTTGAAGACTTTTGGTTCGGTAGATTTTCTTGCGCTGTGATTAATACGAAATCCAGACTTTCTTTTATATATATAGATAGATAGGGATTGAAAATTTCAGGTTTTTGTGCCGAAGACACCGCTAAATCAGGAAAATAAGAAGTATCTCGCGAACTACTGAACTTAAAAGAATTTACTTGGTACCATTCGATTCAGCATGAAAAAATGCACTAAAATATGTTATCAGTTGAAAAATAAATACAAAAGTCCATTTTTAAGGAATTTTTTAAAAGATCGCTCTTTTTTCTACTCCTCATAGAGGTGGAATTTTCGAAAATCCCTTTTTAGCGGCACTCGATGTTATAAGAAGTATTTTTACCCCAATTTTCAAGATTTTTGGTTCGGTAGATTTCTTTTGTGCTGTGATTAATATGAAATCCAGACTTTCTTTAATATATATAGCACTTTTAATTAGCGAAAAATCACTAACTATTAGTTTCTGCCTAATTACTAAAAAGTACTGAATCAATTTCGAAGATATGTGAATCTAAACCATTCTCGAATCTACTGGAGCATACACACAAAATTTCATCAAAATCGGTCCAGTTGTTTAGGAGGAGTTCAATTACATACACACGCACAGAAGATTTTTATATATAAAGATGAGCATTGAAAATTTCAGGTTTTTCCGCCGAAGACATCGCCAAATTAGGAAAATGTGAATTATCTCACGAACTACTGGATTTAAACAAATTTGCTTAGTACCATTCGATTCAGAATGAAAAAATGCATTAAAGCATGTTATCAGTTGAAAAATAACTACAAAAGCCGATTTTTATGGAATTTTTTAAAAGTTCGTTCTTTTTTCTATTCATTTTGGGGTGGAATTTTCGAAAATCCTTTCTTAGCGCCAATCGATGTTATAAGAAGTATTTTTGCCGAAATTTTCAAGATTTTTGGTTCGATAGATTTTTTTGTGCAATGATTAATACGAAATCCTGATTTTCTTTAATATATATAGCAATTTTAATTAGCGAAAAATCACTAACTATTAGTTTTTGCCTAATTACTAAAAAAGTACTGAATCAATTTCGACGAAATGTGAATCTAAACCATTCTCGAATCTACTGGAACATACACACAAAATTTCATCAAAATCGGTCCAGTTGTTTAGGAGGAGTTCAATTACATACACACGCACAGAAGATTTTTATATACAGTTGGCAAAAAAAGTATTTGTACACTCTAAAATTTTTAATTTTTAACTATATAAAAGCAGATATTTTGTCAAAAATAGTTTTAATACAGTCTGTTTACCGTGCATTTTAAATTACATAACAGAAAATTTCGATAAAGATGTAAAATAATTTTCTAATAGGAAAAGTTTAAAAATTTCTTGCAAAAAAAGTATTTGTACATTTCTCCATCCTGATATATACTGTGTTTTATAGTGTTTATGGTTCAAAGGACTACTTTTACAGAAGCTGTTAATAATTTTTAACTTCATATTATATTTGTATGACATTTAATATAATTTGCTCTTGAAGTAATTAAGTATAGAACCTAAAACTAGAGAGGCACCTCTAGATAGATGAAATCCTATGATTGAGCATAATAAAAATTTAAATTCGCAACAAGAATTAGTAAAAGCTATTAAATTACCATTTACAACTATTGGATATATAGTGGGACACTATGAATAAATTAAAAGCATCGAAATTCAATGAAAACCAAGACTTCTCAGCAAACTAACAATGAGGGAAAAAGGGAGTGTTGTTAAAAAAGCTTTAAAAAATCCTATGCGTTCGGTTCAAAAATTTGCTGGAGACCTTGCGACATCTTCTCGCATCAGAGTAATACCTCAAACAATAAAAAATATTCTTCTCAATGCAGATTTAAAAGGAAGAACCTCAAGGAAAAATCCATTCATCAGCGAAACAAATAGGCGAAAATGCATAGTATTTGCTTTCGCATACAGAAGTAAATCATTGGATTTTTGGAAAACAGTAATTTTTTCTGATGAGGGAAAATTCGGAATTTTCTTACCACCAAGCATTCGAAAAAATTGGCTTAAGAATAAAACTGTTCTAGATCCAAAACGTATACTTCAAACTATCAAGCATGTTGGGGGAAATATTATAGTTTTGGGGTGTATAGCTTCTAATGGAGCAGGACATTTAAAATTTATTGACAATGGAAGGACAGGTTTAACATACATTGATGTGTCGCGGCATAATTTATTAAACCGTGCTAAGAAATTATGCATAGAGGAAGCTTTTAACTTTCTGCAGGATAACGACCAAAGCATACTGCTGTGATCACCAGCTCATGGTTACTACAATACTCGAAGATGACTGGTAATTTCTCTAAAATCTCTAGACTTGAATCCAATAGAAAATTTGTGGATGCTATTGGATGCAAAAATCCGAGAAAAAAATATGTATCAGTAAAAAACAGTTTTAAAGAAGCTCTTATTGTGTCATGGAATAACATTAACCAGACCGCTACAAAAAAGTTGGTGGAATCTATGTCACACCATCTAGAAGTAGTCAAAAACACTAAATAAATTCACACAAAATATTAATTTGCATCATTTTACTAATTTTTCATTAATTATATTACATTAATATAGTGTACAAATACTTTTTTTGCATTATATTTTTGTATATTTGTTTATTATAATGTAAAAAATCGATTCGTTTAATTTTGTTTTTGCTTCTATAATAATATAATGCATTAAATTAATGTATTACAGTATTTTTTGCTTAAATCGTTTGTTTAATTTCATTATAATTTAAAAAAATGAAGTGTACAAATACTTTTTTTGCACACTGTATAAAGATGAGCATTGAAAATGTCAGGTTTTTCCGCCGAAGACATCGCCAAATTAGGAAAATGTGAATTATCTCACGAACTACTGCATTTAAACGAATTTGCTTAGTACCATTCGATTCAGAATGAAAAAAAATGCATTAAAATATGTTATCAGTTGAAAAATAAATACAAAAGCCGATTTTTAAGGAATTTTTTAAAAGTTCGCTCTTTTTTCTACTCCTCATAGAGGTGGAATTTTCGAAAATCCCTTTTTAGCGGCACTCGATGTTATAAGAAGTAGTTTTAACCCAATTTTCAAGATTTTTGGTTCGGTAGATATTTTTTGTGCTGTTATTAATACGAAATCCTGACTTTCTTTTATATATATAGATAAGGATTGAAAATTTCAGGTTTTTGCGCCGGAGACATCGCCAAATTTGGAAAATATGAATTATCTCACGAACTACTGGATTTAAACGAATTTGATTCGACCATTCGATTCAGAATGAAAAAATGCACTAAAATATGTTATCAGTTGGAAAATATCTACAAAAGCCGATTTTAAAGGAATTTTTTTTAAGTTCGTTCTTTTTTTTACCCTCCTTAGGGGTGGATTTTTCGAAAATCCCTTTTTAGCGGCACTCGATGTTATAAGAAGTATTTTTAACCCAATTTTGAAGACTTTTGGTTCGGTAGATTTTCTTGCGCTGTGATTAATACGAAATCCAGACTTTCTTTTATATATATAGATAGATAGGGATTGAAAATTTCAGGTTTTTGTGCCGAAGACACCGCTAAATCAGGAAAATAAGAAGTATCTCGCGAACTACTGAACTTAAAAGAATTTACTTGGTACCATTCGATTCAGCATGAAAAAATGCACTAAAATATGTTATCAGTTGAAAAATAAATACAAAAGTCCATTTTTAAGGAATTTTTTAAAAGATCGCTCTTTTTTCTACTCCTCATAGAGGTGGAATTTTCGAAAATCCCTTTTTAGCGGCACTCGATGTTATAAGAAGTATTTTTACCCCAATTTTCAAGATTTTTGGTTCGGTAGATTTCTTTTGTGCTGTGATTAATATGAAATCCAGACTTTCTTTAATATATATAGCACTTTTAATTAGCGAAAAATCACTAACTATTAGTTTCTGCCTAATTACTAAAAAGTACTGAATCAATTTCGAAGATATGTGAATCTAAACCATTCTCGAATCTACTGGAGCATACACACAAAATTTCATCAAAATCGGTCCAGTTGTTTAGGAGGAGTTCAATTACATACACACGCACAGAAGATTTTTATATATAAAGATGAGCATTGAAAATTTCAGGTTTTTCCGCCGAAGACATCGCCAAATTAGGAAAATGTGAATTATCTCACGAACTACTGGATTTAAACAAATTTGCTTAGTACCATTCGATTCAGAATGAAAAAATGCATTAAAGCATGTTATCAGTTGAAAAATAACTACAAAAGCCGATTTTTATGGAATTTTTTAAAAGTTCGTTCTTTTTTCTATTCATTTTGGGGTGGAATTTTCGAAAATCCTTTCTTAGCGCCAATCGATGTTATAAGAAGTATTTTTGCCGAAATTTTCAAGATTTTTGGTTCGATAGATTTTTTTGTGCAATGATTAATACGAAATCCTGACTTTCTTTAATATATATAGCAATTTTAATTAGCGAAAAATCACTAACTATTAGTTTTTGCCTAATTACTAAAAAAGTACTGAATCAATTTCGACGAAATGTGAATCTAAACCATTCTCGAATCTACTGGAACATACACACAAAATTTCATCAAAATCGGTCCAGTTGTTTAGGAGGAGTTCAATTACATACACACGCACAGAAGATTTTTATATATAAAGATGAGCATTGAAAATGTCAGGTTTTTCCGCCGAAGACATCGCCAAATTAGGAAAATGTGAATTATCTCACGAACTACTGCATTTAAACGAATTTGCTTAGTACCATTCGATTCAGAATGAAAAAAAATGCATTAAAATATGTTATCAGTTGAAAAATAAATACAAAAGCCGATTTTTAAGGAATTTTTTAAAAGTTCGCTCTTTTTTCTACTCCTCATAGAGGTGGAATTTTCGAAAATCCCTTTTTAGCGGCACTCGATGTTATAAGAAGTAGTTTAAACCCAATTTTCAAGATTTTTGGTTCGGTAGATATTTTTTGTGCTGTTATTAATACGAAATCCTAACTTTCTTTTATATGTATAAATAAGGATTGAAAATTTCAGGTTTTTGCGCCGAAGACATCGCCAAATTTGGAAAATATGAATTATTTCACGAACTACTGGATTTAAACGAATTTGATTCGACCATTCGATTCAGCATGAAAAAATGCACTAAAATATATTTTCAGTTGAAAAATAAATACAAAAGCCGATTTTTAAGGAATTTTTTAAAAGATCGCTCTTTTTTCTACTCCTCATAGAGGTGGAATTTTCGAAAATCCCTTTTTAGCGGCACTCGATGTTATAAGAAGTATTTTTACCCCAATTTTCAAGATTTTTGGTTCCGTAGATTTTTTTTGTGCTGTGATTAATATGAAATCCAGACTTTTTTTAATATATATAGCACTTTTAATTAGCGAAAAATCACTAACTATTAGTTTTTGCCTCATTACTAAAAAAGTACTGAATAAATTTCGACGAAATGTGAACCTAAACCATTCTCGAATCTACTGGAGCATACACACAAAATTTCATCGAAATCGGTCTAGTTGTTTAAGAGGAGTTCAATTACATACACACGCACAGAAGATTTTTATATATAAAGATGAGCATTGAAAATTTCAGGTTTTTCCGCCGAAGACATCGCCAAATTAGGAAAATGTGAATTATCTCACGAACTACTGGATTTAAACAAATTTGCTTAGTACCATTCGATTCAGAATGAAGAAATGCATTAAAGCATGTTATCAGTTGAAAAATAACTACAAAAGCCGATTTTTATGGAATTTTTTAAAAGTTCGTTCTTTTTTCTATTCATTTTGGGGTGGAATTTTCGAAAATCCTTTCTTAGCGCCAATCGATGTTATAAGAAGTATTTTTGCCGAAATTTTCAAGATTTTTGGTTCGATAGATTTTTTTGTGCAATGATTAATACGAAATCCTGATTTTCTTTAATATATATAGCAATTTTAATTAGCGAAAAATCACTAACTATTAGTTTTTGCCTAATTACTAAAAAAGTACTGAATCAATTTCGACGAAATGTGAATCTAAACCATTCTCGAATCTACTGGAACATACACACAAAATTTCATCAAAATCGGTCCAGTTGTTTAGGAGGAGTTCAATTACATACACACGCACAGAAGATTTTTATATACAGTTGGCAAAAAAAGTATTTGTACACTCTAAAATTTTTAATTTTTAACTATATAAAAGCAGATATTTTGTCAAAAATAGTTTTAATACAGTCTGTTTACCGTGCATTTTAAATTACATAACAGAAAATTTCGATAAAGATGTAAAATAATTTTCTAATAGGAAAAGTTTAAAAATTTCTTGCAAAAAAAGTATTTGTACATTTCTCCATCCTGATATATACTGTGTTTTATAGTGTTTATGGTTCAAAGGACTACTTTTACAGAAGCTGTTAATAATTTTTAACTTCATATTATATTTGTATGACATTTAATATAATTTGCTCTTGAAGTAATTAAGTATAGAACCTAAAACTAGAGAGGCACCTCTAGATAGATGAAATCCTATGATTGAGCATAATAAAAATTTAAATTCGCAACAAGAATTAGTAAAAGCTATTAAATTACCATTTACAACTATTGGATATATAGTGGGACACTATGAATAAATTAAAAGCATCGAAATTCAATGAAAACCAAGACTTCTCAGCAAACTAACAATGAGGGAAAAAGGGAGTGTTGTTAAAAAAGCTTTAAAAAATCCTATGCGTTCGGTTCAAAAATTTGCTGGAGACCTTGCGACATCTTCTCGCATCAGAGTAATACCTCAAACAATAAAAAATATTCTTCTCAATGCAGATTTAAAAGGAAGAACCTCAAGGAAAAATCCATTCATCAGCGAAACAAATAGGCGAAAATGCATAGTATTTGCTTTCGCATACAGAAGTAAATCATTGGATTTTTGGAAAACAGTAATTTTTTCTGATGAGGGAAAATTCGGAATTTTCTTACCACCAAGCATTCGAAAAAATTGGCTTAAGAATAAAACTGTTCTAGATCCAAAACGTATACTTCAAACTATCAAGCATGTTGGGGGAAATATTATAGTTTTGGGGTGTATAGCTTCTAATGGAGCAGGACATTTAAAATTTATTGACAATGGAAGGACAGGTTTAACATACATTGATGTGTCGCGGCATAATTTATTAAACCGTGCTAAGAAATTATGCATAGAGGAAGCTTTTAACTTTCTGCAGGATAACGACCAAAGCATACTGCTGTGATCACCAGCTCATGGTTACTACAATACTCGAAGATGACTGGTAATTTCTCTAAAATCTCTAGACTTGAATCCAATAGAAAATTTGTGGATGCTATTGGATGCAAAAATCCGAGAAAAAAATATGTATCAGTAAAAAACAGTTTTAAAGAAGCTCTTATTGTGTCATGGAATAACATTAACCAGACCGCTACAAAAAAGTTGGTGGAATCTATGTCACACCATCTAGAAGTAGTCAAAAACACTAAATAAATTCACACAAAATATTAATTTGCATCATTTTACTAATTTTTCATTAATTATATTACATTAATATAGTGTACAAATACTTTTTTTGCATTATATTTTTGTATATTTGTTTATTATAATGTAAAAAATCGATTCGTTTAATTTTGTTTTTGCTTCTATAATAATATAATGCATTAAATTAATGTATTACAGTATTTTTTGCTTAAATCGTTTGTTTAATTTCATTATAATTTAAAAAAATGAAGTGTACAAATACTTTTTTTGCACACTGTATAAAGATGAGCATTGAAAATGTCAGGTTTTTCCGCCGAAGACATCGCCAAATTAGGAAAATGTGAATTATCTCACGAACTACTGCATTTAAACGAATTTGCTTAGTACCATTCGATTCAGAATGAAAAAAAATGCATTAAAATATGTTATCAGTTGAAAAATAAATACAAAAGTCGATTTTTAAGGAATTTTTTAAAAGTTCGCTCTTTTTTCTACTCCTCATAGAGGTGGAATTTTCGAAAATCCCTTTTTAGCGGCACTCGATGTTATAAGAAGTAGTTTTAACCCAATTTTCAAGATTTTTGGTTCGGTAGATATTTTTTGTGCTGTTATTAATACGAAATCCTGACTTTCTTTTATAGTATATATAGATAAGGATTGAAAATTTCAGGTTTTTGCGCCGGAGACATCGCCAAATTTGGAAAATATGAATTATCTCACGAACTACTGGATTTAAACGAATTTGATTCGACCATTCGATTCAGAATGAAAAAATGCACTAAAATATGTTATCAGTTGGAAAATATCTACAAAAGCCGATTTTAAAGGAATTTTTTTTAAGTTCGTTCTTTTTTTTACCCTCCTTAGGGGTGGATTTTTCGAAAATCCCTTTTTAGCGGCACTCGATGTTATAAGAAGTATTTTTAACCCAATTTTGAAGACTTTTGGTTCGGTAGATTTTCTTGCGCTGTGATTAATACGAAATCCAGACTTTCTTTTATATATATAGATAGATAGGGATTGAAAATTTCAGGTTTTTGTGCCGAAGACACCGCTAAATCAGGAAAATAAGAAGTATCTCGCGAACTACTGAACTTAAAAGAATTTACTTGGTACCATTCGATTCAGCATGAAAAAATGCACTAAAATATGTTATCAGTTGAAAAATAAATACAAAAGTCCATTTTTAAGGAATTTTTTAAAAGATCGCTCTTTTTTCTACTCCTCATAGAGGTGGAATTTTCGAAAATCCCTTTTTAGCGGCACTCGATGTTATAAGAAGTATTTTTACCCCAATTTTCAAGATTTTTGGTTCGGTAGATTTCTTTTGTGCTGTGATTAATATGAAATCCAGACTTTCTTTAATATATATAGCACTTTTAATTAGCGAAAAATCACTAACTATTAGTTTCTGCCTAATTACTAAAAAGTACTGAATCAATTTCGAAGATATGTGAATCTAAACCATTCTCGAATCTACTGGAGCATACACACAAAATTTCATCAAAATCGGTCCAGTTGTTTAGGAGGAGTTCAATTACATACACACGCACAGAAGATTTTTATATATAAAGATGAGCATTGAAAATTTCAGGTTTTTCCGCCGAAGACATCGCCAAATTAGGAAAATGTGAATTATCTCACGAACTACTGGATTTAAACAAATTTGCTTAGTACCATTCGATTCAGAATGAAAAAATGCATTAAAGCATGTTATCAGTTGAAAAATAACTACAAAAGCCGATTTTTATGGAATTTTTTAAAAGTTCGTTCTTTTTTCTATTCATTTTGGGGTGGAATTTTCGAAAATCCTTTCTTAGCGCCAATCGATGTTATAAGAAGTATTTTTGCCGAAATTTTCAAGATTTTTGGTTCGATAGATTTTTTTGTGCAATGATTAATACGAAATCCTGACTTTCTTTAATATATATAGCAATTTTAATTAGCGAAAAATCACTAACTATTAGTTTTTGCCTAATTACTAAAAAAGTACTGAATCAATTTCGACGAAATGTGAATCTAAACCATTCTCGAATCTACTGGAACATACACACAAAATTTCATCAAAATCGGTCCAGTTGTTTAGGAGGAGTTCAATTACATACACACGCACAGAAGATTTTTATATATAAAGATGAGCATTGAAAATGTCAGGTTTTTCCGCCGAAGACATCGCCAAATTAGGAAAATGTGAATTATCTCACGAACTACTGCATTTAAACGAATTTGCTTAGTACCATTCGATTCAGAATGAAAAAAAATGCATTAAAATATGTTATCAGTTGAAAAATAAATACAAAAGCCGATTTTTAAGGAATTTTTTAAAAGTTCGCTCTTTTTTCTACTCCTCATAGAGGTGGAATTTTCGAAAATCCCTTTTTAGCGGCACTCGATGTTATAAGAAGTAGTTTTAACCCAATTTTCAAGATTTTTGGTTCGGTAGATATTTTTTGTGCTGTTATTAATACGAAATCCTAACTTTCTTTTATATATATAAATAAGGATTGAAAATTTCAGGTTTTTGCGCCGAAGACATCGCCAAATTTGGAAAATATGAATTATTTCACGAACTACTGGATTTAAACGAATTTGATTCGACCATTCGATTCAGCATGAAAAAATGCACTAAAATATATTTTCAGTTGAAAAATAAATACAAAAGCCGATTTTTAAGGAATTTTTTAAAAGATCGCTCTTTTTTCTACTCCTCATAGAGGTGGAATTTTCGAAAATCCCTTTTTAGCGGCACTCGATGTTATAAGAAGTATTTTTACCCCAATTTTCAAGATTTTTGGTTCCGTAGATTTTTTTTGTGCTGTGATTAATATGAAATCCAGACTTTTTTTAATATATATAGCACTTTTAATTAGCGAAAAATCACTAACTATTAGTTTTTGCCTCATTACTAAAAAAGTACTGAATAAATTTCGACGAAATGTGAACCTAAACCATTCTCGAATCTACTGGAGCATACACACAAAATTTCATCGAAATCGGTCTAGTTGTTTAAGAGGAGTTCAATTACATACACACGCACAGAAGATTTTTATATATAAAGATGAGCATTGAAAATTTCAGGTTTTTCCGCCGAAGACATCGACAAATTAGGAAAATGTGAATTATCTCACGAACTACTGGATTTAAACAAATTTGCTTAGTACCATTCGATTCAGAATGAAGAAATGCATTAAAGCATGTTATCAGTTGAAAAATAACTACAAAAGCCGATTTTTATGGAATTTTTTAAAAGTTCGTTCTTTTTTCTATTCATTTTGGGGTGGAATTTTCGAAAATCCTTTCTTAGCGCCAATCGATGTTATAAGAAGTATTTTTGCCGAAATTTTCAAGATTTTTGGTTCGATAGATTTTTTTGTGCAATGATTAATACGAAATCCTGACTTTCTTTAATATATATAGCAATTTTAATTAGCGAAAAATCACTAACTATTAGTTTTTGCCTAATTACTAAAAAAGTACTGAATCAATTTCGACGAAATGTGAATCTAAACCATTCTCGAATCTACTGGAACATACACACAAAATTTCATCAAAATCGGTCCAGTTGTTTAGGAGGAGTTCAATTACATACACACGCACAGAAGATTTTTATATATAAAGATGAGCATTGAAAATGTCAGGTTTTTCCGCCGAAGACATCGTCAAATTAGGAAAATGTGAATTATCTCACGAACTACTGCATTTAAACGAATTTGCTTAGTACCATTCGATTCAGAATGAAAAAAAATGCATTAAAATATGTTATCAGTTGAAAAATAAATACAAAAGCCGATTTTTAAGGAATTTTTTAAAAGTTCGCTCTTTTTTCTACTCCTCATAGAGGTGGAATTTTCGAAAATCCCTTTTTAGCGGCACTCGATGTTATAAGAAGTAGTTTTAACCCAATTTTCAAGATTTTTGGTTCGGTAGATATTTTTTGTGCTGTTATTAATACGAAATCCTAACTTTCTTTTATATATATAAATAAGGATTGAAAATTTCAGGTTTTTGCGCCGAAGACATCGCCAAATTTGGAAAATATGAATTATTTCACGAACTACTGGATTTAAACGAATTTGATTCGACCATTCGATTCAGCATGAAAAAATGCACTAAAATATATTTTCAGTTGAAAAATAAATACAAAAGCCGATTTTTAAGGAATTTTTTAAAAGATCGCTCTTTTTTCTACTCCTCATAGAGGTGGAATTTTCGAAAATCCCTTTTTAGCGGCACTCGATGTTATAAGAAGTATTTTTACCCCAATTTTCAAGATTTTTGGTTCCGTAGATTTTTTTTGTGCTGTGATTAATATGAAATCCAGACTTTTTTTAATATATATAGCACTTTTAATTAGCGAAAAATCACTAACTATTAGTTTTTGCCTCATTACTAAAAAAGTACTGAATAAATTTCGACGAAATGTGAACCTAAACCATTCTCGAATCTACTGGAGCATACACACAAAATTTCATCGAAATCGGTCTAGTTGTTTAAGAGGAGTTCAATTACATACACACGCACAGAAGATTTTTATATATAAAGATGAGCATTGAAAATTTCAGGTTTTTCCGCCGAAGACATCGCCAAATTAGGAAAATGTGAATTATCTCACGAACTACTGGATTTAAACAAATTTGCTTAGTATCATTCGATTCAGAATGAAGAAATGCATTAAAGCATGTTATCAGTTGAAAAATAACTACAAAAGCCGATTTTTATGGAATTTTTTAAAAGTTCGTTCTTTTTTCTATTCATTTTGGGGTGGAATTTTCGAAAATCCTTTCTTAGCGCCAATCGATGTTATAAGAAGTATTTTTGCCGAAATTTTCAAGATTTTTGGTTCGATAGATTTTTTTGTGCAATGATTAATACGAAATCCTGACTTTCTTTAATATATATAGCAATTTTAATTAGCGAAAAATCACTAACTATTAGTTTTTGCCTAATTACTAAAAAAGTACTGAATCAATTTCGACGAAATGTGAATCTAAACCATTCTCGAATCTACTGGAACATACACACAAAATTTCATCAAAATCGGTCCAGTTGTTTAGGAGGAGTTCAATTACATACACACGCACAGAAGATTTTTATATATAAAGATGAGCATTGAAAATGTCAGGTTTTTCCGCCGAAGACATCGCCAAATTAGGAAAATGTGAATTATCTCACGAACTACTGCATTTAAACGAATTTGCTTAGTACCATTCGATTCAGAATGAAAAAAAATGCATTAAAATATGTTATCAGTTGAAAAATAAATACAAAAGCCGATTTTTAAGGAATTTTTTAAAAGTTCGCTCTTTTTTCTACTCCTCATAGAGGTGGAATTTTCGAAAATCCCTTTTTAGCGGCACTCGATGTTATAAGAAGTAGTTTTAACCCAATTTTCAAGATTTTTGGTTCGGTAGATATTTTTTGTGCTGTTATTAATACGAAATCCTAACTTTCTTTTATATATATAAATAAGGATTGAAAATTTCAGGTTTTTGCGCCGAAGACATCGCCAAATTTGGAAAATATGAATTATTTCACGAACTACTGGATTTAAACGAATTTGATTCGACCATTCGATTCAGCATGAAAAAATGCACTAAAATATATTTTCAGTTGAAAAATAAATACAAAAGCCGATTTTTAAGGAATTTTTTAAAAGATCGCTCTTTTTTCTACTCCTCATAGAGGTGGAATTTTCGAAAATCCCTTTTTAGCGGCACTCGATGTTATAAGAAGTATTTTTACCCCAATTTTCAAGATTTTTGGTTCCGTAGATTTTTTTTGTGCTGTGATTAATATGAAATCCAGACTTTTTTTAATATATATAGCACTTTTAATTAGCGAAAAATCACTAACTATTAGTTTTTGCCTCATTACTAAAAAAGTACTGAATAAATTTCGACGAAATGTGAACCTAAACCATTCTCGAATCTACTGGAGCATACACACAAAATTTCATCGAAATCGGTCTAGTTGTTTAAGAGGAGTTCAATTACATACACACGCACAGAAGATTTTTATATATAAAGATGAGCATTGAAAATTTCAGGTTTTTCCGCCGAAGACATCGCCAAATTAGGAAAATGTGAATTATCTCACGAACTACTGGATTTAAACAAATTTGCTTAGTACCATTCGATTCAGAATGAAGAAATGCATTAAAGCATGTTATCAGTTGAAAAATAACTACAAAAGCCGATTTTTATGGAATTTTTTAAAAGTTCGTTCTTTTTTCTATTCATTTTGGGGTGGAATTTTCGAAAATCCTTTCTTAGCGCCAATCGATGTTATAAGAAGTATTTTTGCCGAAATTTTCAAGATTTTTGGTTCGATAGATTTTTTTGTGCAATGATTAATACGAAATCCTGACTTTCTTTAATATATATAGCAATTTTAATTAGCGAAAAATCACTAACTATTAGTTTTTGCCTAATTACTAAAAAAGTACTGAATCAATTTCGACGAAATGTGAATCTAAACCATTCTCGAATCTACTGGAACATACACACAAAATTTCATCAAAATCGGTCCAGTTGTTTAGGAGGAGTTCAATTACATACACACGCACAGAAGATTTTTATATATAAAGATGAGCATTGAAAATGTCAGGTTTTTCCGCCGAAGACATCGCCAAATTAGGAAAATGTGAATTATCTCACGAACTACTGCATTTAAACGAATTTGCTTAGTACCATTCGATTCAGAATGAAAAAAAATGCATTAAAATATGTTATCAGTTGAAAAATAAATACAAAAGCCGATTTTTAAGGAATTTTTTAAAAGTTCGCTCTTTTTTCTACTCCTCATAGAGGTGGAATTTTCGAAAATCCCTTTTTAGCGGCACTCGATGTTATAAGAAGTAGTTTTAACCCAATTTTCAAGATTTTTGGTTCGGTAGATATTTTTTGTGCTGTTATTAATACGAAATCCTAACTTTCTTTTATATATATAAATAAGGATTGAAAATTTCAGGTTTTTGCGCCGAAGACATCGCCAAATTTGGAAAATATGAATTATTTCACGAACTACTGGATTTAAACGAATTTGATTCGACCATTCGATTCAGCATGAAAAAATGCACTAAAATATATTTTCAGTTGAAAAATAAATACAAAAGCCGATTTTTAAGGAATTTTTTAAAAGATCGCTCTTTTTTCTACTCCTCATAGAGGTGGAATTTTCGAAAATCCCTTTTTAGCGGCACTCGATGTTATAAGAAGTATTTTTACCCCAATTTTCAAGATTTTTGGTTCCGTAGATTTTTTTTGTGCTGTGATTAATATGAAATCCAGACTTTTTTTAATATATATAGCACTTTTAATTAGCGAAAAATCACTAACTATTAGTTTTTGCCTCATTACTAAAAAAGTACTGAATAAATTTCGACGAAATGTGAACCTAAACCATTCTCGAATCTACTGGAGCATACACACAAAATTTCATCGAAATCGGTCTAGTTGTTTAAGAGGAGTTCAATTACATACACACGCACAGAAGATTTTTATATATAAAGATGAGCATTGAAAATTTCAGGTTTTTCCGCCGAAGACATCGCCAAATTAGGAAAATGTGAATTATCTCACGAACTACTGGATTTAAACAAATTTGCTTAGTACCATTCGATTCAGAATGAAGAAATGCATTAAAGCATGTTATCAGTTGAAAAATAACTACAAAAGCCGATTTTTATGGAATTTTTTAAAAGTTCGTTCTTTTTTCTATTCATTTTGGGGTGGAATTTTCGAAAATCCTTTCTTAGCGCCAATCGATGTTATAAGAAGTATTTTTGCCGAAATTTTCAAGATTTTTGGTTCGATAGATTTTTTTGTGCAATGATTAATACGAAATCCTGACTTTCTTTAATATATATAGCAATTTTAATTAGCGAAAAATCACTAACTATTAGTTTTTGCCTAATTACTAAAAAAGTACTGAATCAATTTCGACGAAATGTGAATCTAAACCATTCTCGAATCTACTGGAACATACACACAAAATTTCATCAAAATCGGTCCAGTTGTTTAGGAGGAGTTCAATTACATACACACGCACAGAAGATTTTTATATATAAAGATGAGCATTGAAAATGTCAGGTTTTTCCGCCGAAGACATCGTCAAATTAGGAAAATGTGAATTATCTCACGAACTACTGCATTTAAACGAATTTGCTTAGTACCATTCGATTCAGAATGAAAAAAAATGCATTAAAATATGTTATCAGTTGAAAAATAAATACAAAAGCCGATTTTTAAGGAATTTTTTAAAAGTTCGCTCTTTTTTCTACTCCTCATAGAGGTGGAATTTTCGAAAATCCCTTTTTAGCGGCACTCGATGTTATAAGAAGTAGTTTTAACCCAATTTTCAAGATTTTTGGTTCGGTAGATATTTTTTGTGCTGTTATTAATACGAAATCCTAACTTTCTTTTATATATATAAATAAGGATTGAAAATTTCAGGTTTTTGCGCCGAAGACATCGCCAAATTTGGAAAATATGAATTATTTCACGAACTACTGGATTTAAACGAATTTGATTCGACCATTCGATTCAGCATGAAAAAATGCACTAAAATATATTTTCAGTTGAAAAATAAATACAAAAGCCGATTTTTAAGGAATTTTTTAAAAGATCGCTCTTTTTTCTACTCCTCATAGAGGTGGAATTTTCGAAAATCCCTTTTTAGCGGCACTCGATGTTATAAGAAGTATTTTTACCCCAATTTTCAAGATTTTTGGTTCCGTAGATTTTTTTTGTGCTGTGATTAATATGAAATCCAGACTTTTTTTAATATATATAGCACTTTTAATTAGCGAAAAATCACTAACTATTAGTTTTTGCCTCATTACTAAAAAAGTACTGAATAAATTTCGACGAAATGTGAACCTAAACCATTCTCGAATCTACTGGAGCATACACACAAAATTTCATCGAAATCGGTCTAGTTGTTTAAGAGGAGTTCAATTACATACACACGCACAGAAGATTTTTATATATAAAGATGAGCATTGAAAATTTCAGGTTTTTCCGCCGAAGACATCGCCAAATTAGGAAAATGTGAATTATCTCACGAACTACTGGATTTAAACAAATTTGCTTAGTATCATTCGATTCAGAATGAAGAAATGCATTAAAGCATGTTATCAGTTGAAAAATAACTACAAAAGCCGATTTTTATGGAATTTTTTAAAAGTTCGTTCTTTTTTCTATTCATTTTGGGGTGGAATTTTCGAAAATCCTTTCTTAGCGCCAATCGATGTTATAAGAAGTATTTTTGCCGAAATTTTCAAGATTTTTGGTTCGATAGATTTTTTTGTGCAATGATTAATACGAAATCCTGACTTTCTTTAATATATATAGCAATTTTAATTAGCGAAAAATCACTAACTATTAGTTTTTGCCTAATTACTAAAAAAGTACTGAATCAATTTCGACGAAATGTGAATCTAAACCATTCTCGAATCTACTGGAACATACACACAAAATTTCATCAAAATCGGTCCAGTTGTTTAGGAGGAGTTCAATTACATACACACGCACAGAAGATTTTTATATATAAAGATGAGCATTGAAAATGTCAGGTTTTTCCGCCGAAGACATCGCCAAATTAGGAAAATGTGAATTATCTCACGAACTACTGCATTTAAACGAATTTGCTTAGTACCATTCGATTCAGAATGAAAAAAAATGCATTAAAATATGTTATCAGTTGAAAAATAAATACAAAAGCCGATTTTTAAGGAATTTTTTAAAAGTTCGCTCTTTTTTCTACTCCTCATAGAGGTGGAATTTTCGAAAATCCCTTTTTAGCGGCACTCGATGTTATAAGAAGTAGTTTTAACCCAATTTTCAAGATTTTTGGTTCGGTAGATATTTTTTGTGCTGTTATTAATACGAAATCCTAACTTTCTTTTATATATATAAATAAGGATTGAAAATTTCAGGTTTTTGCGCCGAAGACATCGCCAAATTTGGAAAATATGAATTATTTCACGAACTACTGGATTTAAACGAATTTGATTCGACCATTCGATTCAGCATGAAAAAATGCACTAAAATATATTTTCAGTTGAAAAATAAATACAAAAGCCGATTTTTAAGGAATTTTTTAAAAGATCGCTCTTTTTTCTACTCCTCATAGAGGTGGAATTTTCGAAAATCCCTTTTTAGCGGCACTCGATGTTATAAGAAGTATTTTTACCCCAATTTTCAAGATTTTTGGTTCCGTAGATTTTTTTTGTGCTGTGATTAATATGAAATCCAGACTTTTTTTAATATATATAGCACTTTTAATTAGCGAAAAATCACTAACTATTAGTTTTTGCCTCATTACTAAAAAAGTACTGAATAAATTTCGACGAAATGTGAATCTAAACCATTCTCGAATCTACTGGAGCATACACACAAAATTTCATCAAAATCGGTCCAGTTGTTTAGGAGGAGTTCAATTACATACACACGCACAGAAGATTTTTATATATAAAGATGAGCATTGAAAATTTCAGGTTTTTCCGCCGAAGACATCGCCAAATTAGGAAAATGTGAATTATCTCACGAACTACTGGATTTAAACAAATTTGCTTAGTACCATTCGATTCAGAATGAAAAAATGCATTAAAGCATGTTATCAGTTGAAAAATAACTACAAAAGCCGATTTTTATGGAATTTTTTAAAAGTTCGTTCTTTTTTCTATTCATTTTGGGGTGGAATTTTCGAAAATCCTTTCTTAGCGCCAATCGATGTTATAAGAAGTATTTTTGCCGAAATTTTCAAGATTTTTGGTTCGATAGATTTTTTTGTGCAATGATTAATACGAAATCCTGACTTTCTTTAATATATATAGCAATTTTAATTAGCGAAAAATCACTAACTATTAGTTTTTGCCTAATTACTAAAAAAGTACTGAATCAATTTCGACGAAATGTGAATCTAAACCATTCTCGAATCTACTGGAACATACACACAAAATTTCATCAAAATCGGTCCAGTTGTTTAGGAGGAGTTCAATTACATACACACGCACAGAAGATTTTTATATATAAAGATGAGCATTGAAAATGTCAGGTTTTTCCGCCGAAGACATCGCCAAATTAGGAAAATGTGAATTATCTCACGAACTACTGCATTTAAACGAATTTGCTTAGTACCATTCGATTCAGAATGAAAAAAAATGCATTAAAATATGTTATCAGTTGAAAAATAAATACAAAAGCCGATTTTTAAGGAATTTTTTAAAAGTTCGCTCTTTTTTCTACTCCTCATAGAGGTGGAATTTTCGAAAATCCCTTTTTAGCGGCACTCGATGTTATAAGAAGTAGTTTTAACCCAATTTTCAAGATTTTTGGTTCGGTAGATATTTTTTGTGCTGTTATTAATACGAAATCCTAACTTTCTTTTATATATATAAATAAGGATTGAAAATTTCAGGTTTTTGCGCCGAAGACATCGCCAAATTTGGAAAATATGAATTATTTCACGAACTACTGGATTTAAACGAATTTGATTCGACCATTCGATTCAGCATGAAAAAATGCACTAAAATATATTTTCAGTTGAAAAATAAATACAAAAGCCGATTTTTAAGGAATTTTTTAAAAGATCGCTCTTTTTTCTACTCCTCATAGAGGTGGAATTTTCGAAAATCCCTTTTTAGCGGCACTCGATGTTATAAGAAGTATTTTTACCCCAATTTTCAAGATTTTTGGTTCCGTAGATTTTTTTTGTGCTGTGATTAATATGAAATCCAGACTTTTTTTAATATATATAGCACTTTTAATTAGCGAAAAATCACTAACTATTAGTTTTTGCCTCATTACTAAAAAAGTACTGAATAAATTTCGACGAAATGTGAACCTAAACCATTCTCGAATCTACTGGAGCATACACACAAAATTTCATCGAAATCGGTCTAGTTGTTTAAGAGGAGTTCAATTACATACACACGCACAGAAGATTTTTATATATAAAGATGAGCATTGAAAATTTCAGGTTTTTCCGCCGAAGACATCGCCAAATTAGGAAAATGTGAATTATCTCACGAACTACTGGATTTAAACAAATTTGCTTAGTACCATTCGATTCAGAATGAAGAAATGCATTAAAGCATGTTATCAGTTGAAAAATAACTACAAAAGCCGATTTTTATGGAATTTTTTAAAAGTTCGTTCTTTTTTCTATTCATTTTGGGGTGGAATTTTCGAAAATCCTTTCTTAGCGCCAATCGATGTTATAAGAAGTATTTTTGCCGAAATTTTCAAGATTTTTGGTTCGATAGATTTTTTTGTGCAATGATTAATACGAAATCCTGACTTTCTTTAATATATATAGCAATTTTAATTAGCGAAAAATCACTAACTATTAGTTTTTGCCTAATTACTAAAAAAGTACTGAATCAATTTCGACGAAATGTGAATCTAAACCATTCTCGAATCTACTGGAACATACACACAAAATTTCATCAAAATCGGTCCAGTTGTTTAGGAGGAGTTCAATTACATACACACGCACAGAAGATTTTTATATATAAAGATGAGCATTGAAAATGTCAGGTTTTTCCGCCGAAGACATCGCCAAATTAGGAAAATGTGAATTATCTCACGAACTACTGCATTTAAACGAATTTGCTTAGTACCATTCGATTCAGAATGAAAAAAAAATGCATTAAAATATGTTATCAGTTGAAAAATAAATACAAAAGCCGATTTTTAAGGAATTTTTTAAAAGTTCGCTCTTTTTTCTACTCCTCATAGAGGTGGAATTTTCGAAAATCCCTTTTTAGCGGCACTCGATGTTATAAGAAGTAGTTTTAACCCAATTTTCAAGATTTTTGGTTCGGTAGATATTTTTTGTGCTGTTATTAATACGAAATCCTAACTTTCTTTTATATATATAAATAAGGATTGAAAATTTCAGGTTTTTGCGCCGAAGACATCGCCAAATTTGGAAAATATGAATTATTTCACGAACTACTGGATTTAAACGAATTTGATTCGACCATTCGATTCAGCATGAAAAAATGCACTAAAATATATTTTCAGTTGAAAAATAAATACAAAAGCCGATTTTTAAGGAATTTTTTAAAAGATCGCTCTTTTTTCTACTCCTCATAGAGGTGGAATTTTCGAAAATCCCTTTTTAGCGGCACTCGATGTTACAAGAAGTATTTTTACCCCAATTTTCAAGATTTTTGGTTCGGTAGATTTCTTTTGTGCTGTGATTAATATGAAATCCAGACTTTCTTTAATATATATAGCACTTTTAATTAGCGAAAAATCACTAACTATTAGTTTCTGCCTAATTACTAAAAAGTACTGAATCAATTTCGAAGATATGTGAATCTAAACCATTCTCGAATCTACTGGAGCATACACACAAAATTTCATCAAAATCGGTCCAGTTGTTTAGGAGGAGTTCAATTACATACACACGCACAGAAGATTTTTATATATAAAGATGAGCATTGAAAATTTCAGGTTTTTCCGCCGAAGACATCGCCAAATTAGGAAAATGTGAATTATCTCACGAACTACTGGATTTAAACAAATTTGCTTAGTACCATTCGATTCAGAATGAAAAAATGCATTAAAGCATGTTATCAGTTGAAAAATAACTACAAAAGCCGATTTTTATGGAATTTTTTAAAAGTTCGTTCTTTTTTCTATTCATTTTGGGGTGGAATTTTCGAAAATCCTTTCTTAGCGCCAATCGATGTTATAAGAAGTATTTTTGCCGAAATTTTCAAGATTTTTGGTTCGATAGATTTTTTTGTGCAATGATTAATACGAAATCCTGATTTTCTTTAATATATATAGCAATTTTAATTAGCGAAAAATCACTAACTATTAGTTTTTGCCTAATTACTAAAAAAGTACTGAATCAATTTCGACGAAATGTGAATCTAAACCATTCTCGAATCTACTGGAACATACACACAAAATTTCATCAAAATCGGTCCAGTTGTTTAGGAGGAGTTCAATTACATACACACGCACAGAAGATTTTTATATATAAAGATGAGCATTGAAAATGTCAGGTTTTTCCGCCGAAGACATCGCCAAATTAGGAAAATGTGAATTATCTCACGAACTACTGCATTTAAACGAATTTGCTTAGTACCATTCGATTCAGAATGAAAAAAAATGCATTAAAATATGTTATCAGTTGAAAAATAAATACAAAAGCCGATTTTTAAGGAATTTTTTAAAAGTTCGCTCTTTTTTCTACTCCTCATAGAGGTGGAATTTTCGAAAATCCCTTTTTAGCGGCACTCGATGTTATAAGAAGTAGTTTTAACCCAATTTTCAAGATTTTTGGTTCGGTAGATATTTTTTGTGCTGTTATTAATACGAAATCCTGACTTTCTTTTATATATATAGATAAGGATTGAAAATTTCAGGTTTTTGCGCCGGAGACATCGCCAAATTTGGAAAATATGAATTATCTCACGAACTACTGGATTTAAACGAATTTGATTCGACCATTCGATTCAGAATGAAAAAATGCACTAAAATATGTTATCAGTTGGAAAATATCTACAAAAGCCGATTTTAAAGGAATTTTTTTTAAGTTCGTTCTTTTTTTTACCCTCCTTAGGGGTGGATTTTTCGAAAATCCCTTTTTAGCGGCACTCGATGTTATAAGAAGTATTTTTAACCCAATTTTGAAGACTTTTGGTTCGGTAGATTTTCTTGCGCTGTGATTAATACGAAATCCAGACTTTCTTTTATATATATAGATAGATAGGGATTGAAAATTTCAGGTTTTTGTGCCGAAGACACCGCTAAATCAGGAAAATAAGAAGTATCTCGCGAACTACTGAACTTAAAAGAATTTACTTGGTACCATTCGATTCAGCATGAAAAAATGCACTAAAATATGTTATCAGTTGAAAAATAAATACAAAAGTCCATTTTTAAGGAATTTTTTAAAAGATCGCTCTTTTTTCTACTCCTCATAGAGGTGGAATTTTCGAAAATCCCTTTTTAGCGGCACTCGATGTTATAAGAAGTATTTTTACCCCAATTTTCAAGATTTTTGGTTCGGTAGATTTCTTTTGTGCTGTGATTAATATGAAATCCAGACTTTCTTTAATATATATAGCACTTTTAATTAGCGAAAAATCACTAACTATTAGTTTCTGCCTAATTACTAAAAAGTACTGAATCAATTTCGAAGATATGTGAATCTAAACCATTCTCGAATCTACTGGAGCATACACACAAAATTTCATCAAAATCGGTCCAGTTGTTTAGGAGGAGTTCAATTACATACACACGCACAGAAGATTTTTATATATAAAGATGAGCATTGAAAATTTCAGGTTTTTCCGCCGAAGACATCGCCAAATTAGGAAAATGTGAATTATCTCACGAACTACTGGATTTAAACAAATTTGCTTAGTACCATTCGATTCAGAATGAAAAAATGCATTAAAGCATGTTATCAGTTGAAAAATAACTACAAAAGCCGATTTTTATGGAATTTTTTAAAAGTTCGTTCTTTTTTCTATTCATTTTGGGGTGGAATTTTCGAAAATCCTTTCTTAGCGCCAATCGATGTTATAAGAAGTATTTTTGCCGAAATTTTCAAGATTTTTGGTTCGATAGATTTTTTTGTGCAATGATTAATACGAAATCCTGACTTTCTTTAATATATATAGCAATTTTAATTAGCGAAAAATCACTAACTATTAGTTTTTGCCTAATTACTAAAAAAGTACTGAATCAATTTCGACGAAATGTGAATCTAAACCATTCTCGAATCTACTGGAACATACACACAAAATTTCATCAAAATCGGTCCAGTTGTTTAGGAGGAGTTCAATTACATACACACGCACAGAAGATTTTTATATATAAAGATGAGCATTGAAAATGTCAGGTTTTTCCGCCGAAGACATCGCCAAATTAGGAAAATGTGAATTATCTCACGAACTACTGCATTTAAACGAATTTGCTTAGTACCATTCGATTCAGAATGAAAAAAAATGCATTAAAATATGTTATCAGTTGAAAAATAAATACAAAAGCCGATTTTTAAGGAATTTTTTAAAAGTTCGCTCTTTTTTCTACTCCTCATAGAGGTGGAATTTTCGAAAATCCCTTTTTAGCGGCACTCGATGTTATAAGAAGTAGTTTTAACCCAATTTTCAAGATTTTTGGTTCGGTAGATATTTTTTGTGCTGTTATTAATACGAAATCCTAACTTTCTTTTATATATATAAATAAGGATTGAAAATTTCAGGTTTTTGCGCCGAAGACATCGCCAAATTTGGAAAATATGAATTATTTCACGAACTACTGGATTTAAACGAATTTGATTCGACCATTCGATTCAGCATGAAAAAATGCACTAAAATATATTTTCAGTTGAAAAATAAATACAAAAGCCGATTTTTAAGGAATTTTTTAAAAGATCGCTCTTTTTTCTACTCCTCATAGAGGTGGAATTTTCGAAAATCCCTTTTTAGCGGCACTCGATGTTATAAGAAGTATTTTTACCCCAATTTTCAAGATTTTTGGTTCCGTAGATTTTTTTTGTGCTGTGATTAATATGAAATCCAGACTTTTTTTAATATATATAGCACTTTTAATTAGCGAAAAATCACTAACTATTAGTTTTTGCCTCATTACTAAAAAAGTACTGAATAAATTTCGACGAAATGTGAACCTAAACCATTCTCGAATCTACTGGAGCATACACACAAAATTTCATCGAAATCGGTCTAGTTGTTTAAGAGGAGTTCAATTACATACACACGCACAGAAGATTTTTATATATAAAGATGAGCATTGAAAATTTCAGGTTTTTCCGCCGAAGACATCGCCAAATTAGGAAAATGTGAATTATCTCACGAACTACTGGATTTAAACAAATTTGCTTAGTACCATTCGATTCAGAATGAAGAAATGCATTAAAGCATGTTATCAGTTGAAAAATAACTACAAAAGCCGATTTTTATGGAATTTTTTAAAAGTTCGTTCTTTTTTCTATTCATTTTGGGGTGGAATTTTCGAAAATCCTTTCTTAGCGCCAATCGATGTTATAAGAAGTATTTTTGCCGAAATTTTCAAGATTTTTGGTTCGATAGATTTTTTTGTGCAATGATTAATACGAAATCCTGACTTTCTTTAATATATATAGCAATTTTAATTAGCGAAAAATCACTAACTATTAGTTTTTGCCTAATTACTAAAAAAGTACTGAATCAATTTCGACGAAATGTGAATCTAAACCATTCTCGAATCTACTGGAACATACACACAAAATTTCATCAAAATCGGTCCAGTTGTTTAGGAGGAGTTCAATTACATACACACGCACAGAAGATTTTTATATATAAAGATGAGCATTGAAAATGTCAGGTTTTTCCGCCGAAGACATCGCCAAATTAGGAAAATGTGAATTATCTCACGAACTACTGCATTTAAACGAATTTGCTTAGTACCATTCGATTCAGAATGAAAAAAAATGCATTAAAATATGTTATCAGTTGAAAAATAAATACAAAAGCCGATTTTTAAGGAATTTTTTAAAAGTTCGCTCTTTTTTCTACTCCTCATAGAGGTGGAATTTTCGAAAATCCCTTTTTAGCGGCACTCGATGTTATAAGAAGTAGTTTTAACCCAATTTTCAAGATTTTTGGTTCGGTAGATATTTTTTGTGCTGTTATTAATACGAAATCCTAACTTTCTTTTATATATATAAATAAGGATTGAAAATTTCAGGTTTTTGCGCCGAAGACATCGCCAAATTTGGAAAATATGAATTATTTCACGAACTACTGGATTTAAACGAATTTGATTCGACCATTCGATTCAGCATGAAAAAATGCACTAAAATATATTTTCAGTTGAAAAATAAATACAAAAGCCGATTTTTAAGGAATTTTTTAAAAGATCGCTCTTTTTTCTACTCCTCATAGAGGTGGAATTTTCGAAAATCCCTTTTTAGCGGCACTCGATGTTATAAGAAGTATTTTTACCCCAATTTTCAAGATTTTTGGTTCCGTAGATTTTTTTTGTGCTAAGATTAATATGAAATCCAGACTTTTTTTAATATATATAGCACTTTTAATTAGCGAAAAATCACTAACTATTAGTTTTTGCCTCATTACTAAAAAAGTACTGAATAAATTTCGACGAAATGTGAACCTAAACCATTCTCGAATCTACTGGAGCATACACACAAAATTTCATCAAAATCGGTCTAGTTATTTAAGAGGAGTTCAATTACATACACACGCACAGAAGATTTTTATATATAAAGATATATCGACCGACAGATGAAATACAGGGCAGATCAAAAGTATTGGAATATATATTTGGCTATGGACAGTAACATCTTATTTCCCTAAATAACCAAGTTTTGGTAAAGATTTCAGGAAGTGTTACATAATTTTTGCTTAATTTATGATTTTTCTTACTTGTTGTAATTTACATAACATGATTACACAGCATAAAATAAACATAACTTTTAAAAATATGTATTTTAGACCATTTTGAACTGATTTAACTTAATGTTTTCGAATTATCAAGTTCCTTACATTTTTTAGTCGAAATATTAACAAGAGATATTAATATTATTATTTATCTAAATGCAATCCAGTTTCAAAACTTCTGTAACCTGAAGTTTTCTGTCCGGAAATGTCCATATCGTGATGATTCCAGACTAAAGAAGTTATGCTGTAGTATCAATGGAATAAAAATTATTTACCCCACCAAAAAAAACTTGCTTTAATAAAATAGCTGCACAGAAATAAAAATCAATAAAAGGTGATGTTACTGAACACAACATAAATCAATTTCAACTAAATTCACATTCTAGCAATCAGACGGGATTTTGGTTTGCCCCTAAAGTTTGTCCAATTGTGACTGGTTGGCTCCTGGGCTATAACTAAGAGGGGTGGGGTGGGTGCCTTGGTAAGCTCAGCCTCCCCTAAAATATTTTGAAAGCCCCCTGGAAAAGATTCCAGAATCACTAAAGAAATTTATGTTTTGAAAATGAAAATGAAATTCTATTGAAAAATCTAATTTAGTTTTGAGACCTTTTGCAGTTTTACAGAAATACAGTCAAGGTTCTATAATTTGTGCATCCATAATCCGTAATTTTCTATAATTCGCGTTAATACACATAAACAATGAAATAAAAAGTTAAGAAAATTTACAAATTTGTGATTCAAAATTGATTTTTTGAAAAAAAAAAATCTTAATAAAACATCTACTTTTTTAATGTAATTCTTTTATTTTATTAACATTAAAAAACAAACTATATTATGAAACATATGTAATTATTTTTATTTAAATGCACATATATATCAATTTTTTAATAAAATATCTTTAAAAAGGCATTTTTGGAGATAGCATATTAAACTGTAATTATTAAATATCATATTTATCTTTTCATATTATATTAACAATAAAGATAAAATTCTGTTTAGGAATAATAAAATGACATATAAAATCTATAATACTCTACAATCTACAATATTCCATAATCCGCACAACCTTTAGCCCCAACTTGTGCGGATTATAGAACTTTGACTGTATTAAATTGCATCTAAAATAAATGTTTCAATACTCCCTCATCCTATTTGCACATATGAAGCTAACATGGCATTTAATTTTGCACCAAGTTATACACTCAAAATTTTCCTCATTATATTCCCTTTCTTATCATAAAATGAAGTTATTACAATAGTTTAATAAGAACATAGTACCTACAGTGTTAATATGCACCAATTTGTGTTTCTGCGTCACAGAGAGAGAGAAAATAATTATGAGGGCCCCCCCCTCCCCCATTGTTCACTTCTAACTACGGCTCTGGTTGGCTCAATTATATGGCTGTGGAGTTGGAGTCAGAATTGGATGCATTTTTCAGCAAAAGAATTGGTGTCGCTGAAAAGGCTGACTCTATTTTCTTTGATAGACACTTTGAAGTAAAATTAAACCAATTATATGTAATTTTAAATCTGTAAAAGTAATTATTATTGTTTTTTTCGGATTATATAGGGCTAACCAAGTTAAAGATTCCTAATATACTACCTGGCATACACAGTAGATGAAAACTATTTTTAATTAAAACTTTAGTCGATCTCGATTTATTTCTAAACTAGTAAAATTTTCATCTTCATTTTTTTTTTTCTTTTTCATCGAAACTTTTCTGCTCTGGAAAACACAAATTAACATCAAAATTGTAAATAATTCACCTTTTGAAGTCCACGGATCCGAAATAGTAAAATTTTATCTTCTTTAAATTACGAAAGTTGGATTTTTTGCGTTTTGCGAGATGCGAAATTGAAAAATGCAAAAATTATTTAAATGCAAAGTATTTTTTTCTTTCAAATTTAACTGTAGAATAATGCACAGTTAAAAAATATATGCTCTTAAAAATGGCCAAGAATATATTATTAATTAATATCATAATATTATATTATAAATGTTATTGATTTTTCTGCAGATCGTACTCAATCATTCCAAGATACTGATTTTTATACGGTCTGGTTCAAGACTGGGACTGAAAATTTTGGTGAGTGAAGAAAAAGGGAGAATGAAGCCATAGTCCGGGTGCTACGCATCAGAAAACTGCAAACGTGATAAGAATATACTGCTTGGTGAGTATGTACTTTATGATAATACAATAGATATTAGAGGGGGAGGCATCTCGTAAAGTCGTCGGAATTCAAGATGGCGGCTGTTATTCAAAATGGCGTCATTTTCTTAATATGCGTAATATAAATGTGCATTTCACGTCGATTTCGATATTTTTAAAGTCAAAGTTTCGTTTTTGACAATTTCCAACATTATTTAAAAGAGTGTATAAATTCGGTTTATCTGTCTGTTTGTCTGTCTGTAAGCCTGTCCTTCCATGCTCTAGCTCGCTTAAATGTACTCAGAATGCCATGTAAATTTTATATGTTAAATGAAGTTTGTAATAACATGTTCGGAGTAAAAAATAAAGTGTATAGCTTTTATAGTCCATATACAGGCCACTAAAAGTATTTATTAATTGTCTAATCGTCAGTCTGGCCTGCTCTTTTTGGTTAAATTTAGACGGATTTCCGTGTAATTTTATGTGTGTTTTCTCTATGTGTAATTTAAAGAAGTGGTGTACTGCAAAATGTTCTACATCAAAAATGTAGAGTATAGCATTTATAGTTCTTTTACAGGCACGCTCAAAATAATTCCCATACATTTTGGTTTATTGGCGAAAATCCTTTTTAGTGGGTTTTAATGATGTTAAACTATTTGAAACATATTGAAATTAATACACATCACTGAAGTGCAGTACAAGATACTTGTTGTACAGTATGGCTTGCTTAGAGATTATACTTCATTTATAAGCTCTCAAAAAAGAATACGCTTACAGTGCTATCTATAACCACAATGTTGTCTATGTGCTTTTTACACTATAATATGCTTTTTAAAACTTTGCCAGGTAGGAACGAATTGCAAAATGCCATATGATTATTCTTTTTTTAGTTGGAATGCAGCTTATAAATACATATTGTAATTACGATGATTAATCTCCAAGCAAAATGAGATGAATCAAAAGTGATCCAAAATTTCAATTTGAATTTATTTTCCTTTCTTTTTGTTGCGGTTCCTGACTCTTCTCGTAGACTCATTTCTGCTTGATCACCATAATTATGCACGTTAATTACCAATCCATCCGAAAGATCTGTTTGATTCAGAGATTAAACAAACAGACGTACACTGTGCATTCTCATCGGAACATTTTGTGATAAGATAACCAAATAAACTCTTCTCAGATACGGGCATGGATCAAGCGCATGAACAAAACAACGCTAGAGATGGTTGATTTTTGTCGTCCGATTATCTACGCTAATGGGATATAGGACCAGGGGGAGTGCCCTCCGTGGGGGTCTTTCTAAGGGAACCTAACCCGTATTTACGCAAGGTTCGAAGAAAACCACGGAAAACTCCGAACGGTTAGGCCGACAGCCGCGATTGGGTTCGAACCCAGCACCTGCCGTCTACCAGTTGAGAGGTCCGAACCTCTCGGCCACTGGTGGGGCACAACAACGCTAGAGAAGGAGAAAGAAGTGCAGTAGGGTTATTGCAGGATCCATCGGCACTTATACGTTGGATGGTAACTGGACCAGAAATCTGTAATTTCATACAAGAGATTGAGTTTAACATTCAAGTAAATCCCGAAGAAATAAATCGATACCATCATGAAAAATATCACTCTCTTAAAATTAAATTTTTCGCTAAGGTTCAAGCACTCTATAGCGCACTAAAAGAATTAGGGAACCTATTTTTAGAAGATGGTGAAGACTTGCTTGATGGGGGAAAATGGCAACGTTTTTCCAGGAACATGTGATACTTTAATATATGAAAGGATAAAAACTAACCCCTTTTTAAAACTTTAATTTAAAATTAAAATTCAAAAGTTTAAAATCCAAATTAATATTTTTAACTTTAATTCTTAAGCTTAAAGCTATTTTGCCCCTGGTAACTTTCTTTCCCAGCCTAACATTTATCACTTTCAGAGATCACTTTTGGACGTTCCTTAAGATTAAAATTGATGATCTAAGGGATTTTTGCAGCCATTTGTGGTTAGGGCCTCATACGTCATGTACCCGGGAATTGTACGGGCCTTGACCACATATCAATCAAAATCTAACGAACCAATTAAATTAAATGTTCCTCCCAAATTTACAATTCTGCCCTCTGCTGGAAAATATGACAATCCCCAACATATTAGCAAGAACACGCGCGAAAAACGGGAGACTTTGCAGATTTGAGGGGCCTGCCTAACCTCCGGTCATGTAAACTTTCGTAATCACCGTAAAGGGCTCGGGCGATCTCCGACCGGACTCGCGAACTCCATCTGTAAAATGTGCGGCCGAATAAAAAGAGTTCGAACCAACAAGAGGCTCCCGAGTCCCACTTCTTATGCCACGACTATGACACACCTGAAGACGTTACATTATATAAAAGTCGGCATGACAGTTACCTGCCGTGAAAACATCCCTCTGCCTTACCACCAAGCCGCGAAAATTCCGAAGTGCTCGAGAATTCCTTTCCCTCGGAAACGCCATTTACCGTCGACAAAAAAAAAAAAAAAAAAAAAAAAAAAAAAAAAAAAAAAACGATTAAGCCAGAGAAAGGAAATTTCCCCCATGAACAATGTCGTTAAAACAGAAACTATCCACGTTCCGAATAATTTTTGGACAATCATGAAAAGAAGAAAAAGCATTTAATCAGTTGTGATCTATTATTTATTCGTACTAACGTATGAACTTCTTCATTTGGACCTTTTTCCCCTACTCAGCTGCAGGAGAAATTGCAGAATTCAAAAAGTGATTCACTCACGGACATTCCAAAGCGATAATTATTTCTCTTCCCCAAGCAGAAACTTAACACAGATTCGCAAAATGGACCGAACTTTATTCCGCGGGAGATCAAAGGTCAAGATCTCCGTTCTCTGTATCACCGTACAAATGACTCACTCAAGAGTTGGAAGTGGAAATTTATTTTTACTTTTTTAAGGGACAAATGATGATCTATGATGGACTAGAATGTTTTATTTAGTTATTTATCCTTAAAAGTTATTTGAAATGAAAAAAAAAAAAAAAAAAAAAAAAAAAAGTAGCAATTCAGTAGGTTGTAAATATTAATTTTTCTTTCTTAAAATGGATAATCTAATTACAGGTATGCTTTTTACTTATTTTTTCCTTGACATTGACGTTATTTTTTGTTGAAGATTACATCTCATTGGTGAAAAATTACGTATTTTCCTTTTACCTTTATGCTATCATTTCAATGTGTTACCCTACCGATTTCTTTTTTGCATTATTTAGTTTATAAAATATTTTAATTACAAGAAAAAAAAAAAGTTTTATTGTGCAGGACATGTGTTTATTTTTCCTTTAACCTTTTTACCTTCTTTATTAACATTGATAAAAATGCAGATTTATCATTTCCATCATTTTATTTTAAGAAATATTCTCATTAAAGGAAAAAAAAAAAAGTTTTATTTCACATTAAACAATGTTTTTATTATTTTTTTTATTTTATGTTGACTATGAATGTGTTATTGCCGAAAGTACCAAAGTATGGAAGTGTTTGTGTGAATGAAAAGTATTTAATAAAAAAAAAAAAATAAAAAAAAAAAAAATACTGTTATCAGAGTGAACATTTTAAAATTTTGACAACGTTCATGTAGTTTTAAAGTAGTTTATTTGAAATGATGTTACAGTATTAAAGGGATTTTAAAGACTTTAACAAAACTCATACTTATTAAGATTTTTATTAGCTTTATTTTTTTTATTTCTTGTGGGATTTAAGGTTCATTATTAACATTTTAAAAAATTTTGTGATTGATATTCTACATGCGCGCTAAAATCAATATAAATTAAAATGACAGTATTTTTGTTTTCTTATTCATCCTGCGAAGCATACGTGCGATCACCAAAAAATAAAGTCGCTTGATTTTTATGTTTTTAAATATAGTTAATAAATTGTTTAAACAGGTTACATTGTTTTAAAATTAACATTATCCATAATACAAGTGCAGTTGTATGCTTGCCAATATTTTGTGTCCGATTTTACTAATATTTAGTGTCCTATTTTATTAATTCCATTTTTTATAAATTCAGATGAGCACTTTTAAATTTCTACATTTTTGTAAATAGTAATTTGTCAGTTTGTGTATTATTTTATTCCATATTTTGAGCCTTTTTGTGTTGGTAAGTGTTTTATTTGTGCATAATTAAAAAAAAAATGCTCCACCAAATTTTTGAAGTATTTCTTTTCATATCGAATTTTATGCAGTTTATTACTCATTTTAGATTTTTTGTATAGCCAAATATTGTATTTTACCATATGATATATTTTAATATTTGAGTTTTTAATTTAGTATTTTTACCCAGTATTGTTTTCTCTATTATTTCCCTATTTCCTTATGTCCTTTCTTAGTATAGTACACAGTGAGTTGGCTACCCCAACCATTTTTAATTATTCCATTTTTTAACAATTCCCATTTCATTAAAAATATACCGGGTGATCCAGAAGTTCCGGGAGTTTTGAAATGTTAATAATTTGCAAACTATAAACAATGGGAGTATGCGGTTTTCACAGAAATGCTTAGAAACTTATGGGATTTGTTTTTTCGATGAAACAAACATATTATGTTAGTTACATTTTTTGCCAACAGGTGGCACTAAAATTGATAGTATTATTTTTTATGTATGATAAAGCTCACTAAAAAGAAAGAATTAGTGTCCAAAGGTTATAAATTTTCATTATAACGCCCATAGCTAATAAGTACCGCCGTGAGCCGATGCAAAACAGCGTGCACAGCATCTTCAGAGCAGAAAGAAATTCCAGAAGAAATTTCAGTTCATCATGATTTTACAATTGTACTGCATTAGCACTCACCATGAGCTGATGATTTCCATTGAGTATTGACAACGAATTCTACCTCATTTTCGATTGCAACTGACATTTGGATACTCCTGCTTCGATTACGATCTTCCAATGAGCCCTTTTCTCAAACTTTTCTTACCATAGCATTTCAGATTTGTAATCGCCATCAAATTTTTTGCAGTTCTAACTTCACGTATTGTACGATCAGAAAACAACTCGACTTGCAAAGATAGCATGTCTAAACATAGTAGTTACTCATCAAATTTTGTATCAAAATTTCCTTTCAATACAATTTCAACAACTTAAAAAAAGTGATTGAACATAAACCACCCTTTAAACAAAATCTCATCAATATCCTAGAAAAGATGCTTAGCAATGAACTCATGTGTCTATATAACGCATGGTATAGGTACATTCAGTCTTGTACAGCAGCGACACCTGGTGCTAAAAATTGTAACTATATATATTTTTAAAAAATTCATTCTAAACAAAAATCCCACGTGTTTCTGAGTATATATCTGAAAACCGGACCCTTATATTATGCATAGTTTCCTAATTATTAACATTTCAAAACTCCCGAAACTTCTGGATCACCCGGTATATATTTGAACAGGTATTTCACCCCTGTCAATTTTTAAAAACATGTTAAAAATATTTTCAAACAATTAAGCCATTGGTTTAGACATGACCGTGGTAACCCCACTCTAACCGTGGTAAGTCCACTAATGTCTAACACCACCCATTAAGTTTTTAAAGATGACCATGGTTCCAGCCCATTAAATCTTTAAAACATTTTTTTTTATATTTATTAAATTCAACCAGAAAACACCCCTCTGCAAACAAAAAGGATTCAATGACTTACCATATCAGCAAATGTGGCAACTGTTGATAAGAGATACTCGGGCCCTCAATGAAAATACAAGTATCCATTAATAACAACAAACATGTCAATAAGTTGCCCATGTGCTTTAAATGTTGGATCATTGGCCTGTTTGTTTTGAATCAGAGTTTATTAATTAATTTTTTTTTTTTGTTTTACTTAATTATTTTTTATTTCTTATTTCATTAAGTTTTACCCTTTGCAGTAGTAAAAACCTTAAAACTTAAAGATTTTTGCTATTTGCATAAGAATTCGTAAGGAAAACTAAGAGCGTTCTGGCCTTTGTAAGGAAAAATGCTCTTAGAATTTTTTTTCTTAGGAAATTTTTATGAGCTAACAGTGAAATGTAGATGTGGTTTACATTGTAACTTGGGTTTATTAATGCCACTGGGAAAAACATATCTCAGTCTGCAAAATAATAAATACCTTTACTTATAGATAAACTGCATCTGCATCTTCATACCAACAATTAAACTAAAGCTCATTTTTCTTTTTTTTTCTTTTTGCTAAAACCTCCTTGAGGTTTAGGATTTGCTAAAACCTTTAATGGTTTAGGATATGCTAAAACCGTACACGGTTTAGGATTAACAATGTAAATAGCATTTTATATTATTTTTTCTTTATTTTTATAGGTATTTCAATATTTTTATTATATTTCATATTTATATCCTCTTTTATTTTTATAAATGTACCTCCACCACCTTTTATCCTACTATCCATTTACTGCCAACATATTTTTAGTATTTTCCAATTTTCCACATTTTCCAATATTTTTATTATTTTAATATTTTGTGCACAAAACATATATTTTCCCCAGTAATCATATGTCAGTGTACTTTTATATTTATCATTTTCTAATATTACCTGTATTATTGTCCTTTTATGATAACATAATTTTCAAATTTTATGAAAAAGATTTTTTTACATTTTCTATGTTTATGTGTATTTCCAATATCATATTTGTACATAGATTTATATTTTTACAGTTTAATTTTACATAAAATGTGAAATATGTGCTTAAAGACTTTAATTTAAAAAGCACAAACTTAATGACCAGAAGACTTCCAAGTAAGAAATATGGTCGAAACATTAAACTGTATAATGTTATAATTGCATTTTCCCAGGACATTTCCAGAATTATTATTTCTTTTCAGCTTTTCGTTATGTTTACATTTTTATATTTTTATACTTTAAACCATATAATATGTTTCAAATTCCTATGTAAGGTTCGGTCAGGTCGTCTCGAGAGCCATATTCCAAATTTTTAACATAAAAACTTAAAAGTGTCAATTACTTCCTTAAAATTTATGCCTGAAATTTAAATTTTAAATATTTTTTCCAGCAGAAAAATTCAGTCCTCACATCTTAGAAAACTTTCTTTTAACATTAAATTTACTTTAGATTTAACTTTAATATTAACCTTAATCTCTAGCCTTGCATAATTAAATTCTGATCCAATTTTGTCTTCTCCATTTTCCTAGGGAGTCCCCCCAGATTTGCAGGCAAATCTGGTGGACCTCAACTTGGAGGGGGGGATATGAAAGGATAAAAACTAACCCCTTTTTAAAACTTTAATTTAAAATTAAAATTCAAAAGTTTAAAATCCAAATTAATATTTTTAACTTTAATTCTTAAGCTTAAAGCTATTTTGCCCCTGGTAACTTTCTTTCCCAGCCTAACATTTATCACTTTCAGAGATCACTTTTGGACGTTCCTTAAGATTAAAATTGATGATCTAAGGGATTTTTGCAGCCATTTGTGGTTAGGGCCTCATACGTCATGTACCCGGGAATTGTACGGGCCTTGACCACATATCAATCAAAATCTAACGAACCAATTAAATTAAATGTTCCTCCCAAATTTACAATTCTGCCCTCTGCTGGAAAATATGACAATCCCCAACATATTAGCAAGAACACGCGCGAAAAACGGGAGACTTTGCAGATTTGAGGGGCCTGCCTAACCTCCGGTCATGTAAACTTTCGTAATCACCGTAAAGGGCTCGGGCGATCTCCGACCGGACTCGCGAACTCCATCTGTAAAATGTGCGGCCGAATAAAAAGAGTTCGAACCAACAAGAGGCTCCCGAGTCCCACTTCTTATGCCACGACTATGACACACCTGAAGACGTTACATATATGATGGGCCAATTCTTACTAACATTTTAAAGTCTCAACAGACTTCAAATACATTCAATGATTACTACATTAACACATTTTATCCTCACTTACGTAAAGACGTTGAGAGTTTTATATGTCAAAGTATAGATTTGATTTGGGATACACCAAACATTTAAGGAAAAACTAAACAGAAGAGGAGCGCAGGGACCAGATGACAAGTCCAAACAACATGTTAGATTACCCAAAAATTGGCAAGATTTCTTAAGAAATTTAAATAACAAAGAACATCTTTTTAATCTACTTGGGACGCCAGCAATAAAAACCATAAAAATACACAAGCTATAATATAACCCTTTCAAATTAAAGGCAATCTTACTACTGTAAGTTCCTTAATTGGAATGACTTGCCCTGGTCACGAAGAAGCTGATTCATAATAATACTGCATCTCAAAGACATGGTTGAAAAGGAATTGAAAAATATTATTATAACCTCGACAGACACTGATGTATCAGTTTTAGCGATTGCATATTTCTTTATCCTTTCAGATAAATGTCTAGAAACTATTTGGGTTGCATTTGGAACAGGAAAAAAATACAGATTTATTCCTGTTCATACCATAGGTGCAGCAAATGGAAGAAAAAAGGCAATGTCTTTACTTTGGCTTTACTAGCTTTCACGGGATGCGACAGCAATCCAGGTGTCTCAGGAAAGACGAAAAATTCAAATCGGAAAACATGGATTCCATTTAAAGAAGCTACTGCTGCATTTTCATACCTATCAAAACTACAAACTTCTATTCCTGAAAGTATTTTACATATTTTAGAAAAATTCGTAGTATTGTTGTACTGTTAAACAAACAATAGCATAATTGTCAATAATGCAATACAAGAATTGTTTATGACAAAAAATTGTTCTTTTGAACATCTTCCACCAATTAAGGATGTCCTTCAACAACATATTTTATGCAGTGCTTTCCAAGCTGGACACATTTGGAGACAAGAAGATCAGCATAAAATACGTCCACCCTCTCCAAACAAAGGGGGATGGTGGTTTGATAACTTATCATAGAAATTGAAATGGTCGGAGTTGGTAGAGATTTCAGACCTTTGTGAAGAGTTAATAAAATGTATGTGTAAAATATATAAAAATAAATGTGTCTGTAGAAAGGTCTGACTTTCTTGCACATTATTGTGCAATTGCAAAAACGAATGTGAAAAACGATGATGCCAAATGAAATGTCTATATTCTACAACTTTATATGTAACATTCATTTTTTAATATACTGTATAAGCAATGTATTAATAAAATAATATTTTTATTATTTATTCATTCCTTTAAATTTTCTACTGTAAATGACAAAAAATACTTTAATAATTGTCCTATTTTCATTTTAGGTATATTTCTAGTCATAAAAAGAGAATGTTTGAGTTATAAAATGTGGAAATTAACATCAGAAATACTCTTGTAAGATGCAGAGGAATGAAATCGCAAAAGGTTTTAAATAGTAGTCGTCATTTCGAATTCCTATAAATTTATACGATGCCTCGCTTTCTTATATACATTTTATTAATATAAGATACATACTGACTATGGGGGTATCTTTATCACAAAATGAAGTTTTATCTCTCCTAGCACCTACATTAACATTTGAATTAGATCGTGATCTTTATAAAATTTATGTACAGATTACAAATGCATATTTTTTTTGTTTTGGTGTGTCTCTGTAAATAAATGATAAATACTATGCACACCTTAGTATTTAGTAAGCATTTGGTAGTTCATTGCAGTATCAACATTAATGTATATAAATTTGAATGTATTTTAAAGAGTATAACCTCATTAAAACACATAGGAAACGATTTCATCGCATGCACAATATTGTAATGCCATTTTTAGAACACTGTAAATGTACTATAAAAACTATATATATTTTATTTTTTACTCCATACATGTTATTATAAACTTCATAAAACATATAAAGTTTACAAGGCAATCTGAGTACATTTAAACAATCTAGAGAATGAAAGGACAGGCGGACAGACAGAAAAACCGAATTCATACGCTCTTTTAAATAATGTTGGAAAGTATCAAAAACGAAATTTTGACTTTAAAATTATCGAAATCGACGTGAAGTGCTTATTTAAATTACGCATATTCAGAAAATGACGCCATTTTGAATAACAGCCGCCATCTTGAATTCCAAAGACTTTACGAGATGCCTCCCCCTCCAATACCCATTGTATTATCATAAAGTATATACCCACCAAGCGGTATATTCTTATCACGATTTGCAGTTTTCGCCTTATTTTTGTCCCGTAGCACTCGGACTACCAGTCGCAGCTCAGAATTTAACAAAAATTGGACATGGTTCAGCCCTATCATTCATAAAAAGGTAAACACCATGTACAGCCAGATCCAGAAAGAATAATAACTATGTTGAACCTTTAGAAAAAGTAAGGCCTGTGCCAGCTGAAAGAGAGTGAAGACTAGGCTTCATCATCTGAGTGTCAGAAACGTAAACATGACTAAATCTTATTTGAGCAGATCTCAAACACTGAATGCTATAAAAATGGAAATCACAACAAAATATAGATAATTTAATGATGAAAATGTAGCATAATTAAAAATAAAAATATTAAAAAATAAATAAAATATAAATTAACTTAAAATTTAAACAAATGCCCACCCCTTCACAAAAACTAAAAAATATTCCATTTGTAAAACAATTTTTTTTCTTTAATAATATACAATACATATACAGTATACTCCTTTTAATCCGCACAGCTTGGGACCAGACATTGTGTGGATTTCTGGTTATTGTTCTATTTACATTTTTAAAACAATAATTTTAATGTAATTTATAATGCAATTGAAATTATAATGAATGCTTACAATATTATAAAATAGTAAAATAATTAATAAACAAAAATAATAAAAAAATTAGATAATTTATTAAATGATTAAAATACTAAAAGCAAAAGTGAAGTTAATAATCAATAATGTATGATTAAATATTCATAATAAATATGAAATATATTTTTCTTAAATTATTCAATGAAACTTGCCTCATACAGGTACATTACTAATTTACATAAAAATCATAAAACAAGGAAGTTCTATTTCAGGTACAGCCGGAGTTAATAACAAAAAAACCTAGATCAATACATAAATATACTTAAAAGAAGATTGTGATTACCAGTAATATCAGCAATGTCTTGAATCTTTTCAGAAATAATTTTTTTTCCTTCATAAAATAATGTGAATTCAGTAGTATTAACAAAAATTACAAATTAAAATAAATATGGAATTGATATAAAAGTAAAATACGACAAATTTTGTCCCTATATCTGAACTGAATGTTTCATTGTTTACATATGTAAATTAAGTGTGGATTTTAAAGAGTTGCAGATTTTAGGAAATTTACTGTATGTATACTATACACTCCCTCAAATCCACACAGCTTGGGATTACAGGTTGTGCGAATTTTAGTATTTCACAGATTTCTTGTCATTGCTTTGTTTACATTTTTAAAACAGTAATTTCAATGGAATTAATAATGGAATTGAGATAACAATGATGGCTAACAATATAGAAAAAATATTAAAATAATTAAGTAAATAATAAACTAAAAAATTTAGATATATTTTTTAAATGATTAAATTATTAAAAGAAAAGGTAAATGTGAGTAAGTAATCAATATTGTATAGTTAAATATTCATTATAAAGATGAGATGCATTTTCCAATACATAAGTTATTCAATGAAAATTGCCACATAAAGGTGCACTTCTAATTCACATCAAAATCATAAAAATAGGTTTTTTTTTTTTTTTTTTTTTTTTTTTTTTTTTGCAGGTTTAGTCAGATTTAATAATACAAAAAAAGTTTGATTAATGCATAAGTACACTTGGTAAAAAGTTTGTGATTACGAGTGATATCAGCAATATCTTGAATAAAGAATTTTTTCAGAAAGAAGTTTATTCTTCCTTCATAAAAAAGCATGAATTTCATAATATTAATGAATATTACAGATTCAAATATACATAAAATTCATATAATATACATCTGAACTGAAAATTACATTGTTTACATCAGTAAATTATTTATGGATTTAAGGTCATCTACTGTATATGCATGGGTTTTTTTTCTGCATAACAAAACCTTATCTATCAATGTGTAAGGACATGATCTAATTCTGATAACCTTAGCTACAGATTGCACTCTCTATTTTCTTTATTTTTCTCTGTAGTTGATTTTTTCTGTGTGACGGTCTAATTTTCTAACAACTAATTACATATAAATATAATTTTGTTACACAGCCTAATTGACCATTAATGCAACTAGCTGAAAAGTATCTGAACTACATTTGTCAATTATCAATAGAGATAGCAAATATATTTTTTTCGTAGTAAGAAAGAAAAAACTAGCCTTGCTTTTCTGTTTTTCTTTCTATTACTTTTTCTGTTTGTTTACAGCTAAATAATTTCTTTTCCCACTCAAGCAATTTAAACTTGCCCACACACTGAGGGTACAAAATTTGAATAACTTCTCGTTTTTGTTTATTTTAGAAGATTTTTAGGACACTTTTTTTTTTAACTTTAAATATGAAATGTTCCTTATTAGGTACCAATTAATTTTTGCAAATATACATTTTTTGTTACCAGTTAATATTGAGAAAATTTTCCAGAAAATTCATTTCCATGCATTTTATTCTTATATTGCCAATATTTAGTGTAGTCAAGGATTGGGAAGAGGAGGAGTGTGGATTGAGATCTATATTTGGAATTTTATAGTAACTTTATTTAAAGCAGAAAATATCACTGATAAGTGTGAAGCGATAAATTATACAGTCCAAGTTCTATAATCCGCACAAGTTGGGGCCAAAAGTGCTGTGGATTATGGAATATTGTGGATTATAGAGCATTATGGATTATACCTCATTTTATTATTCCTAGACAGCGTTTTAATTCTATAATAAGTATAATATGAAAAGATAAATATAAAATCTAATAATTAATTTAATATGCTATCTCAAAAATGCACTTTTAAAATTATTTTATTAAAAAAATGACATAAATGTGCATTTAAATAAAAATAATTACATATGTCTGCAATGCAGTTTGTTTTTTTAATATAATAACAGAGTTACATTTAAAAAAAGCAGCTGTTTTTATTATGATATTTTTTAATTTCTTTATTATTTGTTAAAAAAAAAATCATTTTTAGATAACAAATTTTTAAATTTTCTTATCTGTTTATTTCACTGTTTATATTCGTAAAGTAGGGCAAATTATAGAAAATTGCAGATTATCGATCTTTGACTGTAAAATATGATTAAAGAAATGTATCACTATTTCATTCAAAGCTATTGAATTTCTACTGAATTTGACGAAATCTGTCAGGTGTTTTCTAATAAATTTACACTCAAGTCTGTATTGAAGCTGACTCACATCAGTTTTTATTAGTTTTGTACCACAAAACAACATTTGACCATTTGATTCAATGCACATAAAAAAACATGAATACCAAAACATTGAATAATTAAGTACATAGGAGAATGTAAGCATGGCAATTCCACAGGTAATTCTGGGTTTTAAATAAAATGTTCTGAAAGATTATACCGGAGTAGGGAGGGGAAGGGGGGAATATAAGTTTTCTGCATCATCATGGGATGAAATAAAACAAGTGCTGTTACAAGTATACAACTCAATGTTTTGCCAAAATTCATTCATAGATATTTTTTGAAACTTTGGAAAAAGATTTTACACACAGATTGGTAAATTTGCATTCTTTAAGCTGTTTGATACAAATTAAATACAGTAAAATTTCTATAATCTGCACAAGTGGGGCCAAAGGTTGTGTGGATTATGGAACATTGTGGATTATAGAGTATTATGGATTATATGACATTTTATTATTCCTAGACAGCATTTTAGCTCTATAATCAGTAAAATATGAAAAGATAAATATGAAATCTAATAATCAATTTAATATGCTATTTCAAAAAATGTCTAAGTTATTTTATTAAAAAAACAATATATATGTGCATTTAAATAAAAGTAATTACATATGTTACATAATACAGTTTATTTTTTACTGTTAATAAAAATTTTTTAATTTGTTTTGAAAAATCATTTTTGGATCACGAATTTGTAAATTTTTGTAAGTGTTTTTTTTTTTTACTGTTTACATTCGTAACATAATGCGAATTAGAGAAAATTGCGAATTATGGGTGTGCAAATTATCGACCTTTAACTGTATTAAAAGAAAATTCTTCAGGAATGAAAGAAAATGTCACAAAGCAGTCTGTTCTTAACCTCTCAGTCCAAGATCCGACTGCACAAACACTAAGTCATTGAGAAAAAAAAAGTCATCACAAGAAAAACTTAGTCATTTTATAGAAGAGTAATAATAGAGGAATCAAATGATCTATGGTGCTTAAGCCAAAAAATTGATACTACTGCTAGTGGTTGACTTGTAGGATTAGCATTGTGCTTTCCTGCACCAGTTTTTCTACTTTCAATTGTGAGGCAAACATAATGCTAAGTCTATGAGTGAACCACTAGTGGTATCAATTTTTGGCTTATGCACCACTTTGTTTATGGCAGACATGGATCATTAGATACCTCTATTACTACCCTTCCATAAAATGAAGGGTTTTTTTCTTGTGCTCGATTACAAGGGTTTTGTACAGTTGGCTCTTGGACTATCTGAGGCTATAGGAAGCACACTGTTATTTCAGGGCCCCCTTTCAATCAAAAAGAGTTTACTAATTTCAGCATACCAGGAAACTTATCAATGTTTTCAAATATTATTCCTACGAGTGGCTCAATTGTATTCACATATATTTCATTAACTAACTTTTTTTTTTATATTCCCCTTACATAACAATTGGATACAATCGAGAAATATATGCAAAAAGGTTTTTGCATGGTATGAGCATAAATATGTAAGTTGAATAAAAAGGTTCAATTCAGAATGTAAACACACCATAAAATATCAGTATTTTGAAATACTAGAAGCTGATCTATTACATGAAAAAATAATTTTTTGTGAAAGGTATTTTTATAAAACACTTTTAAATATATTATAAGATAAATAATATTAAAAGATATTAAAATTTTGTAATGAAATCAATACAATATAAAATTTGCCCCCCCCCCATTTTTCTCAATTTCAGGCCCTTTCAAATGTTCTAGTTCTAATGGGTTCTAAGGGAATGTTCTAAGGGAAACACCTGCTTCTAGTTCCTATTCAGTAATCAGGCCCTGCCACAAAATAACCAAATTTGGGTGCAGAAGAAGGTTACAAAATGGTCATTTTGAAACAAACACAATCAGAATAATCTATTTGTAGCAGATATTTTCATTTGGCATTATTATCACAAGAGTGTGAGAATGCACATATGTGACAGTGATCTAGATTTATTCAAATGACATGATTATTTTTGCACCTGGACATTTTACATAATGAATACAATGAAATAAGTGTTTGACATAGAAGGAAGACACATTATAGTAATATGTAGTTTTTCTATATTTGTTCCAACTAAAAAAAAAAAAAAAAAAAAAAAAAAAAAACACAAAGCTACATCATATTAAATAATTTGTGCTGCATGATAAAATATATCTGCATCTGCATTTAACATGGCACCTATATAAGATTAAAGAAGGCATTGCAAAGAAAATAAAATGTTGTAAGCAGTAAACATTGTTGGTACAATGTATCTTCCTAATATGAGTCATATTTTAAAATGTATACCGTAATTTCTGGAAAAAATGCCGCATCTCCAAAAATCACTCAAAAAAATTTAGAAAATAGTCGTAAACGCCGCAGGTGAAATTACCGTGGTAATCTTGGTTGACGTGTTTAACAGAAACACCTTAATATGCTGTATTAAGAAATCATAAAAATGAAATTATTAATCAGAAATTAATAAATTAAATACAAAATTAATAATATTATTTAAATACCGTATTTTCGGGAATAAGCGCCGTGACGCATACGATTTTAAAAGTAAAAATATGTTTAGTGCGGCGTGGCAGATATGTTGATTTTTTTCCCCTTAACAGTACCGTAAAATAGCGTTAATCCCTCCCCCTATCCCCCAAAGGTGACGAAAAATCGTAAAATAATTAGAGGGGGCGCTTACACGGGATTTTTACACGATAGTTTCACAAAATTTGCAGGAATGAATCGTGAAACCTTGAATGAATCATGAATTTTGATACTTTAAGCAATACTTGAAAAAATTTGGGTTTTTTAAAAAAACGTAAATTCTGTCAAAAAAAATGCAGAAAAAAGGAAAATTTTGTAAAAAAAAAACCCCAAAAAAGCATGAAATCAATTTAAAAATCTCGAAAAACGCACATTTCATCAAAGATTCATGATTCATTTATTTCATCATGATTCATCAAATTCTCAATCTCCCTTGATAATGGGGAGGGAGGGCGCTTTCTCGGAATTTTTTGAAAATTTCAAATTTTTTATAAAGTGGGGAGGGGGCGTTTGATCGGGAAGGGCGAATTAACGGGATTTTATGGTAATATATATTATTGAAGTGATTCTGTTCCCAAAATTTTGAAAAGGCAGTCATTAATAAAAAAATTTGAAGTGCAAAAATATCGGGAATCTCAACAACTTGGCCCAGACTTGATTATATTATGTTTTATTGGCTGGGTGGGGCAAACTTCTAGCATTTCAGGCAGGGTTAATATAATTCGTTCGGCTGGATCTGAAAATATTGGCTCATCCGCATGATTTAAAATTCGATGTCTGAATCTTTCGAACAGGGGGAAAAATCGGATTCAGAACAAATTTTCTGAAAGGTTATAAAAGAAGGGGAGGAGGAGAGAAGAGGGAAATTCACTCGAAAATGCAATTTTTGTTTATTTGTAATCTCATGCAAATTTGCATAACTTTTTGCGGTCTATTACTAAAAATTGCCATTTTTTCGCGATATTTTGACGAAATCGAAATTAATTTGTTTTTGCGACCATTTGTCGGAATTCGCTATGCATTTTATGTCCGAAATTTTGACCGAATTTTTTTTTTTTTAATTTTCGGAAAAATTCAGAAAAATATCACTCTTGTTCAAAAAAAAAGAAACGCCGCATCGCTTGATATTTCAATTTAAAACACGTAAACGCCGCGGCGTTTCTTCCGAAAATTACGGAAAGCAAATATTATAACCTTTATTTATTTATTTTTTTTTAATTAGTGCAATTACAGCACATATTGTCCATGGCTATAATATTAAAAATGTATTGGAATTTCAGATACTGTTCTTGGTTTCATAAATTGTTATAGTATTTTATGTAAACTTTAATATGCGACCAATTATGTTAAAAATATTTACATTCAACAGAACAGAATAAAACCAAATTGAGTCTACGAGCATTTTAATGTTTTAAAATTAAACATTAAAGAAATTCAATCCAATTTGCTGTTTTGATATTTTCATTTCAATAATATTCGCCGAAATAATTACAAATAAATAAAATTATATGTGCTCAAAGCAAAACCTTTTTATGATGCTTTAAATGACTAGTGATGTTTTAAATGACTAGTGAATGACTAATGAAAGTTGTGACAAATGAAATTTCGTGTAGTCACGTTATTAAAGGGCAAATTGTATAATTTTAGTTGAATATTAACTATAAAAACTATTTTGGCATTAATTTATTTTAATAAAGAGAGTAAGATTAATATAAACTAATGGTTTTAAAATTACCTGATATTAGAAACAGGGCGACGCCAATACAAGAATGAATCTTGGATGTTTTACATCATGATTCATTGAAAATGACTCATTCATTCCAAAAGGAATGATATGGAGAACGGTGAAATTGTTCTAATGTAATTGACTAATTATATTATTTATGAATAAAACTGTTGCAAAGGCAGTATGATTAAAAAAAAACATTATTCCTGGTTTTAGTGGTGGTTATCAGACCGCCATTAAATGAAACAAGCTTTATCAAAGAATCTAGGCTTAATTTTCGTGAGTTATTCAAAATCAAACAGTGTCAAATTTTATAACGTAGAAAATTAAATATTAGATTTAGATTTAGTTAAATATTATATTCAAGAATTTTGAGTAATGTTTTCTGCTCCTCTTTTACAAATAAATATTTTATTTTGTGAATTGAAATTATTACATATTGATTCATTATTCATGAATGAATTATTCTGTCGTGATTCATTCAGTGTGTTGGCGTATGTACTTTACTCATTGACTTAGGTCATTGACTTTACTAAAGAGTACACTCTGTAACAATCGCTAATTTTAAAAATCAATTTGCTGAATTGATATTCTTTACTAAAATCAATTGATATTCAGATACATTTTTTTAGCTATTCATCGATTACATGTTTTACAACTTTTGATTTGATCGTATAATAATGTAAAATTTTATGTGTCCCAGCTTTCATTTTTTCACAAATTACTACAGTTATGTAAATTTATAACTTCTAAATTAATTTAATAAGAACAAATACAAAACATTGCTTTACCGGAACAAGCGTACATAGATAAGTTACAACCAAAGAGATGTGATATTTTAAATATAATAAGAACTGCCGCTACGGCTTTTAGTTTTTTACTGCACGTTACAAAGAGTTGCCATTACACATAAAAAATAATAATAATATATTACAGTACTTCTCCTTAAAAAATTTTTTGAATGTCCAGATATTTATAAGTCTAGACGAAAAGGTTTCTTCCGAGTGCGTGGTGGATTACGACGAACATTTGCATCCGTTTTTCTTTCATGTTCAACAGCTGGTGTGCTTTTTGTGGTATCCACCAACTGTTTTTCTGCTTGTTTGGTGGTATTTGGTGGTGGTGATATTTTTTCTTTACCAACACTAGCATCAGCTTCAGAATTATCTGCGACTGTAGAAGTGTTCTTCTCGGTGGTGGTAGAAGTATTATTCTCTACAGGGCAAGTTTCTGCTGGTCTGTCATCTGCATCAATGTTTTCAAGAATGTCAACATTACTATGACAACTCTTACTGACTAAATTATCAAGATTTGTAGGCTCTTGGTCATCTTTACTGTACTCATGACGAAGCTGATCAACATGTGCAAGATGCATCTTGTTGTTGATGTTCACAACCCAAGTTTTATTACCTTGTGGTCTAACTAAAGTTCCTCTGCTCCACTCTTGATTTTTATGTGAACGGACCAACACTTTTTCATCAGACACAAAGTTTCTGTTTCTAGTATGGCTTCTGTCATAATATTTCTTTTGAGCAATTGTTGTTGTTCAACACGAGCTTGTGTACTGGGTACAAGTGCCAATGGTGTGCGAATTGGTCTTGATAAAAACAATTCAGCAGGAGACAGTCCAGTTGTAGAGTGAGGAGTTGAGCGATAACTCATGAGAAAACGAGAGATCTTTCGACTCAGTGAGCTATGATCTGTATCATCACTATTCATTTTACTTAATGCTTCTTTAAATGTCTGCACCGTTCTCTCAGCCAGACCATTAGATTGTGGATGATAGGTTGGAATGGGAGTATGTTTTATTCCATTCGACTTCAGAAACCACTCAAATTCTTCTGATATGAATTGAGGACCATTATCAGACACTAATTCTAATGGCAATCCATATCTTGAAAAGATCTGCTGTAGAGCTTCAATAGTGTGAGGAGAAGTCGTGGAAGGCATCTGCATGACCTCTAACCATTTAGAGTGGCTATCGACAAGCAACAGATAATTTTTCTTGTCTTTTTGTGCATAGTCAATGTGCACTCTATCCCAAGGATATTTTGCCCAAGTCCATGGTTGAAGTGGAGTACCAGGAGGAGAACGACTGTTCTTTTTACAAGCGGTACACTGTCTAGCAAGTTTTTCAATGTCATCATCTAACTTTGGCCACCATATATGACTACGAGCTATGGCTTTCATCTTTGATATACCTGAGTGAGTGTCGTGTAGTTGATCCAGGAGTCTCTTCCTGAATTTTTCTGGTACAATTACTCTCATCCCCCACAGCAGGCAATTATTATCAACAGAGAGTTGATCTTTACGATAAAAATATGGTTTGAGAGCTTCGTTATCCATCTTCCGTGGCCATCCATTTTGAACATACTTCAAAGCTGGTCCTAACACTTTATCATTATGAGTTGCTTTTGCGATTTCTATGCAGGTTACTGGCAACTCATCGCAATAAGAAATTTTAAATATTTCTGATGATGTTTCTACTTCAGATTCAACAGGCGCACGTGACAAGGCATCAGCATTGCAGTGCTCTGAGCCTTTTTTATACTCAATGCTGTAGTTGAAAGAAGATAACAATACTGCCCATCTTTGAAGTCTTGCTGCAGCAATGGCAGGAACAGCTTTGTTAGGAGCAAAAATACTTGTTAATGGCTGATGGTCAGTAACCAATGTAAACTTCCTACCAAATAGGTACTGTTGGAACTTCTTTATTCCAAAGATTATTGCAGCAGCTTCTTTCTCGATTTGAGAATAGTTCCGTTCAGCTTTGGAGAGAGTCCTTGATGCATAAGCAATTGGACGTTCATCACCATCAATAACATGAGATAAAACAACTCCAAGACCCACAGGCGAAGCATCACAAGAGACTTTCAAAGGCAATTTGTCATCATAATGAACTGAAACAGCATCTGAAGTAAGTAAATTTTTGCATTTTTGAAATGTTTCTTCACATTCTGTCGTCCACTTCCAAGGAGTGTCCTTATGGAGTACTTTGTAAAGAGGGGCAAGTAGCATGGCAAAATTACGTATAAATTTTGAATAATAGTTCAGAAGACCCAAGAACGATTTTAGTTCGGTGACATTTGATGGAGCATTAATTTTTCTAATGCACTGTACTTTCTCATCTGTAGGATGAATGCCCTCACTATCTATAATATGGCCTAAGAATTCTACACTCTTCTCTAAAAAGCTACATTTTGATAAATTGAGTTTAACATTGTACTCACTAAATCGCTGAAATACCTTCTCCAGAGTGCTTAGGTGCTCTTTATACGTAGTACCAGTAATAAGGATGTCATCTTGAAAACAAATCACTCGGTCTATACCTTGCAGAATTTGTTCAATTGTTGACTGAAAAATTGCTGATGCACTGTTTATGCCATATAATAATCTTAAAAGACGTACTAAACCAAGATGCGTATTCAGCGTAAGGTATTCTTGAGAGCTTTCATTTAATTCAATTTGTTGATAAGCATGGCGCAAATCCAATTTTGTGAAGTACTGTCCACCATTAAGAGTTGCAAACAAATCTTGTTGAGTTGGAAAGGGATACTGATTTTGATCAATAAACTTGTTAACAGTGACTTTAAAATCGCCACAAAAATCGTACATCTCCATTTTTCTTAGGAACAATCACAAGTGGAGTTGCCCAACTAGAATGTTGCACAAAGTCCCAAACACCTCTCTTTTTGGAATTTAGAATTTCCTCGGCAACTTTACTTTTTAAGGAATATGGAACTGGACGTGCTTTAAAGAACACAGGTTGGGTTTCTTTTTTCATTTTTAATGAAGCCTTTATATGTCTAATAGGTTCTGAACTTTCTTCAAAAAGTTTGCTATACTTGTTTGTCAATGCACTAATAGAATCTACTTTATTAGGCATATCCTTAAGTATTTTATGCACCGCAAAAATTTTGTGCCAATTCAATTTAAATTTTCTGATCCAATCCTTCCCAAATAAGGATGGTCGATCACCTTTAACAACAATAGCTTGTAAATCACACATTTGTTTTTCATATTTCACACTAACAGATATTTCCCCAGCAATTGCAATGGGTTGTTGATTGTAATCTTTCAGTGTAACGGGTATACATTTAGGTACTATGTGTGGTAAATTTTGTTGTGTCACTTTTCAGAAATTATTCTAACATCTGCAGCAGTATCTAATTCCATATCTAACATTTTGTCGCATATTTCAGCTTGAACTATATAATTAGAATATTTACACACTTTATTTACACTAATAGTAAACAGATTATACTCATCAGAATTATTCTGTGCACAATTAGCTGATACTTTTTTAGCAGAAGGGTTAGCAGTTTTACCTTTTGACTTACACACAGGTGAAATATGGCCAATTTTGTGGCACGCATGGCATTTGGCTAATTTGTACTTACACTTGTTTGCATCGTGTGATGCACCACACCGATAACATTTTTGAGGATTTTTAGTATTTTTAAGCGACTTACTTTGAAATTTGCTCACTTTGTTGACATTAGAAGGTACAGGTACTGTAACTTTAATGTTGCTGGCTCCTTCCTCCGCCAATGCCATCGCCAAAGCTATTTCACAAGCATCTTCAAGTTTAAGATCTTTTTTAGCGAGTAGGCGTTTTTGAGTAGCTTCACAACGAATGCCACAGATGAAACGATCCCGTAGAGCTTCCTCCAGAAACGATCCAAAATCACAGGTGGAGGCCAAACGCTTTAATTCCACAATATACTCTGAAATACTTTCACGATCGTTTTGGTTTCTTCTGTGAAAGCGAAATCGTTCCGCTATAGTAATAGGAGCCGGACGAAAATGATCTGGCAGCTTCTTAATCAAATCGTCGTAAGTCAAATCTTTTGGTAGCTGAGGCGTTATAAGATTGCGTAAAAGTTTATAAGTTTTAGGTCCCAATACTGAAATTAACACAGGAACTTTTTTTGCTTTATCGATATCGTTTGCCAAAAAATATTGCTCAAGTCTTTCCACATAAAGAGAAAAATCCTCATTGCTGTCGTCAAATACTGACAATTGACCAACTAGGCCTAACTTCGACATAGTCGATACAACGGTTAAAAGTATACGGTAAAGCTTATTGATTTAAATTTCTCGTCGCCATTTTCACAAATTACTACAGTTATGTAAATTTATAACTTCTAAATTAATTTAATAAGAACAAATACAAAACATTGCTTTACCGGAACAAGCGTACATAGATAAGTTACAACCAAAGAGATGTGATATTTAAATATAATAAGAACTGCCGCTACGGCTTTTAGTTTTTTACTGCACGTTACAAAGAGTTGCCATTACACATAAAAAAAATAATAATAATATATTACAATAAATTATTCCAAAAAATCTAAGGTTTGGTTGATTTATTCGAAAGGATTTTAAGATTTATTCAATATCGAATCGTGTCAAATTCTATATCAAAGAAAATATTAAAGTGTTAGATTCGCGTTTGACTAATGCTTTTCACTCCTTTTTTTTATTAATTAATGTTTTATTTTCTTAAATGAAATTATTTATGAATCAATGATTGATTCTTTGTTCATGACCGATATGTCGGTTGTGATTCATTCTTTGTTTAGGCATCTGATTTTTTTAATGAGAGTACTCTGTAAAAATTGCTAATTTTTTTAATCATTTTAATGATCAATCTCCTTTAGTTAAATAAATAATTGGTGAGAGATGTTTATTTAGTTTTTGTTCAATTGAAAATTTTACAAGTTTTGATTCGATCGTATGATGACACAATATTTTATGTGTTGCAACTTTCATTTTTGCTGACATTTATAGTCTAAAATATTTGGTACGCAGGTAAATTGAATGTTTGGCTCGTCGAATAGCAACTATCAGGTAAGTAACTAATGTCACAATGTGTGGTGCTCTTTATATTAATAATTAAATAAACATAATAGTATGCTAACTGCCTTTAATAAGATCAATTTATGCTCATAAAAGATATGGCACACAGGCCCTATGTATTACGCTATGAAAACTTTTTAAACTGAACTTTAGAACAATTACAATAGAAGTTGAAGTAGCAGTTATCACATATTATTACAATTAACATACACTGTAAGTAAAGTACACTATAAAAAACTATGCTTTGAGTTATTACTTGAGAAAACACTTCTAATTATTAATTTTTCTAATTTCATGCTTGTGAGCATATTTTTTATATTCTAAAATAAATATTTTAAAATCAAAGAGAAATTCTGAAGAAAAATTTTACTGTCAACAGAATTAGAGTCAATTGTCAGAGAAACACTGTAGTAATAAATAATATAATTAATTCAAATGATGGTAACTCTCCAAGAATAACAGAGTACTTACTTATTATCCAAGCAAGATTAAGTAGAATACTGCTTAGCGTGACCCCCAATTATGCTACCCTTAATTTATGATAATTACAGAAGAGAGTGGGGTACAGGTGGACCAGACCACCCCTTATATTTTATTTATTTTTACATTTTAAAAACTTTTCTTTTAAGACTAATTAGACTGATTACTTGTAGCTTTCAAAACATATCATTAGTTCAGAATGAATCAGTTTTACCTGATTGGTTGTTTTGAGCTTCTAAATGCAAATTTTTTCACAATCATATTTTTCTTCAACCTTGGCCGGGCAAAATTGTAATGTTGTTTCCTCTGTAATTTATAAAAAATGCTAAAAAAATATTTTTTTCCACATGTCAAAAGATATTTAATTACATAATGAAATATAAGTCTTAAAAGTATCAATCATAACAAAATGTTTTTAAAAATGCATTATATTTGTATAATCATATTAATTTTTAAAAATGCTCCTATTGTTATGAAATCTGCAGCTTAGTAAATGGATATATTAGTTTGTACAGCGTTCAAAATCCTTGGTGGTCTACTGGTCCGAGATCACCAAAAATTCAATAGGACCACTAATTTAAAAAAACTGTAGTGGTTCACAAAACTAGTAACTTTTTTTCTGGCAGGTAAACATAAATTTTCCCTCCTTGAGAAAACCAAACCAAACACAACTCACAAAATTTTATTTTATTTGAAAAAAAAAAAAAAAAAGATACATTAATCGTAACAGTCAGTTGAAATATATGATTGGAAATAAAATAAGTTACAATTAATTATTTTATAGTTTGTGTTTATATACTGTATACTTTTTTTTAAACAAATTATGATCTTACATTTTACTATGCCGAAAACTTTGAGTAACTGCAAAGGAAGTTTAGAAGGAGGTTGGGGGGGGGGGGGGGGTCACTCAATGGGTTAAAGGTACTTAATAGAATTTTATGTAGTGGGGCAGGGATGATGACTGAAGATCAATAAATCTCATTCTTAACTTTTTTTTTATCAATTTGACCGCTAGTTTGTGTCAGTGCGAATATAGGTTATAGATAAATAAGAAAAAGAAACAGCTTTTTTGTAAAGGTTTTTTGTATTTGTTTTTATTTCATACATTAGACTCCTTCAAGCATGGGACCAGAGGTTGTTCGGATTTTAGAATTTTGCCGATTTCTGGTCATTGCTTTGTTTATATTTTTTAAATAGTAGTTTGAATGTGATAAATAATGCATTAGAAACTATATGGAATTCCTACAATATAATAAAATATTGAGATAAGTAATAAACTAAAATAATAAAAATTTAGATAATTTTTAAAATTATTTAAATATTAAAAGCAAAGGCTGAATTAATAATCAATAATGTATGATTCAACATTCATTATATAGATGAAATGTTTTTTCCTAAATTATTCAATGAAACTTGCCTCATAAAGCAGGGCTGCTGGCTTTTGGCCTGGCCGGTTTCTGGTTTAAACCACTTGAAAAAGGCCGGCTTTCACTCAAACTTTTTTTTTCTTTTACAAAAACTATTCTTAAAATGAAATGTATTATTAATTAGCAACTGTTTAATTACTGTTGTCATAAAAATGAACTGTCTGATAAATTGTCAATTAAAATATAAGTGAATTGACAGTAGAAATGCTCTAGTGATCAACAGATGAAAAGAATGTTTATTAGAAAATTTGTGCAATAATTTTTTTTTTTTTTTTGAAGTAGTTCAAATGATTTTTACCAAATATACTATCAGTCATTTGACTTACATTTTAAATATCAGTACTACATTGATCTTGTTCCAAACAAAACCATTTATTGAAATTTTATTTTAAATTCCCTCTCCCATATCTGTACTCCTTTAGCGTAAATGCTTTAGTTCCGGAAAGCTTGCTAATTCATTAACCTATTAGACTAAACACTAAACCGCTCCTAATACGAAGAATTTGCAGATGGGAAAGTTTGCTAATTGACCCAAATCAATTCCTCTCCTTTTAATGTGTAGAAAGATATGTGAAGGAACAAAAACAAAATATTTAGTCAATACATATAGAAAGGAAGAGCATGTTTACAAACATTTCCATCAACCAATTTACCACACCACTGTGCTTTTTTCATAATGATCACTGCAGAACTTTTATGGTAATATAGGCCAATCATATCATGGACCTGTTAAACAGAGACCAATCAGATTGGCCGAGGTCATGTGTATGGCAGAAGATATAAAGAACAGACAGGTGTCTCTTGCCATTGATGCCCTGCAGTAATTCAACCCACACTATGTCAGCACCTCTTTCTTTATAAGAAAAAACAAATAAAGAAAAACGGATGTGCAGTAAACTCTGTATAAGTTGGAAACAATCAGGAAGAGAAAACTGTTCACAGTAGGTGATATTCTGCCTTAGACAAATTTTACACTGTCTATGAATTCACAAGGACTTGAAAAACCTTTTCGAACTAGTCAAATTTCCATCTTACTCAGTTTGGCTTACAGAAAATTTACTGTACTTAGAAAGATAAATAAATCGAAAAGCTATGACAAAATTATTTATGTTTTCTTATTTTTAAAGTGGAATGCTGCCTTGTAAATTTGTTACATAAACAGCTGACTATTTCTATTCATAATACTAACACTTTCATATCTGCCAGGAGCCATTGTTCAAGTGAAGTATTTTATAAACAGTATCGTTTTGTATATTATTTATTTGAATATAATTCTTACCCATAATAACATGAAAATAACTAAGCATAGGAGTGCCACTAGATCCATGCTGGAGTACCATATGTATAGATAATCTGGCTATAAATGTGGACATCTGAAACATGATTTTAAATGAATTTTATAAGATTTTAATATTAATATACATAATAAAGAATACTGCCCAATTAAACTGATGGCATTGAGCTCACAGGCTACAAATACTAATTGTATATTAAAGCCTTATATTTTCAAGGGTTAATTCCGTTCGAAAAAAAATTAAGAAGGGGAAACAGCTCTCCCCTTTCCTCTTTTTTTATACTTAATCATTGAACCTCCTATACTATCAAAGACATACTTTATCATATAAAAAATCTACATCCAAAATTCAGAGCTAATGAGATAATTCTTAATAAAAACCCATTTAGCATTTATATAATTTAAAAGGAGTTATCCCCTCTTTTATACTTAACCATTAAACTTCCAAAACTATTCAGAGATTTGAACGAAATTTGAAAATTCTGCTTGAAAAATATAAATTAAGGGGGAGGGGCATTAGAACCCCTGTTCCCCCTATTTATACTTATTCAATGAACACCTAATAACAGTCACGGAATCGCCTCATCAGAATGATCCTAATCTAAATTTTGAACAAAAACTTAATTCTGCATGAAAATCCAATTGATATCAACTAAGGGGAGGGGCATGAGCCCCCCGTTCCCCCTCTTATACATATCGAATGAACTCCAAAAACTAATCAGGGAAGCGCCTTGTCAGGATATACCAACATACAAAATTTCAAGTGGATTGGATATTTTTATCATGAGTTATCGCATTACGCACGAACGAACATACATACAGAACAGATGGGCACATAAGATCTCAGGCTATGATAGCCTGTGAGTTAAAAATAACCATTAGTAAGATAAACTAACAAAAGTAGTTGTTAAAAATAAATATTAATATATGCACAGGAAAAAAAAAAAACAATAAAAGCTGGCTTTTTTCTCAAAAGCCTGGCTTTTTCCAATAAAAGCCGGCCACCCTGGCCATTTTTAGAAAAGGCCAGCTATTTGCAGCCCTGTCATAAAGGTACATTACCAGATCACATCAAAATTTTTTAAAAGGAAGTTTTATTTAATGTTTAGTCAGAATTAATAACCAAAAAGGTTTAATTAATGCATAAATATATTTGGTAACAAGATTGTTATTATCAATAATATCAGCAACAGAGTTGGAAAAAAATCATGTTTTTTTTTTTTTTTTTTTTTTTTTTTTTTTTTTTTTTTTTTTTAAATATGATTTTTTTTATTTAAATCAGACTTTTTTGAATTAAATTGGATTTTTTTTATTTAAATCAGATTTATTTGATTTTTTTAGAATTTATTTTTAATTATTGAGTTCTTATGTTTTTTCACCATATGGAGCAGTTTTTTTTATAATAAATAACTAAAAAAGAATAAATATTATTTATAATTTATAAAAATAATATAAGAAATGATTATATAGTTAAGAAAATACTATATTCTAGTTACTGATTGGTACTAAAAATTAAACATCTAGGCTTTAATCTCAAGCCATCTTATTATTTTGTATTTGAATTGTGCACACTAAATAAGAAATAAGCATAAATGTGTTGTAAATAAATAGAAAATGGCAAAAAAAAATAAAAATAAATAAATATTCATTTAATGAAAGCTATTTAGTAAGGGATAAAAATTACAATTAATTCAATATTTTTTAAGCAAATAGAAATAAATCAGGGATTGAATTGTTTGAACATGAACACTAAATTAGAAGCTTTGCCCACTCCTAATTTATTATGAAGATTTGAATGAACTAGTCCAAAAGAAGAAAATTGTCTTTCTGCTCCTGCAGATGAAGCCACAGCTGATGATATTTGGTAAATAATTTCAATTTCACTGATTCACTCTTTACCCCCCATTACATAAAAGGACTTCCACCAATCATAAACTGTCATAATATCTGAATTTTTTTTTCTCAAGCAATGGTAATTTTTGGAACAAGCCATTTTTTGCTCAAAAATATGCTACAGTGGGGAGAAGATTTGGACAATTTTCTTTAATGAATGCCAAACCTTCATTATTTTTCTCTACACTAAGTGAAATTTCATTTCGATTTAAGACAGAGAGACTTAATAAAACTCCAGCAAAATGACAGCCATTAATAGTTTGTTCATATTTTGCTTTAAATTTAGTAATTCTATCTTTATCTAATACATTTTCTATTTTTTTACCCAAAATTTTTCATTGACATGTGCATTCAGCAAAGAAGCAGTCCTCTTTTTTGATTGTATCTAGGGCACAATGAATGGGCTTCAAAGCTTCAATCATATGCTCTGCATTTCTTTTAATATTTGGGTCCATTACCGTTTTCCTGATATCAGAACTGATATTTTCTCGGTACTTATCACATACTTTTATTATTTTTGATTTTTTTTTTTTTTTTTTTTTTTTTTTTTTGTATGATTGAAAGCAATTAACATAAGTATTCCATTTTACATCTACTGCAATAACAATAAGTAATGCAGTGCCACCTTCACTATTGTGCCAAACTTTACGAAGATGAGTATTTCAGAAATATTTCACTATTTCTATAATATGATCACTGATTGTTTTACTTAGTAGATCTTTTGCCAAATGAAATATGATTTATAAAGTGTTTCTGTGCTTTGCCTCATAGTCTAAAGTTTATTACGAAAGAACAAATAATTAAAGGATTTGAAGAACACCTGGATTTAAACCTGCATCTGCCACATTCTTTCTGATAGCAATTCTGGAAATACCATAAAAATGCTTGCTACTTATTTATATCTACTTCTTATTTCTCTGCTGACTAACTTCTAACATTAAAAAAAAGAAAAAAAAATTTAAATCAAATGATTTTTTAAAAAAATCAGCTGATTTAAATCATGTCAACCCTGATCAGCAACAGGATTGGAAAAACCCCCCAAAAACCGGTTTATTTGGTTTAAACCGGGTTTTTTTAAAACATTTTTTTATTGCAAATACATATAAATTATTGATCAAAATGGACATTGTTGGATACATAAGTAGTATAACCTCATTTGAAACTAATTTACTTAAATAATTACAGTTAATTTATGTAGAAAATTGAAAAAAAATCATATTTTAATTTAAACAGTATTAATAAATAATCTTATGTTCAAAGAATAAATTGCTATACACAGTGAAACAGTAATAACCTGAAAATCTTCATAATTTTTTTTTTTTTTTTTTTTTTTTTTTTACTAAAAATACACATTTGATGTAGTTTGATGAATATAATATTCTTTTCTCCAATTATAAAAAAAAAAAATTTCAAATACTTCTTGAGGTTTTCTTTTTTGAATGATAATTCAAAGTGAAAATTTTTAGTCATTAGATTCAGCAGATAATAGGAAAAAAATATACTAGTACTAACTATTAAAATGCTACAACTAGAACAATTTTTTAAAATCTCTCTTATTCAGCTTCATATTTTGATTTTAATTCTTAAAGATCATCTCCTCAGTCAAGAAAAATTTCTTTTACAGCTTAACCAAAATCATAAAGATCATGTTGTATGCAGTTCTATGGTCCCTATTCAAAATCACCATATATGTTATGACAGATTGTTTTAAATAACCTGCATTTTTCTAAAATTAAAATATTTTATACTAAATAATTTATTATTTTAAACTTATTTTATCTTTGAAAAATACACATTTAAAAAAAAATTCTTTAGAGCAGTAGATATGTTCATCAACACTACTAATTTCCATCCTATGAATATAAACATGCCTTGGACTCACAATATCTAATGCTTATTGTTGAAATAAAGTGTTAAAAGTAGAGTAGAAATTATTCATATCTAATAATTTTAAACTCTTAAGTTATGTAGAAAAAAGAGAAAATGTCATTAGATTTCTTTAAAAAAACCAATTGGTTTTTTTTGAGAAAAAACCATTTGGTTTAAACCGTGGTTTAAACCATGGTTAAAACCAATTGGTTTAAACCGTGCCAACCCTGATCAGCAATATCTTGAATTTTTTCAGAAATAAATTTATTCTTCATTCATGAAAAAACATGAATTTAGTAATATTACAAATTAAAAAATATATATACAGAATTTATTTGAAGTTAAAAAAGTCAAATTTTGTCCTTATATCTGAAGGAATGTTTCCTTGTTTATATCCCTGAATTATGTGTGGATTTTAGAGAGTTGCAAATTTTAGGGTTGTAAATTTAAAGGAGTTTACTGTATTTCTATTTTTACGAATTTTTATGCGAATTTTTTGTTACAAAGGAAAATAAGTTCCCAAAAGTATCAGAATTTTAGCTATTTTGAATGTGATGACAATCTTCAATATAAAAATTGTTTATTAAGAGACATGACCACTCACCCTAAAAAAAGGGGCCATGACCTCCCCCCCCCCCCTCTAAAACGAGGGCTGAATCTGCAGTTGAACAACAATACTAAAATTAACTTGTTTTATTAACAGTTGATTTTTTTTCAAATTTCCTCCTTCAGGCTATTCTCAAATCCCCGTCTCAACAGTGCTAAAAATTCTCTCTTATTTTTAAATGCAAAGGCATAAAATTAGCAGGTCTGACTATTAAAGATATATATATATATATATATATATATATATTTATAAAAACATTGTATCTCAAATTATAGTAAGTCTGCCAACTTTCTGAAATGTTTTTTTTTCCCCTCACTTTCTGTCGTGACAGAAATTCTGAGAAAATGTAAACTTTGACAGTGTTTTATGAAAATTATTTTGTGTTTAAGAAGAAATGGAAAACATCTTTTGATCACATGGGTTTTGAATAACAGCACCTGCCAATGATATGCATTTCTGAACAAAAATGAATTTAAAAAATGTGTCAAAAAATAGCTCCTTTAGATTTGACTTAAGCCATAAATTACATAAATACTTGTATTAACTATAATTGTAATTTTTTATTATACATGCATTTAACTTACTAAAAATGCAGTCAACAAATAAAAATAAACTTACATTAGACAATTTTTTTTCCCAAAAGACTGAAATTAAAGAATCTGTTAAAAAGGTACTCCATGAAAAAAACTTTCAATTTTATTTGATTAATTTTTTATGCCTGATTCATCCAAACCTGTTGTTTGTTATTCAGTAACAATATCGGTCTCAAAATTAATTAAAAAAATTATCCATATTGATTAATATGCACTGTTTTAGATTTTTCTCTTTTTTCTAATTTATTCTCACAGAAAAATGGGCCAAAATTTTGCTCTTGTTTATCATGGACAAGATAAAGGAAAGGTGCCCAGAATTTTATTGGAAAATATTAAGAACTCTTAAAATTATTCTACAGTAGAAAATCTATATAAAACAAACCTAAAAATGCAAGTTTATGCGTTATCTGGATCATATTTCAAACACCATCAAATAATTTACCTCATAAATATAGACAAACATGTCTTAAACAAATCAAAATTAATTTGACTATCTTTTATACCCTATCCAAAATTATAATTTTTTGTGTTTTTTAGATCATTCCACATTTTGTTAAATACAGTCAGAGTTCTATAATCCGCACATGCTGTGGCAAATGGTTGTGCGGATTATGGAATATTGTGGATTATAGAGTATAATGTATATTATACGTCTTTTTTTTTATTCCTAGACAGCATTTTATTCCTTTAATCAGTATAATATGCAAAGATAAATATGAAATCTAATAATTAATTTAACATGCTATTTGAAAAAAATGTCTTTTTAAAGTTATTTTATTTAAAAAATTATATATAAGTCCATTTAAATAAAAAATAATTACTACATATGTTTCGTAATGCTGTAATCAGTTTTTTTACTGTTAATAAAATAAAAGAGTTATATTGATAAAAAATGGATGTTTTACTATGATTTTTTTTTTTTTATTTCTTTTTGGATCACAAATATTTACATTTTCTGAACTGTTTATTTCATTGTTTACATTCGTAAAGTAATGCAAATTATAGAAAATTGCAGATTATGGGAGCAGGGATTATCGATCTTTGACTGTATTCTTTTTAAAATTGGTCCAAATACACCTGGACCCAAATCATACATTATATTGCTTATTTTCAAAAACATTTATTGCAATAGTAGTTTTTTTTTTTTCATTAAAAATTTCTAAATGAAGGAAATAAAATTGAACTAATGCATTAAATTTAGTCTTCTAGACAATAGCAGTTTTTTACAATGTTGAAATTCAGGCGCTTCTTCATGGCAAAGTCCGTTGTCTACATCTGAAAGGATGTGTGTTATATGGGGAATTGAATTTAAAGATTTTCTACTGTATTTATTTTAATTTATAAATGAATTATTATTTGTTATTTTTCATGTTTTAGTCGTATGTATGAAATATGCAGCTAAAATGTAAATTCTTGCTATCATATTTTGCATGTGTTATTTGTAATCTATTTTCTCCCTTTTTTTTTACTAACATTAATACTCATTATTCAACATTTAATACTTTTTAAAAATTAAAAAAATATTTTAAGATTAATTAATATTCTCTAAAGAATAATAACATTTTTATTAGCATTATAATTTTAATAAGTAAAGTTTTCAAGCTTAAGAGAGACAGCAGCATTAACTACCTAATTTTTTATCCTTGCTGGGCCATATTGAACTAGATAAAATAATCTAAAGTTATGTTGTGTACTAGTACTATACAAAGTCAGAAGTTAGACATCCTTTGAAAAGTGCATATTGTATTAGATTTCAATTACCATTTATCTTCCATGCAAATGTAATAAATTAATTGTTTTTGAATGATAAGGTTCAAACAACTTTTCTATAAAATAAACTTATTATGCATTTACATATTGTACAAATTTTAATCATACTCCCTAAAAAATTATAATTCTATAAATTTTATTATTAATATAATATCGATCAAGTTTATGGTTAATATTATTTTAAAAATTAAAAATTTTATAGATAGCAGATACATTTGGCTTGATAAAATAAAAATGTTTATAATAAAATTAAAATTTTCAAAAGATCACTTTCAGCCAAAATAAATTACCTGCTATGAATTCTTAAGATAAAAAAGGTTTCCTAACTAAGGATTTTGAAGTGCATTTTCAGAACAATAATTTCTGTTACTTTGACAACAAAAAATAACTGTATTATGAAATTAGATATTTAATAACAATTGTTCATATTTTCTTATGAAAAAACTAAGAGGAAATATAGTATATTTTAAATCCATTTCTATGATAAAAGAAAGTTAGGGTAATTAAATATATTATTTTAAAGAGATATTTTGTAATCAAGGGACATTTTTCCTAAATATTTTCTTTTTTTGATTTGTTTCATTTATATTTATGCTGTGTTCCAGTTCCAGCATAATTTTATTTTTCTTCAAATATTTTTTTTTTCTCATCCAAATATATTAACTTATTGATCTAATCATATCGATCAAAGCATATTAATTTATTCATCTAATCATATTAACTATTGATCTAAGCATATTAATTTATTGATCTAATCACATTCACATCTAACTATGTTGATATTTAAAAACGAGAATTTTATTTTTATTAATTTATGCAGAAGATTCTCAGGTTGTTTTTGATAGGGAAACCTTATCCCTACATAAGTATAGTGTCTAGAAGTATATACAGACTTACCGTCAGGAGAAAAACTCCGAGAGGGGTGGCTTCTTCGGAAGATACCAACTGACAGAGGTGGTTTGAAATCCGAAGATTGCGATAATCTCCCCTTTTTTTTCGCTCCTAGTACCATGGCTTCCTGCGATCTCTATACGGCTGTCCAAACCACAGATTAAGTATATTTACACCCAGATACGACAGTTCCATAACCTCAATGGTAACCGAATCCTAACTTCAGCGCCCCTAGTGACAACAGGTGCAAGCGTTTCGGGAACATCACAATAGGCAGTTGTTACTTCTCCCCTTTGTATAGTATCTATCTTTTTTATGCGTCGCTAACGGGTGTATTTGTTTACGTTTGTTTTTGTTTAAAACAAAATGTGCTTTATTTTATCAAGCAGATACTATGAATAAAGCAAATAACTTATGAAAATGAGTACTTACATGTTTCATCCAGAAGATTTAGCCTTTTTAATAATCAGTTAAAGCAATTTTCAGATATATTTACATTGTTTTACACTTGTAAAATTTGAATACTGCATGTTATGAATAGTAGCGTAAAATCATTTTTACATTCCTTAGTGATTTGTAAGCGATTATTTACAAAAATAAATAAATAGCACTTTTTAAAATACTATTTACATGCACATTCTTGATTCGGTTTGAAACATTATTTAATACGATTTGCACATTTTCAAACTTTTCAATTTTAATGTCTGTAATAAAGCGTTGCATACAGTTAATTCTCTTAAATATAAAATGCTGTTATGTATGATAAAACACTAAATATAATTTTTTTAAAATATTGCATATTTTGTAGAAAATACAATAAATTTATATATTTTTTCAAAATACAAAATTTCATGTATTAAAAAAGTGATACAGCAAGTAAGTTTTCTAACTTATGAATCAGAACATGTTATACATAAAAATTTTATGTCATGTTAATATAAGCATGAAAATAAGATAAGCTTGAAATAAATCTTGCTACTAACGAAACAGGAAACTAACAAAGATGGTAACTCTTTCAGTTTCATTGCTAAATATTTCATAATTTCTACGTCTTAAAATATGAAAGAAAATGTACATTTAATGTGTTGCATCTCAATTTACTTTTTTTTTTATTTATAAACATTTATTGGCTATATCAGTGGTAACAGGGAAAGAAAAAAAAAGCTAATTAATTTGCAAAATAAAGAACAAAATTTTGGCTATTGTGAATAAAATCACTTCTATAATATGGTATGTTTTGGAAACTGTTTTTCCATGCAAGAGTTTATATCATGCATGCTTAATTTAATAAATATAAGATACATAGTAGATAATATAAGGTTTTCTTAAAGATAAAAAAAAAACTATATTTTAAATTTGTAGCAATTAATCTTATGTTTAATAAGTACTAAATTATTTTTTATTATCTGGATGTCACCATTTGGGAAGTTTGGTGTTAGATGATAGAAATAAAGTTCATTTTCAAAACCTTTTCACGAGTGTGAATAAAGAAAAAGATTTTTCTTTTTCTTTGACGTTCTTTATTTTCTCAATTTACAACGAGATATTTTAGTGCTTTCTGGTACTGAAATGGAACGTAATTTCAATGCTGGTAAGCACAGAAACTTCAAATGTCGATTCAGATAAGTCTTAGTCGTAAAAAGATAGAGATTTTTTTAAATTTTCTTTCTAGATATAGAACAATAATTTTTAAAATTAAAATAAAACCAACCTTTTAGTAAAATTATTGATTTGGCGAATGAGGAACTAAAAGTAAAATGGATTTGCCATAAGCCACTGAAAAACTCCTTATTGCATGCCTTTTGTAAAATATTTTCTAAAAAAAAGCAATTTTTCTTTTTTTGCAATAACTTATAAATAGAAATTAGATTATTTTTTAAAAAATACATTCTAAATGTTCAAATGTTTCAGACATTGTTTTAGAATTGTAAATAAAAATTCCAAATAACTGTCTCTGATTTATTGTTATGAAAATATACATTGAAAATTCTATGAGATTTCGACTAACCAGCAGACCAGCCAATGATACACTAAATAATTGATAATTAGTATAGTGAATGGATAATTTCAATACCACATTCCACCAAACTTTTTTCCATTTGCACTTGATACGGGTAATTTTTTCTGTGTTTTTACAAGCATAATCCCAAGCACATAGTTATTTTATCTATGACCAATGGATGAATTTTACTGTTATTTTCTTAATACAAATTTTACAGGGTATTCTTTCAACTGATTAGAAGTAGTAGTTTATCTCTGCTACTGATCGATAAATATAACTTAATCTATTGACAAGTTTTTGTATTTTAAGTGACTGGCAATTTTTTCAACTTATTCTTGCGATTGGTGAGAAAAATTGATTTTTTTTAATCACAACTGTATCATGAATTTCATCTATTTTTTTCACAATGATCAGTTTGCATAATTTCCAAAATTTTTAGGATAGATATCTTGAATTTTATATTATTGTATAATTTACATTAATATATTTACAAATATCAACTGAGGGAGCAATGGCAACATAAAATTGGCATGTGAATTAAAAAAAAGCAATGATATTTTCCACCTTCGTAAAAAAAAAAACCCGTTTAATTAAAAAAAAAAAAAAAAAAAAAAAAAAAAAAAAAAAAAAAAGCCTCTCTCAATTTATTATACCTCGTGCATCAATCATGGTAACATGAGGGACCTAATGCAATTAAGAATTATCCATGGATTATTTTTTTTTATAGAACCAATGCAGAGTCATATTAGATGATGGGATGAAGTCTTAAAATATGTTTAGAAATTAGATTCCATTTGCCATCTTTTAGGACCACATACATTGGTTAAAATATTTTTATATCCATATTTTGCAAATCACAATGTTCCTACACTGGAACATGCCAATTTTTTAAAAATACAGAAATATACTCAAAACTATCTCTTTCATCCACCTTTGACCCCATTCTTAGGTTCGCACTAGATGGCATAATCAAAATTCACTAAAAAATAAAAAGACAATAAAACAATTTTTTAATCACAAAATTAACTTTTTATTTCATATTGTGCCTAAAATGGCGATACAGAGTTAAATAAGCAAATGCTTACTATTTCTTTTTCAAATATGTCACATATTATAAATGAAATTGTGACCATCCGCCATTTACTTACATTCAGCTTACACATATACAGCATTAAATACTTGTAAGATTTTAAAATGAGAAACAAAAAATAATATAGTTGCATACAAACAGACAGAGCAATGCTCTTACAGTAATTGAAAATTAAATATATATGCATGAAAATGATACGATGCTCTAACAGTAATGGCAAAGGAAAAAAAAAATTGTATAAACACGATGCTCTAACAGTAATAGTAAAGGGAAAAAAAAGTTGTATAAACATGATGCTCTAACAGTAACGGTAAAGGAAAAAAAAAGTTGTATAAACACGATGCTCTAACATTAACGGTAAAGGAAAAAAAAGGTTGTATAAACACGATGCTATAGCAGTAATGGCAAAAAAAATATATATATATATATATATAAACACGATGCTCTAACAGTAACGGTAAAGGAAAAAAAAGGTTGTATAAACACGATGCTCTAACAGTAACAGTAAAGGGGAAAAAAAGTTGTATAAACATGATGCTCTAACAGTAACGGTAAAGGAAAAAAAAGTTGTATAAACACGATGCTCTAACAGTAACGGTAAAGGAAAAAAAAAAGTTGTATAAACACGATGCTCTAACAGTAACGGTAAAGGAAAAAAAAAGTTGTATAAACACGATGCTCTAGCAGTAACGGTAAAGGAAAAAAAAAGTTGTATAAACACGATGTTCTAACAGTGATGGTAAAGGAAAAAAAAATTGTATAAACACGATGCTCTAACAGTGATGGTAAAGGGGAAAAAAAAGTTGTATAAACACGATGCTCTAACAGTAATGGTAAAGGAAAAAAAAAGGTTGTATAAACACGATGCTCTAACAGTAACGGTAAAGGGAAAAAAAAAAGTTGTATAAACACGATGCTCTAGCAGTAATGGCAAAAGAAAAAAAAAGTTGTATAAACACGATGCTCTAACAGTAACGGTAAAGGAAAAAAAAAAGTTGTATAAACACGATGCTCTAACAGTAACGGTAAAGGAAAAAAAAAGTTGTATAAACACGATGCTCTAACAGTAACGGTAAACGAAAAAAAAAAGTTGTATAAACACGATGCTCTAACAGTAACGGTAAAGGGAAAAAAAAAGTTGTATAAACACGATGCTCTAGCAGTAACGGTAAAGGGAAAAAAAAGTTGTATAAACACGATGCTCTAGCAATAATGGCAAAAGACAAAAAAAGTTGTATAAACACGATGCTCTAACAGTAATGGTAAAGGGAAAAAAGTTGTATAAACACGATGCTCTAACAGTGATGGTAAAGGGGAAAAAAAGTAGCTAACAGTAATGGCAAAAGAAAAAAAAAGTTATATAAACACAATGCTCTAACAGTAATGGTAAAGAGAAGAAAAAAGCTGTATAAACACGATGCTCTAACAGTAATGGTAAAAGGAAAAGAAAAAGTTGCATATACATGAAGCTCCAACAGTAATGGCAAAGAGAAAAAAAAGTTATATAATCATGATGTTTTGACAATGATTTAAAATGAAATGATTTTATTATTATTTTTTTTAATGCAAACAGCAATAGCAAGGAGAAAAAAAAAACTTTTATAAAGACAATGCTCTGACAATGATTTAAAATTAAATATGAAATTTTTTTAAAAATGCAAACAGCAATAGCAAGGAACTATATATTTTTTTGCATAGACAGGATGTTCTAACAATGCTTTAAAGCTAAACATTTTGTAATGAGATTTTGTGAAGTATCCCTTTCATAAAATAACTAATTATCAGAGTAATGTTGGGAAAGATATAATTTATTATCTTATCACTGTGATGGAAATTAATTATTTAATATATATAATATTATTTAATATAATAATTATAAATTAAAGAATTAACATATTGTTACCTTCCATTAATTTTAGAGATGGAAATCTATATAAATATTGGAAAAAAAAAAACCTACTTTTTTATTGATTTAGAACGATATTCTTGTTTTAAATCCTGATTAACTTTTTTGATGTGCTTATAAATCTGAACTTTAGAAATTAATACACTAATAATCTGTTGCACCCTTTCTTTGTGAATTTCATGAACATTTAATGCATTGAAATCAATTACTTGGCCATGAAATTTCACCATATTTTGAATGACATTTGGGGACCAAAGCATATGACAAATGTCAACATCATACATTTTATGAACAATGTTGAATAATGCATCACTGGGTTTTTTTAAACTATTGCCAGAATAATCTTTAAATTGCGTCAATAAAGAATTGACATTTGGAGCATTTGTACTATCAATTAAGGCATTTTCACAATCTTCACAATTTAACTTTGAAATAACTTTTCTTGCAACATATCCAGCAATATAAAAAATGACATTTTCTCTTATGGTATCTGATGGCAAGCTTGGGATTTCATTTAAGGGAACATCAGGATTTATTTTAACATGATCACTGAATAATGATGTCAAAGTGGAAAATTTTGATGGACTTCTATCTTTTAATGATAGAAGAACTTCATCAAAGTCTTTTTCACAATTAGTAGCTTTGGACATTGTGAAGATGTTATTCACCATAATGGCTTGCAAACAGCTTACTAATTGTGAACAGTCTGGGTTTTCATCATTACCCCTTTTCGCTCTTATTACAGAAAATGTATTTTCCAATGCATCTTGATTAAAGCGTTTAGTTAAAACAAATGCATAATTATGTTGTTCTAATAAATTTCTACATAAATTTATTGCCGATTTAATTGTAACGATCCATCCATTTTTACAATGAACATGAACCGCTTTGCCATCTTCTTTTTTGAATGACCAGCTTTCAACAAAAGGTAGCATTTCTTCCCAAAATGTTAAATGGGGAGAGTCTTTTTTTACAGCACAAAGCATTTTCTTTTTGCCGTACTCTTCATTGCTGTTGAAGCTGTTAAAAAGTTTGTCCATAGTATGAATCAGATAAGATGTATGTTTTGCTGATTCATCAAACTTGCCAACCCCTGCCAGTAAGGAAATACTAGCTGCAACAGATGTGCTGAGTGCCTGCGCAGCATATTTTACTTTCATTTTTGCTCTGCCAACAGGTTTAATATGCATTTCTGTTAATTTTGGAGTTACTCGTGGATCATTTTTTGCATCAATGGCATAATAATCACGAACATACTTCCAGTCAGCTGTAACTCTCCCAAAAGTAGGTCTTTCAAACTCCAATTTATACCTCATCAAATTATTTCTGAAAGATTTGAGCAAATGAGGTGGATCAAACATAAAATTTTTTTTTTCACCATTAACTTCAAAACTGGTCTGATCTACTGACAAGCCGAGTTCATTGAACAAAGATATATTATTAGATCCTTGGTCACAAACTGTAGAGATAACTTTCAGTCCAATTTTCTGAAGTTTGCTAATGCAAGAAACCACAAGTGTTTTCAGGGATTTTCCTGGCATACTGCGGTGCACTAAAAAATATCCTAAAATTTGTTTCCATTTTGTTGACAAGCCTCTCACCATGAAAACTAAAGCATTGGTTGCTACTTTAATCGGTGAATTATCAGTTACTGATACATCATCTTGATAGCCTATAATTGTATCTTTTCGAGATGCATAATGAATTGATGGCCTTATTGCCATCTCATCAAAACTTAAAACACAGAGTCGTTCTTTATCATTCAATTGGCTGACTTTTTTTTCCAGGACATTAAATACTTCTGTACAGAAACCTGTATTTTCACAAAGACCTTGTACAGAACGTTTCAATGTTCTTATGGATGGCAATATAAGAAAACGTTTTAACACCTTGTATGCTGCAGTAGATGCTAAATAAATGTTGAAAGCAAATGCTTTGTCAGAAGCTGTTCAACGCCTTCCTTTTGCAGGACCTTTATTTCTTAATTGCGCTTCCAGAATGCTAAACAAAGCAGGATGTAAATCTTTTCGAAGCACATTCAAAGCAGATGCTTTAGATATGTTTGGGGAATTTTTGAAGTACAGCCGCTTCTTTAATCGGTAAATTAAAGATTTATACCGATTCAATTTTCTGCTTTTTGGTGTAAGTTTGTAAGGAAAACTTTTATTTTTTGGTGTTCTCAATGAAATTGCAGATGGCAATGAGCTCAGTGGGACAGCAGACAGCGGTGTGCTCTGTTGGACAGCAGACGGCGGTGGGTTCTGTTGGACAGCAGACGGCGGTGGGTTCTGTTGGACAGCAGACGGCGGTGGGCTCTGTTGGACAGCAGACGGCGGTGGGCTCTGTTGGACAGCAGACGGCGGTGGGCTCTGTTGGACAGCAGACGGCGGTGGGCTCTGTTGGACAGCAGACGGCGGTGGGCTCAGCTGGACAGCAGACGGCGGTGGGCTCACCTGGACAGCAGACGGCAGTGGGCTCAGCTGGGTTTTTCGGTGGACATCAATTACTTGAATTGTAGGCACAGATTCTGGAAGAAGCCGCCTCTTCATAGTGTTAGTGAATGCTTCCATTCGAAAGTGATTGGAGCATAAGTACTGCCGAGTTCTAGAAAATGGTTTCATCTGAATGTTAGACATCCATTTTTCCAATCTAAAAAAAGAAAAATATATATATATATATATATATATATATATATATAAATCTATGTTTCAAATTTTAAATAATTCTAGTGAACTGAAATTATAATTTTTTTATTTGAAGTTGTAGATGAGTGAATTTATAAAATTGATTAGTTTTTATTAGTTGGGTTATTCTCTACAATACTGCAAATTTGACCAAGCAGTCTGCAAATTTGACAAGCATTTTGCCATGTGGCGAATTTTATTATTGAAAGGAATTTATTTTTTAAAAAGGTTAACTTTGACCTTGAGAGGTGGAAGGCAGGTACAAAAATTCCTATGGAGTTATGAAATTTGATAGATGACTTATTATTAAATATTCATAAATAGGACAGAAAAAATTAAAACTGAATAATTTTAAAGATTTTAGATTTTGTTTGTTAGATTAGAGGAGAGGAAGCCAAAGGGAAAATGCTAATTAAAAATGGAGGTGATTAAAAAACAAAATGTATGATCATTTATTTATAACAATACAGTACATACAATAATATTAACTAAAGGAATTTTAAAGATATTTTTTGTAATAGATAAGAAAAGGGGGGATGAGAGAAATGCTAATTTTGGGTATGCGGAGGGGGTGAATTTTTCTATTTTTCAATGATCGATTATTTATTGTTATAAAAAAGTAACAAATTGAGCAAAATCTTTTTTTAGTAAATAACAGAAAAAAACTAAGAATTTTTTCTTTAAAAAAAAGGAACAAAAATTATTTTTGAAAATTTTAAATATTTCCAAGAATACAAAATGTGCGTAATTAAATTTTCGAAAAGAAAATGTAAATCGAGATGCGCATGAAAAACATGTATAAAAAAAGATACATAAAAATAGATTAAAATTACGTAAAAAAGTTTAAGAAATCTATATTAAAAAATAAAATAAAGCTAGATTTAAAAAAATTATATTTTATAATAAAAAAAATTACTCACCTTCTTTTATTTCCGGTAGGAAAAGTGAAGAAAGATAAATTACTGTTCCTGTTAGTATTTGCACATGATAGTGCTTGGCAATGTATTAGGTTTTTGGACATTTCCAAAAAATGAGCACTTGTAAATAAAGAATAATTATTACAAGAAATATAGCTCTGAAAAGAGCTTTTGCAAAAAAAAATGAAATACAATATCAAAATTTCTAACAGATAAACGCGACGGTAAACGTGCTAGACGATACGATAGAGACAGTGACTAGTGACTGACACGCGCAGTGACAGTTTAACTTGCAGTTTATGTTGAAGTTCCCGCCTGTTCCCAATAGTGGCGCTAGAATCGCGCCAGTACGGTTTTTCGCATCTCTGTCGTATCTGTGTGTAAATACTAAGGGAGGCCACACACCTGTGAAACATTGAGCGAAAAAACATGAGACATGCGACAATTTCACCCTGATAACAAAGGAAAAACCGGTTTGACTGCGACATGTTGCACGATTTTTGACGCATGTCTCGCTAGTGTGTGGCGTGCCTTAATCTGTGGTCCAAACAAAACGCCGAACAACAGAAAAGCGCGAAAAGCGGTAGTTAATCTTTCCTCCACTACGAGCGCTGCTCTCATGCACATCTTGACAGTTTATTTACCATTTTAAAGAGTTTATAGTAGAGTTTAAAGAGTTTATTTACCATTCTAAAGTTTCATTTCTTCACATTTCTGAATTAAATCACTATTCTGTAGAATATTAATTTTCTTGTAAGTAATATAAATTTAATTTATTCTTTTAATTTAGTATATTTCTAGTGTAAACATTCGTAAGTTAAAAATTCCCTCTTTCAAACAAACAAAAAAGAAAAAGTTTTTTTTTTCTTTCTGTAGATGTAAAAATAAAAATCGTAATACGATTGAGATCACTTAAGTTGATTGGTACGAAGAATTAATTGAAATAAGAATGAATGTTAACAAATAATAATATAGAAATACTGTTTTTGCATAAAGTGTTTTATAATTGCCATATCTGTTTATCAAGAAAAAAAAACAGTTTGAAGGAATTATAAAAACCGATGGCTTTCATATATTTTGAACTGCTTTTACATAATATATATCCTTTAAAAATATTAATTAGATATGTTATTTGAAGATGTGTGAAAGTATTTAATTAAAAATAATGAGGTATATATATATATATATATATATATATATATATTACAATTTTTAATTCAAGAAATTAAAAGCTTTCATTCAAAACATTACTGTGCAATAGTATTTTCTATTAAAAATATAATGGTGATGGCATTGTTTCATAGCTAAATTTGCTGTATATCTGTATTATTTTTATTCATTGTATTCTTATTGATTTAGAATTTATGAAATTAGCTTAATTCAAATATACTTTCTATATGTTGAGAGAAAGTGGTGCCATATTCATATATTGAAAAACAAAATGTGATTGCTGTGAACATTTCAATCTTTTAGCTATTGTTTTTTTAGAGTTTGTTACATTCATCATTTTAAAGTTCTACATATAATTCTTATATCTAACTATTTTGTTTCTGAAGAAAGTAAAAATTAAATTCAGAGTTAATTAAATCCAGAAGCCCCAAGCAACTTAATAACACGAAAAAAATTGCACTTGCACTTATATTTTTCTAAAGTTAATCCGATGTAGAAGAAATATATACAAACATAAAACAAATTTTGATAAGAAGTCCTCATTCATATTTGTACTTAGGTATTGTGTAAGTGACAATAAAATAATATTAAAAAAATGAACATAATCTTAACTAGGAAAATGTTCCCAACTTGAAAATAAAATGTTTTTAACAAAAAAAAAGAGAGAGAGAAGTGATGTTCTTAATGTAAGATTGGCACCCCCTCAATATCCAAGTCTGGGATGAGCACCCCCCACCCCCCCACATTTCGCATAACCCTGAATGTAAATTGAATATAATAACATGAAATAGCTTTGGCAATACATAATTTTTATTTCAAGTGCATATATATCATTTTATAATAATATAATTCGCTTTAATAGATAAAGTACTTATTGAAATTACTTAAAAGTGCATTAAAATAAAACATATGTAGAAGATGTTATAACCAAGGTTGGAAAAAACCGTTTTATTTGGTTTAAACCAGGTTTTTTTGGTTTAAACCATTTTTTTTTTGGTTTAAACCGGGGTTTTTTTTTAAACATCCTTTTTATTACATATACATGCATATTTATTGATAAAAATAGACATTGTTAAATTATAAGTAGTATACATGCATTTAAAAATAATTTAAATTAAATAATTATAGTTAATTATGTAGAAAATTGAAAAAAATCATATTTTAATTTAAATAGTTATTAGTAAAGTCATGTTCAAACAATAAGCTACTCTACACAGTGAAACAATGATGCTTTGAAAATCTTTATAAATCTTTTTATTACTTATAAGAAACATTTGATGTAGTTTGTGAATATAATATTCTTTTCTACAATTCAAAAAATAATAATAAATTTGAGATTGTTCTTGGGGGGGTTTTGTGTTTTGAGACACAATTTGAAATCAACATTTATGGTCATTAGATTTAGCAGATAACTGAGGGGAAAAAATAATTTGTTATTAAAATACTATAACTAGCACCCAATTTTTGAATACTCATTTAATTTCATATTTTGATTTTAATTCTTAAAGATAATCTCCCCAATAGAAGAAAAAAATTTCTTTTATGGTTTCACTAAAATCTTAAACATCATCCAGTTATAGCTCCATATTCAAAAGCATTGTGCATGTTATGATAGATTGCTTTAAATAATCTGCATTTTTTAAATAAAAATATTTTATACTAAATGCAGAATACCTATTTTTAATCCATTTTATCTTTGATTAATTCACATATTCTAAGATTTTTCTTTAGATTAATGGAATATGGTCATCAATGCATACTCAATTTCATCCTATACATAAACAAAACCCTTAGAATCACTATATTTAATACTTTTTGCTGAAATAAAGTGTTAAACATAGACAATATTTATATCCAATAATTTGTAAGTCTTAAATTGTCAATAAAAATGAGAAAATATCATTAAATTTTTTTGAAAAAAACCAATTGGTTTTTTTGAGAAAAAAACCAATTGGTTTAAACTGTGGTTTAAATCATGGTTAAAACCAATTGGTTTAAACCGTGCCAACCCTTTTTATAACATACTTTAATTCAGATCTTTTTAACACATGCATTCATTTTCAAGGGAAACATTGACTGACAAAAGAATTATCACTTTTACAATGCTGCTACATAATGGTTTTGAACAGTTTGTTTTATTAACACAAATGGAACAAAGATGTTAACATTACTTACAGTTATTTAAAAAAACATAGAAGTAGAAATAAAAAATACCTTAAAATTATAAAGAATTTATTTTATTTGATAGACACAGTCCTTGTGCAGGTGAGGACTCAGAATGAGGGTTGATGGACTATGCCCTCCCCTTCTTCGAAAAATCAATGCAAAAAAGATAAATAAATATTTATCGAAATATTTCACATTTTTTATTAGAAAGAAAGTATGGCATATTAATTAAAAGCCTCTAAGTAATATTAATATTGTTCAATTTGTATTTTCTTGTGTTATTAAAGCAAATTCTATACATAAATGTTTTTATTCGACTGTGTTTTTATTTTCTGTATGCCCTTCTCCCCCTCCCCTCCCCCCTAAAAGAAATAAAAATATATATAAAATTCTAGAAATGTCATTATCCTTATGTACTCTAATTTTGGCATAATATAAACATATATTTAATTTATAGTAACAAGCATATATGGAAAATATAATTCATTTTTATTATTTTTGTAATTTAAGTTATTAATGAATGAATGATGACAAATTCCCAACCATATTTGTAGAACTGTTAAATATTATTTACTAGCTGACCTGCCTGGCATTGCCAGGGTCTGTGATGATGAATTAAAACAAACCTCAAATTTGTATGATTTAATATCTTTAACCTGATTTTGTATGAAATGATTTTTTAAAATAAAACTGCGCAAAATATATTGATATTTAGTGATTAAAACACTTGTAAGAAAACATTTTCTTGGTTTTTTTACATAGGGTAGTTTCATAGTTTTAATTTTTGTTGCCCGAACGCTTTGAAATTTCTATCCTTTATAAATACAATGGTTTTACTGCCCATGTAAAAACATTGGGTTCTTTTCTGTTAGCCAGGCACCAGTGATACATACATGTATACATATATATGCACCAGTCATGGAAAAAAAAACCCGAACACCCCTACCAACTCCTCAACATTTTTTTTAGAATATAAACAAATGAATATAGAAGAAAGTTTTCGGTATTAATTAATTGGAAATAAAAACTACTGTTTAATGATTTATATAAAAAGGGGCCATCTACATATTAAAATTAACCTAAACTTCATTTTTTTCAATTGTAACACCCATTTTAGTGAAAATAAAATTATATTTACCTTAATAAATGCCTTAAAATTATGTAATAAGCAAATTTTATATGCATCATTAAAAAGTAGACTTTATTTCCCAATTAATACTAGTAACTTTCTTCTACGATAATTTGTTGATGAGTTGGTAGGGGGTATTTGTAATGTTTTCTTCTTGCTTTTTATTTATTTATTTATTTATTTTTGTTATTGTTTGTTTTTATAATTTTATATTCAGTTTTTTAAATTTTTTAACATGCAATTCTTTTTTTAAATTCTTGTAAACATTCATCCTTGTTATTGAATCTCCTAAAAAAAAGATTTTTATTATAATTTCCTTTTTTTTCATACATTTTCCAGCTTGAAAATTTTTGCAAAAAGCTTTGAAAATGGTTTACTGTTGTGTTCCACATTGTACATCAAGAAGTGGAAAATCTAAAGGTATAAGTTTTCATTATTTTCCTTGTGATTCATCACTTGAACAAAAATGGCTGAAAGTAATTTCAAGAGAAAATTTTAAACCAAATAGTAATGCAAATTCAGTTAGTCAAGCAGTTTGCAGTTTACATTTCCATGACTCAGATTATAAAACTGGGCTGAAAAAGCGTTGTTTGAAGCCAGATAGTATTCCTTCTATTTTTCCTGGCTATCCATCGTACAAAATTCCAAAGTTAGTACCTGGAAGAAAGTTACCAGAAAGAAAAAAATTAGAAACCAGCCTTAAAAAGAGTAATATAGAAGATTCAGAAACACCTCAAGAATCAGCTTCAGCCCTCAACCTTGAATCAGCACCAGGTTCTACAACAAATGTTGAATGTCTTGAAGCTTCTGATTTTCCATGTAGCACCGACAATTCATGTCAAACATCATGGAATATAGATGAATACATTAATAAGTTGAAACAACAAAACAATTCATTACTGTGTAAAAACTTTCGGTTAAATGCAAAATTGAAAAAGTTACAGTCAGATTTAGACGAAACTCGTGAAAAATTAAATGTGTTTCAAAATGACAAAGTGTATTCATGTCTTGAAAAAGTTATAAATGCATCACATGAAAATAATGATCATGCATTAATACTTACTGAGCAAATTCTGAATTTTGGAAAAAAAGTTAAACAGTGAGATCCTCAAACTTTGACAAAAGCTGTCGGTTTAAGATTTTGCTCCCCAAAAGCATATGCATTCATTCAGAGGAATAAAATTTTGAAATTGCCATGCAAATCAACATTGGCTACATTTATTGGAAATGTATCGTGTGACACTGGTATCACACCATTAATTAGAGAGAGACTAACAAATGAAATTAAGAATTTGAATCCCCATGAAAAGTATGTCTCTATCATTGTTGATGAGATGGCGATAAAATCGCAATTGCAATATGATAGTAAACTGGATGTTTTCTTGGGACAAGAAGATGTTTCGAAGCATGTGCAAAAGCCTCGTGATGTAAAATCTTCTGGGAAAAAAGTTCAGCTGGCAAACAGCATGTTATTTTTTATGCTGCAAGGTCTTTCAACTAATTATAGAATACCTGTGGCATATTTTTTTACTAAACAGCTATGTGGTAGAGATTTGCATGCACTTACTTTGAAAGTGTTAAAAGAAGTTGAAGCTATTGGCTTTTTGGTTACAAGGATCGTTGCTGATAATCATAAAACAAATGTGTGCATGATGAAGCTTCTAGCAGGTGGAAAATTAATCCATGAGATTCCCCATCCTTTGAATAGTGAAAGGAAACTTTTTTTAAGCTTTGATCCATGCCACATAATAAAAAACATCAGAAATTTCTTTTTGGAGAAAGAGATGCCGGATGGTAATGGTATAATTAGTGGATCATTTGTAAAAAAGTTATACACTATTCAAAATCCAGACATTACTAAACCTGTAAGATTTTTAACGAGAAAACATGTCGAGCCCAATAATTTAGAAAAAATGAACGTAAAACGGGCAGTTCAAATATTTTGGCCACAAGTAATAGCTGCACTGAAATTCTTAAAGCAAAATCCATCTTCTCATCCACAAGCTCCATTTTTTTCAACGGCAGATTCTACCATTCTGTTCATGGAATATGTACAAAAATGGTTCATTTTGCATAATATTTCAAACAGAAGCCAATATATTACTTTAAATGACAGTGATAGACAACATTTTTTTGATGTATCGGATGAACGTCTTGATTGGCTTGAATCCAATTTTCTTCCATATATCCAAAGTCTACATGAATGCTCATAAAAAGAAAACAAAGTATTTCTAAGTGCAGAAACATTTGAGGCATTACTAATGACAACAAAGTCTACAATTGCATGCATAAAATATCTACTAGAAAGTGGATTCCACTTTGTATAAACCAGAAATTTTACAAGCGATGCAATTGAACTATTCTTCAGTTCACTTAGACAGCATTCTGGTGCAAATGATATGCTGGATTCCAGATCAGCTATCTTCAGCATGAACTACATTTTAAAAACTGGGATATTATCAACACCAAGCACAGGAAATGCATGCATGGATTCTGCAGAAGATTTACTATCAAAAGCTAATCTTGCTTCAATAAACTCTCCTGATAAAATTAACAAAGATATGACATTTGAGGAATGTATTGCTATTATACCCAGTAGTGCACTAGAGATTTTAAAAAGACTTGAAAGAATTGAAGGTTAGTTACTTATAAATAATATACTTTGAATTTATTGATAAATCATAACATTTTTTGGGTACTTTTCGGTTAGCTGGGTGCCAGTGATATGCATATATATATGTATAAATACGTACATATATATATATATATATATATACATACACATATATGTACATACATACATATATACACACATATATTGCACATACATATATGCATATGTGTTTGCACAGCACTGGTGCCTGGCTATTTGGATGATTATTTAGCTATTGTTGAAAGAAAGGGTACTTTATGGTTATCCCACTGACCAAAAAACTATCGCCAAACTATAAGATTAAACGCCAATAATGGCTGATCGTAAACATAACATTCACTTGATAAAATGTTATGCATCACGTGATTTTTATTTCGATGTTTTATTTGTATTTTTATTAATATTATAAAAATACAAATTCGTTATTTAAGTTATATTTTGTCGTTATTTAAGTTAAAAATCACATCAGTTTGTATAATTTGGCAAGTTGTACTTTGGCGATTTATATAATTTGGAGCGGTTGGTCAACGGTATAACCAAGTACCAAAGAAAGCTGTAAATAGAAAAAAAAAACACTTATATAAGATTTTAAACTGTGTGTATGTTGGGGGGGGGGATAATTTAGATACAGTACACAACAACAGATACAGTTATTATTACAGTTTATAAATATTCGTAATATTTTTTTTAATTATTTTTTTAACTTAAACATAACTCCTTCTTTTAAACATAAGGGGGGGGGGGTAGTTGATTGATTATTTATTATTACAAAAAAGTATCAGAAAAAGAAAAATATCAAATTAAAAAACAAAATTAGGGTTTTTTTGGGGAGGAGGAGGTTTTTTTTTTTTTTAATGAAGGTATTTAGATGATTTTTTTTTTTTTTTTTTTACTGCGGAAATCTATGAAATACGGAAGATTCTCACCCCTGTAATTAATCTTTTTTAAATCTAATTTAATGATAAAAATAGGTTTGCAATGACTTAAAAAAAAAAAAAACAATTATAAACCCTCTTTCACATTTAATTTTTTTTGCTTTCGAAAAAGGGTGAGGCTTACAATCAGGGCCGTAGCTAAGGGGGCGCTATGGGTGGCTCAGCCCCCCCCCCCCCCTGGAAAAAATTCCAAGGTCACTAAATGTTCCAAAAATTCAAATGAAATTCTGTTCAAAAATCTAGTTTAGTTTTGAGAACCTTTCATAGTTTTACAGAGTTACTAAATTGTATCTAAAATAAGTATTTCAACACTCTCTCATCCTATTTATACATATGAAGCTAACATGATGTTAAATTTTGCACTAGTTATACTCTCAAAATTTTCATTATCCTATACTTTTCTTAACATAAAATGAAGTTATTACAACAGTTTTAATGAGAAACATAGTACCTACAATGTGAATATGCTCTAATTTATTTTTGTGCGTTAGAGAGTCCACCCTACATTCTCTTGAGCCCCCCCCCCCTATCGCTCACTTCTAGCTACGGCTCTGCTTACAATCGGGATTTTACAGTAATCATATTTGGTCCAAAATGGTAATAAAATATATTTATTCCAAACTAATTGCAAAATCCGGTCTATACAATATTACTCTTGATAATATATATTTTCATTGTTAATTTTTGAAATATTTTTTCTCGTTGCAGGAACACAAAGAATAAATATGAAGCTTGCTAGTTTAGCATTAGTAGCAGGTGCTCTTATTCGAAGATTGAACACATGTACAAAAGGACAGTGCTCGTTGTGTATTCAGCAACTTTTGCAGGCAAAACAGAGTTCTCCTTTGTATCACTTGATTGAGTTTCAGGATAGAGGAAACCTCATTTATCCCAATATGAAGTTTGTTCAAGTATTGTCAGTTATTCAAGATTTTGTAGCAGCTTCAGTACCCGAGTTAATTTCTAGATGCAATCTTTCTGTAATTCTTTGTAGGGTACTTGTAAAAAAACTATCTAATTTTAATATATTTGAATGTCCTGTGGATTTTTCGCACTTTCCTGTTGTATGGGAATATATATGTAAATTTTTTGTTTCAACTGTACTTAAAAATTTCGCGTCAACAACAACAGAAGTGCAAATGAAACGGAAAGCATTTTATAAAAAACCTTTAAGTCGAAAAATTTTAAAATTGTCATAGGGCCATTCTAGCATGAGGTGTGTGACATTCAGACAACATTTTCAAAACATTTGTAATTATTCTGAACGTGAATTTTTTTTTCTTTTTGAAAACAATATTTTAGTACATTTCATTGTTGTCTTAAAACATAATCACCATGATTGGAAAATTTTTTATGTTGCATTTATAGAGAATTTTTTTTTAAATGTTTAGTTAACTTATAAATAAAGTTTCCAACATTTTGAAGTTAGTTATTAAATGACAAGAGGACTTATTTTAACTTTTTGTGACGTGTGTGACACTGGAATCAAAGAACTGTAATTTTATCGTTGTTAAAATGTCCCAGATTATAATAAACTATTCTAGCAATTTTTAGGGGCTAGTAGGGAAACATCCCCAGTAATTGGCATGCACCAATGATTGGCACATTCTACAAACATGTCCTAAAATAAGATTTATATCCAGTCTTTTAAAAATGTAAGACCATATACCACTTATATGCTCATTTACATTAAAGATTATAACTTTGATTTATGCTACTAGATGACAATGTGCCTAGGAAAGAGAAATAATTATGGCTTGTATCAAATTAGCCATTTTTGTTGTAAATGTTTCTTCTTTCGCTTAAGGAAGGCATGCTTTTCAAATCATTATTATCTGATTTATAATATATTTTAAATTTTAATTGACAACAGTTTTGTTTAGTTAAAAAGGGTAACTTTATTTATGTAAAATTATTTTCGACACAAATATTTGGATTTCTGAATTAATGATAGATGCCAATTAATGGTGCTTCAATTTTGCTAGTTCCAAGTAATTGGCACCTATTCCAATTACAAGGAATTTGAGATTAAACCACTTATTTTGGAAGTACTTTTACAGTTATAGACTAATTTTGTTTATCATTTGTTTTTATTTGAAAATATGAAATATCAGTAATTGGAATCCATTAAAGCTTCATATGACAATTACTGGGGACAGCATGACAATTACTGGGTATTAATATAAGTATATTGTATTGTTTTAAAGTGTCCACATTTTTCAAACTAATATGCTGATTTTTTACACTCTAAAACCTGAAATATGGCATTTTCATCTAGAGTAAATTTATTTAAAGTGATTAAACCCAATGCAAAATGTAAAATATTTTTTTAATATAAACATGTGCCAATTACTGGATCAGAAGGTGTCATACATTCGTGCCCTAGGTGCCAATTACTGGTGATTTTAACAACTTTTTATAAATATATTTTTATAAAAATACTTTTTAAATTTTTTTCCTTCTAGTGGGCATAATACATGCACGGATAATGCATTCTTTGATTTAAAAATATTTCCAAGTAAATATCTTATTTCTTTGTAATGAAAATTGAAGTAAGTTTAAAGACTAATTCTTAATGTGCCAATTACTGGGGATGTTACCCTATATAAATATTTTTCTGATATATGATAATAAATAATATTTTAATATCTACTGTGTTTATTGTGTTGTGAGTTTCTCTTGTAAAGATTCTTCCAAACCCACAATTAGTATAATTTAGAGGTACAAGATTAAAAATACAAGTTCAATTTAGAAATAAAAGACCCCACAAGTTCATAACAAATAAACAGGTTCCTCTAATGTGCCTAATTCCTTAACATGAATCTCACAAACAACGTAACAAGAGAAACTCACTATACTTCAATGAATCCTGAGCCAATTACTAGAGTTGTCAATGGTCAGAATCCTATGAAGCAACCATGATGTTAGTGGAAATTAATGTCATCCTCACTCGTCACAAGAATTCTTTGCGTTGTGTTATATACATATATTAACGTTCCAATTAACCATAGAGCAAACTCGATGCTCGACTCAATCCAATTATGCTACAGAAATCCATTGAGTTTTAGTTAATTAAGGATTATTTATTTCACAATACAAAAATTAAATCATTCATCATATAAAATTTATATATTACATGACTTAATATTAAAATCAATGGTTTATCCTGACTATTTTACATATGTAACATCATAACAAGCATCAACATTTTAAAGCAGGCTGACGGCATACATAGATGGGACTCCCCGATACAGGATTTTTCATCACACGCCTACGTAGTATCCATACACTCGCGATATGGATGGCAAGCCTTGATTCGGCACTCCAAGACTAGGTCTCTCAGCCCTCCTCCTCGGGATGTTGACGCTCACGCGCCCTGTGTGATGACATGCCTCGGCACGGCTCTCCAAAATTAGGTCTCACGGCGCGATAATGATCAATTAATCCCCTACTCCAAGCAGGCCACCTTTCACTAAGCAGGTTCGCTGAATTCCATCGGCAACTGCTGCACGCCCGTACGCCCTCGGCACTTCGCAGCGGACCCAGGCTTTCCTCTCCAATACCAGTCGTAAGCCGCCCTCCTTGCCGCTTCTGCTAGAGAGATTACTTTTTTATCGGCCCCAAAAGCAACTTCATCGGGGGCATATGCTCAACCGCCTCTCAGCGAAAAAAATCTCCAACTAAACTTTTTCCCTCTATTTTTTTCAATCATTTTTTTTCTTTTTTTTTTCTTAAAGAACCATCCCTCCAAAATATCTCCTACCAATCGTGATCTACTTAAAAATTAAACAAAAACTTAAAACCTCCTGATAGGCCCAAGAGCCCCTATGACCTACGACCCTGCTGCAAAGAGCATCGCTGCCCTGCCTGACTCACCATTCTCAACGACCCCACGCATCGTCACTTAGCAGGTGTTTTCTGATATAAACATCTACGCCTTCTTATCTTTATGTCCGAACCCAATATTTATTGCCCACTGTCGCATAGTGTAACTGATTCCTACGATCGTAAAAACATCCCCATCCTGTCTATATCTTTATTTTATTTTTTTTTTAACAAGGGGCACTTGTTAAAATACTTTTCACATCTGGGCCTCGCATAAAATGGGCAATAACACCCCCCATAAAATATATTGACAATTATTGCCTGGGAAGAGATTTGAGACTCGCTCTCATGGAATTCCCACATACAAGTCCAATTTAAAACGCCTTAACATTTAATTCCCCATGGTAGGCAAAAAAAGAAATATTTTCGACCTTGTACGCAAAATATTTCTTTTTTGTACATCCTTCCTCAAAAAACGAACAATCTAAAGTAAAACTACCATATAACGAAGAAGCCATACCCCATTAGAACTCCAAATTTAATACCGAGCGGATAATATATGTGCATCTGCCTGGCCCATCCCCATTACCACAACTAAGTTGCAAAATTATCAAACACCGACACGTTTGCAAACTAAGTCTAGGAATGAAAATAAACCAATCTCATAGATACATACCGGTACTGTACCACAAGACTTGCATCCGCATAACATTACCTCTCGAGCATCTCACTCGTTACCCTACTGGAATCGACCATCGACCATCATCTCTAGCTGTCGGATAAGTCTCCAATTTCTGCCACGCTGCATCATTGCACCTCACCAGCGAAATCTATTTAATTCCCATAACTTACCTGAGTACCACCATGCTTAGGACACTGGTGAGTGCGAATTAAAAGTATCATAAGCAAATTTTTATCAAAACCAACATACCTTAATTTTGAGTATGACAAATATTTGAGCCTGTAATTGCAACATATACACATATCAAAAATACATTATTCCAATAACATGTTACCACCAGCCATATATACATTTTTCTTGAAATATTTCTATCTTAATTATTGAAACCTACAGGCACATATAAGAAGTTTGCCCTAAATATTACAAAACAAGTATTAAACATAAGAACACATAATCATTTACATTACTTCAATTGTTGAGAAACTATTTACAAGCAGTGAATTATCTATCGTATATCATAAAGCCATATAACTATCTCGATGACAATCAAATATCTGTCTAGTTACCCTTTTGATGCAAAGTTTTTTAAAGTTTTTGTTTACAAGGGTCAGGTAGCTAGAGCAGTTACTACATTATGCTCCCTTTCTATAAGAGCAAGCTTAAAGGTCATCATAGCTGTGGACACCTTAGGGACATTCAACTCAAACATAATTTTTACTATTTTTATAATTTCAATTTTTTTTTTTTTTTTTTTTTTTTTTTTTTTTTTTTTTTTTTTTTTTTTAGAGCTGACATAGTCCACAATCCACCCATAATATGCCTAAACATCTTTAATTTATACAAAATCCTACTAAGAACAATTATATTAGTACCGCATGACCTAATCTTCATGCATTGTTTACATATGACTCCCACTTTAGAACAATACCACTGCTTACATTATATGAATTAATAAAATACCATAACATATACTGGAATAGTACATATGCATACAAAATAATTAAACTCATCACAAATGACACTATTAAAACAACTATACGTACCCGCTAAACTGACGCCATCCCGTGCGCTTACGAAACATTGAAACACATAAAACGAGAACCCTTTTATCTAAACTTCACGTCCCTCAAATTCAACCACATCCCCGCCTATGCGCATTAACAGGTTTACTTACCGTATCCCAAAATCCCCTCATACCATATATCGCTACACCCCAATACACCATAAACACATAAACAAAATATCCGCTTACTACTTTTGTGTAGCAACGGAACATTTACCGCCAATTATAACGCGTACAAATAGTTCTACCGGAGGGGCGGTCAAATCGGTTCTCATTTCGATTACCCCGTGGCACGAAAAATCTCCGAGATCTACGAATCGGTAAATCAGTAGTATTCTCTTCATGCGCCTGCGTAGCTCGCATCCCATTCGAATCCAACCGAATTGTATCTTCCGCCACGATTATTTGACTGGAATCGATATTTCTGACAGAATCGACCGACCCATCAGAACTGTCGGCGGCATCCGTGGTTTGTTTACTAACATCAGGCGGGAACTCCATTCGCGATTTCTGCTTAGTAAGTCTATCTACATGAACGATTTGCGTTTTCGTAAGATCCGTTTCAAGCGCAATTTTATAATTTACCTCACTCAACTTCTCTACTACTAGATAAGGACTTACATTTGGTTTAGATAATTTTCTACATCTGCCAGGCTTAACAACAGGTGAGTACAGCCAAACTGAGTCACCTACGGCAATATCTTTTGTAATTGTAGTCTTATTTCGATACTTCTCTTGCTTCTCAGATACCGCAACTAAATTTTCATATACTCTACAGTAAACTTTTTGCATAGCAGGAATAAGTAAATCACAAAATGACGGAGCGTCAATATATTTACTTGGAAGCTTAGCATCAAAAATCGAATATGGAAGAATTAAGTTCCTACCATAAACGACAGCTGCCGGGGTTAAATTAGTAGAGTCGTGAATTGAAGTGCGCATAGCAAGGAGTGCAAATTTTAATTTTATATCCCAGTCTAACTGATTTTCTTGAACTATATGCGAAAGGGCATTTATTAACGTTCGATGTGCTCTTTCCAGTTTTCCATTCGAGGAAGGGTGAAAAGGAGTCGTTTTGTTATGTTTGATGCCCAATTTTACATACACCAATTCCATGGCATCTGCTAAAAAGTTCTTTCCTCGGTCAGTAATAATAGTTTTACAACACCCATGTCTTGCAATAAAATCAGCTAAGGTATCTGCTACCATTTCAGAATTTATAGACTGAACTGGATATGCCTCAATCCATTTACTAAACGCATCAATATAAGTGATTATAAATTTATTTCCATTCATAGTCGGTGGCATGGGCCCCACACAATCACAGTGAACAACCGAAAATGGACTAGAAGGTGTTGTCATTCTTTGCAAAGGTGCTAAGTGTTTGGACTTGTGTGCCCTTCTTTGCTGACAACTAATGCACGAATCAACCAAATTTTTTACATGAGCAGTCATACCTGGCCAATAAAAATGTTCTCTAATTCTCTCTATAGTTTTGTTGTATCCCTGGTGACATCCGGATAAAGAGTCATGAGTTAATGTGAATATTTCAGGAACTATCTGCAAAGGTACAACTAACTTCCTACTCTTATTAATTAGGATTGATTCTCTAACATCCTCACAAACAAGCAAATCTTCATGAAAATAGAATTTAAGATAAGTCGGAGCGATATTTACATTTTTGTCCAACTTATCTATAATTTCAGCACACTTCTTGTCGCTCTTTTGCCCCCTACGAATTTTTTCAACCAAATCACTTTGTGATTCTAAAATAATTGAAGAATTATTATTTACATTATTAACATTTTGTACACAATTCACCATATCTATATTCTGTACATAACGAGACAGGAAATCTGCCACCCCATTGAATTTTCCTTGAATATATTCAATTGAGTAATCAAAATCTGACAGAGTACAAATCCACCTGGCTATTCTAGAAGTGGGATCTCTGATTTTCAATACAAAAGTAAGTGGCGCATGATCCGTATATATTGTAAAGTGGGTGTTGGCTAAATAGCATTTAAAGTGAGCCGTTGCCCAAACCAATGCCAAGAGTTCCCGCTCAGTCGCCGAATACCTCGTTTCAGCATCTTTAAGTTTTTTACTAGCAAAAGCGACTGGATGTAACAAATTGTCATCACCATACTGCATCAAAGTCGCACCAAGCGCATATGCACTGGCATCTGTGTACAAATGGAATTCCTTAGTAAAATCGGGTAAAATAATGCAAGGTTTTGAAATTAACGCCTCCCTTAAATCATCAAATTCTTTCTGGGCCTCAGGTGTCCATTTAAAAACACCATTCTCTTTAGTTAAATTCGTTAGGTGAATTGCCCTTTTACTAAAATCAGGAATAAAACGTCTATTGTAAGTAAGCGTTCCTAGAAAACTTCTCACTTCTTTGCGGTTAGTGGGAATTTTGAAATTTTTTATCACCTCAATATTTTTATTTATAGGGGCAACCTGGTTTCTACAAATTTCATACCCTAAATACTGAATTTTATCAGTTAAAATTTTGCACTTACTTGGTTTAAGTCTTAAATTGTGTTCTCTCAGTCTATCAAAAACCATTTGTAACTTATTTAAATGAGACTCAATGTCATTTGAAGAGATAATAATATCATCTACATACACCAGGATCCCTAAATTTGCCAAATCCCCAAAAATAAAATTCATGAGTCTCTGAAATCCTGCGCTGCTAGTGGCCAATCCAAAAGGAATTCTATTGAACTGATGTAACCCACGATGTGTAATGATTGCAGTTTTATGGCGGTCCTCAGGTCTAATTACCTGTTGAAAAAACCCGCTTGTTAAATCCAACGTAGAAAAGAAAACTGAACCTGCCAGAGAATCTATAGAATCTGTGATATTCGGAAGAGGATAATTATCTTTAATTAAATTTTTATTTAGTTTTCTGTAATCTACAGCTAAACGGTATTGCCCATCAGCCTTTTGAACTAAAATGACAGGAGATGCAAATTCTGACATGGTTGGCGAAATAATGTCCGCCTCAAGTAAAGCATCTAACTGATTATTTAATTCATTTCTTAAATTAACAGGGACTCTATAAGCCTTATATTTGACCGGCTTGTCCTCTTTTAAGTGAATTTCATGGGGAATGGTCGTGCAACCAGGCAAGTCACGTACAGATGCAGCAAAAATATCTTTATTTTTTTCTAAAAATTCTTTAACTCTAGTTTTGGTAAGTCCCCCTAAATGATCTAAGTTGATATCGGCCTCCCACTCTAAGTCTGCATGATCAAAGTCTACATCTGTACTATCTTTCCCAACATTCCCGCAAAAGTTAATTTTTTCAATTTCTCGTTTACAAAAGTTAATTTTTGCCATTGTCATATTCTTATTTAAAGTAAGCTCCTCCTCACTAAAGTTAATTACAGACACAAACAAACCATGTACATCAGAGCAAACTGTCCTAGCGACTAACATTTTATCCATTAATTTATACCTGCAAGGTTCCAAAACAAAATCACATTCCATATCCTTCAAGTTTTTTCGACATCTAAGTTCAATAATTTGTTTAGAAAGAGGGGGAAAGTTTACTTTATGTTTGACATATGCATAAATATTATTATCATTTTGGGTAATTTCACTTTTATCATCCTGTTGAATTTTATCAACATCAATTTCTGGCTTATCTGGGACCTGAACAGTAAGTGCAGCCTGAAGGGGTTCAACAGTTTGTTTATTTACTAAAATTTCCTGATTTTTTAAATTTACTAAATTATTTTCACAAAAAATTATGGCTTTATGTTTACCTTAAGGCATACCTAGAATGCCACTAAAATTTTTCATGAAGTGACCTTCAATCATGTAGAATGTGTCAGAGAATTCCTCATTTAATATTTTAAAGTTAAGATCCACAGATTTATTTAAAATCCTGGTATCACCACCAGCAGTAAGAATGGGAATATTACACATATTTATATTGAGATTTTCTAGTTTATCAACAACACTATGACAAATTAAATTGATAGATGAACCCGTGTCTGCTAAAAATTTCAAATAAGTATTATTTATCATGACGGACAAAATAGGTAAGTTGGCCTCACAACTCGGGAATACCGAAAAAACAAATTGCTGACAGTCTGATGGCTTTTCAAGAGTCGACTCTGCCATAATCGTCTCAGCCTCTACTCGTTTAAAGGTTCGTCATCATTTTTAATATCATTATGAGGATTTCTATCTTTTACATCCTGCCTGGTGTCTTCCTGATTTCTTTTATCTGTTGACCCATGCCTCTGACCTCTATCGTTTCTAAAACCATTTCCATCACCCCGTCTGTAATTGTCACGTTGCCTACCCCACCTGTTGTCTTCCCTGAATCCTTGCGAATTACCCCTCTGCTGCTGATAATCCCCTCTGTTCTGATTAAAATTTCTATAAGTCCCCCAGTTACCCCTTTGGTTATTGAAATTTCCACAAGATCTGGCATAGTGACCTGGAAGATTACATTTAAAGCAAAGATTCTCTCTCCTGCTATCATTTTGTTGCCCGTTGACAGCTACTAAATTTGCAACCTGAGCTGTCAAGAGCTTCACCTGTTCTTTCAAATCATCTATTTCCTTGCCCTGATTCCTGGGAGCGTATGTGGCAGCACAAACAAAGTGGTTGCTGGCCTGTTCCCCTGTTGATGAAGAGGGCAAGGTGAGAAGCGCATTAGAAAATGTGTCTGCTCTTACCGCCTCCCATGATTTTTCTTCCAAGAGGGCCAGTTTTAAAATTTCTTCCGGATCTTTAGGATCCTTGGCAACTACCCCTTTTTTAATTTCGGGACTTAAATTGTTTATCAGCATGGATTTTAGCATTTCTTTTCTGGTCTGTTCAACTACCTGCTGATCGCCCCCATCCACTATTAATGCGGAGAGTGATAAATGTTTGGCTTTGTCATAAAACTCCTGTACAGACATGCCCGCAGTTTGTCTGAAAGTCATGAATTTTTGTAAAGCTACCGCTGGGGAATCTTTCCTATCATATCTTTTGGATAAAATATCAGTCAATTGACTAAATGTTTTGGCCTCCTTTTCGTAGGTCCTTAGTAATTGAGCTGCAGCTCCACTCACCCGTGTAAACAAAACAAAAATTTTTTCCTCTTCTTCCCAACCATATAAAGCTGCAAGTCTGTCGAATGATCTCCTAAATTCCCCATAAGATATAACCCCAGGGTCCCCATTGAAAATTGGAATTAAATTTATATGATCTACCAAAGCCGTCTTACGGTGAATGGCCGAGATGGCTTTATCTCCTTCGGTTAAAGCCATAATTCATATAAAAAGCACAAAGTAATATAAATATGTTGAAATAATATGTTCAATATTCACATATGCAAAGAAAGCGAAGAAAAAGAAAAAGGGGGGGGGGAGAAATATCATGTAGCACAGCTATGATGTCCCCATACAACAATCTTCATCACTTTTACTATCTATATTAAGCATATCAAATAGTGCATAGCAATAATAACACAAATTAATAAAATCAAAGCACTATATTTCTATATATATACACATGCATAAACACATGATATAACTGAAAATGCCATTGTAAGCTTTACAAAAAAAAAAAACACTAAAAGAAACTGATTTATTGTAACTATCTATTTGTTATTATCATTTTCAATACTTATACATTTATTATTTTAGCCGTAATAACACAAAAATGATTTATTTTAAATATCTATTTAATATTATTATTTTCAATACTTATATTTTTATTATTTTAGCAATAATAACACAAAAATGATTTATTTGAAATATCAATTTATTATCGTAGTAATACTAATACAAAAAAAAAAAAAAACTGATTTATTTTAAATGTTTAGCTATTTATTATTTTAGCAATAGACAGGTTTTTCCATTCACGGCTCCAAATTTGTTGTGAGTTTCTCTTGTAAAGATTCTTCCAAACCCACAATTAGTATAATTTAGAGGTACAAGATTAAAAATACAAGTTCAATTTAGAAATAAAAGACCCCACAAGTTCATAACAAATAAACAGGTTCCTCTAATGTGCCCAATTCCTTAACATGAATCTCACAAACAACGTAACAAGAGAAACTCACTATACTTCAATGAATCCTGAGCCAATTACTAGAGTTGTCAATGGTCAGAATCCTATGAAGCAACCATGATGTTAGTGGAAATTAATGTCATCCTCACTCGTCACAAGAATTCTTTGCGTTGTGTTATATACATATATTAACGTTCCAATTAACCATAGAGCAAACTCGATGCTCGACTCAATCCAATTATGCTACAGAAATCCATTGAGTTTTAGTTAATTAAGGATTATTTATTTCACAATACAAAAATTAAATCATTCATCATATAAAATTTATATATTACATGACTTAATATTAAAATCAATGGTTTATCCTGACTATTTTACATATGTAACATCATAACAAGCATCAACATTTTAAAGTAAAATTCACTATTTCTGAATTTATATCAGATTAATCATATCTACGGTTCGTATGTACATTATCATTATTATTTTTTTTCTATCATTTATACACTTCTAGCAAGAGTTACCAAATATTTAAGCAAAATAAAAGAAACAATCTTATGATGACTATCATAACAAGCATCAACATTTTAAAGTAAAATTCACTATTCCTGAATTTATATCAGATTAATCATATCTACGGTTCGTATGTACATTATCATTGTTATTTTTTTTTTATCATTTATACACTTCTAGCAAGAGTTACCAAATATTTAAGCAAAATAAAAGAAACAATCTTATGATGACTCACCAGCATCCGTTTCAATGGTGTTACTCCTCTCGCAAAAACAATATACCTTTTTGGCTTTTAAGAAGGGTTGGTGTATTAACCATACAGCGGTCTCGCACGCCCAGGCTGACGGCATACATAGATGGGACTCTCCGATACAGGATTTTTCATCACACGCCTACGTAGTATCCATACACTCGCGATATGGATGGCAAGCCTTGATTCGGCACTCCAAGACTAGGTCTCTCAGCCCTCCTCCTCGGGATGTTGACGCTCACGCGCCCTGTGTGATGACATGCCTCGGCACGGCTCTCCAAAATTAGGTCTCACGGCGCGATAATGGTCAATTAATCCCCTACTCCAAGCAGGCCACCTTTCACTAAGCAGGTTCGCTGAATTCCATCGGCAACTGCTGCACGCCCGTACGCCCTCGGCACTTCGCAGCGGACCCAGGCTTTCCTCTCCAATACCAGTCGTAAGCCGCCCTCCTTGCCGCTTCTGCTAGAGAGATTACTTTTTTATCGGCCCCAAAAGCAACTTCATCGGGGGCATATGTTCAACCGCCTCTCAGCGAAAAAAATCTCCAACTAAACTTTTTCCCTCTATTTTTTTCAATCATTTTTTTTTCTTTTTTTTTTTTTCTTAAAGAACCATCCCTCCAAAATATCTCCTACCAATCGTGATCTACTTAAAAATTAAACAAAAACTTAAAACCTCCTGATAGGCCCAAGAGCCCCTATGACCTACGACCCTGCTGCAAAGAGCATCGCTGCCCTGCCTGACTCACCATTCTCAACGACCCCATGCATCGTCACTTAGCAGGTGTTTTCTGATATAAACATCTACGCCTTCTTATCTTTATGTCCGAACCCAATATTTATTGCCCACTGTCGCATAGTGTAACTGATTCCTACGATCGTAAAAACATCCCCATCCTGTCTATCTCTTTATTTTATTTTTTTTTTTAACAAGGGGCACTTGTTAAAATACTTTTCACATCTGGGCCTCGCATAAAATGGGCAATAACACCCCCCATAAAATATATTGACAATTATTGCCTGGGAAGAGATTTGAGACTCGCTCTCATGGAATTCCCACATACAAGTCCAATTTAAAACGCCTTAACAATTGCATTTTTAACACAACATATTCTTTTCATAAAAAAATTGTCAAAAAACATGAATTTTCAAACATCCTTAATTAATTTAAGTTTTCAAGCACTTAAACTTTACTAAATAAAATATCACTGTTATTACAAGAAAATATACATGTTCAGCTACATAAATTAATTTTTTTGAAATGATATCTCTAGTTTAAAAATTTTGGACTCTGGGATCACTTTTCTTGAAATGGCCCATAGTGTTTCTTTTAAATGTAAAATATGTAAGTTAACAAATAATAAATAGAGTTTTTATATTTTATTTGTTTTTCATTTATAGTTTCTGTAGTTTCCTATGTTACAATATCGCTCTTAATTTTGCTAAGTATAAGTAACTAAGTATAAACTAATATTTTAAAGACAAACACAAAACATTTTGTTTTGTATTAGTCGACAGGCACAATATAACAAGGAGTTGATTTATTATTTAAATCTGTGTCTTTAATTTCCAGTGTTGAGCCCTTTGACAAAATTTATAAATTTGGAAGTAGTGACTACTTTTGAAAAGTAGTTTGTAATTACTTTTTCAAACAAATAGTTGTTGTTAACAATATGTTCAATATAGTAGTTGTAGTTTGCTACAATAAAAAAATTAGTTTTTCCGACACCTAGTAAGAATGCTTTGAAGCACGCACCACTCTAGGTCATTTCCATGCGAACTTGTCATGTCTGTCACACAGGTAAAAATCTTTATGCTTATTGACCACCGTTATTTTTGAAACGTTTCATTCGCCCTATTGAACTGATGAGTTATCTCCGATAAACTAAGTCAAATTTTTCCATTATAAAATACTGGTAGCTAAAAATCATTGCATGTGACAGACATGACAAGTTTTCATGGAATTAGCCTCTAATGATTATCACAAAAAGCACAGATTAAAGCCACTCACACACACACAAAATCTGATAAGGTAAGTACAAAATCCATTGTTTTAAGATAAAAACAGGTATGTATAAAATCAATTTAAAACGAAATCATGAATATCCAAAAATTTTAGAATACAGATATTTCAAGGCTTCTTAATAGAAAGTCTTTCTTCAGTGAAAATGAATAAAAGAGAAAATTAAAAACAATAGCTGCAATATATGTGTACTACAGCTTCTGCTTTTTTTATTCCCTTTCATTTTGTTATGTGAAGACAGGTCTCCTTTATGAAGCCTTGGAATATCATTTATTTTTCTTGTTATTGCTTTTCTTTACACTAGCAAAACATGACACTCCATTGTTGAAAAATTAGCATTTGGAATTTTGAACAGAGTTCCGATTCAAAATTTGGTCAATCAGTAAAATTAATACTAATTATTTCTAGTTCAAATTAATTATTTATTTTCAAAACTGCTAGAGTTTAGTAAATACAGGATGATTGAAAAAAGATTTTTATATCCATCCTATGTTTACTGAAAGCTACTTTAAAAATATTCAGAACATCAAAATTATTGACAAAATATAAATTTTACCCGACAATTTTTGCAATTTTATATCTAGTTTTTATACGTCATTTGTATTAAACAGCTCTACCAATTACCTAAAATATAAAACCTAATGTCTTTGATAGGCGATGCAAAAATAGAAAAAACATATTTTTTTTTTTTTTTTTTTTTTTTTTTTTGGGGGGGGGGGGGGAGAAAGAATTTGGATGAATGCATAATTTATTTATCATTACCAAAACCTAACAATTGGAATGGGGGAAAAAGAGCTTTAAAATATTTTTTATTTTTTGGATGAAAGTTTAAAACTATAGGTGATATCTGAAAATATAAACATAAAATAACTTATGTGTAACAGCTTGCTTACACTGCTGTCAATTGTAACCTATACATTTATTTTAAAAGAAGTAAAAAGTAAATCTAGTTGAGGTTTCAAAATATTTTGTTGGAAATCTGAGCTGAAAATAAGTTTGATTAAGTGGTTGGTTGCTGAAGTAGTTTCATACTTTAAAGATTACAAAATCTGTAATTAAGCACTTGCTAAATAGTTAATTATTAAAAGGATTCTTATAGAATAAAAAACTTATTTTATTTTTTAAGATATTGCATTTTAAAATGCAATGCAGTTGATAACCTGTTCTCTGACATTTTTAACTAAATATCTTCTGTTTCAGAATTCCTATTTGCCGCTTTTTAAATGATATTTGATACAAATTCTTTGTTGAATCACAAACAAATCAAATTACTTATAAATTCAAAACAATTATTTTTTTAAATCATTTAGAAAACGAACATTTGTTTATTATAGAAGCATTATTAGTTTTTTTCAACAGCATGCCAGTTTGTAAAAATATGTGTTCAATTTCTTTTTTTTTTCTTCACGTTAAGAAAATATTGCAAGGATTTTTTGTTACAAAAACATGTAATACAAATAATTCTGTGGTTGTTTTTCATTTTTTGTAGTACAAAATAATTTTTTAAGAGCTAAATGTAACCTTACGTTATAATGTTTATCTAATAATCTAGCCCTTTAATTTCGTTCATTTGGTGCATGACGCCAGCGCCAAGTTGTCGTTGCGGAGGAAAACTTAAGCTCTTCCTATTCGCGTTTTTATCGCCGTTTGGTCAGCCGTATAGAGATCGCAGGAAGCCATGCTAGTACATACAAAAGAAGCCAACAGTACTGCGGTCACCCTAAAATAAAGTGGACGAGTCTGTTTCTATAGTGACCACGGGGAGAAAAATATTTTTCACGGTCTTTCTCGTTACGGGTGGACTGTAGTGTGTTTATCGCGAATAGAACCACGATAAAAAAAAATAACTCCCTCAAAGCAGCGTTCTAATTCTCCGCGAGAGGGCGTCGAGTTCCCACCGTCGTTTATTTACGTTTTAAATGTTATTTAAAAGGCTTGATTCTAATGTTAATAGCGATCTAATTAATGCTGCTCTTTGAAACAAAGTACACGAATGGTTTTATTGCGTGAATATTTTAAAGTAAAGACATACTACGTCTGTTTAATATTAAATTATAATGGATAAATCCGCAAATACAAAAGAAAGAAAAGCTGATCGAACATGTTTCGTTCCTGGATGCACTAGTGGATATAAGAGTAACAAAACTAAAAAAACTCTATTTTCTGCCCCCAAAGACAGAAATCAGTTCAAAAAATGGCGTAAAATTATTCCTCATGCCGATAAAGACCTGGACCAGTATTCAGTTGTGTGTGAATCACATTTTGACGAGCGATTTATCGAAAAAAATTATAAATACGTTATTGAAGGGAAAGAAGTTTTGCTTCCTCGAACAAGACCAATCTTGACAATTGATGCATTTCCATCAATATTTCCAAATCTTCCAAAATATTTATCAAAAAAGTTGGCTCCTACACGATCTTCCAAAATAAGGGATTGTACACCTCCACCCCCTAAAAAAAGGAAAAGGGATGAGTCTTCTGTGTGCTCTTTTTCTACTCCAGTCTTTGATAATGTTTTGCGTTCAAATAATGTTGAACCTACAAAAGTTTTAGATAATATCCCATTACCTACCAAGTGGTGTAAAATAAGTAAGCCTGAAGATAATATTTTTTTATTTGCATCTTATGATTCTTTATCTGTTGATACCGACATAAAAAAAATGATGAATATGTTATCCACTCCCATTAAGGTTATAGTAGTGTCGATTAAAGATGAGATATTTTCATGTGCTCTTTATGTTAATTACAAACTAATAAAAAGTCTTAAAGCAAATTCCAGTACTGAAGTGGAAGATATGTTAAATTATGCTGAAAATTTTATACAATGCTCAGGAGCTGGAAATGTAGCAGAATTTGAAGCAGTAAAATCCCTTAAAAGTTTAGATATTCATAACAAGATTCTCCGGAGTAAAAACTGTCAGGGATATGCATCATGCGGTTTGAGATCTCATTCTTGCATACATTGTAAGTCTTCAAGAAGAAGACTTTTAAATATAAAATCTAAAGCTAGAACTTTAAAAAAGAAAAGATTGCCAAATGTGAAATACATGAAACAGAGAAACAAGCAATTGATTAATAAAATAAAACTGTTGAAAAGTGAAGTTAAAACTTGTAAAAATCTTAGTGAAACATTTAATTTTGAATTAGAGAAAAAAATAAAAGATTTACCCCAAAAACAACAACTTGCAATAACAGAATGTTTTAAAGCTTCATCTCGCAAAAGTACCAATGGTATGTTGTATGAAAGGGAATGGCTTTTGGAATGTATCATTATGCGCATGAAAAGTCCAAGACTTTATGAGCATCTCCGCATAAATAAAATTTTAATTTTGCCAAGTAAATCCTGTCTTAACAGTTATATAAGGGATTTTAGTCAAGGTTATGGTTTTAATTCTAATTTGCTATCTATACTAAAGGAGAAGGTTTCTACTTTGGATAGCTTTTCTAAGCATGGAAATCTTGTTTTTGATGAACTGAAACTATCGGAGAACCTTCAGCTGAAGTGTGATGGAACAGTTTCAGGATATGTTGACTATGGCATGCAAACGCCTGAATACTTGAAAACTACAGTTTGCGATCATGGTCTCCTTCTGACATTTGTGCCATTCACTGGTGATTGGATCCAAATTTTAGGAGTGTTTGCCACAAATAAAAATATGAAAGCTGACATTTTAGCCAAGACACTGATTGAAGCAGTTATTCATGCAGAAAATGCTGGTCTTAGTGTTGACTGCATTACTGGAGATGGAGCCTCATGGAATCGGTCAATGTGGTCAGCTTGCGGAATTGGCGAAAACAGCTCAGGCCAAATAAATTATAAAGTAAATCATCCTTGTGGAGGTGACAGAAGTCTTTTTTTCATATCTGACTTTCCTCATTTAGTAAAGTGTGTGCGGAATGCTTTCTTAAAAACTGGTTTTTTGACACCTATCGGAGAAGTTCGCTCAGAATTTTTAAAAGAAGCTTGGAGAAAAGATTCTGAGACACCCGTGAAATTAAAAGCTATGCCAAAAATAACCAATGTCCATTTTCATCTGAATAATTTTGAAAAAATGAGAGTAAGCTATGCTTTTCAGATTTTCAGCCAAGATGTAGTGAAAGGTTTAAGCATATATAAAGATGATGTGATGTCATTAGGTGATCCACAACCAACAATTGAATTTGTAAAAAAATGAGCTTACTAATCACTACAATGACCTCAAGATGCCCTAAAGATGCTCTTAAAATAAATAGCGAACAGGAGCGACAGATAAATGAATTTATAGATTTTTTGTCAACATGGAAGAGGGAAAGTGGAAAAGGTATTAATGGATTTTTAAGTCAAAGTACTTATGTTGGTCTACAAGTAACATTGCTTAGCACACTTTCTTTATCCAAGTATTTGACAGAGAATTTTAGATATAAATATTTAATGACATCTAGATTAAGTCAAGACAAAATCGAGAATCTATTTGGCATTGTGAGAGCAGCCAAAGGTTGTAATGATCACCCTACACCTGCAGAATTTTTGAACATTATTAATTGTTTAAGTTTTTATAACCTTGCACGGCCAATAAGAGGAAGTAATGTTGAGGCTGAAGTGATTAATGCATTGATCCCACCACCTAATTCTTCTCATTGTCCCAAGACAAATCCACTTCAGTCTGCTATTGATACGCTTATTGATTGTGGTCAGCTGATAGATGTCAAAACAGTGCTGCAAAGTAAAATTAAAGAAGACATTTCAGACAAACAGTTGGTCTAATATATATCTGGATACGTTGTGCGAAAGTTTTTAAAGAATAATCACTGTAGTGATTGTAAAACTTTTCTGTCAACTGATTCAGCAAATATTACTGATTCTGCAGTTAATTACACTAAGGAATTTGATAAAGGTGGATTAACTTATGCTTCTAAACCAGTTTTCAAATTAATACAACAATTAGAAAACTGTTTTACCAGTTGTTTGTTTGATAAAGAGCTTCATTCTGACAGCATCTTTGAGATAACATCTTGTTTAGATGTCTCAACATTAATATATGTTGGATGCAAACAGCATCAAACAATTTTAACAAAACGTATTATTAAGTTTTATTTGATCACTAGATTACATTTTTATATCAAAACCATCAATAATTCTCACTCTAACAATAAAAGAGATAAACTAAAGCATTTGAAAATGCGAAGATGTAAATAACTATTTAGAAAACTATAAATAATGTTAAAATTTCATGTATATAAATGTATCCATTATTAATGTCCATTTCAGTTTTCTAGTTTGAAATTATGTATGCTTGAAATTATTTTCATAATTTGAATAGTTTCAAATGTTTTGTGCTAACACTAACTTACAAAACTTCTATATTCAATTTCTTTTATTGTAGTGGTTTACGGGGTGTGCTGATATATCCAATATTTATTTTGAAAATATCATGGAGTTAATGTTTGCATAAAATATTTATTTTTTATATTTTGTATTCTATTGATTGGTAAAGTATAGTAGTGTATTATATTGATAAGTAATTTTTATGATATTTTCAGTCAAAGCAAGTGCAAATTAATTTTTTAACTAGTATTGGCTATTTAGAGTGATGTTGTATAAAACATAACATTTTAAATAGTTGTTGTAGCATTTAATTTTCAAAAATTTAATATACCATCTACATATATTTTGTTATAAATAATTGTTCCAACATTGTGTTTATGCTTTTTTTTTTCCCCCCTGCTACTGTTTCCTCATTCAAAAATTTAATATACCATGTATATATATTTTCCATTTTAAATAGTTGTTCCAGCATCGTGTTTATACATTTTTTTTTTCGCCTACTGTTTCCTCATTCAAAAATTTAATATACCATGTACATATATTTTTCATTTTAAATAGTTGTTCCAGCATCGTGTTTATACATTTTTTTATTTTTTCGCCTACTGTTTCCTCATTCAAAAATTTAATATACCATGTACATATATTTTCCATTTTAAATAGTTGTTCCACCATCGTGTTTATACATTTTTTTTTTTCGCCTACTATTTCCTCATTCAAAAATTTAATATACCATGTACATATATTTTCCATTTTAAATAGTTGTTCCAGCATCTTGTTTATACAATGTATATATAATCGCTCCAACTGTTTCCTCGTTGAAAAATTTAATATGTCATGTACATTATTTTTTATTTTAAATAGTTGTTCGAGCATCGTGTTTATACAATATTTCCCCCCCTCCCTCCTACTGTGAAATAAAGTAACTGATTTTCTCAATATATTTCATTTTAAAAAGGAAAATTGATAACTCTAGTAATTTTTGCAAGTTTTTTTTCTTTTTTTGTGTTCAAAATATGCTCATTTTCTATTATAAAATATTACCAGTATTTAGTGCTTTTTGTTATTCTTTATGCTGAAATGGATGTTATTTAATAAAAGTATACTACAGTTTTGATTCATTTATTTGCTTCCATTTAAAGAACATCAAATAAATAAAGGAGACATAGCATCTTTGTATCTCCCAAAAAATCAATGTTTCAAAAATATCTTTTAAAAATAATTCAGTCTAAAAAATATTTCAAATAAGTATTGTTGATTGGCAGGGACATTTTAAATGTTCCATTATAAAAATGATATAAATAATACAAACTGATTCTGTAAGCATGGTTTTGTTAGTGACTAATTCTTAAACTTGCCTGCAAAAAAAAAAAAAAAAAAAAAAAAAAAAAAAAAGTTATGACTGTACAGAATATTTTCCATGAATCTTTTACATGTGGATCTGAAATCACTGAACCTGAATTAAGTTGGGAAAAAACTCAATTTAGTTGGAATGGATTTTGATAAATAACATGATGAATGTTAAAAATTGCAGTTTCTTCATATAATTTTAATTATTTAACTTATTAAAGATTTTTGTTCAGTTAATGAAGACAATATTAAGATACATGTGATACTAGAATTATGATTCTACTGTATTTTTTCAAATGTTAGCAAGTAAACAAAAGTCTTTAATTTTTGTAATTTTTAAATATCTGTAAATTATTTTATTATAAACATTGTAAAAAATTCACTCTAAAATGAGAAAAATTTTCAGATTTATATTCAGTCGCAAAAAGCATCTTATAATAAACAATTTTAGACATGAAAGGTACTAAGTCCCTTTGAAAACTAATTATACATTTTCAATTCTTTTATTTAATATCAACTTGCAGAATAATCACTTCCAGTAATGTGATAAAAATAAGTACCCAGCAGGTAAGTATTTATTTTTTGAATAGATATTTATTTACTGAAGTTAGGGTAAATACCCCAAAATTTAGTATTTCCATATTTCACTGTAAAATGTTATAATATTGAAATCATAAGTTAGAATGTTTAGAATATGATAGCAGCTTTTATTTAAATAAAAAAAAAATAATAATAATAACCACAAGTTGTTGGATTGAATCGCGTTGCAAATCTTTAAATTTATCTAATTATAAAATTTGTATAGCCGAGATTCTCTTTTCTGAATATTTTTAACGTAAAAAAGGGGCTTTTAAAGTTTTGTCTCATAATACCAAAGAAAGTCATTTCTTAAATGCACAGTTAAAAAATAAATAAATCTCCATTTTTAAACCAGTTTTAAGACTAATGGTATTCTTTTGATCAAATGGACATCAGATTCATATTGTATGTTAGAGGTCGTCTAATAGGTTCTGTAGACAACTGACCAATTTTGAGTGAAAATTTTGAGTTTTTTAAAATTTAACAGTTATAATGAGTCAAGTTCTAAATATTTTGTTCTTTTTCAAAAATCCTTCATAACTGACATCAATGTTTTTTTTTCCCTCCTCTTACAATTTTGCTTATCTTATAAATAATCTGATACACATTCAAAATGAGTATTTATCCAGGAATATATTCTTAAATATCTTATGCATTGTACATTATTGTTTATTTCCATATATATATATATACGTATGCACATTAATTTATCATTAGAGAGACCTCTACTTGGGTTAATTAATGTAACAAAACAGAAGTACTTTAAGATGTGTTAATAAAAATAATTATTTATCTTGATCTGATCTGATTGAGTGGAAAAAGAATATTCTTTTTTAGAAAAGGAATTCTACTTTCAGGAGAGTAACTATTATTTTCTAGATTTGAAAATATTCTAACAAAAAATGAAATGTGAAATTAATTATATCTTAAATTATTTTAACAAGAACTAAAGAGCCGAAAATTTTAAAACAATTTACTTAGTTTGTAAATTGGATGCAAACATCTTATGTATAATAAATACTGATCCAAAAGTTGAGAAGCTAAGGATAAAATATTTTAGCTGTACAATAACAAACAAAAACGATGTTTTGTTTCAGAATTAAGGAAATATTGAACAAAGAAAACTCTTGTTTTATGATAAAGTTTTTATAATTGATTATTAGATAAGATTTTTCTTGATTATTTTTAATCTAGAGCAGCAAAAAATTGGTTAATTAAAGGGAATAATTAGATTTAAATGGATCCCCAAGGTAAAATGATAGATATCATAGCCTCGGCGGGAACTCTAGCGCCCTCTACAGGCATCCTCTTTTTTGGAAGTATATTTAGATTGCGATCGTAACACTATCACTTCTAGGCACTATAACATAAGCTAGGAATGCAAGTTACTGATTTTTAATTTTTTTTCTTTTTTTTTTTTTACGATAGATGGCAGCATGAAAAAACATGTCTGGAAGCATGTTCGATGATGTATTAAAAATTTTCTAGTATCACGTCTAATGAAAATTTAATCGAGAAGTGGTGTTCCATTCATTATATAATTTTCTACATGCATGTTGAATGTCAGCTTTTAATTAGTATTGATACTAATTTCTCTGTTAAAAAACTTATATAACTGATTTATTTCGTTTCTCTTTTGATTCTTAACATAACAGGGAAGTATAAAACTTTCAAGAAAGTTACTGTGAAGTTCGGTTAGGCCTAATGGTCACTTTTTAAGTAACAATTCATTTAAAGATAACTTCTTTAAAGGAATACTGTTAACGTTTATTTATTAGTTTTAGTTTTGAATTGTAAAAATTTGAGACCACTTTTAAAAGGTTTCGCTTTATTACATTTTAAAGAACAAATAATTAGTCTAATAAATGTCTTTAGCCATGTTCATATTTCATCACCAATTTTCATCAGTTTACTTATTATTTTATAGTGCAATTATAAAAACCTTTTCATCTAGTTACTTTTTTTTTTAGTTTTTTACACGATTGTATGGTGCAGATAGTGAACTTTAGCTCTAATGCCCTCTGTGCCTAATTTGCTGACAGGTAAGTTTCTTTACATCACCTCAAAAGTTATTAAAAAGTATCTAAATCTCAATTACGCTGGTATTTTAAGTTGATATTTTTATTTTCATGCTTACATTTGATCGATGCTTCAATATTATGACATGCCCTTTTATCCTAGCAAAGAAATAACTTTACGATATACCCCCCCTTTTGTGAATGCTGTAGTTTAAATTTGTATTTAATGTACTACTTGGCTATCCCATCGACTAATTTCGCCAGATTATATAAATTGCCAAATTTTTCACCAAACTATATAAATTGCGGTAATTTGTTTTTCTTTTAATAATGAAAATAGAAAGAAATTAGTAAAAAATTCATAAAAATACTAATAAAAGGATAAATTAAAAATAAATTAAGGACATAACGAACACGTGTATCATGTTTAATATAAAATGGAACTGACAGTTCTAACCACTGTTGTTGGCATTTAATCTTATAGTTTGTTAATAGTTTTTCAGTCAACAGGATAATCAAGGATAGTACGGTATTTAATCAAACAGTTTGAGCTGTATTATGAAAAACTGAATATTTTTTCTTTCTTTCTTTTTTTTTGGTTCTTATGTATTATTTAACCAGGTTATATTTGACTGTGTCAAAAATATTAATTATAATAGTCTTTATTTTAACAGATGTAAATTTTCCATTTTTCCTTTTGTAATCTGTTATAATTAATTTACCGATTGATCAATCGTGTTCAAAAATTAATATAATGAGTCTTTATTTTATTTTATTCATTTATTTTGCTTTCTTCATTTTAACTGCATAATTAGTAATATTATAGACACTACTATAGTCAAGGATCCATAATCTGCAGTTTTTTATAATTCGCATTACTTTACGTAAACAATGAAATTAACAGTTAAGAATCTTAACAAATGCTAAACCAAAAATGATTTTTAAAACAAATAATAATAAAATTGAAAAAAAAACCTCATAATAAAACAACCAATTTTTTTATAATATAACCCTTTTATTTTATTAAAGTAAAAAGTAGCCTGTATTACGGAATATATGTAATTTTTTTAAATTTCAAATGCTCATATATATAAGTTTTTTTAATAAAATAACGGTAACTACTTGGTTATCCCGTCGACCAAAAAATGATCGCCAAACTATCAGATTAAATGCCAATAATGAATGATCATGAATGTCACATTCAGTGACATTAAATACGACACGTGTTTAGAAGTCATCAGATGATTTTTAATCCCACTTTTTATTCGTATTTTTATCAATGTTTTATTAATATATTTCTTTTTTGGTTATTTAAAATAAAAATTAGGGTCAATATGTATAATTAGACTCTTAGTTTGGCAATTTGTATAATTTGGCAAAATTGGTCGATGGGATAACCAAGTTGGTACAAAAATAACTTTAAAATGCCATTTTTTGCGATATCATATTGAATTAATTATAAGATTTCATATTTTTCTTTCCATATTATACTGTTTATAGAATTAAAATGGCGTTTATGAATAATAACATATACATAAGACTTAATACTCTATAATCTGCACAACCATTGGCCCCAACTTGTGCGGATTGTAGAACTTTGATTGTACTTGATTATCTTGTTAACTAAAACAGCATTGGAAAGCTATAAGATATAGTATTTAATATCAAATGATGGTAAATGTCCTATTCCCTACACATTAAACATGCTACATTCTCAAAAAATTTTTAATTAGATGTTTTATTTGTAATTTTTAATGTTTCACTAATTTATTTGTTCTTTTGTCATTTAAAACTACTGCTTTTTTTTTATTTTTGCTTCAAGCCTATACTTAATGTTTACACACATATTATAATTATGCTTAAGAGCATTAAGTTTCTTGAAACATCCATTATCATTTATATTTTTTATGATTCTTAATAAGTTTGATTATTTACATTTAAATTACTTAAATATTATTAACAAATGCAACATCCTTAAGGCATATGTTTCTTCATAGTTTAATTTAATAACTCTGCAACCATATACATAAACTAGTTTTAATGTTATTTTTGGTACTTTTCGGTTAGTCAGGCGCCAGTGTTATATATTTATATATTATATATATACATGTGTATAAATACATACATAAGTATATACGGGGTGTCCCAAAAATGACTGATGGATTTTAAAATTCAATAACTTGCAAACGGTAACAGCTATTTAAAAAATTTTTGCAGGAGGGTTATGTATAATGTCAGGAGTTTTTTTACTTATTATCCTGAGGAATTATCCTGAATCTGTTTGTAAAATAGATGTCACATATTTCTTCAAATTTATTTTTTTATTTTATTTTTTTTTTTTTACAGAAACCTTATTGGAAACTGTCGGCAAATTGAAAAAGAATGAATATCTTTTGGATAACCTTTTCAAAACTAATGTAGCTAAAGCATTCAAACTGCAGATTATAATTAAGTGACTTATTGTAATAAACTGTGTTCATTTTTATGAGTGTAGCTTGTTTACTGGAGGAAAAATTAAAAGTTTTTTTTATTATAGTTCCAATATTAAAAAATCCCAAATTTTGCCAAGTTTTTTGCTTATTGCAGAATTTTGAATATAAAAAAAAATTTCTTTTCAGAAAAATATGGCAAACAACAAACAACATTGTACACAATAATCTGTAATCAGAATTAAAAAATTAGCAGGTTAACTAAATAAAGTCTCATTGTACATGTGTGAATGCATTCAAAAAATAACATGCATAATGTGTTAGCTAAATATATATATCAACTTACGTAAAAGGGTCTAAAACATAGCTAAAAATGATATAGATAGATTAAGCTCAAAATCCATTGCTCCCGAAAAGATGATGGACTGTATCTATATATAGTAGTATGTGCAGAAGGTTACTTTGCAGGCTGAAATTATTTAGTTTAAGTCTGGTGAATTAATTATGCCAGTTCTGCAATAACTGGCATAAAAAGTATCTGATTTCCTTTAAATTAATTAGGCACATTCACAAGATACCCGGATTTAGCTGTTTAATTTTCCATATATTTCCAGCTGATCCGTATAATGTTAAAAAAATGCATAATATATAAGTGTTATATTTGAGTAAAAAAAAAGGCAAAACAGATGAATTAATTGTACAAAGATACAAACAAATATGATGTCATATAATGAAAATAAAATTAATGTGCTTTGATATTGAAATAAAATGAGCTTATGTATGTGAAAGATTTTTATTTATAATCACAGAAATGGACCTTAATTAGGCTTGAGTGTATACTGCCCAAAAGGTGTCGCTCTTATGCTTTTTGAATTTCAAATTGTGGTTGCAGACATCTAAGAGGGTTTGAGCCGAAATTCAACAATTTGATTGGAAAATGCAGTGCTAATATTTTCTTTTAAAATGCACATACTTCAATGAATAGTGTTGATTTCAGAGTCCCATTGACGTCCCCCTCCCTCCGGAAAATTTGAGATTTTGTGTTTTCGATGGTCAAAAAGTGCAATTTCCTCCACCCTAGAACTTATTAATGTCCCCCCTTGAGCCAGAGAAGTCCTTCCTAATGATAAATATCTGAATTCAACTCTGTCAATGAACCTATACTTTTTGAATCCTCATAATAGGCATAAGTTATTGTTTAAATTTGATTTTGTGGATAGTGAATTGTGAAGTTTTCATATGTTTGAGATAGAAGAAGGAATTTTGAGATTGGCACGCCTGATTATTTTATCTTCGACTTTTGAAGAGAAATTATATTACTTTTAGAGAAATTGATTTTAAAAAATGTACCGTAAAATCCCGTTAATCCGCCCCCTCCCCACTTTATAAAGAATTTGAAATTTTCAAAAAATCCCGAGAAAGCGCCCTCCCTCCCCATTTTCAATGGCGATTGGGAATGGAATGAATCATTATGAAATGAATGAATCATGAATCTTTGATGAAATGTGCGTTTTTTCGAGATTTTTTAATTGATTTCATGCTTTTTTGGCTTTTTTTTTTTACAAATTTCTTCTTTTTTCTGCTTTTTTTGGACATAATTTACGTTTTCAAAAAAAAAAAAAAAAAAATCTAGTATCAAAATTTATGAGCCATTCAACAATTCATTCATTTCATCATGATTCATGTCTGTAAATTTTGTTGAACAATCGCGGAAAAATCCCGTGTAAGCGCCCCCTTCTAACTATTGTACGATTTTTCGTCACGTTTGGGGGGGGCGGATTAACAGTATTTTACGGTAGTATCTATTAAATCGAATTGGCCATAGTATTGATTAAATTGGTTAAAAAATTGAAATTGCCCATCACTAGTGAGATGCATTTTTCCAAGATCCTGTAACTAAGCGAGTTAGTTTAAAAATAGTTTTACTTGTTATGCTTATGATAGAAAACGACAACAGCAAGAAAGATCCGACTCTATATTGAAGTATTCATACGCTCATGTGTAGCTTTCAAGTGTGGAGCATAAAAAAACCAATGCTTGGAAAATGCACAAACTCTTTGAGAGATTCATTCATAAAATAACACTGGGTTAAAAAAAAAATGTTTACATACCATGATTTACCATTATACTCATACTCATACGTCTTTTCCGTCAATATACGTAGTTAAATAGAATATTTTTTTATATCTATATATATTTTTTTTTCTTCTAAGAGCATTGTTCGAATTTTAAAGTTTCATGCGAAAAAATAAAAATCTGAACTGCAGGAATGCTTTTTGTCTTATTCACTTGAGCAAATATTTTTAGAAGTGTTGAAGTGACTTAGAAATTTACTATCATTTGAAAAAACCTTCCTGAAAAGAAAATCATCCCTTTTCTTTTCTCTCTTTCTTTTTCTTTTTCTTTCTTTTTGAGAAGAGGAGATTTTCTGTCAATGTGTTTAATTGAGAGGTGTAGATTTATTTCCTAAAAAAATAAATATAACAAAATGGCTTGACATTTGTACCATAAAAAATTCGATATTAAAAATAATAACAATAAAAAAGAAAACACAAGTTTATTAAATGGTTTAAATATGCAAAATAATGTAAAGTTAAAAAATTAACAAACATTTGTAATTTTATTTTAATGTTAGTATAATTTTAAACTTCGCACAATTTTACATATACCATTTAGTAAACTTGTGATCTTTTTTTTTTTTGTTTTTTTTTTTTGTAATTTCCTGTTAATGTAAAAATAAACAAAACCTTTTATTTAAATACAGATATGTTTCAAAGAGTGTCATACATGTTTCTGGAATAATATCTGAAAAATCAACTCTAATAAGACACCACTATTACTAAATAGGGATCACGTTTCTAACTCAAACATCCAGATCAAGAATGAATCAAATGTCATTTTTTTACTGGATATGTTTTGTTAATTTTTTTTAAGTTAAACAGAATTTAGCTAATAATAATCACAAAATTTACCATCAATCATAAACAGATAAAGTTTTTACAGTCAAAGTTCTATAATCCGCACACTCATAATCTGCAATTTTCTATAATTCGCATTATTTTACGAATGTAAACAATGAAATAAACAGTTAAGAAGATTTACAAAGTAGTGGTCCAAAAACGATTTTTTTTAAAGAAATACAAGAAAAAAAGAAAATAATCATAATAAAACATTTATTTTTTAAAAATATAACTCTTATTTTATTAACAGTAAAAAAGAAATTGTATTGCAGAACCTATGTAATTATTTTGAATTTAAATGTACATAATTTTTTTAATAAAATAACTTAAAACGGGCATTTTTTGATATAGCTTATTAAATTAATTATTATATTTCATATTTATTTTTTCATATTTACTGATTATAGAATTAAAACACCATCTAGGAATAATAAAATGACACATACTCCATAATGCTCTATAATCTGCAATATTCCATAATCCGCACAAACTTTGGCCCCAACCTGTGCGAATTATAGAACTTTGACTGTAATTCATTGTACTGCTTGGTTTACTAAACTATACTACTTGGCTTACCCACATGCCAAATGATCATCGTCAGACTGTAACATTAAATGCCAATAATGAGTTATTGTAAATGTCACATTCAGTTCACATTAAGTAGGTTACACGGCTCAGAATATGACCTGCAAGACAAGTCAAAAGCATTCCCAATACAAGTGCACATAACTTTATTTGCAAAAAGATTTTCTCTCTTCCAAGATTTTGTTTTAAATCATTTATTGAAAAGCATTTTTAAAATGAAAGGAAAAAGGAACTACATAGTCTGTTTCCATGAAATTTCAGTTGACCTTGAAAGGACCTCTGCAATTCTTAATATTTCCTTACACAAAAAAATCCCCCTCTCCCTTTTTTTTTTTTTTTTTTTTGAGAGGAAGAGACAAGATCTGTCAATGTGTCTAAGCGAAAGGCGTGGATTCATTTTCTAATGAATTAAATATTGCCATAATAAAAGATCCAATAAATTCTCTCCAGAATAAACTATGGAGTTCTCTTATCTTAATACAAATCTGGTAATTACATTTTTATTTTAAAGTTATGTATATTTTTTTAATTACATAGGTAATTAAAAATTGTATCTATGCAATTTGAAGTGTAATACTAAGTACAATTTGCAAACGCTTTCAAATGTTTTATGTTTTATTCAATATTGCTAAATATTATTGTGAAAACACCCTTCCAAATGTTTCACTCAATTTATCAGACCACTGATAGTTAAAACTTGTTTTTCCCTGGATCTAGTTTAACCCTTTAATGGGCAGTGGTAATATACCTACCACTTAGTTAGAAATGCATTGATGTGACTTTAATTTTTAGTGCAGTAATTTGTATTTATGTCAACCTGACAGAAATAGCACTTCTTTTCTTTAAAAGATAAATATGTTTATAGATTCTGGTGCCATACAACCTTTTCAACATTTTAACCAAATTTAACACTTTAACCAAACTAAAAATTTACTAGCCTCATAAAGGGTTAAAAAAATACAACCTTGATTCGGAGGGAGTTGATTCACTGTGCATATTTGCAAGGCAATTTTTGTAAAAGGGAATTGAAGACAGTGGTAACCAATAACCATCTCCCCAAACCCAATCACACAAATTCCCTCCCAAAAATACTTTAACATTGACCCTTTCCCCTTTCCCCCGTAAAGAGAATGTCAGTTGTAAAATATATTCTACTTATAATCTACTGCACATTCAAAAGATAACGAGTTGAGCTATTATGGCCCTTATCTAGAATTTAAAGAAAGAAAACACAGGAACATTTCTGGAAATTAAATGATGAAAAATATTTAATATTGATGTTAAAAAAATCGAGATTTTTTTAACAGTAAAAAAAAAAAAAATTAAGAATTTAAAAATCCCTCCCCTCTCGAAAATGTACTTTTTCTCAAATCCCCCCCCCCCCCCTTCACCCAAAAAAAAACTAAATTTTATGACACATCTTGCTTCACCAAACCTCTCTCTGGGCACCTCTGATTCTAGATGTATAAAATTTAGAGTCAACTTTTAAAAATTGTGAAAAAAAAATGCATAACTTGAATGCTTGACAACATGAATGAGTATGAGAAGTAGAGATGAAATTGAGTTGGGGCTGAATGTCAAAAGAAAAAAAAAGAAGAGGTAAAAATCTTGTTTCGATATCTGTCGAGAACATGCTAACAAGTAGGCGAAATTTCAAGAGGTGAAAAAGTAAAATTACAAGCAGTCAATAAAATAAATTTTTAGTTTTTATCAGTCCGGATATGAGACGGTCTCAGTATCAGCTATGGCGTTGTCTACTGTATCGTATGCATGCCAACGCATATGTAGATGTAGCTAAGAAAAACTTCTTGAGTTCAATCATACCTAAGAATATATATTGTTATAATTTAATGCGCTGATTTTGTACTGTTTAAGGAAAAGAAAATTGGTAAATCGGTTTTAGTTTAGAGTTGAAATTTAGTGCAGTTTATTAAAAAAAGTCTTGTTGATAATTTTTTTTTTTATTCTGTTTTTAGATTTGGTGATAGGTAAAACTGTTTTTCCTGAAACTCAGCAATTCATTTCTTTGTATGAAAATGGCAACAATTTCTTCTTGTTGATGCTTTGAAGAATTTCCTGTTATCGTCTGAAATCAAGCTTAAATTCATCTGGGAAAATGTCATCGTTTACAGAAGAAAATTCCTCCTCCAGTGAACAGAACTTTGTTCCTCAAAATGGGGATAAGGGAAAACATTTCTCCACTGATACAGTAGAAAAACTTTTTATTTGTGAAGTATGCACTAAAGGATTTCCTCACAACAGTAAACTAAGACGCCATCTCTTGATGCATACTGGAGAGAAACCCTTTATTTGTGAAATATGTTCCAAGGGATTTTCTTGGAATTGTAATCTAAGAACCCATCTCTTGACGCATAGAGGTGAAAAACCTTTTGTTTGTGAAATATGTTCAAAAGGGTTTTCTTCTAATAGTAATCTAAGAAAGCATCTCTTGATTCATACAGGTGGAAAACCTTTTGCTTGTGAAGTATGTTCCAAAGGATTTTCTCAAAACAGTGATCTAAGAAAGCATCTCTTGACACATATTGGTGAAAAACCTTTTGTTTGTGAAATATGCTCCAAAGGATTTTGTCAGAATAATAATTTAAGAAGGCATATCCTGATTCATACAGGAGAAAAGCCTTTCGTTTGTGAAATATGTTCCAAAGGGTTATCTTGTAATCATCATCTAAGAAGGCATCTCTTGACACATACATGATAATATCGTAGTGATTCTGAAATGTACTTCAAAGAATTTTCTAGACATTGTCAACTAGAAAGACACTTCGTGATGGATACAGGAAAAAATGTTTTGTTTGTACTATATGTTTTCCAAAAGATTAGCTGATAATCATTTATTAAAAAAAAAAAAATTCCCTCATACTAAATAGTTACCTCTTAAAAATATCTTGCTTTTATGTCATTAAAATTGAATATGAACCTTGTGTGTTCTGGTGTATTTAGTGTTATCACATCTATTCTGTTTTAGCATTTAGTAATAAAATAAAAAGCTGTAAAATTTTTCCATAATAGTCGCAGTTGTCATTTTGATAAGAAGCGAAAAACTCCAGACCTGTTCATTAATTTTTAGTAAAACCTTTTGTTAGTTTTAATTTTTGTTATTTGTAAAGTAACTTTGTACTAAAATTAAAACATAATCTGAACTGAAAAGGATAAACTGTACCTCAACATGTTACACGATAGGAATGGCTTTATTGAAGTAACACTTTTGAAAATAGAAGAGAAGTATTTTAAAAATACTTTTTGTGAAAAAAAACTTTATTTTTTAAGATTTCTTAGAAAATTTTCAAAGGATTTAAATGAAGCATGCCTCATTATCATGTATTCTTTGAACCCAGCATGAGCTTGGCATTATTCTAAAAATATACAAATAATTAATTGAATAATGATTCGGCATGTTTAGTCTAATCATAAATGATAATTTTATAATCTAATCAGACGTGCATTTTGTTTCAAAGATCTTGTTTCTTTTGCTTCTTGTTTGTGTCCTACATCATCAAATACATAAAAATTTTATGACCTAGCAATATTTCCTCCTATCATCTCTATAATAATAGCCTAATCATTTGACTATCATCAAGAGTTCCAGGCTGACCACTTTGCTTTCTTTTATACATCAAGCAACCATTTTGCTACTTTAGCAAATGCCGGAAATAAATCATCAAATACTATTCCATCGCTATGACTTCATTTATATTATAATAATCCAAATCATGTCACTGTCTTATATATCTTCAATTTTCGTATGCAAAGCTTCCTTTTGATGAAAAAAGCAAAATTATTTTTTAGAATAAAACTACATAAAACTTCCCATGATCTTAAAGAGTTCTTGGTACTTTTATGTTGTACAAGCATAATTCTTGCTACTGCTTTTTTTTTTAACTTATCAATTAATATTTTTTATTTTTCATATGGTTAATTAAAAGAATGTTTTGATGTAAAATTAAGTGTCATGGTTTAAAGTATTATTTATTTTCTTTCTTTTTTCTCTAAAGAAATAAGCAAAAGTCACGGATTTTAAATATTTCAGTTTTAAATGTAAGTCTTATATTTTTAAAAATGTGTGAAAGGATAACATTAAAAAAAGTAATGTAATATGAAAAAAATATGACAGGAATATTGCTTAACGATTTATCCCCTGCATCTGTCTAATATAAAAATAGCAAATTATCCCATCGACCAATTTCGCCAAATTATATAAATCGCAAAACTGCTCGCCAAATTACACAAACTAACACTTTTTTGTCTGAACAAATGCAGAAAAATTATATTAACAAAATATTAATAAAAATATAAATAAAAAGTTGACTTAAATGTCACTTGATGATGCAATAAACATAAAATGAATGTGACATTTACGATTAGCCATTATTGGCATTTAATCTTATAGTTTGGCGATAATTTTTTGGTCCTCGGAGTAATCATGTAGTACCAAATACCAAACTTTTTATTTCTCTGTCAGAAATCTTCTTATTTGGCAAAGGATTGAGTAAGTAAAATGTAAATTAAATTTTGAATAAATGTAGCATGATATAATGCTTAGAAAGCATTTAACAGGGACCAAACTGGTTGTCAAGGGAAGATAGTTTTGTCATATAGTGTGTAGTACGATTAAATCTTGTGAGTTTGCAAATTTTATCGAAGAAACATCTAAACTCAATTTCGAATGAGATTTGATTATTTGTTGATTAGGAAATGTATACATGATAGCGAAAAAATAAGACTACATGGCAAAAAAAAAATCTTTTGACTTACGCAACTGAAACTCATCGGAAATCTACAATACATGTTTTCTGTACTAACATATCCTCTAAAGACTGAAACTATCTCAGGGCTCAGCACAGTTCACTATTTTCACTAAAAGTCACTATTTTTGGCATTGGTCACTTTTTGTTACTATTTTTGATCTTAAGTCACTTTTTCCACTATTTTCGGAGAAAACTTCAAAAATCTCCGACCGATGAAAAAATTTCACAACAAAATGGCGGCGAATCGGTTCTTGCAACAGATTTGCCGTTTTTGCATATCCATTTTGTTGCGAAATCTTCTTCCATCTCCTGCTAAAAGGAAGAACCAATGCTTCTGTCTACTTTCCACCCCTTTCTCCCTAAATAAGTCTGTCCCCATATGGGATTGCACGTGATTTGTTACCAGTGGCGTAGCTACGTGTTTTGGCACCTGGGGCAGGATTAATTTTTGCCCCCCCCCCCCCCAAAAAAAAAAAGATTATTTTTTGAAAGAAGAAACAAAATAGTCTTTTTGACTTGTTACTGGGAGGAAAAAATATCTTTACTTTTTCATGTTTTTAAGGATTCGGCTAATTTTACTCAAACACATTAAACTAAAATACATAGAACTGGATTACTGAAGATTTCCAATTTTCATCAATATTGAATTTGAATGGGAATTTCAAAAACTTAGCGGTACATTCACGGATAGGTTTATGTTGTTATAAGCATATGGAATGTAGAGCCTGATTAGGGTTGTGGGGGCTCATGGCCCAGCACCTGTTTGAGGGCACCTTGCAGTTCCTATACATTTTTTTTGAAAGGGGGTGGGGGGTTGTAGAGGTAAGGAATGGATTATTATTCGATATTAAGATACGATTTAAAAAATTTTCAAATATTTCATCACAATAAAAAACTAGTTGGATCTGTCAATCCTAAAACTTTCTTCTATCTCATAAGTACATTTTAATATTTAAAAGGAAAATGTGGTGACCCCAAAGTTACCCACTACCGAATTTCCTCGAACATTTGAAGAATTTCCTTTTAAAATTCCCTAATGGCCACAATGGTAAGTTGCTGTCTAATTAAATTTATTTACATAGTTATATATGCAGTATTTTTATATCAGTTATAGTTGATTGATTTAGATGATAAAAGTCCCTCTTACATTTGACGAGTGAGACAGTCATGTGCAATTATTGATTTATTTTTGTTTTGCTAATTTTTTGAAATCTACTATGAATGCCACTGATATTTTTAAAATGAATTTTTTACTTCTTTCACATACTTCAAAATTCCCCCCCCCCCCAAAAAAAAATGCTTCATATGCAGCTTTTTTTCTTTCTTTCTTTCTTTCTTTTTTTTTTTTTTTTTTTTTTTAAGTAAATCAATATTTAAAGGGTTCAAATACATTTAAAAAAATTGTCAGGCATCATTTATACTGTATTTAATTATCAAAATTAATTGTTTGTTTAGTCACTATTTGGTCACTTTTTTGAAGGAACTTCAGTCACTATTTCGACTATTTTCACTATTTTTGAGGCTACAAGTTGCGCTGAGCCCTCTATCTGTATTCCAAAAATCTAATTTCTTCCTTTGGACATTTTTAATATGATTCATTCATTTTATCAAATGACACACCCTTTATTTTTACTGCTATGAACTTTTGTTTATAATTATCACTCATCACTGATTCAACATGTGAATACAAATTATAAGGCAATCAATGCCTATATGACTAAACTTTAAAAAAGCTTTACATGTGCTTATTAAAATCTGCAAATTCAGCAGAAAATTTTCTGGTTTGTACTGCAGATTGTTTCGATTACTGTTTCAGAAAGTATTAGTATAACATATAACCAAATACAAAAATCATTATAAAAAGATAAATCAGGGTATATACACATAAATATATCTAAAACATCTTATAAATAATTGAAATTGGTATACATAGAAACTCATTGTGTGTTGAATGAATGAATGGTGAATTAGTTGATAATTAGGTATATTTAACAAACACGTATAATTAACTAACAAATATGTACATTTATGCATGCACTAACTACTTGAAAAGCATTTCCGGTCATTTTTGTTTTCTGCTGAAAATAGGAGGATTACCGAAATTTGGTTTCAGTCTTACAAATTGGTTTTCGTCGATAGTTAATCTAAAAATAACGGGACAGATTTTATTTTCCCATGAAAACATTGAAAATAACACCGAATATATTGAATATATTTTTTATTGCATATCTCAATTAATTGTTTAAACATGATTTAATGTCTGGGCGTCTTGGGCTGCACACAAAATATCACTGGGCCACAGGTTGATGTAGCTGAAATAAACAATTCATGATAATCTCCTCTATTTTTATTTCCAAAATGGAGTATGAACCTTGTATATGTCAGTGCATTTACTATGATCACTTTTTGTGTTTTAGCATTTACCGTATTTTCGGGTGTATAGTCCACAGCTTATACAAGAAAAAAATTCCAAAAAGCCTCTGCGGCTTATACACGGTGCGGGTTATACAAAGATTTTTTTTTATTGGAAATCGTGATATTTTTTCTACAACTTTTAAACCTCAAAAAATTTGAAAAAACATCAAAATTTGTAAATTTTTTTCGCTATGTCGTGAAATTTAGAGAGTTCTTCCATAATTGTAAAGGCTTTTTTTTACTGCTTAAATACAGTTATTTCTGGATTTGGAAGAACTATCGCAACTATCGCCAAGTTGCACCGATAGATCCATAATAGCTACCGTATATACTCGTATAAGTCGTGAAATTTTAGGCAAAAAAAAAACTTCAAAGTGGGGGGTCGACTTATACGTGAGACCTTAAAAAAAAGTCTATAGTAAATCAAATATCATAAAAAAATTTGCTAGTGTATCAGTGCTGCAGCACCCCATTGTGTTTGTAGAGTACAAAATCCAAAATCCGGAACCCTTCCAACCTCGACTATTCTGAATTTAAGATCATTTAAGATTTAGTTTATTTTTCAAAAAAATTAATCTACACTACCCAGTTGCAAAGAACAAAAAAAAAAGTGCGTGATTTATGTCATTTCTAAACGATCCAGAGCAGTCTTTCTTTCCGAAACGATTCCAAGGAATCGTTCCTTTACAGAGTCGTTTCATTGCAGAACGAATTCAAGGAATCGAACTTTTCCGGATTCGTTTCATTTCAGATAGAGTCCGAGGAATCGTTTCTTTTCGGAGTTGGTACCCTACCCTGTTTTAAAGAACAAAAAAAAAGTGTGTGATTTATGTCATTTCGGAACGATTCAGAACAGTCGTCCTTTTTCGAAACGATTCCGAAGAATCGTTCCTTTACAGAGAATTTAATTTCGGAACGAGTTCAAAGAATCGAACTTTTCCGAAGTCGTTTCATTTCAGATAGAGTCCGTTGGAATCTTATCTTTTCGGAATTGGTACCCTACCCTGTTGCAAAGAACAAAAAAGTGCGTGATTTATGTCATTTCGGAACGATTCAGAGCAGTCTGTCTTTTTTGAAATGATTCCGAGGAATCGTTTCTTTACAGAGTTGTTTCATTTCGAAACGAGTTCAAAGAATCGAACTTTTCCGGATTCGTTTCATTTCAGATCATTGTTTCAGATAGAATACAAGGAATCGTTCCTTTTCGGAGTTGGTGCATTTAGGACCGGTTCCGTGGATTCATCCTTTTTGGGAACCAATGAACTAAGATACGTATACATTTTATGTCCGAAATTTTGAATTTATCGCCGATTTTTTTTCGGTAAAATTCAGAAAAATATCACTCCTGTGTGAAAAAAATAATGCGAGTAAACGCCGTATCGCTTAAAATTTTACCTTAAAACACGTAAACGTCGCGGCGTTTCTTCCGAAAATTACGATACTGATACTTAATTTTTTAGCCGAATTACTGTAGGCATTATGCATCACGAAAAAATTTGGTAAATAGTGTTAAAAATTATGACTAAGGGCTTCTAATTTCGAACCCTGATCGAAATATACGTTCGTAAATGGTGTATAGCCCGCAGATTATACACCGATGCATCTCCGCGGGTTATACACGAACTTTTTTTACTGCACTGCTCGATTTAGGGGTGCGGGCTATACACCCAAAAATGCGGTATATATTTTATTATATTATAAGCATTCACTATTGTTAAAATTGCACTGTTAATTACATTCAAATGACTGTTTAAAAATTGTAAACAAAGGAATGATCAGAAATCTGCAAAATTCTAAAATCCGCACAATCCCTGGTTCCAAGCTTTGCGGATTTGAGGAAGTCTATTGTAATAAATATGTTTGTTTTTAAGATAAAAAGTAATGGTTTACATTTCAGATAATACATAAACTGTATTCTAATTAAAATTAAAAAGCAGTCATGTAGATAATCGAAATTGTTAATCATTTAAATATTTTTAGTAACAGCTATGTATTATATTCAAATAAGAAATTGCTCTATTTACTCCCAGACATCTTTAAAATAATACCAAGCATATTTTGATTAATAAATAATAAATAATAAAAGATGAAAGATTTGTTATTTGTGGGTAATATAAATAAACGATAATTTATTAAAGTAACGTTGAAGGGATGAAATGCATTTTAATTATGATATGCGCGTTTATATTTCGCTAAATATATGCACCTTATATGGTGTGTATAAATGTTATAGTTGATATACAAGGCTACCCAAAAAAGCTCACCAACGTTACTGAATATGAGCGTAAATTATTTAAACGTGGTTCTTAAATAAGCTATGTATTTTTACGCTGAGCTTCATTCAATTTACTGAGAAATGTTTGCCGAATATAGATAAAAGGATATACAGGACCACGCAAAGAATTCGGTACATGGACGCCTATGAATGATAATTTATGAGGAAGTGATTTCAGTTGTTTTAAGAGTATTTCAGTTTACAATAAATTTTAGCCTAATTCTGACGTGTAATAAAGGTGCAATGTAAACTACAGGGCTGAACAAAAGTTTTCAAGTATGTTTCCATCTAATAGTATAAATTGCTGAAAAAGAAATTTCAAGCTACTGGGTATTTTCTTGCTAAACTAAATTTTCCGTTACATCAACTGACATATGAAATACAGGGCTGTTCAAAAGTAGTAGAATACATATTTGGGTACATTTGGCTATACACTTATATTTCCCTAAATAACAAACTTTTGTTAAAGATTTCATTAAGTGTTGGAAAGTGCTTCATAATCTATGCTTAACGCATGATTTTTCTTACTTTTTACTAATTAATATCAGTCTTCAGATTTTGAACACAGTGTTAGGATTGATTTAGACTTTTCGCATTTTATTAATTATTTAATATCTCCCCCCCCTCTCACCCTTAACTAACACTTTCCTTTTTTTATTCAAAATTTGATTAAAAAAATCATAATTTAAGAATACGTACAATTTTTTGTTTGAAGTGGGTTTTCAAATGTTTTTCTTTTATCATTAAATTTTTTTTATTAATGTACTCTTTTCCCCCCTTCAAAGGATAATTATATTAGCTCCATGTTTTTAAACAGTTAACTGATTTGCCCGTACGCCGTTTCGGCAAGACGAATTTGCTTAATTCATCATTTAAAGCTTTTTGACACCACTAATTTTTTTTAAATGGAATGGCATATTATTCAAAGTTAGAAATGTTTCGAATAAATATTACGAATATTTTAGCTTAAAAAAAGTGGTACAAACCCATATTTTCTATTTATTGCACGTAAAAAAAGGAACCAGTTAAGGGGTTAAGCAGACTGAAGATTTTATTAAATAAAAGAATTTTTCTTTCATATTCAAAGCTGGAGAAGCACCATTGAGAATTGGAAATACAGAAAACCATGCTACTGCATCCTTGAACATGACTTATTTAGTTGAAAAAAAAAAAAGTACGAATTTTTGTATTTTAATTTAAAGAAAAAATTTGTCCCCCCCTTTTTTTTTGAGAGAGAAACTGGGAGTCCGGTTAAGAAGAATGCTAAAAAGGCTAAGATAAATACTAACAAGGAAGGCCGCCATACTGGTCATACTCAGAATTTTTTTTTTTTTTTTTTAAACAATACTAATAAAACTACTCATGTATGTAATAAAGGATCAGTGAAAATTAGCGGTGGAATTGCAAAAGAAAACATGTAAAAAAAAAAAAAATACTTTTGAATATTTGACGTAAAAATACGAAAGTGTCGCACGATTTGTTGAGCAAACTTCTGCCAAAAGCAAACGATTTTAATGCAACTGAAAATTTTTGGATTTTTAGAATCCGTGTAAATGAATTTAAACATTAATGAATTTAAACATAAACAATGAGTGAGTTCAATATATTATATACATATCTATCTAGTATTTGTTGCTATAGTTATTTAATTTACCTCTGGGAAAAATATTTTCATGTGTAAAAAATTCTTATTCAGTAAAATTATTTTCATACATTTAAGCGTATTCAAAAATAAAAGCCAGATGTTTCTATAGCAACAAAGTCGAATTGACAATGCTCAACTAGACTTTGAGCTTGAAACAATTTTAATGAATTTAAATTTGAATTTCCTTTTTAATCTCAAATTTTGATGGTTAAATTTGAATATAATTCATAAAAATATCAATATAACGAAATTATACTTAAAACGAACTAAAGCTGACAAAACCAAAGTATATTTATTTTATCTAAACATGTTGAACACAAAACTTTTTCGCTTTAAAATGCATTTGACATAGAAAATTTTTTTTAATTTACTTTTCATCGCCAACCGATGATAAATCGCCAAATAACGAAAATTTCATTATTTTTTTACGGGCAGGGTACGAAGGTTCCGCCGAAATATTTTTAGAAACATATATATCCTCATGAGAAGAACATTCTGCATTTTTTTTAGATTTTTTGGAGTATGCCCGTATGGAGAGCTTCTTTGTAAGTAGAAAATGAGATGATGTAAGTACTAAGTAACGAATCATTTATTGTTGTTAGTACTAAATGAGAAATGGTGCAGAAAACTGCCACATCTAGATATGAACGGGTTTAATATCTTGACTGATTTTGTGATAACGAATTTGGTACCTTGTATTCGAGATTAGAGATATTGACGAAGTGGTTGTAAAAGTTCCATTTCTAAAGAAATTAACATTCAAAAAATAATTTCAATCATTTTAAATTCTTTTCCGTAGGTAATCTCGGAAGCTTAAATTTTGAGTGCAGGAGATCTATAGGATTAGTAATTTATCTAATATATTTTTTAATTATTTTTCAGTTGTTAATTTCTTTAGAAATAGAATTTTAGCAATTCCTTTTGTTAATATATCTATCTAATATAGGGCGCAAAATTCATTATCATGATAGCTTTCAAAATATAGAACCATTTTAAATCTAGATGTGACAGTTTTCTATTCTTATTTTCCATCTAGTACGAACAATAATAAAAAAATTCATTATTTAAATTGACTCATTTTCTATTAGTATCTTATTTACTGGTGTATAACGCGCACTAATTTTTTAAAAAATAGGGCAAAACTCCTAGGTGCATGTTATACACGGAATAATTTTTTACCTCTGGATTGCACCATATACATATGGATCAAGAAATATATTCAAAGAAGACATCACTCGAAAAATCTTAATTGAAGTATCACTGCATCTTTATTTTACTCCTTGTATTTTTTATGCATTAACATTATATAAACGCTAATTAGAAATTCTCATTGCCGTATTTCACCCCGGCCCCCAGTCATGTCTTTTACCCAAAGTCTAAAAATGTAATTTCGCCTTGTCTTCGGCCTGATGTAATGTTTGTTTCAACTTTCTTTACTGAAATTCATTTAGTCATTCCTTCATTTGCCTATCAAATTTACGGTGCGCGTTATACGCGAATAAATACGGTATTTATCTTAGTCTTTTTAGCATTGTGATGGATCACTAAGCAAAGAACCATTTGAGTGAAAAATGCCCATGCCGGGAAGCATTTTTAGAATGAATGATGTTTTGAGCACCTTATCGTCAGAACAATGATTGGCGCGGAGATGAAGTCAGTGCTACCCACCCTTTCTTGTTTGTGACGTCAAACGCCTAGCGAATAGCAACCCTTCCTTCTGCAAAGAGATCGCGCTTATTAAGGCTCCTATATATTGGGCTGAATCACGCCTCCATTAAGTTTCCAAAACGGTTGCCTGATTCGGCGCCTTATCGCGCAGATGGTGAGGCGAATAAATTTAGTTACTCAATTTTTCCTTCGGGAAAATATAAAAATAATGCATTTAAATATGCCGTATATTAAAGGGTAAAATAGTAATATGTAGTTATGCTTTTGTATAATGCTATATTAGAATTACAAAATTATTTCCATCAATTTATATTTATTGATATGTTTCACATGCTTATTTAAGAAAGAAAATAAAAATGGAACTAACTTTAAATTTGTTTTAATGTGAGTATACATATATATATATATTCACATGTATTAACTGATTTTATTCTTTTTTTATTTTTACTGTGAAATTATGATAAATATTTTTCGAATAAAAATGCTTTAAATGCTAATATTCAATGCTAAAAGTTAAGAAATTAAGGACACAGTTTTTACGAATTAGTCGCATATAAAATAATTTCTAATTAAAAATTTTAAAAAGGAAATAATTTAATAAGGAAGAATGAAATCCTTCCGCGTTTCCGGTTTCTTTCAATTTCACCTTAACTCGCCTCCCTCCCCCTGCATCCTAAAAGTTTCAATCAAATGCGTGAGATTCGTAGAACATTTTTTATTTACTTTCTTGCTTGTTTATTACTTTATTACAACAATGAATAATCAATTATTTAAATCTTCACCTTTCGAAATTACCGATTTCCCCCACCCCCACTCTAACCCCCCAAAAAGCATTCAACATATAAAATAATTAAACACCACTCTTTTTTTCTTTTTTCCTGTTCTATTTGGAATTTTATAGTAATTGTAGATAAATATAAATTGTTAAGTCAAACTCCTTTCCCCCACGCTAATAAATAAATAAATAAATAAAATAACAATAATAACCCAGACAACCACAACTGTCCTTCGGACGTCATACAATGATTATATAGATCCTGTGGGTGTCATATCCTATGCGAACTATCCAGTGAATGCGCTGAGGATAATAAGGAATGGACGGTCCAATCACATTATCCTCTGAACAGCCGCTGAACAACTGTGAACGGACCATCCAACCGAATTGTCCTCAAAACGGCCGATGGATGTTCTATAACCGTCAGTCCTTTTTAGTAGCTGTGGAGCGCCTTTTTTGAACTCCTCAACTCGCCGACCACTGAGGAATCCAATGTTTATGTTTCATCTCGTGTTTCATTCAGCTCATGGCGAATTCGAATTAATAGAGAAAATGGATGTTGATATAAGGTAAGAACTTTCCTTTAATTTTATTTGCAATGCATTTTTTTATAATTATTCTGCCTCTATATTTTTTTAATGTTGGCAAAATTTTATTAAAATGCAAAACAAAAAAATAGGCCTAGTCATCGCCCGAATAAGAAATAATTTTATAAAACAATGTCTATATTTACTGTAAAAAGTAAATTTGTTTTATAAAATTGTAAATTTTGTGTTTTGTTCTGAAGTAAATGTGTGTGTGTGTTTTATAATAAAATAAACATGTTATAAATATAATAAAACTACATTTTGTTTTGCCACGGTATGCCTAACAAGTATTTCAAAACAGTGTTTTCTCGCGAAAATCACTAAAGAAAAAACACCGACACCCTGATATGACAGCAGCATCTTTTCCATTTTAGTGCTTTTTTGTAACAAAGCTGTTTAATAGATTCAGAAAACAAGATCATTTTAACAAAATGATTTTATTTAACAGCTTTGAAAAATCAAAATTTGAATATTTACAATTGATGTAACAAGCTCTTTTAAAAATTTGAGTTGACTTAGATTATCCATTTTCTATTAATTATATGTTGTACACAGTTAATTTTTTTATTTTATTTTGTTTTAAGCATTAAGATATTCTTTTCTGTGTTTCTTGTATAGGTCATTCAAAAAGTAAAGCACCTCAGTGGAACATTTTATGTTATATTTCAGTTAAAATTAAATATTGTTAAAATATGTATTGCAGAAACATTTTTCTTCAATGTAATTATGAAATTTTAGATGATTTTTAAATTAATTCTAGAAAAAAAAAAAAAAATATTCTAATGGCATTTGTGCAACAAGTAAAATTTTGAATTGCAATTAAAAATTTTATTTGTGGGTTGAAAGTGTTCTTATTCAGAAACGTGATTGAAAAGTGTTTTTCATTTTTAAATAAAAGCAGATTTTAAAGAAAAAAGAGAAACTTTCAAAAAATTCCATGATTTAACATTTTAAACTTTATTTCCAGACGCGACTGCTAATTGCTCCCTCGTGACGACATTTCTGTAGCTGTCAAATCCTAAAACTATCATAAAATGCTAACTTAACAACATTTCGATTTCTTCATATCTGAATGAATCTGTGTAAATATTCATTTTTAGAAATACTAGTGCAAATATTTGAATTTATGAATGAAAATGAATTAGCGAAAGTAAAGAAAAATAGTCACTCTAATTTAAGAATAACCTTCAATATAATAATTATGAAGTGATGTGACCAGTGTTGAATTCAGGGGGTGCCTGGGGGGGGGGCATTCCCCTCCCAAAGCAACGAAATGTTTCCCCTGATAATTTTGAGATTTTGTTTTTAACAGTCAAAAATTGCAATTTCCCCTCTGCGGAACTCTATAATTGCCCCCTCCCCTCCAACCGGAGCCGCAAAAGTCCCTCTTGGAGAAAAGTGTCTGTTAATTCAATACTGGATGTGATTTATCTTTCCCCCCCCCCCCTCCTCTAACTTGAAGACTGGATCTGCCATTATATATGACGGATGATGTTTTGCCAACAAATGTTTCTTAATTCGTTGTTGAACCTCCTTTAACTGAATATATCGCTTGGCATACATATAATTAACACAACTCAGAATAATTATGCAAAATATATAATAAAAGTAAGTAAAATAAAAAAAGTGAAGCTTTATTATTTTTGTTACAGGTCTAGTTAACTCAGTTTTTGGTTAGCCTCGATTTTAGATTGAGTGTAATTTCCTGCAAGTTGAGTTTGACAAGTTTGGTCCTGCAAGTCCTATTTAACGCTACATTTTCTGAGAAAATATTGGTACAAAAAAATTTCCTGGTCATGAAATTCCATGTTCCATACTAACCCTGCCATACGAAATACAAAGCATTGAAGATTTGATAATAATTAATACATACAGAATAATGATGCCGAATTGTCTGAGTTCAAACGCAATTTCGCATCTTCTACCGCACTTGACTATCTGGCTGTGTATACAAATTATACTTAAATTATACAAATTTAAGTTGCGTTTGAAGTTAGTTTCACTTTGTTCGGCTGCGTTTTGACATATACAATTAACGAGTCGTATTTCTAAGTAACAGTTCGATATTGCGTATCTTAAAGTAAAGATGAAAATAAGCATTCGCCAGTCGCCACTCGGCGACTAAATGTGAAAAATTGGTGACTAAAAATGCGGAAAGTACCGGCCAAATACAGGATTCCCCCCAAAGGTGTTTTGTGAAAAGAATTGTGGTAAAAAAACCCTGCAAATTTTGACCAAAAAAAAAAAAAAAAAAAAATTTCGAAAAAAGATCGCGAAAAAACATGAATTTCGTGTAAGTATCGCACAAAGACATCGTCTAAAGAACACAAATATCGTCAAAGAATCGTGAAAAAACCGTAAATATCATTAGAGAATTGCAAAAGAAAAGCAATTATTGGGAAAAAAAGCCCGCGTATTTTGTCAAAAAATCAGCGAAAACAAACGCGTTTTTTGTCAAAAAACGTAAAAACGAACGGAAGAAAATGCGAATTTTATCAAAGAAACATGCAACAAATGCGAATACCATCAAAAAATCGCGATAATACATAACAAATGCGAATACCGTCAAAAAATCGCAATAACAAACGGCATTTATGTCAAAAAACGTAAAAAAAATGCAAAAAACGCGAATTTTATCACAAAAAAAAAAAAAAAAAAAAAAGCGAATACCGTCAAAAAATTGCGATAACAAACGTGAATACCGTCCAAAAAGTCGCAATAATGATCGACAATACCGTCAAAATATCGTGATAATGAACGCGATTTTCATAAAAAAGTTTCGAAAATAAATGCGATTTTCGCAAAAACGATATGAGTCGCAAAAACGAACTCATATTTTATCAAAAGATGGAAAAAAGAAAAAAAATGCACATTATGTCAAAGGATTGTGGAAAAAATGTATAATATTAGTTTCATCCCACACACACTCTTTTTTTTTAGAAAATTTATTGTGAAATTCAATTTTTTTTTTTTAAATCAAACCTGCTAGTTGGTGGATAAACATTTTTTAGGGGGGGGAGGGGAGTTTACATCTTAATTCTAGACAAATAATTACAAAAAAGAGGGTTGGGGTTTATTTATTTCGTTAGTAACGCAAGTACCTAAGCATAGTTGGACTTGTGTAGCTAACTACATATGAATGTTACATATAATTTTGCAGTTAATTTAAAATAGATTTGAAATTAGTATCTCAAGTTTATTCTAAACAATATAAATTCAAATATGTTTAACTAGTTCATATATTACTTATTTAGTCTAAGCTCATATATATCTTGTAATTAAATATTCAGTAACATAAATATACTTACTGGCTACTAAAAAAAGACAACCTACCGGCCGGTGGCCACTAAGCAAAATTCCTTATTTTCATCTTTATCTTAAAGAATACCTGTTTCTTAGAAACAAATGTGTGATTTGCAACAGCTCTATCCTTGAAGGACCTAAGATTAATTAAGAATTTTTAAATTTATATTGTCATTTTTAAACTTCATATCATTCGTAATGTTTTTCAAAAATGTAATAAAAGCATAATGTTTAAAGGACAGCCTTGCAAGGCATTGGTACTTGATCTCTACTACACATTCAATGTTCTTTTAAATGTTTAAAATTCTGTCTAATTTTAATGTAGGTTTTTTAGCTTATCCTGTTTTTAAATTTAGGGGGTTGGGAGGGGGGGGGGATATAGATAAAAATACTGATTTTTAAAATGTCATTAAGTGTTGAAAATGTTTGATCTCAGAAAATATTTTGTATTAGTTCAGACCATACTTAATTTTATCTATTCTCTTTCAGCTTCTGTTTCCACTGCCACTTGCAATTCAACTGCACCTGCGTTTGAAGATTTCCTGTTAATGGATGAGTGCGGTCTGCAGTGCTTAGAAGAAAAACACTCAGTACCGGAAAATCAAGTATATATGGTATGCTTTTCGAAAAATTTTCCGTTTATCTTAATGTTTAAAGATTAGTCATAATTTTAAAAGATTTTATTTTTCCTCTCAAGAAGCTTTTCTTTATAGTACGAATTGAATATTTCCAACTGAGCGAGAAATTGACCAGGCCAGGAATCAAACCCAGATACTTGGCTTACAAGACCAATGCTTTACTTGTTAAGCTAACTGGGGGATAGCCAGTTGGGATTTCTCACTCAGATAACCTTATTGGTCATAACATCTGGACATAACTCCATCTTAATATGGAGTTCCATTACCTGCTGTTCATTCTGCCGAGTTGTCTAAATGACAGACCAGATGTTATGACCAATAAGGTTATTTGAGCGAGAAATCCCAGCCGGCTATCGCCCAGTTAGCTTAACAGGTAAAGAATTGGCCTTGTAAGCCAAGTATCTGGATTTGATTCCCGACCTGGTCAATTTTTCGCTCAGTTGGAAGTATTCAATTCGTATGATAAATTTATAATATATATTTTTAATTGCTTGAATTTTATTTTGCATTTTTAAAGTATTAAGCCATAGATATAAAGGCAGCTTCTTTTGTAATTTCATCTATATTTATACTTTACTTTCTGACACATAATAAATTGTCTGAAAACATGACAAATTGTAGATCTGTTCATTTTATTTGATTAATGGAGTAACTTCAAGATTTTCCTTTTCACTTTTATATTGAAAAACACAAAAAATCAAGAAAATTGATAGTATTTTTATGTATATTTGAAGCTTTAATAATTCACCAAATGAATTTTAAAACGAGTTTTTGTCTTGGCGGCAAAACGCTGCATCACGGACGAAAGCGCTGTGACGTCATTTGCCATGTTAATACCATCGTACTATGAGCTTAAGTGTTTGACATATTTCTGATACTGTTTAAATTTTTTATATCAAAAATTAGTAGCAAAATGTGTTATAAATATTGTATAGTACTATGTTGCACAAATATTACAGTAAATTCCCTGCTAATAAGCACTTTTTTAGTGTTCCTAAAGATTATAATAAAGATAATTTATTCTGATGTTAACATGATAGAAATGTTTTTGTAATCTTATAATCTGCTATTCTTCATTTGTATGTGTATTTATTGATTGAATCTAAATATATTTTGGATATGTGAATGGGAATAATTGCATATGAAACAAAAAAATATATATATTTATGTATTATATATATAGTTGTTCAGTTTTATTTATACATATTAAGAAATACCAAGTAACCGATAGTTTATTTGAAATATATGGATTAGGGATGTACCAAATATTTGGTATCTATTCGGTAATCGGCCATGTTACAGAATATTCGGTTAGGCCAAATATCAAACTATTCGGTTAAGCTGAATATCAAAGTATTTGGCCGAATCCAATACTTAATAAAGGCTTTTAAAACACATTTTAAAAGAACTTTTCACAATTTCTACTTTTAACTGTCAATTTATTAATATATTTAAAATAATAAGAAATAAAAACATTTAAATAATATAGTGTTTTTACATTATTTATTTGCTGTTTGTAAAGTTTAACTTAAGAAAATTAAGCATGAAAAGGATTAAAATTAAGATTTATTAGGATTCTCCTTAGGAATAAATGATGCAAGTGCCTAAATTCTATTTAGTAAATAATCTGTTTCTTGCTTTTCCCAAAAGTCCTTAAACAAGAACGGAGATTTTTGAGATTAGTAATAGCTATCAAGGCAGACAATTTTTTGTTTATGAAACCATAATCGTAATCAACTTATTGAATCATAAATGCATTATATTTCATCTCACTCTAGGTCAAACTTGTGCTTTCGTTTGTTGCATTAACAATAAATAAGATATCATAACTATATTTTCAACTCACATGCTTTGATTTCTGTAAAATATGATATGATGGGAAGGATGGAAAATGCCACTATTCATAAGAAAAGGACTATGAGCTGGACATTCCTTTATTCAGAATTAAGTTAAAAGTATTTATACTTTATATTGAAAAAAATCTGCCTTGAGTTATTTAAAAAGAACAAATATGAGACTGTACAGTTTTTCTTCAACTATTTTTTCATTATTTCTCTTTGATTTCAAAATGTTTGTTTCAATTCGTAGAAGAAATGAAATTTAAAATTTTACTAATTGAAAAAGTCTCATAATTATGCTTCTTAAATAAAAAAAAAGGCAGTTTTTTTTCAATACTGAATGTTCTTATAAAAAGCTCTTGTTTATCAAAATATAAGTTTCTCTTACTAAATATTATGTAAAATTGTTTCAAAAAGTAACATTTTAATACCTTTAAACTTTGAAATATAAAAAGTATTTGGAAAGCCGAATATTCGGTATTCGGCCGATTAGTTACTGTTTGGCTGGATGAATATTCGGTATTCGGCCCAACAATTACTATTCGGCAAGCCGAATATTCAGTATTCGGTTTAGCTGTCGGCCGAATATTCGGTATTCGGCCATAATCACTATTCGGTGCATCCCTAATATGGATATATATATTATTATTCAATAATCATAATGCAATTTTTGGAAGCCTCTAATTTTTATATCCATCTTTAATGTATAATTCTATTCATCAAAAAAAATAAAATTTATATCACTTATGGAAAAAAAAAAAAAAAATTCACTGAAACCATACATTTTGAGTGAAGCATATTCAGTCTTTTTAATAAATATTTTTGCATTAATAGCATATCCAGAAGAGAAAAAAAATGGTGGAGGGGGGGGGGGGATAAGAAAAGGTTTGTTCTCAGTAGTTTTAATTCAGGGGATAATTTAAAGTTTAGGGGATTTTTAAGAGAGATTTTAACCCCATAAATAACACTTTTGGCTTCAGAAATGTTTTGAAAAAATATATATACATACAATATCTTAGCTGCCAACTCTTATGATTTTTGTGCCGAAAAAATTCAATACAAATTTTTGCATTGTTCAATCGATAAATTATGGCGATTTGAAGTGATAAAATTTACTGTAATTTTCTTCCGGGTTTAAAAAGCGGAGGATGTTGACAGCTATGCAATATTTTGTTTGTTGTGTGCATACAATTAAGCTTTTTTTATTATTATTATTATTTTTTTTTTTTTTCATGAAAATTTGTTTTATTTCATCTGTAAAATAACATTTCTACTACCGAAAATCTAAGTTATTTTATGCTTAGAATTTTATTCATTTTTTTATTTGTAATTATTAGTTACCATTATATATTTTTAATGTATTTATGTACTTTATAGAATTAAGTAAAAATTTATTATTTCCTGTAAATTATAAATAATTTTTTTGCCAAATGCCCAAATGTATTTAACTTTAGATGAATAACATTAGACAAGTTATATTACTTTTTTTTTCTTTTTTTTTTTACTCTAACAAAAAATAAAGCAATAGTTTTCAATTTGAAATTTAAAAATTGTCTGCCGATCCCACTTGACATGTAATCTATGATACATACACATATAATTATATTTTTTATAAGAAATTATCAGCTAAACTTACATAATAAATCAGAATAAATAAATAAAAAAATTATATCTTTTACTTTCTTTTGAAGGCAAATACTAGCTGAGAAGCTATGCTCTGTCTACGAAAAATTTCCAAATTAATATTCTGTTTTAAATATTTTTGATATGTCACCGATTAATTGCATATTAAGTAAACTTCAACTAAATATTTTTCTACTTCATTATTTGACATGTATTAATATTTAAAACAAACCAAATATTAAAAAGTTATTCATTTTGTTAATGCTTTTTTCTAATAAATTATCATGCATTATTTGAGGCAAGTAATAAGCACTTTTTTAAATATTAAAAAGTGAAAATAATCAGACTTTTTTTTATAAATAACTAAATTTTCTGATGTTCATTTGTTTCTGTTTTAGATGCAGTTTGTGAAGAGCAATCCATTACCAAGTCTGCTATTGAAGACATAATCAAAACATGGCTAAGACATGCTAAAGAGAGAAAAGATAATGTTAAGAGAAAAAATAAAACCGTGTAGATTAATAAGAGATGGATAAAAAAATAAAAATTGGTGTACAGATCTAGAATTCTCCTTTTCATATTTTTCTTTCAGATCACATTTTTAGACCATCCCTCCCTCCCAATGAAAAAAAAAAAAAAAATAAATAAATAAATAAAATAAATAAATAAATATTACAACTCAGCTTATAAAGCTTATGCCCTATTGGAAATTGTCCAGGGTCATTCAAAAAGAAATATTTAATTGAACAAATTTAATTATGTAATATTTAAAAAAATTATTTTACTTTTTTATCAAATTAAAAAAAAAAAAAAAAAAAAAAAAAAAAAATTCTTTAATCGCTTATTTTCTTTGTTCAAAAACTAAATTAATTTCTTGGTAATTGCTGTTCTAAAAGAAATCATTACTTTTATTTAAATAATAACCTTGATTTATTCTGGTCTACATACAAAAGATGAAAAATAATTTGCATTTTTATCTTTGATTTTATTTTTATTAAGTTTCCGTTTCCAAATCTCAAAGATGTATAAATTTGAATGACTAATGTAGACCTTTAAGTATGATTACAAAATTCAGCAGCAATTTCAAGGATTACCAGATGAAAATTAAACAATGTTTTCGCTCTAGCTCCCAACACACAATTGATCCGGTTGCTATTCATCTCAAAGGTCTCGACACCTTTCATAAACTATATTGGAGTGGCTAGAAATGGAGGTTTGTAAAATATTCTAAAATCATACAAATTTGTCTGCTTGTAGAAATATTAGTGCTTTCCTTTGCAGATGAAACATATTGGCAAGATTATCTTATTCATAAACTATAATGTGCCATGCTTAACCTTTTGTGATACAGGCAGAATATATTGCAAAAAACGATATTGAAATGGATATTTTAAACTAAATTTCTCAAAGCAAGAGAATAATAATGAAAATAATGGCCGTACTAATAAAATAACTGTTTACAAGAGTGAAAAATGAAAACATACAACTGCTTATAAATCTCTTCAAACATTATGTCAGCGAGTTTCATGCTTTTACTTTTAAAAATGAATCTGAAAATGTGTCATAAAATTTTATCTTTTCAGAAAAAGTATTTTTTGAAGAGGATTCCCTTAAAAAGGGATTTTTTTTTTAACCTTTTTTTTGTAGTTATCTTAGACATCTTACAAGAAAGGTCTTAACTCTGTTAGTACCATTTTGGTTCTTCATTGACACCATTGTTATTATTATTATTTTTTTTTTAAGATTTTGTTTAAAACCAAAAAGAAAATTACAAATTGAACTTCATAAAATAAACTTGATACCTTCTAAGAAACTTCATTAAATTTCTCATTCAGATAATAGAAAAACAAGAATGCTCATCCAGAATTAAAATCTCGGCTAGGATTAAAAGTGGATTCTGTGAATACTTCAAAAAATATTATTGAAACTACTAATGTATTTAATAAAGTGTGCATCATAATGTAATGGGAAACTTATCTCTCTGGAAATGATCTGACAATTTTTTATGTTTATTATTGAAGATTAAGAAGACTTCACTTAAAAACACCTGCTCGATAATGCTAAACATTTAGGTAGGTTCTTGTTTCAATTCCAAAATTTTTATGCTTATTTTTCATTCCACAGCAAAGATCTATTTTTAATAAGAGTATTTTGTACTTTTCCAATTTTGGTTGCAGTTTTTTAAATGCAGGTACTTTTGTTTAACCAATTCTGAAAGTTAAAATAGCTTCATTTAAAAAAAAAAAAATTTATTGCATAATAGCTTCAGCTATCCTAAATTTTTTAAAAATATTTAAATTTAACACATTGCTATCCATGGTGACGACACTGAACTTTGCTTCGACCACTGGTGACTGACAATGTAAAATATGATATAAAATAAAAATAAATTAGTGTTTAAATAATTAAAAAGTAAAATCTTATAATTTTAAGTTTAATTAAGTTCAGAAAATTTTAAATAGATCTTAAGTGATTGCTTAAATTAATATATTTTTAAACTTGGTGACTGACATAGCATTCGATGTGTTAATAGAAAAATTCAAAAAACTGTGCAATTAGGAATTGTTTGCTAGAAGACAGTCATGGATGTCTTCGAATGGAGAGTCCTTTTGAGAAATAGATGCATCACTACAAAGTTAATTATAAAAAGCCAGAAAAATTTATTTTACCATGAAAGAATATAAATGCTGAAGCTCTTCGAAATTTTTTTATGCATTTGTAAAGAAAAAAAGCTATATATGTGGATGAAATAATGCTGAAGATCATACTTTTTTATACACATGCAGAGGTCGGTCCAAGCAAAATTTGAGGCCTATTTATTGTTCCTTCAAAATAAATAAATAAATAATAATAATAAAATGGGCCTATTCACAAAAATAAGTTTAATATAAGAGACCCCTTCACGAAATTCCTTTTAATAAAATAGGCTCTTTTATAAAATTCTTTTTCATAAAAAATTTGTAATTTGTAAATATAACCAGTTTATGAAAAAGAAAACCTTTAGCAAACGAATTTAAAGATGTTTTTGTTAATAAATGCTTGGTTTGAATTTGCATAACTGCGTTTGAAGTTTCATTACAATCCCCCCCCCCCCCCCGCCACAAAAACAATTTTACTTTTCCAAGAATAAAAATCTGGATCAACCCCTGACATGTCAGAAAAGAAAATTATAGGCTGCAGGTTGAATTTGGGTGATTCAGGGGGGTATCTGCAACTGTCCTATTACTGTACGAAATGTGTAGTAAAATGTTGTCCACAGGACATTGGCAGGTTTTACATTTCAAACTTCAGGGGATGTCCTACAACTGTCCACAAGACTAATTTACCCATCCGTAGGATATAAGTAATATGACATTATTAGGATGATTTTAGGACCGTCCAGAGGGTATAATATAAGCGTCCTATAACTATCCCTAAGGTGTCATGAAGTGACATCCATAGGATGTTGACAGGTGTGACATTTCGAAACCCAGCGGATGTTCTGTAACTGTCTACAGGACCAATTCATCGGTCCACAGGATATCACGCATGTCCGAAACGTGACATCTTCTGGATGCTTTTAGGATGTATTTGTGTTGTCTGGGAATAACAATAAAAACACCTCCCCCATTTTTAGCTTAAAAATTAAAAAACTTTTAAACTTCTAATTTTTTCTAATGCTTTTGTTATTTTTTTAAACAATAAATAAATTTATAATTATAAAATCCCACCTCCCTCTGAATTTTCGGCTTTTCCTTTTTAACTTCTCCCCCCCCCCCTTCTTTTTCTCCCGCAAAAGTATAATATATTATTCAATTCCGATTAAAAATATCTCTATTCTTCGCTTTAAGTGTCAATCAATTGCTTAAGATTTGTAGAAACATATTTTTTAACTTTCCTGCTTATTCATTACTTTATTGCAACGATAGATAATCAATTATTTAAATCCCCACCTTCCGAAATTACCTATTTCACCTCCCCTTCAAACTGAGCATTTAATATTTGAAATAATTAAACAATACTTTTTATTTTTTATTTTTCTGTTCTATTTGGAATTATAATTTTAATAACTTCTAATTGTAGATAAATAATAAATTGCTAAGTCAAACTCCCCCAACCCCACGCCAAATAAATAAATAAAAATAAATAAATAATAATAATAATAAAAAATATCCAACATCCTCGTTTTAAGCTTACAAAATTTAAAACCTTTAAAACTTACGATTTTTTCTAATGTTTTTGTTATTTCTTTTAACAACAAATTTATAATTATAAAATCCTACCTCCCTCTGAACTTTTGGTTTTTCTTTTTTAATTCCCCCCCCCCCTCCTTTTCTCACGCAAAAGTATAATATCTTTTTCAATTTCGATTTGAAATATCTCTATTCTTTACTTTTTAAATATTAAATGAATCCAACTATTTAAATCAATCTCATACTCTAAAATAAAAAATAAATAAATGAATAAGGCGAAAATTCCATAAATGACGGAACGGGGAAATTCTTGTCTTTTGTTTTCTCACTTGCCTGGTATAAAACACCGGCTTCGAAGAACCGGTTTGTTGTATACAAGTGATTAGGTTGGCGTGATATTTGGCTAAGTTCTCCAATCCAGATCTATTCTTTTAAGTATTTATACACAAATTATTCCCCTTATTTTCATTTATATGGAATTTAAATACTCTAAATCCATTCCTGAACAGGTCGGAATAATTTTCTACTGAACAACCGTCCATTTTTAACGATTTTGTAGCTATAAAGTCATTCAAACCTTTCTCGCCGCATAGGAATCAATGGGAAACAAACGGTAACTGGGAAATAAGATGCTTGACAATTCAGCCTGTGTTATAGGAGCCCTAAAGAGCCCTAGCGCTTGTTTGTTTTTCCGTAAATGTTATGAAGCAAAGACTATAATATGTCAAAATGTTATTCACCGTTATTTACGATTAAAACATAGTTTAAAACAAAGAGCTTTTTCAGATTAAAATGCTTTAAATTTCACAGAATATCTAAACATAGTTTTTTTTTTCTCAATTCAAAAATATTATTTCTTTAACTCGCGATGTTCGAAGAAATTGAGAAGTTAATTAAAAACAGTAGTAAGGATTCGCTTGTAATAAATATAATTCTATTAATCATATGTTTTATGACACATTTGAACTTAGTTTATTTTGTATTTGGCGATGCAGCTAGCTGAACGTTCTCGCTTTCGCCAACTCGCCAAGGCTGGTGCTCAAAACGTGATTCTTTCTGAAAATGCTGCCAGGAATCGAACTCAAGATCCTATCTACTAAGTCTAATCTAAGTCTATCTACTAAGTCTAATCTAGTAGAAATAGTTATCTATTATTTAAGCTACGGACGAGAGATGATACGAAGTTTGCCGTGTCTCACTCACCTATCGCAGCGTTGCTACAAAAGTGTCGTTACTCAAAAAACTTGGTTTTTCAGAAAATGCAGAAAAAAAATAATAATTCAGGTGCCACAAGCTCTATGGGCATGTTGCAGACACAACTGCTACCTGGTTCCTGGATTTTAAGCAGCGCTGCAGAGTCGGAGTCTGACCCATTTTTTAATAAAAGAGTCGGAGTCGCTAAAAAACAAGCCGACTCCGACTTTGCATTGAAGGAAAAGTAAAGAAATTATCTGTCATTTTAAATTTATGAAAGGAGTTATTGTTATTTTTTTAATTGTAATCAGGCTATGCAAGTTAAAGATGGCCAAATTACTACCTGGTAAACAGAGTTGATGAAAATAATTTTTTAATTAAAACCTGCAGTAGATCCTAAATTATTTCCGAATTAGTAAAATGTTCACCTTTTTTTCTTTTTATTAACATTTTTGAGCTCTGGAGTTAGGCTCCTTCCCCTCTAACAATCACGAATTCTGTTACACTGGGCAAATTTATGAGCTTAGTTGGCAAATTCTTGTTTGCGAATTTAATAAAAGCTACAATACGCTCTTTCTCATAGATTTCGCAAAGCTTACAAATCTAATTGGTAATATAAGTGAATTTTTTACAAATAAGATCTATATCGCATTTTGTAATTGTGATAACTTGGCAAAACTGTACTACTTGATTTCCCGTCGACCAAAAAACGACTATAAGATTAAATGCCAATAATGGATGATCGTGAATGTGACATTCAATGAAGTTAAATACGATACACGTGTTTAAAACGTCGTTAACCGATTTTTATTTCGACTTTTATTTGTATTTTTATTAATATTCTACTAATTATTTCTTTTTTTTTTGCATTATTTAAATTAAAAGTTATGTCAATACGTATAATTTGTCTATTAGTTTGGCGATTTATATAATTTGGCGAAATAAGTCGATGGAATAACCAAGTAGTACCAGCAAAATTATAAAACCAGTTGACAAATTTGTTTAACTTTCTTCTGTTTTAATCAAATCTTTGATACATTTTCTAATTATGGTATATTTGGCAAAAGTACAAAACCAGTTGGTAAAATCCCTTTTTCTAAAAAACTTAAAACTATAAATTGTATAACACTGTCACACTTAGCAAAGATACAAACTTAATTTGCCCTTGGGGTTTAGTTAAATTAATTAAAACATTAATTAAACCATCAATACGATCTGCGATCACACTTACTCACTTTTTTTCTCATGAGAACTTTAAAAATGTTCGTTGGCTGGAGCAACTTTTGAACCTTATTTTTCCATGAAAGTGAATTCAGTTTTGAATTTAGTTTGTGGCTCAGGGAAGAGGGGAATTCCCCCTAGAGCAATGAGATGTCCCTTCCCTGGTCGTATTGAGATTTTTGTGTTTGTCGATTGTCAAAACTGAAATCCTTCACTTGAACTCCATAATGAATTCCCCCCCCCCCTAAACATACAAACACCAGATCATCCGAAATACTTTCCACAAATATCTGAATTCAACACTGAGCTAATGAAATTTGGAAAAAGACTAAGTCCCACCAACTTCAACTCTAGTCTTGAAATCAAGTATATGTATATGTATGTATGTGTATATATACAGATTCTTTTTGTTGTTGTTATTAAAAATGCAAGAATAGAATAATAAAATTGTCTCAAAATAAATTTTTAACTGTCATAAATTCATAAAATAAACGGCGTTTTTTACATCTCCGGCTCCTGCGACACTCTGCCTATAATGACACGTAGGTCCCAAGAATAACGAGTTCCAGCTACATATGAAATTATAAGAAAAAATAAATATTTTTTATTTCATGATGCATCAAATAGTGGGATAGAAATGTGAAAATATGCTAGATAATTGGCGAGAATTATTTATTTTTGCTTCTCAACAAGTTGGTAATTTCTGAAATTTGACTTGACAATTTAAGATTATCCCCCCGCCCCCGCACACACGCAATAAAATATCTTAGAGATGGCCCTGTGATTGGAATAGACGTAAATAATCTTATTGTAATATTTTAAACAGGTGCTCTCCACGGAGCTCGATAAATGGCATTTAATATCCTTTAACCCTTTCCGGCACACTGTGGCCGGGTTGGGATTAATTCCAAACTTGCAGATGGCACTAATAATATTTTAGTAAAATTTTGCTTTTACAAAAAAAAAACCTTTAAATCAGAGGATTTAAAATATCTAAAAAAAATTGCTTGTGAATTCAGGTGACAGTCGATAATTTCTCATTTAACTGACAGATTTTCCGGAAAAGATTAACAATTGAACTACTGTTTGATGGAAATGAGTCTGTAATACGATGGATACTTCTATGATTCCGAGTCTTTGAAGGTTCACTCACTTTGTTGTACATTCAGTCAGAGTACAAACGTCAGTCTAGTTGCGGATTACACCAGTTAACAACATTTTACTGATACAAAGATTTCATCCTAATAATGATGATATACTATTACGCAGAAGGGGGTTCAAGATGATTCTACATCACACCTAGTATTTAATTGAATAAATTAACAGTTTTTGCTTTCAAACCTTCTTTGTGCCAAAGAGTATTTAAATATATATTTATTTAAAAAATAATAGTTTTTTAAGTATGTGTAAAATATTATAGAATTAATTTTTTTTTAACTTTTTGGTGACCTTGAGGAGATTTCTAAATATAAGTCAGTAAAATCGATGAAGGAAAAAAGGAGAACTTGTACTTATTAAATAAATTTCTTTTAAAATTGGATGACTTGAACATCTATTACAGCTTCTTTTGCACAAATTCACAGCATTGTTCCTAAGCGTTGTCTTTTGTAAAACGGCCGATAAGCACAATCTTTTAAAGAAGCTGAAGAAATTGTCAAACAATTGCGATGCGCATAAACGACTGCGGTGAGTGAGGCATAGCATTAATCGAAAGTTTTAACGGTGAAAAAAAAGATGAACAAAAACAGTGTTTATTGCAGGAAGTGCATAGGAAGAATTAAAGAATTTAGAAATTACAAACTTTTAGACACTTTAACTTTTCTATTTGCAAACTTTTAGACTTTAACTAACATGATATAGGTGAAATGATAGTGATGGAATAGTATTTGGTGATTTATCCCCTGCATCTGGCTAAAGTACCAAAAGAGCTGTTTGATGTACAAAAAACAAAGTGGTCAGCCTGGAACTATTGATGACAGTCACATGATTAGGCTATTATTATACAGATGATAGCTGGCAATATTGTCATGGCTTAGAAATTTTTTGTATTTGACAATGTAGGACAGAAGCAAGAAGCAAAAGAAACAGGACCTTAGAAACAAAGTGCATGTCTGATTAGCTTATAAAACTATTATTTATGGATTGACTAAACATGATGAATAATATTCAATTAATTATTTATATATTTTTAGAAAAATACCCAGCTCATGCTGGGCTCAAAGAATAAATGATAATGAGACATGCTTCATCTGAGTCCTTTGAAAGTCTTTTAAGAAGAAAATTTAAAAAATAAGATTTTCTTGCACAAAATTTATTTTTGGCACACTTTTCTTCTATTTTTAAAAATGTTATTTCAATAACGCCTTTCCAATCGCGTAACATATTGCGGTACAATTTATCCATTTCAGGTCAGATTAAGTTTTAATTTTAGGGTAAAGTTACTTTAGAGTAAAATAATAATAAAAAAAACTTTCAAAAAGTTTATCAAAATGACAATTGTGACAATAATGGAAAACTTTTGCCATTTTTTATTTTATTTCTAAATGCAGAAAAAGAATAAATGTGATAACAGTAAATACAACAACACACACAAGGTTCATACTCAATTTTAACACAAAAAATGCAAGATATTTTTAAGAAGTACCTATTTAATGAATGAGAAAACTATGTTTTTAATATATTATTATCAACTAATCTTTTGGAAAACATACTGTAAAAACAAAACATTTTCTCTTGTATCAATCACGAGGTGTCTATCGAGTTGACAATGTCTAGAAAATTATTGGAAGTACATTTCAGAAACACAAGAAATTTTATCATATATGTGTCAAGAGATGCCTTTTTAGATTACCATTTTGAGAAAATCCTTTGGAACATATTTCACAAACAAAAGATTTTTCATCTGTATGACTCAAGAGATGCCTTCTTAGATGACCCTTAAGAAAAAACCCTTTGGAACATATTTCACAAGCAAAAGGCATTTCTCCTGTATGAGTCAAGAGATGCCTTCTTAGGTCACTATTTTTAGAAAACCCTTTGGAGCATATTTCACAAACAAATGGTTTTTCTCCTGTATGTATCAAGCGATGTCTACTTAAGTCCCCATTACGAGAAAATCCTTTGGAACATATTTCACAAACAAAGGGTTTCTCTCCTGTATGCGTCAAGTGATGGGTTCTTAAGTCACCATTATGAGAAAATCCTTTGGAACATATTCCACAAATGAAAGGTTTTTCTCCTGTATGAGTCAAGAGATGAGTTCTCAAATTGCTTTTATCCGAAAATCCTTTAAGGCATACCTCACAGACAAAGGGTTTTTCGCTTGTGTGAGTCCAGAGATGTCTTCTTAGATTATTATTTGTAGAAAATCGTTTGGAACATACTTCACAAACAAACAGTTTTTCACCAGTATGAATCAAGAGATGCATTCTTAGATGACTATTCTGAGAAAATTTCTTGGGACATACTTCACAAGCAAAGGGTTTTTCTCCTGTATGAGCCAAGAGATGTGTTCTCAAACTCCAATTATAACGAAATTTCTTGGAACATATTTCACACACAAATGTTTTTTCACATGTGCGATTTTCTTTTATATGCTTTCTTAGAAAACTATTCTTAGAAAATCTTTTGGAACACACTTCACAGATAAAAACTTTATCTCCAGTTTGAATACAGGAATGTTTTTCCTTATCTTTATTTTGAGGAACAAAGTGTTCATTAGAGCAAGAATTTTCTTCTGCAATCGATGACATTTTTGCTTCTGAAAAATTTTTGTTTCGGACGTTAACAAGAACTTCTTCATACAATCAGTATTTATCAGATTGTTGCCATTATCATCCAAGGAAATAACTTATTGAACTGCAGCGAAAAAGTTTTATCTACCTTTGAATCTGAAAACAGAAAGAAAATATAATAAACAAGACATTTATTAACAAACTGCACTAAATTTTAACTCTGAATTAAGTAGCCAATTTTACAATTTTCATTTCTTTAAACAGCACAAAATTCATTTATTAAATTATCACGTTATATGTTTTTAGACATATGACGTGGCTCGTAGAGAGATACGTGTGGCTATAAGTAGAAATGTTGATTCTGGACCACTTACATCTTTCTCTGGAGTTTATGAGATATACATATACAATACTTTCATTTTAGGGGGGGGGGGGAGTGTGTCTCGCATTTGACATTGTGAGATATCTGTAAGGGGAGGTCGGGATTCTTCTTTTGATCATTTTGAATCTAACCAATTTTGTCATGTGACACACTAAAACTCTTAAAAGTTATGGATTTGAGAGCAGAACTTTTAGAACTGTTTTTGAAGCAACAGCTACTGAACTCTTAAAAAAATTCTTGCAAAATTAAAAACTTTTCAATATTTTGCTTGCATGCATGCATTTAATATCATTTGGAATTGCAAGAAAACCTTATCAGCCAGCAAAATGCACCAGAAAATTGTTTTTACAAAATTTATGCAAATACAAAAATAGTCGATTCCTGTTACTTCAGTGTATTTTCATAACATTTGTTTCTATAGAATGAAGAAATAAATACAAGTGAGGGAAGTTTAATATAGAATAGAAATTATATCAAAAGTTGCAATACATAACTAACTAATTAAAAAAGCGAAAATTTTACAGTATATCTACATATTTTGTGGTTTTCAAAGACTATAATTTGAAGGTAATTTTTGAAATTAATCTTTAATGATTGAAGGTTATTACAAAAAAGTATCCATTGTAATTACATCAATATTTTTAATTTTTGTTTAAGTAAAAAAATGAATATATATATAGAACGTACTCCTTAATATTCGAACATATTACAGGGCTTGAATTTCAGGGCGGGATAGTGGGATTCGCGCCCAAAATTTTGAAATCCCGCCCAAAAGAATATCGTGGGCGGGACACTCCCGCCCAAAAAAGATTACGAATTTTCAGGAAAATTTTGCATTTTGAAACTGCGATTAACTCCCACTATCTTCTTGCATATTTTGTGATGTTTTCGTGCGACTGAATGACATATTTTGCAAGTTTTTTACTGCCAAAATTCGTTGAATTTCACGATTTTTTTCCGTAATCGTACGTCAAATTTCGCATATGTCACCCGCAATCGACTGACAAGTTCCGTGCGATTTTCCGCCGCGAGAACGGAGTATAACTGTTTCGAATTTTCCAAAAAATTAACGCATTTGATTCCAAAAGTTATGAAACACCGTTTATCAGCCCGGAAATTCGGGTAGTTATTCCGAATTTCCGGGCTGACAACCGATCTTTCATAGCTTTTTAACTGAGCTGAATTGCATATTTTCACAATCAATTTCATCAATCGTTTGCAAAAAATGAAAACGCAGAAAATTTTGCTAGATTATCACGATAAAAACTTTGATTTTGTCAAAGCATCGCGGAAAAACTCTGTTTTTCTCAAAAAATTCGATTTTCCTTTAAAAAATCGCAATAAAACGGGAATTTCTTCACTAAGATTGCTGTATAAACGCGAATTTCGTGAATTGATTGCAAAATAAACGCAAATTTCATGAAAGAATCTCTGAATAAATGCGAATTTTGTGATACGATCACCATATAAACAGAGCTGTGCGGAAAGGAGGGGGGAGCGGTCTCCCCGGACGCAGAAATTTAGGTGACGCCGATTTTCTACTACCAACATCATTTTTGGCCTGTAAGAAAAAAAGAACAAATACTAATTTGAAACTTTAATCCAAGCGCAGTTTTTCTTCGCAAGCCCCTGCATATGAACGCGAATTTATCAAAATGTCGCTTAAAAAATGTTAATTTCATGAAAGAATCTCGAAAAAATGTGAATTTCATTAAAAGATCGTATAAAAACGTCAATTTTGTTGAAGGAGCGCGAAAAAAAATAATTGTTGATAATCAAGGGGAAAAAATGCTAATTTCTTTAAAGGATTGTGGAAAAGGCAAAATTTGTCAAAGAACTCATCAAGGGTGATTCTGAGTATATATTTTTTTTAAATTCACAGAATATTTTCTGAAAGGATACAGCAGATTGTGTGAGGGGGGGATTTACTTTTGACACTGTTTTTCCCCGCCCTTTGACGAAATTTGCGGATTTTTCGCGATCTTTAGACAAAATTATAGGATTCTTTAGATTTTTGTATGAATTTTGGGAATTTTTCATGATCCTTTGGCGAAATTTGAAGATTTTTCAAGGTCAAATAAAGAAATTTGCAGATTTTTCGCAATTCTTTGACAAAATTCGCGGATTTTTCGCTATTCTTTGACGAAATTTGCGATTTTTTCACGATTCTTTGGCGAAATTGGCGATTTTTTGTGATCCTTACCTGAAGTTTGCGTTTTTTAGCGAATCTTTGATGAAATTTGTGTTTTTCTTTCACTATCGTTTGACGAAATTCGCATTTTTCACGTTCTTCTGATGAAATTCGCGTTTTTCCCGCGTATCTCTGATGATATTTACGATTTTTCGGCGAGCGATTTATGAAATTGAAATTTTTTTGGGCTACAATTTGTCGAAATTCATAGTATGTTTTTTGTCAAAATTTCCGGATTTAGGACGATTTTTTTTATTTTTGGAAAATACCTAAAAGAATGGCTCCTGTATCGCTTAATAAATCCAAAATTCATCAATTTGTTGCTTAATAAACATGAATTGTGTCACAGATTCACGAAAAACCTACAAATTTCAACAATGCATCGCGGAAAAAAATGTGAATTTCGTCAAAGGATCGTTAATAAACGCTAATTTATTCAAAAGGCTGCTAAAAAATGCAGATTTTGTTGAAGAATCGCAAAAAGATGTAAATTTCGTCAGAGCGTTGCCAAATAAACGCGAATCTAGTCAAAGGGCTGCTAAAAAATTCAAATTTCATCACAGAATCGCAAAATTATGTCAATTTCCTCAGAGGGTGGAGGGAAAAAATACAGGCGTTTCCTAGAAAAACAACCCGCACACAAACACATCTGTTTATTATTATAAGTATAATTTTTAATCAGAAATAATATACACTGGATTAACTTTTGAAAAATTAGATTAACCCGAACCCTACTTGCAGGAATCTACACTCAACCCTAAAATCAACCTGAACCAAAAACAGAGTTTACAACAGTTATGAGATTCTTTCGCGGATTTCCGCTTTTTCGATTTTTTCATATCGGCAAAAGATCGCGATAATTACTGTTTTCATCAAAAGATTGCGAAAAGACACGATTTTTGTCAAAAGATAGCAAAAAACACGATTTTCGGCAAAAGATCGCGAAAAAACAATATTTTTGTCAAAGGATCGCGAAAAAAGCACTAATTTCGTCTAAGGATCTCGAAGAAACACAGCTTTCATCAAAAGATTGCTAGAAAAACGCGATTTTCGTCAAAATATTTTGAGAAAAACGCGATTTTTTCCACAGATTGCGAAAAAATCGCAATTTTCGTCCATAGATTGCGAAAAAATGCAATTTTCGTCACAGATCGCGAGAAAAGCGCGTCTTTCGTCAAAATATCGCAAAAATATAATCTTGTGAAAGAATCACAGAAAAATGTGAATTTCATCTAAGAATCCAAAAATATACCTAAAATTTTAAGTTTTTAACAACTTTTTTTGTAGATAAAAGGCAAATTTAACATTGGCTTCCCATGTTTGTTAAATGATCTTTTAAATGAAAAGATGATAAAATTTGAATAGGAAAACTAGCTAAGATTGCTGTGCAAAAATTGCATTAGAAATACGAACTTAAAATAGAAATTGTCATTTCAGAATTACTTATAGTAGCATTTGCATAAATTGATTCATTCTGACTCTCCCCCCCAAACAAAAATAAAATAAAACATTATTTCAGAAAAAAATATTTTATTATTGCAAATAAAATAATTTTAATTGCCTTTAACGCGCGCTATTTAAAAAAATTTTTGCATTTTCCGGTTCTGTCGCTTTTCCTCTTTTTTTAACTTTTTGCAATCTCTTACCTGTATCTAGACCTTCAACAAAAGCAATTAGCACTGGAAGGGAATTGATTTACTCTTTTTTTAACTAAAAAACACATTTCGCATAATTATTCTATTTTGTTGATAAAATTGCTTTAATGGTATTTTGTCATGTCTGTATTCATGTAATTTTTTAAATAGTACATAAAATAACAGCAGGTTTTTTAAGATTTTTTTTCCTCAAACAGCTAAACTCCCCTCCATTTATAAATGGTGGTAGGGAAACTTCCCTCCTCTGGAAAATTGAATTTCAAGCCCTGATATAGTTTTACATATGAAAAATAATACGACTTAAAAAATATAGGCAGTAACCAGTCTATATATGAATGGAACCAGTTAGAATCCCCCCCCCCCCAAAAAAAAACTCGCGAATCTGAAATGTTTAAAGTCAGCCCGACCCACAACGAATAAAATAAATCATATTCCAAAAATAACATTGGAAATCAAATCAAGACCTTACCCGAATCCAGCACAAACATTTTTGTCAACCAGAAATTGAAATGAATAAAAATGAATTTGTATATTTTAATGGAATTATAAAATGCAGTTTATAAATACATGTTTAACATCAATATTATCTTTTATATAGAAGAATGAGTTTCTAGTACAGTCAAAGTTCTATAATTTGCACACCTATAATCCACTATTTTCAATAATTCATGTTACTTTACAAATGTAAAATAAGAAATAAACAGTTAAGAAAATTTACCTATTAGTGATCTGAAAACGATTTTTTTAAAGCAAATAATAATAAAAAAATCATAATAAAACACTTATTTTTTTAATATAACTCTTTTATTTTATTAACAGTAAAAAACAAAATGTATTGCAGAATAGGGTGGATCGAAAAATTTTTTTTCACAGTGTCAAAACCTACCTATGCGGAAAAGATGTTCTCTTGGATGGAGATTAAGGGAAAAATAATAAAAAAAATTAATTTTAAAATTTAATACTGCCACAAAAGAGTTGAATTTTCGAAAAAAATTGAAAAAAGACCGAATTTTGGTTAGGTTTTTTTTGTCAAAAATTAATTATTTTAATAATTTTTAAAAACCAACAATGCGGAAAAGATGTTATATCGTATGAAGATTAAATAAAAAACAATAATAAGTAATAAATTCGAAATTTAATACTGCCACAAAAAAGTTGAAAATTCGATAAAATATTGAAAAAATGGAAAAAGATCTAATTTTGGTTAGATTTATTTTTGACGCAAAATAATCATTTTAATATCAATCAAAGCCTACCTTTGCGTAAGAAATATTATATTGCATGGATATTAAATAAAAAATAAATAAATAAATAAACTAATTTCGATATTTAATACTGCTGCAAGTGATTTAAAGTTTTGAAAAACTGGCAGTTCCAGTTTTTTCAGTTAGGATTTGTCTGCTTGTGTATTGTGTAACTTAGTGTACCTTGAATATTACCTTGAATATTACTGTACCATGGCGTTGTTAAAAAAAATTAAAAATTAAAATAAAGAGAGAGAGAGAGATGATTTACACCCTATTTGGACAAAGATGACATAGTGGAACCTCATTGGTGTGTAACTAACACAAAAACCATTGTAGTGGACGCTTTAAGATCAGTTCCATATTTCGAATAACACATCATTTAACATCTATGTTAACAGATATTCCGTCACAACCGATCGCAACCAACTTTGTTACATGTATATTATTGTTAACACATGACAAAAAAATGTACGTCGTGTTTTCAATTTGTTTGGTACTCTCCCAGAATTTATATATAATGTGGCCAATATAGTCGAAACCAAGTTCTTTTTTCAAACTGAAGTCCGCTTCTATTATGATTTTTCTTCTGTTGTTTTCTAGTGATGTAGTCTGTCTTTACACTCATCAAAGTTTAAAGAAAATGGCCGTGATCATAATCTTTTACAAAAGACTAAAGCGAATGGCTAAAACAATGGAGTGGTCTTTGGTTTGTTTTGTTATGCCGATTTTTTCTGTCAATAGCATTCTATTCATAGTTTTGTGAGATAATGCCCACATCTTGAAGTGCACAAGACATGATGACAGTACCTGCTTGGTCGGAAGTGCCCAAATTGTCCAATATTCTGGCTGATGCCAATCTTCGTCACTACAGGTGATGTGACACCTAGCTTGGCAGCATTTTGACTTTTCAGTGATAGCTGATGATGCAGAAAAATGAGTTTGCTCCCAATACTTCGGTTTAGTTTACACTCAATACTCATATTCATATTCAAATCTATTGAACTGAAAAAATAGGCAGTATTTTCGGAAATGGTCCAAAAGACTGTGGTAGCTTTCAATATCTTATTTTGTTTTACAAGAATTAAGAAGAGCGCAATATTTGTCGTTAAACAGTTTAATTTTTCTTCAAATGCTGCTGTGGTAAATTATTGAAATTGAATCTCATTTACAGGTCACTTGTAACTTATTAGCAACTCTTTCTCACTGGCAGGAAATAAATAGATGTTGACCGATTCCTTTCTTCGGTTATTTTTTAAATACCAATATGTAAATTTTATAACTTTTTGTAATAGGGAGCATATTTACTGCCATATCAAAGCCAGACCCAAATAGGGAGTAATTCATCTCTCTCTCTCTCTCTCTTTATTTTATTTTTTAATTTTTTTAACAACGGCATGGTACAGTAATATTCAAGGTACACTAAGGTACACAATACACAAGCAGACAAATCCTAACTGAAAAAACTGGAACTGCCAGTTTTTCAAAACTTTAAATCACTTGCAGCAGTATTAAATATCGAATTTAGTTTATTTATTTATTTATTTATTATTTAATATCCATGCAATATAATATTTCTTACGCAAAGGTAGGCTTTGATTGATATTAAAATGATTATTTTGCGTCAAAAATAAATCTAACCAAAATTAGATCTTTTTCCATTTTTTCAATATTTTATCGAATTTTCAACTTTTTTGTGGCAGTATTAAATTTCGAATTTATTACTTATTATTGTTTTTTATTTAACCTTCATACGATATAACATCTTTTCCGCATTGTTGGTTTTTAAAAATTATTAAAATAATTAGTTTTGGGCAAAAATAACCTAACCAAAATTCGGTCTTTTTTCAAATTTTTTCGAAAATTCAACCCTTTTGTGGCAGTATTAAATTTTAAAATTAATTTTTTTTATTATTTTTCCCTTAATCTTCGTATAATAGAACATCTTTTCCGCATAGGTAGATTTTGATTAATGGGAATTTTTTTTTCGCCATAGACAATCGATCCACCCTATTGCAGAACCTATGTAATTATTTTGAATTTAAATGTACATATTTTTAAAATAAAATAACTTAAAAAGTATTTTTTAATATAGCCTATTAAATTAATTTTTAGATTTCATATTTATTTTTTCATATTATACTGATTATAGAATTAAAACACATCCTAGGAATAATAAAATGACACATAATCCATAATGCTCTGTGATCTGCAATATTCCATAATCCACACAACCTTTTTCCCCAACTTGAGCGGATTATAGAACTTCGACAGTCTATATTCTTTAATGTAAAACCTCTAAATATCTGAGACTTCTGAATTTGTCCCTTCTTTGGAAATTTTTGGTATTCACAAGAAAAAAAATGCAGATTGAAAAGAGTTCGCTAATAGAGGTATTCCTTATTCAGCAGTATTCGCATAGATATTTTAAAGTATATGTATTATTAGTTTTGATTGAATAGCAGACGAGTGTCGCACCTTCGAAGTGTCTGGTATTCAGGAGTTATATATATATAAACGATTAAGGTATACATCCTGAATAAAGTTTTTCCCCTATTCGGAGACGTCCGTCATAGATCTTATACTATGTACAATGTTTTTAAAAGAAAAATAGAAAGGCAGATTTTTTTTTAAAAACTGGATCGGCCCAAATCCAACTCTTCAGAGTTAAACCCAGAACTAACATGCAGAACTCTGAATAATGTAGGTCAATCTGCCCCAAACCCGGTTCACAGCAAAAAGTATAATTCTATCCGAACCACAAAAAAGAAAAAATAATAGAAATAAACCTGACCTGCAATAAAATTTTTAAAAAATACCCCCTACCTGAAGATTTTATTAAACTTGAATCTGATTCTCAGAAGGGAAGCCTGGTCCAGAAGAGATCTGAACTTGAAATAATGTACATAAGTCAGTTTGATCTAAGAGCTGTATCACATGGAGAAAGATGTTTCGGCAAACAATTTACAAAACAGGATCGTTAATTTTGCAGCATGTTCGGTAAGCAGGTTTTTCAAACTTCTCGCCGGGTTATTTAATTTATCGCTTGGCTCCTATTGGTCACTTGATCAGTGCTGGATGAATGGCCAACATTTTCCGAGCAATGCGTGAAATGCTCGGTAAACGAAAATACCAAAACAAATTCACCCTATATCAAGGTCACGGAACATTTTGCTAGCTGTAATGTTGTGTAGGGGGAAAAGTTCTGCGAAAAACGTCCGTGTGATACCGCTATTAAGCTAACCCACAGCAAAAAAGTAGAAATAAACCCCACCCACAATGAAAAACTTTACCTTCTACCTGAACCTCCAAATTTTTTAAATTGCACTCCCTTGAGAATTTTCTATTTAAGAATCGCACCTAAAAGAACTTCAATTTAAAAATATACGATTAAAAATTTTGGTTTGGCCCCTGAGTGTATATATTGTCCTAGGTGGATCCCAAAAATTCCATTCGAAATCAACACAAAAACCAACTAAAAAATTTTCGGCGATCTGAAACTGACATGAAGGAAAATTAATCCACAATTTAATGGAACTATAAAATGAAGTCGACAGGGCCGTAACTATAAACTTGGGGGCCCCGGGGCAAACTAGTGGGGCCCCTCGCACCCAGGGCAAATTAAAAATTTACGCCGATCACAGTTTTTTTTCGCACGCTGCTGTTTAAACGTACATAGTATTGAAATACGGACTTCTTATTGGTGGAATACTTTAACCCCTTGGGAACGAGCGACAAGTATATGTTCCACAAAAAGGCTTAAGAATCCTTGTTCGTTTTCACCAGTAAAATTATACTGTAAAAATTGCCTTATTTAATCGGAGCAATTTCTCGATTTAATAAGGCACAAATAAACGCATTCAGCCTCCATGCTTGAGAGAGCTGTACATTTTTGCTTAGTGGAACTCCAGATAATTGGTACTTCATCTACAAATATAACATAACCACTTACTGATCTTCTATCAACAATATCTGAAGCCCAGCTAGCATCTGTATAAATATTTAAATTACAGTTTGATATCCTGGATAACTTTATTGCCAAATCTTTTGTATTTATGACATATTTCAAAACCTGATTTAAATATTTCCAATGAGTATAAGATGGATTACTTGAAAATTGGGCCAGAGCTATTACAGCAAACTGAATATCAGGACGTGATCTGGAGGCAAGGAATAACAAACATCCTATTAACTGTCGATAGGGAAAATTTTCTGCTTTTTCATCAGCATTAGTTGTAATCAACATTACTCCTTGGGTTAAGGGCAATTTACAATTTATTTTTGGCACTTTAAAAATTTGTGCTAGTTTTTCAATGTAGTCTCTTTGATGCATGAAACACTCGCCATTTATTTCTTCAAAATTTACCCCTAAGAAATGTCTAATTGTTCCCAACATTTTTAATTCAAATTTAGACCTTATTAATTTTATAACTTCCTCCAACACTTTTCTGTTTTCTGCAAAAATTGCAAAGTCGTCAACATAAACCAATACTATTAATTTTGACTTAAAGGTATAGATACAATTACAATCCTCTATTTTATTAAAACCTAACTCAGCAAATGTGTTATTTAATTCCAGAAACCATTCTCTCTCCGCCTGATGTAACTCATAAAGGGCTCTCTTTAACCTCCAAACAAAATTTTCTTTCCCTTTTTCAACAAAACCCTCTGGCTGTTCGACATAAATTAACTCAGTCAGTTTAGCATATAAATATGCCCCCTTTATATCCAGATGCTCACAAATCCAACCCTTCAAAACAATTAGAGTTACAAAGAAAAATCGCACTAATGAGAATAAAACGACTGGTGAAAAAATGTCAAAATAGTTTATCCCTTCTACTTGTCTGAATACCTTTGCTATATAGCGAGCTTTAAAATTTTTAATTTTTCCCAGTGCATCCTTTTTAACAGTATAAACCCATTTTGCTCCTAAAACTTTATTCTTTTCAGTGCGTGGGACTAATTCACAAACGTCTCTATCATTATGAGTTTGTAGTTCAGTTTTCATAGCATCTACCCATTTCCCCTTTTCTGGCATTTTCTGAGACTCTTTATAACTGGTGGGAATTTTTATTTCTATGCAATGTGCCTCAGCGTCCGACTCTGAATTTTCATCATTATTCTCTAAATTATCAGTGAGCAATTGTGGATTTGTAATGCTATCTGGCTGACTTTTCGAACTAGGCTTAAAATCAAAATTTTCAGGGTGAAAAACTAAACCTTTATTTTTACAAAAAGTTTCAATTTCCCTTTTACTTCTAAGTCGAACTTTATCCTCGGGATAATAATAAACATCTATTTGACCAGCTGATGCCCCTTTCTGTCTAACTTTTTCTATCTTTTTCCATTTTATTGGAGGAGAGTCCTCAGAACTTACTACAGTTTCGCCCTCTTCATCCTCAACAACAGGATCTAATTTAAAAGTTTCCCTTTTTTTAGTTTTAGCTCTATTATAAAAACACCCTTCTACTATTTTGACATGCTTTGTTTCTTGAACATTTGTAGTGCCCGGATACCAAATTTTATACCCCTTGGTACCTGACGCATACCCAATTAATATGCCCTTTTTTGATCTAGCCTCTAACTTATTAGTGTACATTCTGGATATATGTACAACAGCTAAACTCCCTATTACTCTTAAATGGCGAACAGAAAACGATCTGCCCATCCAAACATTTAATGAAGACTTACCTCCCAATTTTGCATGAGTACATCTATTTCTCAGGTAGTTATGTATTTCCACAAGTTCTGCCCATAAATCAAGGGGAAGTTTTGCCTGTATCAACATAGATCTTACCCCTTCCATTAATGTACGATTGTACCGTTCGGCAATGCCATTACTTTGGGGCGAATATACATCTGTTCGCTTATATTTGATACCTTCTTCTACTAAATAAGTCTTAAAATGATGCGATAAAAATTCACATCTACAGTCCGTTCTTAATCTTTTAATTTCCTTACCCGTCTGCCTTTCCACATAAGCTTTAAAACCTTTAAAATAATTAAAAACCTGGCTCTTATGTTTAAGGATATATACAAAAGCATAACGTGAATGATCATCAATTATGCTTAAAAAGTATCGAGCTCCACCCATAGAAGGTTCGGGGGAAGGACCTCAAAGATCAAGATGTAACAATTCTAAAATTTTCCCTGTCTTTATCTCATCTATAGCCGGAAGACTCTGCTTTGTGCTTTTGGCAAACTGGCAAGTGCCACAGACTAAAGCTTCTTCCTTAAGTTTATCTAACCCCACAACATTATTGGTTTAGAAAATTGAACTAAATTTTTAACATTTAAATGTTCATACCGTTCATGCCACAATTTCAATTTACTACTTTTTGCCATATTTACTTCATGTGTGGTAATACAGTGTGCTTTCGACACATAAAATTTGTTTACCAGAGGTACTTTCAAAAACTGCACATTATTTAAATATAAGATTGCACAAGAATTATCAAAAACAACATTAAAGTTCATTTCTGTCAAACATCTAATTGAAATTAAATTTCTAATCATTAAAAGTGAATAGTAAACATTTGCAAGTGTTACCTGCTTTGTTGTACAACCCGATTTTACCTCCAACGCCTTTAATTTCAACCGATCCTCTTGTAATGCTGGCCTTGCAACTCATACACCTAAAATTAGAAAACAAATTTTAATCATTGCAAAAGCAATCTGTAGCCGCACAGTCCAGCAAAAATTCTGTGTAGGCATCTTCGGTGACTAAGGCTGCTACAAAATGGGCACTTCTTGATTCAATCTGGGAACAACGTCCTTGCTTTTGATTTGTTTTCTGACGGCTTCCTCTCCGAGAAAAGTTAGGAATAAATCACTTACAGTCTCTCATTTGATGACCTTGTAATCCATACTTAAATCATCTCCTTGATTCAGGCTTGACATGAGGACTCCCACTTGAGGATACAAGGGCTTTACTTTCTAAATATTTTGGCATCTCAGATAATTTATTAACTTGTCTGTCATACTCCGCCAGTAGTAAAGGACGAATACCATCAACTGTGAAATCCTTATCAGGCAACTGATATAACTGTATAATCAAATTTTCATAACTGGGCGGCAAATTTTCAATTACTTGATAGGAAACTTCATCAACAGGCACAACCTTCCCAACTTGTTCTAAATCTTTCACAGCTTCAAGCACTCGATTAATGTACTCATGGTTTCCGATGGATTAAATTTCACCTCCATAAATTTTCTTCTAAGTGAGGCAATTCGAGCTCTTGAAGAAGGTTCGTGTGCAGCTTTAAGAAGTTTCCATGCTTCAAACAGATTTTTGCTTGATAAACTGTGCTTTTAATTTCTTCATTCATACTCAGACAAATCAGTGCCAGTGCTTTTTGCGACCTTAATTTAATTTTCTCTTCGTCGATCACCTTTCCAGCTGTATCTACTTTTTCTTTTAATTTATCTTCTGTTGATATAAATTCATGTAAACCTTGGCTACACAGTAGCATGTTGAATTTAAATGTCCAAGCCTTAAAATTATCTTGACCCAACTTTGGAAAGGACATTGTTGGAGTATCAGTCATCTTCAGCATTATATATAACAACAGCAATGTATTTTTCTATTTAGCAGCAATATACATTTATCTTTAAGTAGATGATTCCATTAAAACAACAAGCACGCACATCTGCTACCACTGTTAGGCCGTGGATCATTTCTATGTTGGTGAGTCATGGCAAGGGGAAAAATATCCAAAGTTTTCAAACTAAATTTCTTTAATTAAACTATGTTAATTATATAAACTATTTCATAAAAACTTGTTAAAAGTGAACTAAAATGAGCACAGCTCATATCCGCGTCTAAGGCACACAAACACAAAGTAAATTCATACAAATATTGTAGCATCTCAAGCAAAAGCAAACTTCTTTCGCAAATGGCTGCCATGTTATTGCCATCACAACTGACATGCTAATGCCACACTATCTCACCAACAGCTTGGCCTTTAAATACTATCAAAAATGAAAATAGTTAAAGTCAAAGTCAACTTGATTAATTACAGTTACAGTCAGACACAAAAGTTACGCAAAAACTAAAACCAGTTTAACTGGACACACCCACTTACCATGTCAAAGCTACAGTTAATTATTTACAAGTCCCGCATTGCAGAGTTTCTAAACCAGCAGTGGCAACAATCATTTGTTTACATTTGACAACCTGTCACACCACTGCATGTTGCAGGTAACACTTACAATTACATTTGCTTTAATAAATATATTGCTTAATTTATCTTAAGGAAACTTTAGCTGCTATACTTTAAATATTTTATTCAAAACAGTTTATGAAACTTCATTAAATTTATAAAATCACTTTGAAAATAAGTAGCATATTTTAAGTAAACAAACATCTTTTAAAAACATGCATGCTAATTGGTTATAGAGAGGACTGGGAAAACTAACTGGGATAAAATATAAGCATTTATTTTACTTTATGATATGGAAAAATAATTAGAAAATTTTAGATAAACATAACATATTACTGAACGCACCAAAGCTTATTGGACGTTCTGAACTCAAAGTTTAGAATGCAACTGTCTAACGGCTTTTCATTCGTAGCCATTCCAATTTGTGTAAGTTCAAGAGAGTAAATAACCAATCAAAATGCAATATTTTGTGTGCTTGTCACACGTCCTAGCAGTAACACAGCACCACCAAAGAACTAGATATTAGTGGTTGGGAAAAAAATTTGTTTTGTAAGTTTCAGATTTTAAATTTTGAAACAAACAACACTTGACTATTTTTGTTGAACAAAAGACTTAAATAATATTCATAGTATTATTTCATAATAGTTTACTGAAATAATTGCCATTTATTTTACTTAGTATTGGTTATTTTTTGTGCATAATTTACCGTATTTTCCGGTAATAACGCCGCACCGAGTATAACACCGCACTTGGTTAAAAATAAAAAAAATAGTTTAACGCCGCACCTGGTATAAGGCCGCACTGGGTGTAACGCCGCACCGGGTATATTCCCACATTCATTATTAAAGCAATGAAATAAAATTATTAACTGATATAAAGTAAAACATTTTGATCTTAAATAAGTAACTTATCTTTTTTGTTGTACAGTTATTTCAATGAAATCGGAACCTCATCCATTCGCTGCGCCACGATTCCCGTTAACCTTTGCTAAACTTATAACATTCAGCTTAAATGTAATGCTTTGCAGGGTAACTGCGGCGCTTACAACTCACATCTGAAGACATATTTAAGAGAAAACTAACCGTAAAATACTGTTAATCCAACACCCCCCCCAAACGTGACGAAAAATCGTAAAATAATTAGAGGGGGCGCTTACACGGGATTTTTCCGCGATCGTTTCACAAAATTTGCAAGGATGAATCATGATAAATTGAATGAATCGTGAATCTTTGAATGAATCATGAATTTTGATACTTGAAAAAATTTGTGTGTGTTTTTTTTTCTTTAACGTAAATTCTGTCGAAAAAACGCAGAAAAAAGAAAAAATTTGTCAAAAAAAACCCCCAAAAAAGCATGAAATCAATTAAAAAATCTCGAAAATAGTACATTTCTAAAGATTCATGATTTATTCATTTCCTCATGATTCATTCCTTTCTCAACCGTTCTTTTGACATAATTTGAACTTTTTTTTAGAGATTTCTTGAAGTAATTCGCGTTTTTACTGCAATCTTACGTCGAAATGTGCGTTTTTTGGCGATACTTCAGCGAAATTCATGATTTTTTCGCGATCCTTTAAAGGAATTTGCGGTTATTTTTCATGATTGTTTGGCGAAACTGGCGTTTTTTCAGCGATTTTTTGGAAGGGAGGCGCTATCTCGGGATTTTTTGAAAATTTCAAATTTTTTATAAAGTGGGGCGGATTAACGGGATTTTACGGTATATCAGTAAATTAAAATCAATTTTAAGCATCAGATTTTTTTAACCTTAAAAATATAATTCCACGTGCATGTGTATAATTGCAGCGAAAGCAACGAAAGTTTAGATTTGCCGATCTGTTTTCAAAATTTTTAATTAGTCCTGTTTACAAGCCGCACCTAGTTATTGGCCGCACTTTTGTTTACAATACAAAAAAATCTAGTTTAACGCCGCGGCGTTATTCCCGGAAAATACGGTATTGTAATTTTTTTATAGTTTCTTGCTGAAAACATTCTTAAAAAATAAATCTCATTATTAATTATGTAATTATTTTTATTTAAATGCACTTACAAATATAATTTTTTAATAAAATAACTTAGAAAATGCATTTTTTGAGATAACATATTAAATTAATTACTAGATTTCATATTTATCTTTCCATATTATATTAATTATAGAATTAAAATGCAGTCTATGGATAATAAAAGGACGCATAATCCATAATACTCTATAACCCGCATTATTCCATAATCTGCACAACCTATGGTCTGAACTTGTGCGGATTATAGATCTTTGACTGTATATATATTTATTTTTATTTAAATGCAAAGATATATCAATTTTTTAGTAAAATAACTTTAAAAAGGCATTTTTTGAGATAGCATATTAAACTAATTATTAGATTTCTTATTTATCTTTTCATATTGTATTGACTATAAAGATAAAATTCTGTCTCGGAATAATAAAAACACAAATAAATTATATAATACTCCATAATTCACAATATTCCATAATCTGCACGACCTTTGGCCCCAACTTGTACTGAATATAGAACTTTGACTGTAATGTTGATATTACTGGTAATGACAATGTTCTTATGAAATATATTTATGCAATTATCAAGCTTTTTTGGTTATTAAGTTTGCCTCGGCATGAAATAAAATTCTCTTCTTTTGTTACCTCATGCGAATTAATAATGTACCGTAAAACACGGTTAATCCGCCCCCCCCAAACGAAACGAAAAATCGTACAGTAGTTAGAGGGGAGCACTTACATGGGATTTATTCGCGATCGTCTAACAAAATTTACAGGAATGAATCATAAAATGAATGAATCATAAATTTTGATACTTGAATTTTTTTTTTTTTTTTTTTTTTTTTTTTTTTTTTTTTTAACAAATTCTGTCGAAAAAACGCAGAAAAAAGGAGAAATTAGTTTTTAAAAAGCCAAAACAAGCATGAAATCAATTAAAAAATCTTGAAAAAACGCACATTTCATCAAAGATTCATGATTCATTCATTACAAAATGATGCATCCCACTCTCATTCGCCTTTGAGAATCGGGAGGGAGGACGCTTTCTCGGGATATTTTGAAAATTTCAAATTCTTTATAAAGTGGGGAGGGGGCGTTTGATCGGGAAGGGCGGATTAACAGGATTTTACGGTACATTTATGAGGCATGTTTCATTGAATAATTTCTGAATAACGCATTTCATCTTTATAATGGATATTTAATTATACATTATCGATTATTTACAAGACCTTTGTTTATAATATTTTAATCATTTTAAAAATAATTTTTATTATTTTAATTTATTACTTTACCTAATTATTTTAATCTTTTACTATACTGTAAATATTCATTGTAATTTCTATTCCATTGTTAATTGTATTCAAATAAGATTAAAAAAAAAAAAAAAAGCAAGATTGTAAACAAAACAATGACCAGAAATCCATACACAATCTCTGGTCCCAAGCTGTGTTGATTTGAGGGAGTATACTCTTTACTATTACACCAATATCTGAATATTTTAAAAACTTCCGTATAATAAGAAAACACATCATTTGCTATGTTTGGCATGAAATTTCCGTCTGCAGTCAAAGTTCTATAATTTGCACAATTTGGTGTAAAAGGTTGTGCAAATTATGGAATATTGTGGATTATAGAGTATTATGGATTATACGTCATTTTATTATTCCTACACAGCATTTTAATTCTTTAATCAGTGTAATATGAAAGAATAAATATGAAATATAATAATTAATATAATATGTTATCTTAAAAAATGACTTTTTAAAGTTACTATTAAAAAATTGATATATCGTGCATTTAAATAAAAATAATTACATAAGCGTCAATATAGTTTTTTTTAAACAGTTGATAAAATAAAAAAGTTATATTTAAAAAAAAGTATAGATGTTTTATGACTTTTTTCAATTTTTTTATTATTTGTTTCAAAATATCACTTTTGGATCAGGAATTTGTAAATTTTCATAACATTTCATTGTTTACATTCATTAAGTAATGCGAATTAAATTGTGGAATATCGATCCTTGACTGTATTTTTGTGACAAAATCGCAAATTGAGCATAAAAGTTAAAAATAAAATAAAAAATAATATAAAATACAGATTTTAAACTAAGATGCAGGGAAGAATGGGGGAGGAGATTTTAGATCATGATATGAGGGTCAGGAGGGGAAGAAGCTGAGGTTTGGGTAGGAGGGAATAATTTAGATTATTTACTGCAACAATAATGTATTTGTATAGCATATTGTGTATTAAGGAAAATTTAAAGCAAGGAAATAAGATTTAAAATTAAGAATTTTATTGCTTAAATTACACATGTTTTGTACCAGAGGAGAGGGGGGGCAAAGACAGAAGCAGCATTTTAGGGTCAGGAAAAGATAAATGATTAAATATTGTTACAGTAAAATAAAAAATATAGAGGTGCATTTCAAGAAAAAGTAAAATTTTAACATTTTTCCTAGAGATTTTGTATTGGGGAATACTTTTTTAGACGGGGGAAGGAATTTTCTTTGTTGTTGTTATTTGTTTTTTTAATCAAAAAGCTGTCGAAATATGAAGGATACTCACACATGTATTTATCTTATTTAGTTCTAAACAAATGATAAAAACAGATTTTAAAATATATTTTTTTATTACAATTATAAGCACCTCTCCCAAATGTAACAGCTATTGCTTTTCAAAAAGCTTTCAATGAGGGTGTTTTATGAGAATTGTCATCCCAATCTACAGTAACAATAAAAACTTTTTGCCATGTTCCCAGGAGCCAATGGGGGGGGGGGGGGTCAAAAAACAGTAGAGAACAGGGGATGGCAAATGGGGAAAAAACAGCTCTTTCTTTTCTTTGTTTTCACTCTAGCATTGATTAGAGTGTGAGAAAATGCTTTGTCAGATAAAATGAGAGCCAATAATATTGATATTTAATGAAGATAAAAATTCATTACGACCATATATTATAAAAATTGGTATTTGATCAATCATCAAGCAGTAGACATAATGAGAAGTGTTAAAGATTGCACCATTTCTATCTAAACCAATTGAGCTACACATTCCTTTATTTTGAATATAGTGGACAATACTTATACTGTGTCATCAGCAAAAACTCAGATACATCCAATACTATCATCATATTTTATGCTACCAAAATTAATATAATGAAAATCTAACTAAAATATTTTCACTATCTGTTGAGTTTGTGAATAAAATGTATGAAAACATGGAAGACTGGGAGCAGAAAACCACAATGGTAAACCTACTACTCAGCGTCTAAAATTAGGTTTTCAGGTATTTTCTTCCAAGATATGACTTTGTGGACTGATTGTATTTTTATATGTAAACTGAGATTTAAATAATTCTGCAATTTCAGCTATGAATTCGATGAGGTGATTGTCTGTGCTTCCACCTCCTGGTCTAATTGTATTTCTGATGAGAGAAGTTACTTTATACAGAGCCAGATGACGGTTGTGTGGGACTCAGGGCCCAGCACCTTTTTGGGGGTTCATAACAACGAAATAATGGCTATAGTTTTTGGGGGGAATAGGGAGACATTATGACTGCAAAGTTTAAAAAAAAGATATATTTTGGTTTTTGAGAAAATAATTGCTGAAACTGCAATTTTAAGACGTCTTTTTAAAAATCATTTTATTCAATTTGGGCTTCATCAGCAGTGGACCCAAGGCCAAGGCTTAGTTGGCCTTTGCGGTATTCAGGATCTAAATTTATGTCTTCTATCTTATCCAAAAGATGTTTGTAAAAATCACATTATTAATTTTTCCAAGATTTTAGGAGCAACTAGTTTATGTTTAAAACCACAGAAAATGATTGCTCCCTCCAGACACAATTTTATTGGTGCATTTAAAAACTTCCTTGTAAAACTAAAAGGAACTGGAACATTATTCTTCTGGAGATGCCACCATTAAATAAAAATTACATACAATTCTTTCACTTTAATCCCTACCTGACAAATAAAAAGTATACATTTATCAATTTTTTTTCTATTGTTGATTCTAAGCTATTTTGGCAGCACACAACACACATTGACAATTTTTATTTCTTTTATATGCCCTTGGGCTATTCAATCAAACTTTGGAAAATATCACAATTACATTAGGGAATTTTAAACAAACCAGTACAAAATATTTTTGTGAACAAGGTACAAGTGTGCCATTTTTGAAAAAAAAAAAAATCTGCTTTTTTTAAGAATAGTTTTCTTTTTTTTTGAAATGACATATCCCTTTTTTTAGAACAGTGTTACCTTTTTGAAAAAAAATCTACCATTTTTTTTAGAATAGTGTTCCTTTTCTGAAAGAAAAATCTACCATTTTTCAGAATACCCTGTTTTAAAATTTCCAACTCGGCAGTCTTTTTTTTTTTTTGTTTTGTTTTGTTTTTAGAATCAATATAAAATTTCTCTTACTGTATAGCAAAGTTTCATTGAATAGCTTTAACCCACAGAATAAACAATGAAATTTAAAGTTTGATAAAATAAAAGAAATTTTAGACCAACCTTCATCTTGAATAACTTAAAGCAAAGAATTTTTAAGTATAAAGGTTATTTGTACAAATATCTCATTAATCAAAAGGAACAAGGAAAGTATTTGGTACTCCAGTATAGCTAAGAAGATTAATACAGCTAGTGCTTAATTGTAGTATAATTTATAGTTACTCAAGAATAGCTGAGTACTTAAGTAACTAGATTACCAAAAATAATCAATACTCTTATCTGATTTATCATTGCTAATCACATTCAAAACTGTAAATTAACAATATTAAATCTGCATAAAATTGTTAAAAATTACAAATAATAAAAGATCATACTGAAAAAACATAATAAAATCTATAAAAAATACCCCATAAACTATGATAAATAAATTAACTTTATTATGATTATCATTATATTATACAGTCGAGGATCTATAATCCGCGGACCCATAATCCGCAATTTCCCATAATCCGCGTTACTTTACGAATGTAAACAATGAAATAAACAGTTTAAAAAAAATTACAAATCCGTGATCCAAAAATGATTTTTTTTAACAAATAATAAAAAATGTAATAAAATCATAATAAAACATGTATTTTTTTTATTTACTCTTTATTTTATTGACAGTAAAAAACTAAACTGTATTACGGAACGTACCTAATCTTACTGAACGTTCGAAATGACAACTGTTCATTCGTAGCTATTTCAGTTTGTGCAAGTTCAGGAGAGTAATAGTAAACACAGCACCAGCTGAGAACTAAATATTATACCGTAAAAATACCGTTAATCCGCCCCCCCCAAACGTGACGAAAAATCGTACAATAGTTAGAGGGGGGCGCTTACACGGGATTTTTCCGCGATCGTTCAACAAAATTTACAGGAATGAATCATGATGAAATGAATGAATCGTTGAATGAATCGTGAATTTTGATACTTGAAAAAAATTGTTTTTTTTTTAAACGTAAAATCTGTTGAAAAATCGCAGAAAAAAGGAGAAATTTGTAAAAAAAAAAAGCCAAAACAAGCAAGAAATCAATTAAAAAATCTCGAAAAAATGCAAATTTATCAAAGATTCATGATTCATTTATTTCAGGTTTTGAAACAAACAACACTCGACTCTTATTTTTGTTAAACAAAAGATTTCTTAAATAATATTCATAGTACTATTTCATTATAGTATACTGAAGTAATTACCATTTATTTTACATTGTGTTGGTTATTTTTTGTGCATAATTTGTTCTCATTTTTTTTATACTTTCTTCCATTCCTTAAAAATAAATCTCATTATTATGTAATTATTGTTCTTTAAATACATATATATATCATTTAAAAAAATAAAATAACTTTAAAAATGCATTTTTTTAGATTATTTATTAAATTAATTAGTAGATTTCATATTTATCTTTCCATATTATACTGATTATAGAATTAAAATGCTGTCTAAGAATGATAAAATGACGCATAATCCATTGTACTCTATAATCCGCAAAATTCCATAATCTGCACAACCTTTGGCCTCAACTTGTGCGGATTATAGATCTTTGACTGTAGTTCTGATTAGCTATGTTACGCTATATAGTTTTCAAAAATTAAGAGTAAATTTAATCAGTATAATTGGTATCATACTGGCTGCTATTGTACTTGACCTGGCTCAAAAAGTACCCCTTATTCTGTATACCTGTAAATACCCCTTATTCTTGTAAGAAATTCTTTAGTGCTTTTCTGAGGAGTAAACTGCATATGGGGAAAAAATTTGTCTTCTAAATACTTCATAATTTATCTTTGACTTCAAAATATTTATTTTCGAATATAAGAAAAGTATGTTCATAACATTAAGTTAAAAAAGTTACGACTCAAAAAAGATCTTTAAATAATAATTCAAAACACAATTTTTTTAGTACAATCAAAGATCTATAATCCACACAAGTTGGGGCCAAAAGTTGCGCGGATTATATAGAATAATGGATTATGCATCATTTTATTATTCTTAGACAGCATTTTAATTCTATAGTCAGTATAACATGGAAAGATAAACATGAAATCTAGCAATTTATTTAATAATTAATTTCAAAAAATGCATTTTAAAGTTATTTTATTTTAAAAAAAATTATATATATATGCTTCTATCGATATGTCATTTTCACATTTACACTTTATCCTGCACATTTCTTAATACAGTAGAGGACCTATTATCCGGAATCGTCGGGATCGAGGGCTTTCCGGATTTTGGAATTTTCCGGATTTCGGGTCCGTCCGAAACTCGACACTCTCCCCCCCCCTCAAAAGAAAAGAAAAAAAAACAAGGAATATAGCACTGCTATCTAGAATATGAATGAAAAATGTGTTGTATGAGAAGTCTGTGGAAAAAACACTAAGCTACAATTTTGACTCTTGTACTATAGTACAAAGTCTCAAATCCAGACATCCAAAATTCAGAGCTCTTCAAAATCCGGAGGTTTTGCCAACTGGCTTTATATATATATATATATACACTGGTGTCCAAAATTTAAGCATAATTGGTAATTAAGTAATTATTTTTAAGTAATGAAAGAAATATGAATTGAAATGTGCTGAAACTCCAGGTGTGTAAACAAAATAGTACGCGTCACATATTTTCGCGAAGAGTTTTCCCCGAAATCGAACAGGGGACCGTCAACAAATTGAAAAAAACGAAGATCTTTTGGATAACCCTGTCAAAACTAATGTAGCAAAAGCGTTCAAACTGCAAATTGTGATTAATTGGCTTATTGTAATGTACTGTGTTAATTTTTACAAGGATAGCATGTATACTCGTAGAGAAATTAAGGTTTTTATAAAAACAGTCCTAAATTTTTCCAAGTTTTTTGCTTATAATTTGCAGAGTTCTTATTATAAAATAATGTTCTTTTCTGAAAATATGACAAACATCATTGTACACAATACCCTGTCATCAGAATTTAAAAATAATAAAAATTGTATGAAAAATGAGTATGTTTAGTAAATAATTTTTCATTGCGCATGCGTCAACGATATCAAAATGTCATTTGCATATTGTGTTAGCTAAATGTATAGAGCAACTTCTGTAAAAGTTTCAAAAACATAACTTGAAAATTCTGAAAATGGGAGCCTATAGAATCAACTCAAAATCCGTTATTCCTAAAGGAAGCAAAAAAATCAGGGGTTTTACCTAAATATAGTTGTACGTGCAATATTGTGTAGGCACTAAACAATGGAATATGGATACAACCCCTCATCTTTTTGCTTCATTTAGGGAATAAAGGATTTTGATCTCATTCTATCAACGATAATTTTCAGAATTTTTAAGCTATGTTTTTGAGACTTTCACAAAAGTTGCTCTATACATTTAACTAACATAATATGCAAATGAAATTTTAATAGCGTTCACGCATGCGCAGTAAAAAATTATTTAGTAAACCTGCTCATTTGTCATACAATTTTTATTATTTTTTAATTCTGATGACAGGGTATTGTGTACAATGATGTTTGTCATTTTTTCAAAAAAGAACACTATTTTATCTTAAGAACTCTGCAAATTATAAGCAAAAAACTTAGGACTGTTTTTATAAAAACCTTAATTTCTCTACGAGTATACATACTATCCTTGTAAAAATTAACACAGTACATTACAATAAGCCAATTAATCATAATGTGCAGTTTGAACGCTTTTGCTACATTAGTTTTGACAGGGTTATCCAAAAGATCTTCGTTCTTTTTCAATTTGTTGACGGTCCCCTCTTCGACTTCGGGGAAAACTCTTCGCGAAAATATATGACGCGTACTATTTTGTTTACACACCTGGAGTTTCAGCACATTCCGATTCATATTTCTTTCATTACTTAAAAATAATTATTTAATTACCAATTATGCTTAAATTTTGGACACCAGTGTATATACCGTAAAATACCGTTAATCCACCCCCCCCCCCCAAAGGTGACGAAAAATTGTAAAATAATCGGAGGGAGGCGCTTACACATGATTTTTCCGCGATCATTTCCCAAAATTTGAATTTTTTGCGAAATATCTGCAGGATTTTTTCGCGATATTTGACGAGATTTGCAGGGTTTTATCGCGATATTTGACGAAATTTGCAGGGTTTTATAGCGATATTTGACGAATTTGCAGAGTTTTTTCGCTATACTTGAAAAAATTTGCATTTTTATGGGCATGAATCATGATGAAATGAATGAATCATGAATCTTTGAATGACTTATGAATTTTGATACTTGAAGCAATACTTGAAAAAATTTACGTTTTCTTAAAAAAAAAAAACGTAAATTCTGTAGAAAAAACGCAAAAAAAGGTGAATTTTGAAAAAAAAAAGCCAAAAAACCATGAAATCTTAAAGAATTTTGAAAAAACGCACATTTGATCAAAGATTCATGATTCGTTCATTTCATCATGATTCACCTCGTCCTCAATCTTCTTCATTTCTGGATTTCGGGTCCTTCCGAAATCCGGAAAATAGGTCCTCTACTGTAATTTGAAGCTAAAATTTAGACTGCTTCAGTGAAACATATACTTTGCTTATAACTCTCTGCAAACTTTAAAGTTCATACTAAAGTAAGCCGATTTTTCATTAAAAGACTTAAAAAAAACACAAGCAATCAATCTACAGGAGGCAAACTCAAGCAGAAGCCGGCAGTGGTAACCATGCTCACGTGGGACTACTTACAAACATTAGCAGTGAAAAAAGCGCCACATTTCTTTTATTACAAACGCGAATTACTATGCTTTCCATTATTCATTTTGCACCATGTATATGCATTAGAGTGAAAAGTAAAATAAAGACACATGAGCTGTAAATTCATAAACATCAACTGTGCTTGTTGCCAAATTAAGAATGTAATAGAATGAAAAAAAAGAGTTCCCTGGCTAAAGATGGAAGATTGGAATTCCTGAAAGACTAGATCTTGAGAAATCAATCAGAGTTTGCCTGTAGTTGAAGGTTCCTGTTTGTCTTTTGTGATGTTGGTAAAACCTTTGCAATTGATCACTATGATTGGTTATGTTGATTCGACCCTCCCAACCCTTTATGTCTAGTTCTAACTGCTAGGAAGTGTGACAAGCACACAAAATAGTGCGTTTTCATTCATTTTTTATTCTCCCTAACTTACACAAGCTGCAATAGCTATGAATGAAAAGCCGGCATTTAAAACATTCAGTAAGCTTAGGTGCATTCCGTAATATGGTTTAGTTTTTTACTGTTGATAAAAAAACAAGTAAATTTTTAAAAAATACATGCTTTATTATGATTTTTATTATATTTTTTATTATTTGTTTAAAAATATATCATTTTTGGATCACAAATTTGTAAATTTTCTTAACTGTTTATTTCATTGTTTACATTCGTACAGTAACGCGGATTATAGATCCTTGGCTGTATACCGGCCATTTTCAAATTTCACTTACATATGCTGTCCAAGAATAAAAAGAAGAAAATTCAAACATGAATTAATATTTAAAGTTTGATTTCAACCACACATTAGCTAAAGAAGACTATATTGAAAATTACTAACATGAAAAATTTAAAAAATCAATAAAAATTTTTCACATATAAATCTTTAAAATTGTGATTCTAAGCAAAAATGCTTGTCCCATTTCAAATTTTATGTAATTAACTGTTATTTTTGAAAATCTAATTTAAGTTTTTTTAATAAAGAGATTTAATTTTTTTAAATATAAACTGTTAGAGTTCTACAAAAATGAAAAAAGTTGTTTACAAGAGATATTTTCTTAAAGAAATTAACAGAAATATTTTGCTCCTCACTTTGTGACCCTGTTATTACGTTAGTCAAAATAGGTTTCTAATTCTGCCTAAAGTTAGCAGCAAATATTCGGCGATATAGTTAAACTATTCACACAACTACTACTTGCCATATTTTACTCTTCAATTGTAAAGCAATATAATAGTGGCAAAAATCAGCTTCCATCAAAGTTGGAATTTTTTTTCGCTGTCAAGTCTCTTACTGTAAATTTTAATATTAAAATAAGGATTTTTGCACTTTTATAATTAAATATTGTTTACTAAATAGTTTCAGAAGGTATGCGTATTATTATCTAAGTTAGAAATTATACAAGCTAGTTCATTTCTAAAAGTTTAATTTAAAATGTCAAGCCCGTTGCCATGTGTGTAAGTGATGAAATGTAAGCTACTAAGTAAGTTTACTAAATATTTTTAGAAGTTATGTAAATTATTATCTAAGTTAGAAACTATACATTTAGTTCATTTCTAATACTCTCTTTTGAAAAGCAAGTCCGTTACCATGAAATGTAGTCGAATGGTGAAAATAGCCCATACTTTACTTATATAGTGTATGTGAATTACTTACTTGATAGTTGCTATTCATCTAGAAAAAAATCCAGTTTACCTGTGTGCCAAATATTTTAAATGACTATAAATGTCAGCAAAAGTGGAAGTTGTGGCACATTGTGTTTAATCATCATTTGATGCTCACACACAATCATCGTTCACATTTTGTGTCATCATACGATCATAGTTCTAGAATTTTATGTAGAAGAATAATGGAAGAAACATATCATACCATTAATTTATTTTAGTAAGGAAGACATGTTCGGAAACTGATTAAAAAAATTAGTTATTGTAACAATGGGAATACACCCAGTTCGTCCATTTTATCACAGACGCCAATACAACGAATGAGTCACGAAAAAAAAGAGGTCATTCATAAATATTGAATCAATAAATATACTCATATACTGCAATACAAATGTAACAAAACAAAATATTTATTTATAAAAAAAGGATAGAATTTGTCAAATTTTTCAAATTTAGCACTTAAAAATACTCTCGAGTTAAAAATTGGACGCAATTTAATTTTGGAAAACATAGGAAAATTTATCTTAGTTTCTTTGGTGAAGCTTATTTCTTTTCATGGTTGTCTGCAATCAGTATTGCAACCAAAGATTAAAAAAGTACTAGTCATATCGTCATTGCAGTAATTTAATTAATAAAAAATATTGATAATTACTATACAGGGTAAGAATGCTTGAATCACTTTCAATGATTCATGATGTACTAATTCACGATTCATTCTTTCATTGGCGTCTTGTCTCTTTCGTTGTTTGTAATATCACATCAGGTAAATTTTAATACTTAAATTTATTGTACACAACCTTTTTACTAAAATAAGTTATTGGTTAGAGACTAAAGTTTCTTTCGTTACTTTTTAACTAAAAAATCTACAATTTGCTTTTTCATAATGACTGCACGAAATTTACTATTTTGCATCTTTCATTTTTGCTGATTTATGATTGAGTCATTTAAAGCTTTATTAAAGCATTACATTTGCAGCTGATAGCTTCTTTTATTATTATTTTTTACTAGTTTAATTTTAAATTAAAATAAGAAAATTCCTTTGAAAAAAATTTCTTATGTAAATAAAATCGCATGGCAATAATAATTTTTTTTTTTTTTTTTTGTTTAAATGAACTTTTGGACAATTGACATTTTTCAATTACTCCATGTATTAAGAGTTTTTTTTTTATTTCAAACGATGAACGTGAGATGGATAAAATTGTTAAGTTATCATTATGAAGCAAATAACTCACTTGAGCAGATTTAAAATAAAGAAAAAATACTTTAATATACGAGCTGCATGTTGCCGCATCAAACCGGCAAAATTGACAACAACTGAAGTGACTAACTGTTGCCACAAGAGTAAAAACAAACTTACATGAAATATTTTGTTTTAACATATAATGAATGAATCATTAGTGAATGAATCTTAACACTTTCCCTTGTTAAAATAAAATATCATAAAAAAAATAAAAAAAACAGTTAAAGTTCTAGGAATAAATAGTTCTTATAAAAGTCCTATTTTAGAACATAGAGTCAATAGCCTTGGTTTAAAAAGAGCCTTAGTCATCATATCGGCTATTTGATCTTCAGTAGAAACCTGTTGTACTACTAATTGTTTTTCTAGAACTTTTTCTCTAATGAAAAAATGTTTAATGCTGATATGCTTGGTGCGATGATGAAATTCTGGATTTTGTGCTAATCTAATTGCAGCTGTGTTATCAATTTGAAGCACTGGCATTCCATCTAATTTTGTAACACTGGTAAAAAGAGATTTCAACCAAATTACTTCTCTGGCACATTCATTAGCAGCAATTATTTCTGCTTCTGTCGTAGAAGTTGCAACTACAGACTGTCTTTGGCTAAGCCATGATATAGCACCACCACTATACAAAATCACAACACCACTAGTGGACCTTCCAGATATTTTACATCCACCAAAATCTGCATCACTGTAACATTCTAGTAATCCTGGTTTGTAATTATGCTTGTATATAATACCTTTATCATATGAACCAGCAATGTATCTAAATACACGTTTCACTTTCATCCAGTTTTCTGGGATTTTCTAAATGACGAGAAAGAACACCGACAAAAAAAGCAATATCTGGCCTTGTGCCTATCATTAAATACATTAAAGTACCAACAGCTTCTCTATAAGGGAAGACTTCACTGCTATGTTCATCATTCTTCTCTGCATTTATGCTTTCTTTAAGAATAGGAGTGGATACTGGTTTGGAATTTTCCATATGAAACTTTTTAAGAATTCTTTTGGCATATGCTTGCTGATTAATTTTGATACTTCCATCCTCAAAATGATGAATTTCAAGACCAAGAAAAAAGGTTGCCTGTTTGGTTGTGATTTTGAATTCTGACTTCAAATCATTTATAAATTTTTCTGATTCTTTGAAATCGGTTGCTGCTACTAAACCATCATCAACATACAAACAAACAATCAGTTTTTGTTCATCTTTTTCTCTTATGTACAAGCATGGATCAGCTTCACTTATCTTAAATCCAAGTTTTGATAAAAATTCACCAAAGTACCTGTTCCAACAGCGAGAAGCTTGTTTTAGTCCATACAAACTGCGTTTCAACCTACATACTTGATTAGTACCATCACTATATCCCTCTGGCTGCTGCATGTATATAGCTTCATCAAGTTTCCCGTACAAAAATGCTGAACAAACATCAAACTGGGTAAGATGCATTTTTTCATTAGCTGCTATACTCAGAATTGAACGAACAGTACCCAACCTTGTCACTGGGCTGTAGGTTTGCTCATAGTCTATTCCATAACGCTGAGTAAATCCTTTGGCAACTAACCTGGCTTTGTATTTGTCAACTGAACCATCAGGATTTTTCTTAATCCAGTAGACCCACTTGCATGGAATAACTTTAGAATTTCTTGGCAATTCTTCTAAGGTCCATGTTTCATTTTCAATTAATGAAGACATCTCTGAATCCATAGCTTCTTCCCAATTCTTGCTCTGTTGACATTTAATAGCTTCTTCAAAAGTTGAGGGTTCTTCAAAATCTGCAATAAAAGCTTCGGCTACCATGATATAGTCTTCGTAGCGCTTTGGTTTTCTTAAAACTTTTCTATTTCTGAGCTGTTTTGTCTCCGATTCGTGGTTTGAGTCATCATTAATGTTATTATAATCTTCATCAGATTCATTTTCAATATCTTCATATGATTTTTCTTCTAACTTTCCTTGATCTTTAGACTTGGAAACCATTTCATTTTCATCTGTGAAGGGAAGATAAACAGTCTTTTCACAATTTAATATTTTCTCATTAAATTTTACATCTCTTGAACATATGATAGTATTTGATTCTTGAATTCAAAGACGATACCTTTCATCACCATCATACCCTATCAAAAAAGCTTTGGTAGCTTTATTATCCATTTTTCTCCTTTTCTGCTTTGGTATGTGGGCATAGCAAATTGATCCAATGATTCTTAGGTGTTTTATTCGTGGTTTCTTACCTGTCCATAATTCATAAGGACTTACACTTTTAACTGACGATTTTCCTGTTCTGTTGAGTATATATGCTGAAGTATTGATAAGTTCAGCCCATAATGCTGGAGGAAATTTTACTTCAGGATTAGAATTCTTCAGTGTTCTCGCCATTTCCACAAGAGTTCTGTTTTCTCTCTCGCTTCCCCCATTTTGCTCAGGAGTGTATGGAGCTGTCAGTCTTGGGATAATACCTTTCTTTTTTAGAATTACTCTCACTTTTTTATTATCAAATTCTCCTCCATTATCACTAATCAATTCTTTTACAGAATGGTCCATATTTTTGACATAAGCTAGGTATTCTTCAAGAGCTTTAGTAACATCAGATTTCTGTTTAAGGAAGTAAACACAACGAAACTTGGTAAATTGGTCCTTAAAAAGAACAAAATACTGAAAACCCCTAAAAGATTTGTCGAAGGGACCACAAACATCTGTTGAAATTAATTCACCAGCTGAGGAGCAATTATTCCTAGATCCAAAACTTAATCTGTGGGCTTTTCCGTAAATGCACGCTTCACATAAATTATCTTGAACATTAACCTGTATGTCAAGTTCAGAATTTAAAATAGATTTTATGTGACGTTTGTCTTGATGACCAAAACGCTCGTGATAGAGCTGAAGCACTGAATCATCTGACATAGCTAAATTTACTTCAACAGATTTTTTTGGAGTAACGACTTTCATATCTGCTTTGAAGAGTCCTCTTCCTTTACTTCTAGTGCCATGTAAAACGCATATGTTGTTGATCTTCAGCCAGCATTCTGTTGCAGTAGATTCAGAAACACTGTTTACATATCTGTCATGGGTGGCCAACACAGAGAATAAATTCTTACTGATCTCAGGGACGTACCATACATCTTTCAGTTCTTTGAACTGTTTCTTGCCGTTAACTATGGTGACAATTTGAAGTGTACCTTTCCCAATTGCTGGAAGAACTTTTCCATTTGCTGTTGTAATTCCATGTGGTGACTCGAATTTTTCAAAATGAATAAAGTTCTTGTTATCCATGGTTATATGCTTGGAGGCACCGTTGTCAATATACCAGCTATCTGAGTGGATTTCTGAAGCAAATACCTCTTCTTCGACAGATATTAGGCCTAAGGTAGTGGCTGTACAGGAAGTCCCAGCATTTCTTGAATCGGGCTTAGGTGGTCTACCATCTGCAATCCATTTTGGGCATGATTTGACCCAATGGCCTCTTTTGTTACAGTACTTACATTGACTGTTTTTTCTGTTGGAAAAAGAATTTTTATTTCTTTTCTCTTTTACTAAAAGAGCTTCTTGCTCAGGTGTGTTTTTTCATGATTTTTGAATTCTCTTTCATAGGAGCACAACTGTGTTGTTAGTTCATCCACAGTTCTTTTCTCTTCATCTAGAAGCAACCAACTGGATCGAAAAGATACATATTCTTTTGGTAGGATATCCAAAACTTTGCAGCCCAGCAGCAACTCTGGCAATGCAGGCTCATTTCTATTTTGTAGACCCGAATTAAGCTCGTTCCACAAATTTTTCAATACTGAAAGATGTGCCGCTACACTGTCGTTTTCGTTCCATTTGAATTGGAAAAATCTCATGCATATATTGTACAACTGGTTTTCCGATGATGCTTCAAATAATTTGTGCAACTCAGTCCATATTTCTCGTGCTGTTTCAAACCGCATTACCTTTTGTAGCGTTTCTTCGGTCATTGAATTAGTTAAAACAACCATCGCACTAGTATTTGCTTTCTGATAATTTTTCATATCCTTTTCATACTTCGTACGATCTGCATCTGCAGCGTCTGTGGCAATATCAGCAGGCTTAACTAATGTCCCTTGAACTACTTCTAATGCACCTGTGTGGCAGTTCAAAATAAATTTTATTCTGTACTTCCAGACTTGCCAGTCACTTTCACCAGCTAATGGTTTAATCTGGACTTTAGCTAGATCCATATTCTTGTTTTATGAACTGGTGAAACCAACGTGGTTGACCGTGCAAATTAGGCCTAATGCAGTATACTAACAGCTTGTTAAGAAAATTTGAACTTATGTGCGAAGGGAAGCGATATTGTTCCCATAACCTGATAAAATTGTTAAGTTATCATTATGAAACAAATAACTCACTTGAGCAGATTTAAAATAAAGAAAAAATACTTTAATATACGAGCTGCATGTTGCCGCATCAAACCGGCAAAATTGACAACAACTGAAGTGACTAACTGTTGCCACAAGAGTAAAAACAAACTTACATGAAATATTTTGTTTTAACATATAATGAATGAATCATTAGTGAATGAATCTTAACAGATACTGATATGTTATTATTATTATTTTTGGTTTTCGATATTGGTTTTTTTTTTCTATATGTTCTGTGATGTGACCGTCTAATAAATATTTTATGTATTTATAGAAGAAGCTACATTTATCATGAAAAATATTATAATTTTTTCTAAATCTTACGAAAATAATTAACATCTTAAACTTTTAATTTTGAAATATTGTGTTGCTCATAAAGTGAATTTGATTATAGTGTATTATAATGATTCTGTTCAATTGAAAATAAATACCTATTTTTCAAATAGTTGATCGCATGATGAAGTTTCTTTCAATTGCTTATCAAAATTTACAAAAAAGGATGCATACATTTAAGTTATTTTGGTTGAATCGTAGAACAAGCAAAACACTTGGTAAATTGATAAATGAATTTTTATTGTTACCAGTTTGTTTCTTAAATTCTTTTCACTACTGTGTCTTGATCCAAAAATATGGCGAGTTTGTTAATGTTGTTTGGTTTATTGTTGCTTGGATGGTTTGCTTTTTTTTTTAAAACATGTTAATATTTTAATAATTTTAAACTATCTAAATTTTCATTCTTATAGTTTATTACTTATTTTATTATACTGTAAGCATTCATTATAGTTTCAATTGCGTTATTAACTACATTCAAATGACTAGTTCCAAAATGTAAACAAAGCAATAATCAGAAATCCACAAAACTCTAAAGTCTGCTTTAGCTCTGGTCCCAAGCTGTGCAGATTATTTGTACATCAAAGGTGAGAATGGCTTTTAAAAGTTTTATAATGATGTACAGTTAATTCCCTCAATTCCGCAACCCTAAAATCTGCACTCAATTTACGGATGTAAACACTGAAACATTCAGTTCAAATAAAGGAACAAAATTTGACTTGTTTAGTTTTATATTAATGCCATTTATATTTTAATTTGTAATTTTTGTTAATATTGCTGAATTCATGTCCTTTTCATGCAGGAAGAATAAATTTATTTCTGAGGAAATTCAAGATATTGCTGATATTGCTAGTAATCACAATCTTCTTGATAAACATATTTATGTATTAATCAACTTTTTTAGTTACTAAGTGTGGCTAAACCTGAAATAAAACTTCCTTGTTTTATGAGGCTAGTTTCATTGAATAATTTAAAAAAAATACATCTAATCTGTATACTGAATATTTAACCTTACATTATTGATTATTAACCTGATCTTTGGTTTAAATATTTTATTCATTTTAAAAATTATATAAATTTTTATTATTTTAGTTTATTACTTAGTTTAATATTTTATTATATTGTAAGTATTCATTATAGTTTCGATTGCATTGAAATTAAGGTTTAAATAATGTAAACAAAGCCTTGACCATAAATCTGTAAAACTCTAAAATACACACAACCTCATGTCCCAAGCTGTGCCGATTTAAGGGAGTCTAATGTATTTCAGTTTTCTGAAAGTTTGTCGCTATTACAAATTAAATTAGGACAGATCACCCTGTATATTTTATAAATATATGGTTTGCGACTCCATGTTTTAAGGCAATTTTTTTGATGCATTCTATAATCCCTCTTAATTGATCAGTTGAATTTGGGAACACCTTGCATATTCTTTTCTCATATACAGTAGAGGACCTATTATCCGGAATCGTCGGGACCAAGGGCTTTCCGGATTTTGGAATTTTCCGGATTTCGGGTCCGTCCGAAACTCGACACTCCCCTCCCCCCCCCCAAAAAAAAACACGGAAATTTAAAAATAGTAACAAATTATAGCACTGCCATCTAGAATATGAATGAAAAGTGTGTTATATGAGAAGTCTGTTGAAAAAACACTATGTTACAACTTTGACTCTTGTACTACAGTACAAAAGTCTCAAATCCGGACATCCAAAATTCAGAACTCTTCAAAATCAGGACGTTTTGTTAACTGGCTTTATATATATATATATATATTACCGTAAAATACCATTAATACCCCCCCCCTCCAAAAAAAACTGATGAAAAATCGTAAAATAAATAGAGGGGAGCGCTTACCCGAGATTTTTGCGCGATCGTTTCACAAAATTTGCATTTTTTCGCGATATTTGACGTAATTTATAGGGTTTTATCGTGATAATTGACTAAATTTGCAGGGTTTTATCGCGATATTTCACGAATTTGCAGAGTTTTTTTAGCGATACTTGAAAACATTTGCGTTTTTTTATGGTAATGAATCATGATGAAATGAATGAATCATAAATTTTTGAATGTATCATGAATTTTGATACCTAAGCAATTCTTGAAAAAATTTGCGCTTTTTTTAAAAAACGTAAATTCTGTCGAAAAAACGCAGAAAAAAAGGGAATTTAAAAAAAACAGCCAAAAAAGCAAGAAATCTATTAAAAAATCTCGAAAAAACGCTCATTTCATCAAAGATTCATGATTCATTCATTTCATAATGATTCATTTCGTTCTCAATCGCCTTCATTTCCGGATTTCGGGTCCTTCCGGATTTCGGAATTCCGGATAATAGGTCCTCTACTGTATTAATTTATTCATTTTTCAGTTTAAGACAAGATTTCAATATACGCAGGTTCTTTTTTCACATATTATTTTTGATATGCCTAAAAACCTCTTCTCCTTTAAAAAGAATAATTTTTACACTTTATTGTAGAATATTGACGATTTAAAAATGTATGCATTTTTTCAAAAATTTTTGTGCTAGGCCAAATTTTACTGAATTTTGAATGGCCACTCTGAGACAATGATTTTGACATGGGCCGGGTCAAAACGGTAAGTAAATTTTTATCTGTGTTGACTAGAAAGAATGAAACCAGTCCTGGATCTTTATAGAAAAAATAAGTTTAACCTGCCTTAAAAAATGTAGTAACTCAGTCCTTAGGTACAGAAGCCAGCCCATGCAGATGTCTGATTAAGGCATACATCCCTAGTCTATCCTAAGGAAGTTATATAAAGATCATATGATTATAAGTCGATAACAAAGGTTTTGGATTTCAGTCATTTCTTTTCAATTATATCAGAGTTGCAATCTTTAAATTATATTTTCTTCTTAATTTTTTTATACACTGGGTGTCCCAAAAATGACTGATGGATTTTAAAATTCAATAACTTGCAAACGGTGACAGCTATTTAAAAAATTTTTGCAGGAGGGCTATGTATAATGTCAGGAGTTTTTTTACCGTTATTTTTTATTTTAGTTTGCATCTCAAACAATAGTAATCGCTGATAGCGATTGAAGGCCAGGCCGACCACTCACTCAGCACTGATCACCTGGTCTTCAATCGCCGTCAGCGCCACCTATTGTTTGAGGTGTGAACTAAAATAAAAAAATTACAGTAAAAAAACTCCTGACATTATACATAACCCTCCTGCAAAAATTTTTTAGATAGCTGTCACCGTTTGCAAGTTATTGAATTTTAAAATCCATCAGTCATTTTTGGGACATCTGGTACAAGCTTAATGCAAAATTCTAACATCTTCATGTGTATTCATTATCCTACATGCATATATTTGAAATAAAAAAATGGTACTAATTATTATATTTACTTTGTGTAGATTGTTTACAACTACATTATTTCAAGAAATAAGTTTTTAAAAATGTCAGGTACATTCTCAATTGTGCACTTTTGTAAACTTTAATATAGTGTTCCCAGCAACACAGAATCATTAAAAGTCTAAAAAATCAGGAATTTTCAAAGAAGTCAGAAAAAGTAAGAAAAATTAAAAATATTAGAAAAAGTTATAAAACATACAAATACTTTCTCCAAAGTTGTGAAAAAGTCTGTGGGGGTGGGGGGGATAATGTAAAATTCATTAAATTGTGTTGGAGAGGAGGATTTAGAAAATTTTTAAAGAAATGCAAAACAAACTGAGAAAATCAAAGCACAGTAGCAGAAAAAAAATGGATGATTTTATATAAGGATTGTGAAAATGAATAGCAAACTTCATTGTATTCCTGCTTGGTCATTGAAGTTTTTGTATTTGGTCAGGTAAAAGTTCAGCTATGTTTTACAGGAAACCCTGAATTGCTAATTTTAAGCCTATCTGTGTGAATGTGAATACAGAAATATTGATGCTAGAATTTGGAAATTGATTCTTATTGCCATCAAAGCAGTTTTATAGAATGCTGATTTTTATGTACTCTCAAATTTTCCAGATTTGCCTGTCACTAATAGAGAGCACCAGTTTGTCCTAAAGATTGGAGTCCATCACAACGTAGTTATCTGAGATCTGCTTATTGAGGATAGGACTGATTGGACATTAGTGTTATGTGTCAGACGGAAAGATAATACTTCTCAACTGCTTTCCTCGTACATTCCAAAGGTGAGTTAATGAGTCAATTTTTATTATTTAAATACTTCCTAATCCCTTTTGAATTTTGATACGGTTGAAATGACATCATTCAATTGAAATTGGGGTTTGCACTTCTTAAAATTAGTGAATATAATTTAATTTTATCTTGTTTTTTCAGATTTAAAAAAAATCAAATAGATAATCATCTTGTGTAGTTTTTTTGTTTTATAAAACACAAGTTGTTTTCAAAAAGTAAGAATACACCTAATGCAGTAGGAAAGAAAAAAATTTAATGAGTGCATTAATAACGCATATTGAAACATTGAACAATTATCCTTTACCTTATTGTTTTGTCTCCATGTATATAAGAACTCTGAGGTAAACAAAAGAAAAAAGATTTAATGTGTACATAGGCAACATGTTCTAACTTTTCCTTGCAGTGAATCTATATCTGCACTGTGAGTCTGTTTCATGCAGCACATATTTAGTCACTTCAGAATCTCACCAAATGGGAAACATTTATATCATATGTTTTCTTCTTGTAAAAGTTCCCATCTTGCAAATAAATATTTAAAAAGAAATTTTTACATGTTATCAATCTACAAAATGTAATGAAATGGTGTTGGGTTTTATGTCGATGTAGAACCAATATTTACGAAGAAACAAAGCAGATTGGCCATCTGTGATGCACTTCAAAAAAGGAGGAAGCAATTCGAGAAATGAGTGTCTGAAAAAACAAGTCATTGGACAAAACTTCCATGATGATGGTGAAATATAAATATAAATTTATATACGGTTGCAAAAATAGACAGTAAACTTTTATGGCTGTAGGAAACAAAAGGTTGTCAACAGAATAAAGGCTGCTAGTTAATTAGTTTCCAAATTCCTGTAAATAATGTTAAGTCTATAGGTATTTCACACATTCTTTATCAAAAGTTTGTAGCCAAGAGATTAATATTTGTAGCTTTTTTTTCTGTGCACTCTTAAGAAACATTTATTTTTTCATAGTTGTCAATATATTTTTTTAATCTGTGAATTAATTAAAAGGGAGTTTTACAAGTTGATGAACTGGGATTAAAATTTTAATGCATCATATGAATTTAAGCATAGATTTTAGAAATATTTTGACAACTATTCAAAAACGAGAAAAAAAAATACTAAAAAGGTTGATTTTCTGAGGAGATATTTTAAATATAAAAATGCATTGAATGCCTATAGACTTAAAAAGAATTGCAAAATTAAAGGATTTGCTTACAGCTTTAACAAATGCTTGGTCAATGTAGACAACTATATCAAAATATAAGGCATATACCATTAAATATTTTGTAAAGGATATTTTATTAGTTAAAAGTTTATTGGATGAGTATGTGGCATTATATCGATACTTTTCAAAAAAAACTTTATGCATTTTTAATACAGAGCTTCAAAAATGAAATTATTTTTACAAGATTGCTCTAACTGGATTTTGTTTACATTGAGAAAAGAATACATATTGTATTCATTTTACAAAATTATGCTGCATGTTGGAACCAATGCTATTTTTTACTAAATATTCATTATTAGAAATTTATTATCACTAATTAGAAAATATGAAGGAACTTTGATGTAAATTGTCTGCCCCCCCCCTTGAATTTATTTCATAAATTTATAAAAATACTGTCACAGATACATCCTTGTAGAAAGACTCTCCTATCTCAAAGATGATGAGTGTAATGTGATAAAGCAAAGCCATTTATGGGAGATTTGTGAACAATTTTCAAATTTCAGTTCAACTCATTCATACTTTTATTCATTCAATACTACATGATACTGTAAAAAGAAAGAAAAAAGATTTCTTGGAATAATAAGTTTAAAAAAAGCATATACAGCTTGATACTCACTGAAAGTATGATACATTGTGCTATTAAATAGTATTAACAAACGATATCAAAACAACGGCAAACTAAATACAATAGACTCCCTCAAATCTACACATAATTTATGGATGTAAACAATGAAATATTTAGATTAGATATCGGGATAAAATTTGACTTTTTAGTTTTATACCAATTTCTTACATATTTTAATTAATAAATTTTGTTATAAATTACTGAATTAATGTTTTTTCTTGAAGGAAGCATAAATTTATTTATGAAAAAATTCAAGATACTGCTGATATTGATAATCATAATCTTTTTACCAAATATATTTATGAAGCTTTTTTAGTTATTAAGTCAGGCTAAAACTGAAATAAATCTTTATTTTAGGATTTTGATGTGAATTAGTAGTGTACCTATATGAAGCAATTTTCACAGAATAATTTAGGAAAAATACATTTAATCTTTATTATGAGTATTTAAATATACATTATTGATTACTAACTTGACCTTTTCTTTTAATACTTTAATGATTTAAAAAATATCTAAATTTTTATTATTCTAGTTTATTACTTATTTTAATGTTTATTATATTGTAAGCATTCATTATATTTTCGATTACATTATTAATTACACTTAAATTACAGTTTAAAAAATGTAAACAAAGCAATTACCAGAAATCTGCAAAATTTTAAAATCCATACACCATCTGGTCCCAAGCTATGCGGATTTGAGGAAGTCTACTGTACATATATATTATATGTATTTACATGTATTTAACTTATTTTGATTGACTTCTGTTATTAATTGATTTGTTTTACAATAAAATATTTCTTTTTACTTTCCTATGTTCTTTCTGCTGTAACTATTACACTTTCTACTTGCTGTATTATAAAATACTGTGTTATAACTTTTTTAATGATACTTTTCAAACATTCCATCATCACATTTTACTACACAGATCTTAAAAGGCACTTCCAATCTGAAAAGAAAAAATATTTTTTACCTATGATCTATTATATGGAGCTTTAAATTCAGTATAAATGATAATAAAAAAAATAATTATTTCAATACAATGCAAATTGCATTAAGAATGCACAATTTTGTCTCAGTTGCCATTTACATTAGATTGAAAAACTTTCTAAATCTGGAGCAATTCTGACAAAACATTTTTTTGTATTATAACTCCCTTCACCAGAAGAATATATATATATATATATTTAATTATCATTGTTTATAAAATGCATCATTGTTTTCTTAGATGATATGAAATTATAGATTTTTCTCCTTAAATTTAATTTATTATTTTATAAAGCTTATTAAATGAGCTTTTATTTATCAATATTTTATTTATAAATATTTCATTTAACCTTTAGCTTTCGGGACAGTGAAATCTAAAATATCCTTTTACAACGGGAGAACTGACGCGATTTCATCCCCCTTCCTTAATGACCCTTCACCGCAGGTGACCAGAAAATGCTGCTATCATTTGGAACATGTGTTAATGATTTACACGTGCGTGAGAAGGTAAAGGAATTTTCTTCCCTAAGAGAAAGTTGTTTCTGTTTACTTGTCGGAATCGAAAGTATTGCTTTAGGTTCGTTGAAAAGATGTAATTTATAATGATAAAAATGATCTTTTTCTGTGAAGTGCGTGTCATTAAATAAAACATATATTAATAGTAATTGAGCGGTCTTTTTAAAAAATAATTAGAAAACTTGATGGATGTTTATTGAATGTTTTAATAGCATTTGGTTTCTTGAAGGGTATAATCTAAAAATGAAGGTTTGTTATAGGCAAAATTACTATAAGTATATATGGTAATACAAAAATACATTATTTTAAAAAGTGTTAAATTTTCAAATATTTAAATAACGCATAAGTGATTTCCTTAAGAATCATTGTTAATATTATTTCAACGATTTAAATTAAAACAGAAAAAGAAATTTCACGATAAGAAAAAATTAGAAATTAACATATAAGGAATCGTTAAACAATATAGTAACAAATAATAAAGAGATATCTAACTTAATTTATGTTTCCTATTAAGGTCTTCGTTTTAAACTATAACTAAAACGAATATTTACGAATAGTACTACTTTAATTTAATCTGTAAAATAATTAACCGAACATTATTATAAAGAAATATTGGATGAAGTCTGGATATGAAAATTCTGTCAACACAGCAGAGAAGAAGATTTTGGTGTTAAAATTTCTTCAAGGGCTTTCAACCCTTCCGCCGTTTGCAGTCTGCTAACTGTTACTTTTAATGCCCAAAATACCAAGTGGTACCAGTAATTTTTTTATTACAGTTTGAATTTCATAGTATATGTGAAAAAGAAGTTGTAGTTATTTTCAAATAAATTTGTAAATTTCAGAGTTAATAAATTAATTGGGCATTTTTTGAGCATAAATACCTTGCCCCTGAAAGGGTTAAAAATTGATAAATACATACTGTCCTCTTGTATTACTATAAAAAGAGACAATCAAAGCTATCTGGCCCGTCCGTTTGTATTTTCGTGGTTTAAAAAAAATAAAGAAATAAAAAAATAATTTAAAAAAATAAATAAATAAAACGGAAAAAAGCACTTTGACTAAAGCGCATTCATAAAAAAGCTAATATATTTAAAATCACATCATATTTAAATGAGTCCAATAATAATACACTTGGTTTATCTTAGAATATAAATACTAGAATAAGATGATTTTTTGAAATTTTGAAGTTCTTGCTCTGCCGAGGCTGAGGGAGGGAAGAAGAAAGGGCTTTAAAAGTTATCTCAAAACCTCTCATTGTCATAATGATCAATTTTTGTAAGATATGGAGAATTAGAATATAAACACTGGGTACTCAGTCTCCCTTGTTCTTCTGTGCATGTTAGTGTATGTGTGTGTGTGTGGGGGGGGGGTCTTCAAACTTCATATCTATCACTGCTTTAGACGATAACATTGTCAGAATGTTTTCTAAATTTATAAATAACAGATCAGATGAGTTTCTGTTAATTTGCTTATCTCCCGCTTTTCAGAAGGGGGAGTAAATAAGCTATGATTATCTTCCTCATAAAACTGTACAACGGGACATAATCATTTTATATAAAAATACCCCAAATTTCATAAAAAGCTGAACGTAAAAGCGGAACGAACTGTCTATTTTCCCCTTGTTCTTCTGTGAGGGGAGCGGAGTGTCTAAAAACTAGGAATTTATCAACGGTTTTTTTTGCACTTAAAAAAAAATGCTATATTTCCCTTATTATACTCTCTATTTATGCAAAAATCAGTAGAAATGTTGTACAATATCCATATATTTCTACTCTGCATCGACAGATCGTTTCGTATAATTTAATGTAAAGAGGGTTCCTAAATATTATAGTTTTTCTATGTTTTTTTTTCCTATCGGCTCCCTAAGTTTCCTTCTTATGAAATGGGCATTCATAAATATGAGGTCAAACATCGTCTTTGTCATCCTGGATTTTCAGAAGAATCCTATAAATATGTTTTTATTTTATATTCGACAAAATGTCTATAATTGAAAGTGTACGGCCATTAATAGCCATATAGTATGTAGTTCTGTAACATTTTACTTTAATCTCTTGCATTTAAAAAGCACCCATACGGATTCCTTTTTTCTGCGAATCAAGTGTGGAGCTAGGGAAAAAAGTACGAATTTAAAAGTACATTTTTTTCTCTATACAATGTGTAAAAATTTAAAATGTGCGATACTTAGAAGTGTAAAATTTGCAAAATCGAAAATTGCAAAACCGAAATTGCATGGAAAAGCGCTGCGCATTTTAATTTCTTTTCTTTTCTTTTCTTTCTTTTTTTTTTTTTTCAATTTCAAGAGAAAATGGAGTGATTCTGTTGCCACAATTACAAAACTGGTACTAAAAACTATAAAAAATTAATATCTCAAAAAAAAAAAAAATTGACATAGAGTTTTCAAACAAATTGCACTTAAAAGTACATTTTTCTTTCTATACAACAGTATAAAAATTGAAAATGTGCGATGGTTAGAAGTGTAAAAATTTGTTGTAGTGAACATTGCAAAATCGAAATTGCATGGGAAAGTGTTGGCATTGGCAAAATTACGTATGCGTTACGCACAGGTACGTTTCGCCTTTATAATATAGATACATATTTATGAAATTTATGGTATTTATTTAGAAACAAGGAGATTGTACAGTATTTTCTATTTTTCTGTAAAGGCAAGACACTGTGAGAGAAGCTGTAAAAGTTAGCTTTTTAAACAAAATTTACCAATGAAGGTAAAAAAAAAGACATTAATTATTTTAATTTATATAAAATTCAGACTTTTGAACCATTCTGTGTTACAGTAACAATCCCACCACCATAGAAATATGATTCTTCAAATTAAACGAGTGTACCGCAGAAGTTTTGAAGAAATTCAAACTCTTTCCAATTTTTTAGACTTTATTATTATTATTAATTATACTTTTTGCTTTTACTTTTAATTTAATTATATTATTATTTATTATATTTTTTAACAATTGTTTCGCCATGAAAGTTTTTAATAATTAAATCATTATTTTTTGTTTTCCCTTGTTTTATTCGAGAATAATAGCTATATAAATAATAATAATTATTATAAACTTTGTGGTTGCAACATTTTAGCAAACAAACAAAAAAAAAAAAAAAAAAAAAAAAGAAGAAGAAGAAGATAGCGCTACTTTATTTGATCAAAATCGCTAAAAATTAAATATTTTAAATGAGTTTATTTATTTTAATTTATTTATTTGTATTGTTATTAAATTTCTAAAAAAAGCCCTGCAGCAATTTTCATGAAATTTAAATTCAGTCCTTGACCAATTGCAGAGAACAATCTTTCAATGAAACAAACAAAAAAAAAGGCACATGAATCAATCGAATAGTTTCGAAGTAATTGATAAGCGTACAAAACGACAACAACAACAAAAAGGTGCTAAATTGAGAACTACCTTTTCTTTTTGGAGTCAGATGAAAAATAACTAAGAAATTATTAATGCAATCTTTATTATGGTTTGCATAAATAAAAATTATTTCATTTGAATTTGACGATGAATAAGTTATTTAGAAATAATAAATAATTCTAGAATTCGACAATTTTCTGAAGCAGATAATGTATAATTCCATTCTCATTTATGCAAAAGATATAGTTGCGCATGACTTTTTAGTAGGCTGAGACCATAGAATCAAGCTGGTTTCTAATGTGAAACTTTCTGAATAATTCTTAACGTGTCGGCATAAAATTGGCAGACCTGGCAGGATAGAATTTTGATAGAATTAGGAATCGAATTCAGTTTTTCCATTTTGTTTTTGTTATAAAAAAATTACTTATTGACATTACCGCAACAAAAATACAACCAGCAAATTTCCACCTTTCCCTAAATTTCGCGCTCGGAAATTTTGGTCTAAACGCCAACTTTAACATTATTTTCTGAAATGCTTTTGCTTTTATTAAATAAATTAAAAACGCCATTCTATTATATTATTTTTAATAAGAATTTCACTTCTCGTTCATATGTTTCATATGTTAACAATTTCGTATGTTTTTGAATAATAAAAACGAATTCAGAAATGCCTCAAAAACTAACTCCTTTGGGCTTGAGAGCAATGATAAGTTCCGTAAATATAATAATAAGTATAAACATTTGATTTTTTTTCAATTCAGTGTGTAAAATTACGTACGTAATTTCTAATTTTTAGTGCGTTAGTAAGAAAGCAAAAAAAAATAATAATGCTTCACTTTACATTCTAAGAGCAAAAGTGTAGTCAAAATTAGCAACACTAAAGCTCTAAAACTACTTGCTGAATGTAATCTATTCATTATTATGTCTCACAAGCAAGAACTATCTAAGAATCTTGCAGCAAATGGGGTAGAAACAGCTTTACGTCGTCTGCGTAAACAATGTTTATTTTTTTGCTAAGTTCTTTTCCCGTCATTTCCCTAGGATAATTAACATCCTCCCTACAGAATTTCCCTTGCTCGATACTCAGTCGGACCCCTATTGAGCGAAACGACCTTAATGATTTTTTCTTCCGCCTGTTGGAGGGGTAGAAGTTTTCGGGATAACGATAATTCCAACCCCGTATTCTTCAACATTTATTTTCTTGGGATTACGGTAATCCCCCCGTAACCTAAAGGTTAATTTATAATGCTTATAAAAATAAAGTTTTGTTAAGTCTATGTATATCAGCAGTGGTTAGCAAAATCTACCACATGTACCTTTCTGAAAATTTGTATGAGAGTAGTTCAAAGATTGTTCTTTTGCACCTATGTCACAGAATTTTTATTTTTCGGTAATTAGCAGAGTTAATAATTACAAATTTTTGAAATGTGTAATCTTTTTTCTTAAAATCGAAAGCAAGCCTGCACATGCTCTGTTCAGTGAAATCCTTTCTATCTGAAAATAAAGTATCTGCTTCCATTTGAAATGGCAGGAGATGAAATTTTCTAATTCATACTACTACTTTCAGAAAATTAGGAAAAGTATTTGAGGAACCAGTTTGAAGCTGTGTATAGATAAGGAGAAAAAACTTCATCATCCAAATACCTATATTTGATACAAAATTGGTCAATATTTTTAAAAATAAACTTATGAGACAATTAAAAAATGATCTAGAACAGTGGTTGGCATAATCATTAAAAATTGAATTGTACTTCCTGTCGATCTCTCCGTTTATATTCTAAAAATAAAATGAAATAATTGCGAACTAATGAGGGTAAGTAAATATAAATAAGGTATAGATTTAAAAAGCATTAAATCTATGTATGTAAAATTCCACAGTGAAAAAGGAAGAGCAAAGGGGGAAAGCATAATTGTAAAATTTTCTACAATAAATTTGATTTTCGATCTTTTTTTCTGTAGTCCTCTGTTACATAATATTTATATCGTATAAAAATTTCAAATACCGATTGATACAGAGGTTTATTCCGAATGTGTGATAGTCTACAGATGGTGAGGGGGTACAATTTCTAATTTTTCTGACTTTCTCATGCGATATATGATTGGATGGCCTTCTGATCATTCTTTCATATTATGTAGCAGGCTTGACCAGTCTAATTCCCAGGAGGCACTTGTCTAACTTTTTTGAACTCTTCCAAAAACAAGAAATCACATACTACTCAGATAGATAATATAGATACTCAGCATACATTATGAAACGCTTTCCAACACATTCTGAATATTGTAGCACCTATCATTTTCATCCATCTGCAATAATTCTAATGCTTTGTGCAAAGAACAAAACATAATTATAAAGAACGAAAAATAATGTGAGCAACAACATGAACCATTTTCCAACACATTCTGAGAACTGTAACACCTATATTTTCATCCATCTGCAGTAATTCTACCACCCGCGCAAAGTACAAAAATAATTATAGAGAACGGAAAATAATAATCACAGCATAGAATTACGAAGCACTTTTCAACGATTTCTGAATAATGTAACACTTATCAATGGAATCCATCTGAAGTAATTTCATTACCTTGTACAAAGAAAGAAAAAACGGGCATACAACATAATTTATGAAACATTTTTCAAATAATTATGAAAAATGTAATACCTATATTTTCATCTATCTGCGGCAATTCTACCACCCTGAGAAAAAAGCATAATTATCAAAAACGAAAATTTACGTACAGCATAGATTATGAAACCCTATTCAACAAATTCTACATTGGGAGCATATTTTGGATGTTCATATAAAACGCATTGCGTAGCCTGGCAGTGAAAGGTTAAATTATAAGATTTTGCTGTGCATGAGCTACTCGCCTGCTTTACAGTGCCGGTAGCTGAGGTAGCATGAATTAAGAGCTTCGTTCGGGAGGTGGATTGTTTAGAACATTGCGCGTACCCTGGTGGTGGAAAAGAGAATCAACAGATTTTGAAGGACATTCGCAGCATTACTGCTATACGGTGCTATAGGCAGCAAGCGCGCATTTCGTGGTGTATTTGCAACACTAAGCCCCCTAGTGTCGAAAGTGGGAAAACAATATTTTCTAGCGCGTGCATGGCATACCCAGTTTTCGGTATCATGGGCAGTTTGAAACCCGATGTTTGTTTTGAACATAGTGTGCAGCACGGGCTGTCTATGCTATCTAACAGAACACAAATCTATTCGAAAGACTTTTTTCGGTTATTCTTTTTTTTCAATTTTAATATAAATTGAGAATATAAACATTCAAATTCGTTTGAAAAAATCGAGAGGCCCAGGCATCTCAAGGTCGGTCATATAGGTTACTTAAAATTTTTATTTAAATTATTTTCCCGATGGTAGTTTATTTATTTGGCAATAAAGTAATTTCGATTTTCACATATAGAGAGCGTTATGGAAAGTTTTTTGAAGGATTTTTGTCAGTTATATTCTTGGCAGTTTGCTACTTGATGGCAGTGACATTGAGGTTGCTTCAGAAACGCGTGCAGTGTGATTTTGTTTGCACACGTTAGTTGAGGGGCAATTTTAACGTGACGTCCAAAGACGAATATTTTAGATATCTCACTTTTTTATTTACTCTGAGGAAAGAAAGCTGCGGCGGCTCATAAAGAGATATTATTTTTTTATATTAGCTATTATTGCATTATTTTTTTTATTAAATCTACTATTTTATATATCAATTTATATTTTGTTTATTTGAGTTTTTATTGGAGTTTAATAATTATAAAATCAGGAAAATCACCAGACACGCATTAAAAATATAAGCATAATATAACTGGGAGTATACTGTAGATTTTAATACTATGGCTCAAATTTTATTTCAATTCTGTTTTCTGTGCTTATTTCTTTTTAAATTCCTTTTGCAGGAAAAGTTTGAACTATGCAGCAAAATATTCCTGAACAAGACCTTTATCAAAAAGCAACTTCTGACCCACAGCAAGGAAAATTATTTGTTTGTGATGTATGTCACAGAGGATTTTCTGGAAAAAGGAATTTAATATCACATGCATTAACTCATACTGGTGATAAACCTTTTGCATGCGAGGTATGCAACAGGAAATTCTCCCAAAAGGGTACTTTAAGCAGGCATCTGTTAATTCATACTGGTGAGAAAGCTTTTGTGTGTGATATATGCAACAAAAAATTTTCTCAAAAAAGTTATTTAAACCGTCATTATTTAATACATACTGGTGAGAAATCTTTTGTCTGTGAGACATGCAATAAAAAATTCTCTCATAAGCACAATTTAATTAAACACCTATTGATTCATACAGGTGAGAAACCTTTTGTATGTGAGACTTGCAAAAATAAATTTTCTCATAAGAATTCTTTAACCAGGCATCTGTTAATCCATACTGATGAGAAAGCTTTTATTTGTGAGGTATGCAACAAGAGATGTTCTAGTAAGAGTGATCTAAGCAAGCATTTTTTTATTGTTCATACAGCTGAGAAACCTTTTGTATGTGACACATGCAAAAAAAATTCTCCCAAAAGGGCCATTTTAACAGCCATCTGTTAATTCACACTGGTGAGAAACCTTTTGTTTGTGAGATATGCAACAAGAAATTTGCACAAAAGGGCCATTTAAGCAGGCATCTATTAACTCATACTGGTGAGAAAGAATTTGCGTGTCAAATATGCAACAAGAAATTTTCGCATAAGCATAATTTAAGTACACATCTATTACTTCATACAGGTGAGAAACCTTTTGTATGTGAAATATGCAGCAAGAAATTCACTACTAAAGGTAATTTAAGTACACACCTATTACTTCATACAGGTGAGAAGCCTTTTGTATGTGAGATATGCAACAAGAAATTCTCTGACAAGGGTAATTTAAGCAGGCATCTGTTAACTCATAGTGGTGAAAAACCGTTTTCATGTGAAACATGCAACAAAAAATTCTCTCAAAAGCGTGTTTTAAACTAACATCTCCTAATTCATACTGGTGCAAAACCTTCTTTGTGAGTTAAATAAGGAATTTTTATTTTACTTGTAATCTAATTGTTAATTCATTAAATGCTGTTAATAAAAATTTTCTTAGAAACTACGGGATATTCTTGTATGAAAGTTGTATTTCATGTCAAATATTACTTTTCATTAAATGAAATACTGAACGAAAACATTTGAAAGTTGAAGGTTCTTCCCTGTCTCCTCTGTACGTTATTTTGGTGCGTTTTCGAATTAAATCTTATTCATCTTTCCATGTCTGTAAAATACACAATCTGTTATCGCTCTCGGGAAAAAAATGCTTCATTCTGAATCATGCGTAGAGTCTTCAATTCAGCTTCCTTAAATTCAGATGACGTCAGTTCTCCTTCTCTTTTCACTTTGGCATTTTTGCAGTGAAACGTAATATCCATGCAACCATCCGTATGATTTTTACATAACTCGAGAAATATTTTTAATAGCAACTATCTTGTTTAACACCAGAATTCGTTATCATGGAAACTGACTTTATTCGTTCCTTCCGAATTCCGTCTTCATCATAGTCTTGGTCAGTAGAAATCAGATGTTTTTCAAACTCTGCTGAATCTCTCAACCAAGCTGGACCCTCCCACCATCTTCTGGCAGCTAGCTGTCCTGCCTTACATCCACGAGTTGGCAGGTCTGAGGGTTTTTATCACTTGGCACATAAGTACATCCTTGATGAAAGACTGCTTAGTCTTCTGATCTCTAGAACTCGATTTCGTACAAATACTGACCAATTGTCATCTCTGGATATCCAAGCAAGTACTGTAGATGAATCGCTCCAGTAAGACTTCCTTATCTTTTCCCAACCGAGACAATCTACAATAGTTTGCGCCAAACGAGCTCCCATAGTTGCCGCCAATAATTCCATTCTTGGTATCGTGTTGCTGCTGCTGTTGTAAATTAGGCCGGGGAATCCAGAATTTGAATTTATTGCAGTTGTTGGTGAGTTATATTTCTATATTTTTTCTGTGAGAACTTTCTTCATAATAATGAATTCTTTAAATTAATGATAAATAATTTATGTGAACTTTTCATAACAGTTGTTCTTGAGTATTACTAAAATTTTTTGATACAGATAGATTTGTATTTTCTAGTTTTATACAAAGTGGCACCAGATTTAAATAATTTTATGAAGCACTTAGAGAATGTTTAAATTAATATATTTTTTAAGAAAAATTTGTCGTTGTAACAACAAGTTTCATAATCTGCTTCATAAATCTTTAAATTGACAAATAAAATGCAATATTTTTTATTATTTATTTAGTATATTTTTTCAGTATATAGGAGCCCTGGTGTTTTTATTTTTAAGCTTGTTGCAATTCAGGCTTTAGAAAGTGAGAGATATCAAATGATACATCATAACCAGCTATGGAAACAAAATTTATAAACTTTTAGGCTTGGTTTATAAGAATTCATACAACAGATGTGTTTGTGGTCTGCAATAATAATAATAATAATAATAATAATAATAATAATAATAATAATAATAATAATAATAATAAAACTTAAAATTAACCAACAGGAAAAAGATAAATTTTGGTAATGAACTTTTGTTTATTGCAATACAGATTTATGGCATACAACTTGCTGTATTGTTTTGAGAAGTAGTAATAAATTTTTCAATGTTTTGTTTATAGATATTTTTACATTTGACATATTGATTCTTTAAAATTAAAATTCTCTTATAAAAAAAAGAAAAGAAAGGAAAAAATTGCTCTACTCATAATTAACTTAAAAAAACTGCATAATCTATATGATATTTCTTTTTACTGAATTTTATTGTCTGGTTTTTTATATTTAGATGCTATAAAAAATGAGCAATCACTTTAAAAGATTAACTCTTTTATATTGTAATTAGAATAACTTCAGTTTTGAAAATAACTGTCATATTGCAGCCTCAGAGTTTGATTAATGATCATTTTCAAAAATGGCATTTTGGGGGGAAAATCACCATGTTCAATTTGCTGACCACAAACTTATCTGTTCCGAATTTATATGTTTGATAAATTTGATATATGTGTATACACACTGTAGACTCCCTCAAATCCTCATAACTTGGGACCAAAGGTTGTGCAGATTTTAAAATTTTATGGATTTCTGGTCATTATTTTTACATTAAAAAAAATAATTTCAATGCATAAAAATAATAAGGAATGATTGTAATACAGTCAAATGTTAAAATAATTAAGTAAAACATCAAACTAAAAGGATAAAAATTAAGATAATTTTAAAACTGGTTAAAATATTAAAATTGAAAATCAAGTAAATAATTAACTACTAATGTACATTTGAATATGTATATACAGAAGAGAGATATTTACTTTGAAATATTTAATGAAATCTTCCTTATGAAAAATACTCTCTAATAATTCACTTCAAAATCAACATAATAATAAAAAAAAGCTTGATTAATATAAAATATATTTGGTAAAAAGATAGTGATTACTAGAGATATCAGCAATATCTTCATTTAACAAAAAAATAAATTTATGCTCCTTCATGGATAACCACAAACCCAGTTGTATTATTAAGAAAATTGCATATTAAATAAAATACATACAAAATGAAACACAACTAAAAAATTCTGTAATTTTGCTCCTACATCTGAAATGAATTTCAATGTTTACATCTGTAAAAAAATATGTACATTTTAGACATTTGAAGATTTGAGGAATTCTACTGTAATTATTTAGTTGTTTTCTAAGTACAATTTACTTCTTTTTGTATTTAAAAAATAGACAACTATCATATATTAAATTAATTGTGTTAATTTATATGATTGTAATAAATAGTGGTGGGGAATTTGAGAAAATATTACTTACTAGTCAGCAAAATGCAACTTACAGTTGAAAATTGTTATGACAAAATTTACATAACTGCAAAAATAGTTGATTATTGTTACTTCAATTAATAAGTAAGTTTTCATATTTATTAAATGCTTTCACTTTTTCTTTCTATAAAATTAAGAAATATAATAAAAGAATAGGAAGTTAAACATAAAATAGAACTTAGTATCATGTTTATGTCACAATAAATTGTAAAATTACAAAATATAGCCAGTTATATGTTTTGCTCGGGTAACATATAAGTAGAGTTAAACTGTATTTAAAATAGCTTTTGGCATATCTCCAGGAGTTGATCCAGGTTTTTTATTTCAGGGGCCCATTTTATGAAAATAAAAGTTATTTATGAAAACTTTATTATTTTTGTGAGAAATAACATTTTGTAGCGAAAAATGATTGTTATTCAAATTCGAACCAGCGTTTATAAATAACTTCTTTAAAAACTCCTGTTAAAATTTTCCTAATAAACTTGATTTGTTTGCAAATTAAACATTTTAAAACTAACAAAATGAAAATATTCAATGAAAATTTTTTTTTTATGTAATGAAATTTTTCGAAGAGGTGTGTTTTATGAAAATGAATTTTGTGAAGGGGTCAGTTTTTTGGAAAAACAATTTTGTGACGGGGCCAGTTTTAGAAAAAAGAAATTACATGTGAGTATATATATATATATATAGTAATTAATTTATAATTATGTGTTTTGGGGAAAAAAGATAAAAAATCTTGTATAACAATTTAAATATTTTTTCCCTTGTTGCTATATTTTAAAAGTTAAGTAGAACAAATATTATTATATTTTAAAAAATATAATATAAATTATACTCATTGAAATGAGGTGAGATTTTAAAGATAAACTTTAAATGCTTAAAAAATTGTGTTTTATGTATTTTTACTTTTATTACTTCCAAAAAGAATTTTAGTTATCAAAGGGTTAAATTAAATTGTGTTTTAAAAATTCACTTTAATTGGAAACTATCTTTTTGAATTCAAATTTTGTAATAAGGGGGGAGGGGGGGAAAGGTCAGGTGAAAATTTAATGTTGTAAGTTTGCTCATTCAACTGGGTATCACTGCATAATGTAGTTGGTGGGCAATTTTGTGTTCTGATTTATAAAGGCATAAAACAATGTGTTGTGAATACTGTGTGATTTTAGCACTAACTATTAGATATTAATATAATAAAGTAAGAATATTTCATTTTCAAATTATAACTTTTGGTGAATAAATTCAAATCCCTGATTTATGATTAATTTGTGAAGTTAAAAAAATAGAACTAGTTGACAAATTATAAGTTGTTATAGCTAAAATTTGCTTCGTGGGATTGTGTTTTCTGTTCATTTTATTTTTCTAGAGAGTATGGAAATGAAGTTTGAAGGAGCAGAAACTACTTCTATCTCTACTTGCATTGGAAGGTGGTTGCAGGATTTCTCGACTAAGATTGAAAGACATTTCAAAGGAAAAGATGATAGACATGAAAATAGATGTTGAAATTTGCTTGTTATATTATAAATAATAATAATATTAGTTTGTAAATAAAATTCAATTATTTTTTCTGATTAATAATTTTTTTTTGTTATACATGGTAAGTTTTTATTTAACTTTCTGAGAGTTGTTTTAAAATAATTGTTATTATCACTTTTTAACCTACTGTCACATGTTTGAAATATTTCAATACAAAAAATTTATAAAATAAATTTACAAATCTTTTAAAATCATTGTAAATTTTATCTTAGAAGAAATAGTAGATAAAAATTTACCTTTAAATTCTATCAAAAATTATAATTTTAAAGAAATATTTGAAATTTATGGGGATATTTAAATCAATCTTATATATTTATCTTAAAAAAATAAAAAATATTACATGTTTTCCAAATATATGTATATTAAAAATTAAAAGGTTTTATTTTTACTTTGTATGAATGTATTACAAATGGGAAAAAAATAGTATTAAAATTTTAGTTCCAGAGTAGCTTTTCTTGCTTAAATTAAAAATATTGTAACAAATTTAACTGTTTAAAAAGTAATTTCAGTTGCACTTTCAATTTTATACTGCCATTAAAATTAATTGCTAAATAAAGCATATGATTTTTACCCAGTATCTGCTAGAATTTGTGTTTATGTAATGAAAAACACCACAACTAAATGTTTATCTCCCAGTTGTGTAGTTTAGACTGATTCAGAATAAAGACAGCCATAAAAGTAAAATATAAATTTTGTTTTAAATTAATTGAAAAATTAAAGTTTGCTCAATATAAATAAATTGTATTGAGTTTTAATGTAGTGGTGATTAAAGTTGATTTATTGCTTTCAACGAAATCTTGCTAGAAAAACAAATTTTTTTTTGTGTGTAGAGAGGATGAGGAGAAAAATTTACATATACAGTGGAAGATCTTTATAACATAATTTTATTTAGTGCACAGCTAATAAAAGTAAACAATGAATTTTGTACTTAAGAATTGCAATCTATATTATAGAAATATTGACATTCTTTATAGGATTAAATTTTGAGATTTTTTAGTTTTGGAACAAGTAATGTAATGATTTTGTTCAGGCATGTTTGGATAATTTTTATAAGATAATTTAACAATAAGTGAATGTTTGCATTATATATCTGTATTATGCAAAAATTTATAATTCTGCATTTTTGATTCTAAGGGATATGATATAAAGATCTTTTAATGTATATTGATTTGTTTCAGATATATTTGGTTGTATTTATAAGCAACGTAATTTTTAATGTTATGGGAAATCATCTATATAACATAAAATGTTGCATATTTTGGTTTTCGTTATAAAGATCTAGTGTATATAAGTATAATAAACAATTCTAAGATTAACATTTATTGTAAAGGTAAAAAAATAATAAATTTTTTCAGCTACAAGTTATTTAAAAAATAACATTAATAATGGTTAAGTGTTCATAGATCATGGTTTAAAAAAAGAGGGGCTTTCTAATAATTTTTTTCTGTTTTGACTTTTACAATTGTTATTTGGTTTTTCAGAAAAATCAATAATTCTGAATTTTACATCGTCGGTCATTTTTTGAATTTATAACTAACATAAAGATAATAAAAAAATAACTCTTTTCTATAAATATCTGAATATCTATTTACAATATTCAGCCTATTTATTGCCTATGCTGAACAATTAGCTTATACAAATACTTATAACTTTCTTTCTTCTCCCCCCCTCCCCTCGGAATACTACAAAATTTTGTTAAATATCTTAAATATTCAGTTGTTGAATAATTGCTTCTTGTCTTACCTTGCTATAAAAGGAAACATTATTGGTATTTTTAATACTATAAGTATGTGTGCTGTGGAGTGTGTGTGGGGGGGGGGGTGGTTAGAGATAAAAATGGTTTATAATGATGTGTCATAATCATGCATATAATAAATAATATGCATTATATTTAAATTCAAATTAACCTAGTGAATATTGATATTATGTATATAATGTGTATAACAGCATAAAATAAATAAATAAATAAACATGTGTATAAATGTCCACACTTTTGAAGATCCTGCATTTACAACACCTAATTCATCAACACTTATAAATATTAGCTATGTCAAAATGCATACTAAATAACTTTAGATATTTTTAAAAATATTTAAATAATAATAAATAAACAATATATTTAAACATAATTTTTGTGCAAATATTTCTGCTTGTCCATTTCGAAATAAATTTCTGATATTTGAAATCTGTCATTTTTATCTTAATTTTTATTAATTAAAAATATTTAAAGACCTGCTAATTACCCACAATATAATTATATTTCAACATAATGTATGGCAACTGTTGCTAGTTTTAAAATTTAACAACAAACTCTAGTGCCTCGCAGTAGATTGTGACTCTATGGGTTTTTGACGGTTTAAACCTTTGTCATGTCAAAAACCCCTTTTTGATAAAACCCAACCCTGAGCAAGTATAGAAATTTTCACAAAAAACAAGCCAATCTAATTGTATTTTTCATTCACAACAAGCAAATGTTTAGGATATTTGAAAACTACACAAAACCTTATTTTCAGTAACATGAATGAAATGAAAGTGGGGGTCAATTATTAACTGAAAGTAAACTTTTTGTTTATTTAAATAGATGAATCATTTTGTGTTGAATGGGATTAAATCTTTCATATAAATGCAAGCCATCAAATAACAAATAAATGAAATAAGACAAATCTAGCATTTAAGAGAACCTAGATCAATTCTTGATCTGCTGATGTAGCCATTAGGAATGTGTAATCTCTATTTAGAAACAGTGGTGCCTTTTTATGCAGAGAGTTGATAATTTAGAGATAAATTCAGATTTAACTAACATTTAGGACAGTCTTTGCAACAATTAATTATGTTTTAAAAATGCACACATTTAAATGGTTTCGAATTCAATTTTAAGAATTCTATCTCCATCTTCATTTCAAAAAACTGTGACCATGGTTAGTAAATTTATAATGTCGGTGGAAAAACCATGGAAAAATGTGGTTAAAAACATCCCGTCAAAAATAGGTTTTTGCCAAATAAACTGTCCATTTAATTCCTCCCCCTCCCCATCACCAAAATGTGAGAAAAAATTATTTCATGAAAGAAAAAAGAAATTTAATAATCAGTTAGAGAATAAATATTATACATTTATTTTTGAAATCTTAAGCTAAATAAGTATAATTATACATTTTATGAAAGAGTATTAATTTTTAAAACAAAATTATAAATGAAAACCTACTAATTTTATATAAATAAATAAATAACTTTATTATTTATTCATGTTTATTATGTTAATGATTACTTATAATGATTAATCGAACTGTGGAGGCTCTAAATGAGTAAAGCATTAATGTTTATGTGTGTTAGAAATTCAAATAAACAATTATATTGTAAATTAACTTTTTTAATGCAACATTATATTTAAAGGTGGATACTGTTCAATTTGATGATACCTCCATCACAACCTAATAGTTACTATTCTACCATAGCATAATATTAAACTAGCTTACAAAGAGTTTTAATGTGGATGGGTTTTCTTATATGTTAGTCTGCATAAATGAAAAATAAAAAGCTTTTTTGGTACTTCTCAACTAATTAGTTATAAACACTGACACAGCTAATCACTTCTGCAAGATATGAATTAGGGAAGGATTTTTCTTTCGGCTCAAAATTTATAATATAAAATATAAAGTCGGGCTTCATTTTACACAACTATGCTGTAAAGTTTTCTTTTTGTTTATAATTTTCTACCTCGTTTAATACAAAAGATTTTACAAAACATATAGGCTTACTTCTCCATTGACCAACTAGAAAGCAGGTTGCAATGCGCAGATATTTGTTGTTGTCTGTCTGATGATCATCTGAGAATTTAAAAGAGTATTTGGAGAGGAGGAGAATACAACAAAAAGATAAAATGGTTAAAATAAAGAATGTTATTTTTTCTCTCTTTTTGAAATGTAAGAGACGGGAAAACCCCCCTCTAAATTCCTAACAATATCTTGTTAGGAAACTAGCAGAGATTTTTTCAATGTAGAATTTTCAATTTTCTTTTATTAGTTTTTTATGTGTAACAGATGAGTTTCATCAGATGAATGATTATAAATTAGTGATTAAGACTTAAATACTTTTTAAGATTTATGACATAAAACAAAAGTAGCAAAGCTAGATAAAACCTCTTAATAGTTAAAAAAATATTAATGGCTGACAAATTACTTCATATATATATATATATATATATATATATATATATATATATATATATATATATATATATATATATATATATATATATATACACAGTCGACTCCCTCATATCTGCACATAATTTACAGATGTAAACAAGGAAATATTCAGTTCAGATGTAGGAACAAAATTTGATTTTTAAAGTTTTAAATCGATTGCATATAATAATTTCTAATTTTTGTTTATATTCTTGAATTCATGTTTTTCGTGAAAGAAAAATAAATTTATTTCTAAAAGAGTTAAAGATATTACAGATATCACTGGTAATCACAATCTTTTTACCAAACATATTTATGTATTAATCAAGCTTTTTTGGCCATTAACTCTGGTTGAATCTGAAATAAAACTTCTTTATATTATGATTTAGATATGAATTACTAATGTTTCATAGAATAATTTAATAAAAATATATTTAATCTTTATAATGAATATTTAATCATATATTATTGATTATAAACTTGATCTTTGCTTTGAATATTTTAAAATTATCTAATTTAATATTATATTAGCTTATTTCATATTTTAATATATTATTATATCATATGCATTCGCTATAATTTTGGTTAAGTACATTCAAATTATTGTTTAACAAATGTTAACAAAGTAATGACCAAAAATTCACAAAATTTCTAAAATCTGCATAGCGGTCACGAGTTGAATGTATTTGAGGGAGACTACTGCACCTGATTTTTAATTTGGTTCTTAAATTCCTAATTATTAGGCTGAATCTTACCTATTTTATAAGGATTTAAAATAGGTCTGTAAAAATATTTACAGTATTTTCGGATGTATAGCCCCACCTCTAAACCAAAGAGTACAATAAAAAAGTTTGTGTATAAGCTGCGGAGTTGAATCGATGTATAGCCCGTGGGCTATGTAATAATAATGCGATTGGCAATAAAAAAGTATTTTCTGGTGCTACCATCTATTGTAAATGAAGCTACACTGTAAAAGTTTTAACATGAATGCAAGAATTCTGAAAAAAGGGTATTACAATACTTTTAAACAAATTTTGTTGTTAAAAAAAGCTAAATAAAGTTATTTATTAGAAAATAGCATAATTATAAATTTGTATAAATGAATAATCATTATTTTATTAATATTTCTTTTTTAAAACTAGTCATATGTGGTGAACCCAAAACTTCCTTCTAACTTTTCATTGTTGATACTTCCTGAAAAATGCAACATAGCAGCGCCACGCTTTAGGGGGTTTACACCAAAATGTAGTCAGCAACAATGTATGTCAACTTCTAACTGAATCTGAAGTTAGATGAAAATCTGTACAGTAGTTTCTAAAATAAATCAATTGCTAAATCTTTTATAAAATCTTCATAACAGAGCCACATATTGGGTGATGCACACAAAAAGCTAATCAGGAGCGATATTTTGAACAGTCAAAGTTCTATAATCCACACAAGTTGCAGCCAAAGATTCTGCGGATTATAGAATTTTGATGATTATAGAATATTATGGGTTATACATCATTTTATTATTCCTAGACAGCATTTTAGCTCTGTAATTAGTACAATATGGAAAGATAAATATGATATCTAATAATCAATTTAATATGCTACCTCAAAAAATGCCTTTTTAAAGTTATCTTATTAAAAAAATAATATATATGTGCATTTAAATAAAAATTGCATATCGTCAACTGAGAATATCCGGAAAACTGTATGTTTGGCTGGTCGAATAGCAACTATCAGGTAAGTAACTGACATACACTATAAAAAAATTATGCTTTGAGTTATTACATCAGATAACTTGTCTAATTAGTTATAATTTTTTCTTAAATTTCATGCTTGATATTTTTCGTAGACTCTGAAAGAAATATTTTAAAGTCAAAGAGAAATTTTGAAAAATTGGATTTGAAAGAAAAGTTTTACAGTCATAAACTGTGAATCAGAGAACACATAAAACCCTTAGGACAATTATGTAGCATAGCACAGCTGATAAAAACTACAATGATACTAATATGTAATATAGTTTATGGGGTTTTTTTAAAGCTTATTTTTATATTTTATATTTTTTTGTTATTTATTTATTAACAAATTTATTTATTAATAAATAAATTTGTTATCTTTATTTAATAATTATATATACATATATATTTTATTATTATTATTATTTTGTTACTTATCTCTTTTAACACCCTTTTAAATATATGGTACTACTACTAGGTTATCCTGTCGATCAAAAAATTATTGCCAAATCATAAGATTAAATGCCAATAATGGATGATCATGAATGTCAATTCAATGACATTAAATACGATACACATGTTTAGAACGTCATCAAGTGAAATTTATTTCTACTTTTTATTTGTATTTTTATTAACATTCTACTAATTATTTGTTTTTTTTTAATTATTTAAAATAAAAATTACGTCAATATGTATAATTTGGCTATTAGTTCGGCGATTTATATAATTTGGCAAAATCGGTCGACAAGATTACAGAATAGTACCAAATATATTTATCGATGTTAAATCACTGTTTTGAATGTACTTGGTAACCCTTTTTGGCAATTTATCTCTTGTCCCAGATAATGTATAAGCACTAAAATGATCATTTAACAATAGACCTGTAAAGATTTAATGAAAAAAAAAAAAAAGAAAGAAAAAGCCATTGTAGAGTTACAAACATAAGTCAGCAACAAATTATTTGCATGTTTTCCCATTGGTACTACGGAAATAAGTCATTGCGAGAGGAGTTATACAAGGTTCTCAGTGTTCTCCCTGTCGCTCGCCAATGCGACAAATTTCTTCATTTGGCGAGTAAACAAGCGATTAGATTCGCCAAATTGCTAGTGCTCAACTTTTTCTTTTCGTTTTTCATACATATGCATACACATATGTATATATATATATATTTAATATATACAGTATAACTTCTTTAATCCGGAAACGTTACGATTACAGCAAGTCTGAATTCTAAAAATTACGGATTACAGAAGTTGTGTAACTAAGATGCATGAAGATTAATGATAATACTAATATCTCTTATTAATATGGCAATACAAAATAGTAAGAAATTGGATAATTGAAAACATCGAGAAGAATCAATTCAAAATGCTTAATTTTTTTTTTTTAATTATGCATATTGTATGCAGTGTTACATTAATTCTATGCAGTGTCACCGTTTATCATAAATTAAAAAAATAACAAAGGTATGATTTTTCCAAAAATTGCAATTTTTGCTTAAAAAATACTTAATAAATAATGCATATCACAAGAATAATAGACTCATCATGAAAAATATTGCAAAACTAAATTCTAAAACCAAAAAAAAAAAAAAAAAAAAAAAAAAAAAAAAAATTACAGTAAGAAATTTAAGACTTAAAATTCTAATTTAAAAATCAATCTTATAATTACAGTAACATATTTAAAAATGTGATATATAATATAAAAAATTAAATATATAGCAACTATAAATATCAAAATAAGTCATAAGTTAAATACTTAAAAGAATTAACAATAAAAAAAATCTGATTTTGTGATATTTTAGCGACATCTTATCTTTCAAAAAAGAAAAATAACTGGAATCATGATTCAATACCATGATTCAATTCATAATCAATCATGAATTTTTACAACTTTGTAACTATAAAGACACCTATATTAATTAAAAAATGTAATTTAGAAATTTCTTACAATTTTAATGTTGAACAAAAACGTTGTGTTACTTATGTAATTTTTCCTTTTCTTAACCAATTTCTGAAATTCCTTTACATAAGACCTATGGCGCCATCTATTATCTCTAATCCTAAATAAAAATGAATAATCATTCGAAAGTTTCCGGATTATAGATGTCCGAACTAAAGATGTTATACTGTACATATTCTTTATATTTGTAGTGGATAGTTGAAATTAGATTAATAACAATCACCGTCACAGTTCTAAAAATATAGGTTATTTTAGAACATTTTGAACAAAAGGGGTATGTTAAAGAATTAAAGATAATTTTTTTTGTGTGCTACACAGTGAATCTATTTTGCTAATACCTTTTTACATTTGGCAAATGTTTTTTTATTTTTAATTTGCCAAATTACTAACGTTGGTCAAATGTCAGCGAGAACACTGGTTCCATCAAAGCCAGACATATATCTGCAAATATAACTAATTTTCTTTTTCAATAGCATCGTTTTACGGGAAAAAAAGCTTCTTTTTTTCAGATAAAGTGAGCCTGAGCTTTCTTAACTCCTCATTTTGCAAATGTTTGTTTACCTTATTTTTCGATCTTTACTTTTGTGTTGAATTATTCCAAGGCAGAAAAATATAAATAAATTTACTTTAAACCAAGATGACAAATACAATCAAGAATCGATAATTCGCACACCATTGTAAAGTCCATGTTACTTAGCAGAAGTAAATATCAGAAATATATCCAACCTACTGCTAAAAGTATTTGACAAATGGCTACAAATTTCTTCAGTCAACTGCACAAAGAAAAATATAAATTTTGACGAATCATGGAAAAAAAAGTGCCTTTTTTTGTGAAATGCTGGTGGAAAAGATTACAAATTTTGCCAATATGTATTTAAATATCACAAATGATAGTAGAAAAAAAAAATGTGAATTTTGGTAAACAATTGCAGTAAAAAAAAGGTGAAATTTGTCAGAGATTGTGGATTACATAGTGATATTTTTGACAACTTACGTTTGGAAAATATCACAAACTATGGAAATAGCTGCAGAAAAAAATGCAAATTTCATCAATTGGTCACTAATTTCATCAAATGATTGTTTGAAAATATCATAAATTTTTGTGAAATG